>JARQOC010000012.1:56642445-57242445 GCA_033576535.1 Allobates femoralis
TTCACACTATATTTTAGGGGATTATAGGTATTTAATAAAACAGACTTTTTAGGAGATCTGACAGGTTCACTTGGCAATGTCTTGAAAGCAGTTACAAACTAAATGTATTTTTTCTTGTAGGGCTATAGACCATATGATCAACGGGAGGTTCAAGAAGAGGCCATGTTCAAGTAAAAAGTGACCGAGGATTCATGAAAGGGTATGTGTAGCAGAACATGGGTTTTACGTAGAACGAGTCCTAAATTGTGCTATGGTTTATCTTTTGTCATGATAAATTCTGGACAAAGGCCATGTTCACACACAATTTGCGTTTTTTTTAGCACTCCTAAAACCACATGCGTTTTTTAAGAGTGATAAAACATGTCCCTTGTGTGTCTGAAAGGATTAGAATCCTTTTTGGACTTTGTCAATTTTTCATCAAAAACGCAGGCAAAAACGCAAGCGTTAACGCAGGGTGCATAAATGTGCCATTTAAAAACGCATGCGTTTCCCATAGGGCCCCATGTTGTAGAAACGCATGCGTTTTTTTAACATGGGGCCCTATGGGAAACGCATGCGTTAACACAGGTGCCTATATGTGCCCTGCGTTAACGCATGCGTTTCCCATAGGACACCATGTTAAAAAAGCGCATGCGTTTTTGGAAACAACCCCTGCGTTTTTTTCCTGCACCCAAAAAACGCTGCATGCAGCGTTTTTTGGACTGGGGGAAAAAAACGCAAGTAGAGCTGAAAAACGCATGTACACTCAAATGCACGTGCGTTTTTGAAAAACTGCAAAAAAAACGCAGAGAGTGCCAAAAACGCAGGTATGTGTGAACAAGGCCAAAGAAAGTGAAAGTATTTGTAGTTTTAAGCTGTGGCTGTTCTATAAATGGGGGGAGCACAACTGATAGAGGATCCCAAGCAGTTAGAGCAACAAATATTTGTATAGTTTTTTTTAATCACCTTAAAGTTATATTCCAAAAATAGTTATTCTCTATTCATAGGGGAAGAATAATTTACACCAGTCTATATTTGAAAAAAAAAATTCTGCTGACCTAAATATTTTTGGAGATTTTACCTGTCATGCCGGGTTCAGACTTTGTTTACACTGGGGAGTCTGATGTGCAATCTTAGCCCACTTTTGTTGCTCAGCCTGAGTTTGGGCATCAGTGGTGGTTTGTTCACTGATCTTCAGCTTTGCAGGAGTTAACTTTTTGATTAGTGTAAATTGAAGGTTAGAATGCCTTCTCCCTTTAAGCATGGCTCAGAAGATTCCTGGATGCCGACTATAGCATTTGCGTGCCTCTTGCATACCGGTCCTGTGTTGGAGTTGCTGTTGAAACTCTAATCGTTGCTAGGTGTATGGTGATATATACCTTGTTGTTTTTTCATTCCCTATTTGTATTTGAGTTCTCCCTACACACATATTGTATCTTCCTGATTGTTTGCTGTGTGGTGCTGTTTCTTTATCCCTGTCTGTCTATATCTGTGGTTTCCATTGTGGTTCTCCTTCTGGGGTGGAGGTTGGGGATTCAGCTCAGTGCTGGACAGGAGAAAGGGACCGGTTTGAGACTCAGGCCTCTGTACCATGAAGGGTACCCCTGGGTTAAGGAAAGTCAGCCTGTGGGACAGTTCCGGGTCCCAGGTTCCTATCCTCCTTTTCTCCCTAAGCCCCTCGTGACATTACCCAATAAAATGTGCTGATTACAGATATGAAGTAAAAAATATGCAATACATCAATTTTTTTTCACAAATGAGAAATGTTTAATCAAAGGTTTTAAGGTCGAATATCAGGTGATGAGAAATTCTGACGAAGCGATAGCATGTAATATATTTATTTCATACAAAAAGCGAGTCTATCGTCTAACCGAGAGAGCAATAGTTGTGTACGTTTTAAGTTAAGGATACAGGTAAAATAAATGTTTCTACTGTGTTAACCAGTCTATCCTGAGTGGTTAATACTAGTGATGGGCAAATCTGAACTGTAAAATTTGGGGTCTATACCAAATATTTAGTGTTCGGACACATATCCCGAATACTGATTTGCCTTCGAAGTCTGTGTTACATTTTGGGTTCAGTTTGGGTCCAGGGGCTGTAAAAAGAAAGAAAACAGTTATTAAATGGCAGCATCATACTTACTGCTTCCCACCACTTGTACTTCTGGGGCACTCATTAACATCTTGGATATCCACTGCAGAGGGGCCCAACAGCCAATCACAGATGCTGTCACAGAGAATGGGTGTCTGTGATTGGCTGTTGGAGTCATCTAGAAACTGCCCATACATTCTAGATGCAAGAATGTATGGGCTGATTCCAGGTTACTCCAGCAGCCAATCACAGACGCCCATTCTCTGCGACAGAATCTGTGATTGGCTGTTGGGTCCCTCACCCATTGACTGACATCATAGTTCTGCAAAAATAAATAACTAAAAAATATTTGCATAGAGCTTTGCGGTATTTCTGAGTCTCAGCGCAGATAAAGCAGACAGTTATGGGCTGCCACCTCCAGCTGCCTGGCTTTATCTTGGCTGGCAATCAAAATACAGGGAAGCCCATTATTTTTTTAATTATTTAAATAAATAATTAAAAACAAAATGCGTGGGCTTTGCCCTTTTTTCGATTGCCAGCCAAGGTAAAACCCAGACAGCTCGGGGCTGGGATTCTCAGCGTGGTAAAGCCCAAGCATTCTGGCCCCCTGCCAGCAATGAAAATTGCAGTCTGCAGCTTCCTCTGAAAATGGTTCATTCTTTTGTAGGGCCATTAACAGGCCTTAATCATGATAATTATTATTATTATTATTATTATTATTATTATCAATAATAATAATCATGATCATAACATGCAAACCGCTAGTACTCAATGTCATATATACTAGTTAATCTCAATGAAATAGAATATAATCAAAAAGTTAATTTATTTCAGTAATTCAATACAAAAAGTGAAACAGATATATTATATAGAGTCATTACAAACAGTGATGTATTTCAAGTGTTTATTTATGTTTATGTTGATGATTATGGCTTACAGCCAATGAAAACCCAAAGGTCATTATCTCAGAAAATTAAAGTAGGGAGTAAGAAGGGTTAAAACCCCGCTGCCGTTTTCCACGATACATCAAAGGGTGAATATAATATTGATTTATTAGTCTACATGTTTCAGGGCTCCCAGATACTCCTTGAAATATGGCGATATGACATTGATTTTGAATGATATTCTAATTTATTGAGATGCTCTAGTAAATATGGAATGCGAACAAGAAAACAAGATACTCCAATCCACATGTCTCAATCACCAACAGCTTCCATCACTGATCGTTCATCGTTTGTTGTGTCACACGCAACGATGTCGTTTCAACATCGTTCAAGCGTCACAGAACACGTGACTTTTGAACGATATCGACAACGATATCGTTACGTGTGACGGTACCTTTAGAGTCTGGAAACTTTGCTATTATTTACCATCTTTTCAGTTCGCCATTAAAAGGTATCAACCACTGAGGACTCTCAGATTGTAATATTTTTCCCCAAAGAACCATCACTACTACAGCTCTGTCTCATTAAAGTAATGTCCTTCATACAACCACTGCGGGAGTGCATAAGACTTCAGCTCACACAGTTATTGTCTTGGAAATGCCAGCATGATTCTTACTGCTTCCATCTTTATTCAATGCGTCATTCCAAGGAGACACCATCAACCAGGTATAAAATCACTTGCCACTTACAATAAATGACACGTACATCTAGAGAGGGGTTAAACATAGGAGACATTAATGTGAATATAGGTAAGATATTTCATTGACTCTGTTTGCAATGTTTAACACGTACAGCACACAGCTGTACACAGACCCATAGACGTGCATTGTTCACACACCCGTAGACGTGTATCAATTTGCTGTGACTTGTTAGCCTCATGAACGACTAAATGGTGTCATCGGTTTTCTGGCTGATTACATAGCCAAAAAATTCTAATGTCTGTAGTTTTTAACTGTTTATTAAGCATTCTTCCTATTAGTTATACCAAATGCATATATAGTATTTCTTTTCACGTAATCAGCATATCTAAATCATGACATCAAAAATATATGATGTGATATTATTTCTGTAAATTCCCCTTAGTAAACAGCGGTTTGCGGAAAACCTGGACGACTGGATAAAACGGATATTATTTTTGAATTAGCACACCAAACTTTGTAGAGTTCATGAGTTATCTTGGAGTAAGAAAAATGTATATAGAGCAGTGAATATATTGATTTCTAATGGTCCATTCACTGGGACTAAAGGCCCCATTATGGCACATTTACACGTGGCCACAGGAAGGTAGGAACAGGCAGGCATTGGACACTATTGTGCCTGTTGCCCTGAAAATACCACGATGTGGCTGCGTGTAATTCAGGACTTTCCTTCCTTCAGGGAAGACACAGGAAGGAAAGTCCTGAATTACACGCAGCCACATCGTGGTCTTTTCAAGGCAACAGGCACAATTGTGTCCGATGCCTGCCTGTTCCTGCCTTCCTGTGGCCGCGTGTAAATGTACCATTACAGGCTGCGATGTCCCAGTGACCCCATCAACGATCGGGATTGCTGGGACATCGCTATCTGATCGCTGGTGAGCTGTCACACAGGCAGACTCACCAGCGATCAGGACCAGCGAGAACGCTGGTAACCAAGGTAAACATCGGGTAACTAAGTGCAGCACTGTGCTTAGTTACCCGATGTTTACCCTGGTTACCAGCGTCCCAGCGTGTACTGTGTGTCGCTGGGAGGTCGATGATTGCTGGTCTCCCGCTGTCACGCATGCCGATGCTGGCTGCCCATCGAGAGACCAACGATCAAAAAATGGTCCAGGCCATTTACCAACGATCAGCGATCAGCAAGCTGATCACTCGTCGTTGGTACATGTCATACGCAGTGACTTCGCTACGAGGTTGCTGCAATGTCACAAAAACGGTGATGTGGAACGATATCGTTAGCGATATATCTTTGCGTGTAACCCGGCCTTTACAGCGATCCTGAGAACTATTAAGCATGAAAGCTATTGTATGTATTTTCCAGCAATAAACATTTTTGTACCATAAACTTGTAAACCTCACACTGGCATATATTGTAGCAATGCACTTTGGTGCAAACTTTCTGGAAGCACATGCACTAGGATAGGCAATGAAAATATTTGGTACAAAAGTATTTTTTTGCTTCTTGGACTTCCTCAGTGACAATAGATGACAAATAAGTAGACTTTAAGCCCTCCATACATATTATCAGCCAATATCAATGGGTTCAGCCATCAGTCTTGATTAGTTAACGATCTGACATGTCTGATTTCAGACTGTTGATCCTTTTGTTCTCCCAGAGATAAACCACGGCCAGACATAACTGGGGACTGCTCTCCTAGAGAACACAAGAGTGACCGGCCAAGCGAGAGCGAGTGCTACTGAAGGGAAGAGCTGGCGGACATGACTGCTGGCTAAATAATTGGCTATTGAGCCTACAGCCATCTAATGTGTAGGGTGGGCTGTAGCCTTGCATACACCCGACATTGCCCCTCCATCCTTCTTTTTTAGTTCTGCCTTCCTTCACTCACTTTCCTGTTTGTTTCCCATTTGTCTGTCTTTTTTGTATTTCTGTTAATATTTGGTTACCTGTCTCAACATTCACTGCTTAGCACGATTCTATTGCGTATGCGGTCAGTGATGGATATGGTATATTTAACTTTTGGCTTTTATATTTTAGTAAACTTTTTAGTGTTTGTTCTCCGTATTATTATATGTCAGTAATTTGCAATTATACTTTGTAATGATGAGAACTTTTATCTAATAGCTATCTAGAACAAAAGAAAAGTAATCCAAGCAAGGTAGAACGAGAAGAAAAAGACTCACCGCTGTCGTTTCATACATCTATTCTCAGTGTTAAAATGCTGAAAATCAATCTTCGTTTCTATTCTGCTTTCCATGGATTCAGGTCTTTTTACTCTGACAGATAATAGGTTTCTTAGCAACTATGATGTTGTTGAATTCGTGCCTTTCAAGTGTAAATTTGTGATTCACTCAAGTCGCATTAAAGGGCAAAGCCTTTCAGACACCAGGAGCTCATAGGAGACTTGGTTCAGCTCCAAAAAACGTTGTTTATTTGTGTTTTTGGACCAGGAGTTACTTTTCACATGTAAATTAAAGGGAACCTGTCAGCTCGTTTTACCCCCCTATCTTACCGCTACCTGTCCCTGCACCTTGCTAGCTCATTCCTAACCATCTCTGTCCAAGCTAAAACTACAATATAAAGCTTTAGAAAAATGATTTAATAACTTACATATTCCTATGATAATGAGGGCTCCAGTCTGTTTATGTAGACTGACATGGGCGGTCTCGGGTCTCCCTTCTCCCCCCCCTCACAGGCTCGTAGCACGCCCCGCTGGGAGTCAGCATTCCTCCTCTTCTCGCCCCTGTTTTGAAATTCCCACCTCCTCCTCATAGCATGACGCGCAGTGTGCAGGTGTATGGGATGTATGGTCCGGCTCCGGTGCATGCGCAGTGCGCATATTGAAGCAGGGCCGTACATCTGATAAGCCCCCACAATGCACTGGGCCGGAACTGACGTCCGGCTGCGCATCATAGCATCAGGAGGAGACGGGAATTTCAAAACAGGGGATTGAGAAGAGAAAGAATGCTGATGCCTAGCGGGGTGTGCTAAGAGCCTTTGAGGGGTGGAGAATGGGGATTCGGAGACCACCCATCTCAGTCTACAGGGATATAGATTGGAGCCCTCATTATAACAGGAATATGTAAGTTATTAAATCATTTTTCTAAAGCTTAATATTGCAGTTTTAGCTCAGACAGGGATACTTAGGAATGAGCTAGCAAGGTGCAGGGACAGGCAGTGGTAGGTTGGGGGTAAAACGAGCTGACAGGTTCCCTTTAATGATGTGGTTTAGGTAAAGATTGTTTGCTTAGAATGAACACAATGCATCAAATCAATCCTCCAACTCTCTTCTTGCTACTGTCATTACATGCTAATAGCATTAATGCATGTTGGAAGCGTTGAAGGTCAGCAGACGTCATTCTAATATGATGCTCAAGGTTGGAAGATGAATAAAGGAAGTATTACATTGCATAAGCTTTACTCTAAAGCTAAAAGTGAATGACATATGATGTACTGCAGGGTATATTACTGCACATTCAGTATACCCATGCATACCTCTATAGATCAAGACCATAAAACTTCTATGGGGTCCTTAAAGGAAGAAGCATGGAGACTTTGTCCAAGGAGATGAAGAAGAAATATATACCAAGTCCTCCTGATTTAGATGGCAAAACTTGACACCATGTTGTCTATTCACAGGATTAGTTATTAAAGTCTGAACCGTGGGATCAGATGTCTAGGTGGCCCACCAATCCTGAGGACATAAGCACTCCATAGAGGGAACACTCTCACTAGGGGTCTGAAGATTAAAGGGGTTTTCTCACAAACAAAGTTGATTTTATTCTAATCTTGGAATAATAATAATAATAATTTGATTTGTTTTCATTTCGAATTAATTTCAGCAAATCTGAAGCGCTAAATATCAATTTGCCGCCCCGCTCCCTCAATTCACTCCGTTTTTCTTTTAATTTTAAATGGGCACATCATTTTATTTCCTACTGGGGAATCAAGCTGTCCAAGAACCTGAAAGACTTATATCGGATTAATTTCCCCCCGCTCTTACAAAAGGTGGAAGCTGACTGTGTGGGGTGGGCCAGGTCCTCCTTTTCCAGATTCTGAAGATGAACATTCTCCCTAGAATCCTATATCTGCTGCAAACCCTCCCGATTAAAATTCCCCAAGAATTCTTCCGCCAGATTTCCTCTATTCAGCGTAGGTTCATCTGGGATGGCAGATCTGCCAGGGTGGGTAAAGCTATTCTCACCAGACCAAAGGTGAAGGGGGGAGTGGGCCTCCCAGACATTAAACGTTACCATGCAGCGGCACATCTGTCCAGAATTCTTGATTGGTGCAGGAACGGCAGGCATAAAACCTGGGTGCAAATAGAACAAAGCTTCAGCCCAATTCCACTGGACAGATTGCCCTGGGTGATGGCGTCGGCCCCTTCCATTCTTCGGAATCATCCTACCATTGGGTCAACAATCCGGGTCTGCAACTCTCTACCTTTGAGGTCGTTCATTCTCCCTCCCTGCTCACCGCTCACGCCCATTATAAGCCATCCCGATTTCTCAGCGGCAAGCTCTGACAAAACCTTTGCTCTATGGAGAGAGGCCGGGAGGGACAGGGCGGGGGCGATGGGTGGTGGCGAGGAGTGGCTGTCTCTGAACGAGCTGTCGTCCTGGGAGGAACCAGCTGCGTTAGGGTGGTGGAGATGTTTCCAGCTACTACATTACCTGCAATCATTGCCTCCTCGGTCTTGTTAAAAACGTCCTAGGACGCAATTTGAAGCATTGTATCTGAGCCAAGGCCCACTCAGACATGCACTGTCTCTCCTATATGCCCTGTTGGGCTCTCTGCACGACCTGGGATCGCCAAGCTTCATCTCGCATTGGGAACGGGAGCTAAATATCACTTTTTCAGAGGATCAAATCACGAGGATGTTTCGCCTCGCTCATAGCACCTCTATCAGTTCTAAATATCAGGAGGCCAATTAAAGCTATTGTCAAGATGGTACAGACACCGGTCAAACTCATACAATGTACCCAGCACACAGCACGGATGTTGGGAGATTGGATGGTAGGGGTACCCTTTCGCATATCTTCTGGGACTGTGAGCTATTCGAGCCCTTCTGGCTAGAGGTGGAGAACATCATTCAGCGGGTTTCTTCTATCCAAATACCTCTCCACCGGCTTGATTCTCCACACATTGCGAGTCCCCACCATCACGTATAAAAATTCCCTTCTTAAATTCCTCATTATGGCAGCCAGAGCTGCATACCACGCTGTGGGGAAGGGTCACGACACCTTCTATTCCACAATTTCTCGGAGGGGTCAACGAATTGATGTATATGGAGGAGTTGGACATCTTCCATACGGGAATCTCAAATTGATTTAGTATCCATATGGATGGCTTGGATGGATTTCCAACAATCTAAGCTTTACATACACTGTTGGGCAGAGATCCACTACCGGAATATGTTGAAGCGGAATACTGGGGTGGACGCTGGTCTGCCTGGTGGGGAGCTCCCACATCCCTCCTTGACTTTCCACCCCTTTTCTCCCTAGTCCCAGTCATCTTCTTTATTTCTCCCTTTTGTCGCAGTGAGCATGTGATCACTGGGATTCTTCTATACTACTCCCTATCTATCTACTGCTATATAATGTTTTCTTATTAGCTGATTCTCTTTCCTTTTCTCTATACGAGTTAATTTTAATTATTTTCGATGGTTTGATTGCATAACATCGCTGTTCATTTTCTTATGATTTTATATTTTCCTTTCTGGTGTTAAGGGAAAAAGAAAAAAAAATCATTTTGGCTTGCCAGGATTTACTGGCTCGCCACTGCTATAAGTAGGATCATAGTTGTTTCAGTATGTGGTTTCAAATGTACATTTCCTTGAACGAATCTCCATTGGATGTCCATGTGGAATATGTAATCAATATAGCGATTCTACAGTTGTGTTATATTTTGTTGGAGTTAAATTTGTGAATATCTAAATAAAGAATTATGAAAAAATAATAATTTGATTTGTTTAAAAAAATGTTCCTGTGCTGAGATAATCTTATATATGTGTCCTGCTATGTACTGTGTAATGGATTGTCTGACCATACAGGGACATGGTCTGATCATACGACATCTCTGTGCTGAGATATCTTATATATTGTGTCCCTGCTATGTACTGTGTAAATAGGATGTGTCTGACCATACAGGGACATGGTCTGATCATAACTATCTTCCTGTGCTGAGATATTCTTAATATATATGCCCCTGCTATGTACTGTGTAATGGATGTGTCTGACCATACAGGGACATGGTCTGATCATACCACATCTCCTGTGCTGAGATAATCTTATATATGTGTCCCTGCTATGTACTGTGTAATGGATGTGTCTGACCATACAGGGACATGGTCTGATCATACCACATCTCCTGTGCTGAGATAATCTATATATGTGTCCCTGCTATGTACTGTGTATGGATGTGTCTGACCGTACAGGGACATGGCCTGATCATACCACCATCTCCTGTGCTGAGATAATCTTATATATGTGCCCCTGCTATGTACTGTGTAATGGCCGTGTCTGACCTACGAGGGGCTTCTGTGTTAGACAAACAGGACAGAGACTTAGAGCAAGAACGAGGTCTCATCCTCACACAATTACAGAGGAAAAAAATCCATTTTCCTAGCCAAATATTTCTGTGGTCCAGGACACATTGAAAGTATGAAAGTTGTCATATTAAAAGGCAATTTTAAATCACAAACACCTAGACGGTCTGTGAATACAAATTCATCTTAAAACCTTTGACTTTGTTCGAGCAGGTTTAAATCTGTCAGGAGGATTTATGCTTCAATACAAGATCTGAAGAGTCATTTCCAGAGACACTGAGGGCACCAGGTCTCAGAACGTACAAGTGCATCTCATTAGTAATTGAAGTAATTAAATACATAAAGTGAAACGCATATATTGTATAGAGTCATTGCAAACAGAGTGATCTTTTTCAAGTGTTTATTTCTGTTAATGTTGATTATAGCTTACAGCCAATGAAGACCCAAAAGTCATTATCTCAGTAAATTAGGAATAATTAACACAAAACACCTGCAAAGGCTTACTAAGCATTTAAAATGATCCCTTAGTCTGGTTCAGTAGCCTACGCAATCATGGGGAAGACTGCTGACTTGACAAATGTCCAGAAGGCAGTCATTGACGCACTCCACAAGGAGGGTACGCCACAAAAGGTCATTACTAAAGAAACTGGCTATTCACAGAGTGCTATATCCAAGCATATTACTGGAAAGTTCAGTGGAAAAAAATGTGTGGTAGAAAAAGGTGCACAAGCCACCAGGATAACCACAGCCTGGAAAGGATTGTTAAGAAAAGGCCATTCAAAACTTTGGGGAAGATTCACAAGGAGAGGACTGCTACTGGAGTCAGTGCTTCAAGAGCCACCACACACAGATGTATCCAGGACATGGGCTACAACTGTTGCATTCCTTGTATGAAGCCACTCAGGAATAGACAATGCAAGAAGCGTCTTACCTGGGCCAAGGAGAAAAAGAACTGAACTGTTGCTCAGTGGCCAAGGTGTTTTCGATGAAAGTAAATGTGCATTTAATTTGGAAATCATGGTCCCAGAGTCTGGAGAACGAGAGCACAATCAAGAGTCTGGGAAGAGTGAGGGCCACAATCCAGAGTCTGGAGGAAGGTGGAGAGGCCACAATCCAAGAGTCTGAGGAAAGGTGGAAGTGCCTCAATCCAAGCAGCTTGAGGTCTAGTGTGAAGTCTCCACATCGTGATGGTTGGAGCCATGTCATTGCTGTGTAGGTCCACTGTGTTTTATCAAGACCAAAGTCAGTGCTGTTGTCTATCAGGAAATTTTAGAGCACTTCATGATTCGCTCTACTGACAATTGCATATGCAATTTCCCAGAGGAGCATTGCGGCTTTAAAGCGATCCTGTCACCTCCTAGAAGCCACCTAACCTATCAATACATGTCCTTGCACCTTCCTATTAGCATTATAACCATCCTTCTCTGTGCTAAGTGCTTCCTTTCAAAGTTGAAATAAACACTTTGATACTCACTCATTAGGCATTATAATTAGTAGGGGCTATATTTTTTAGCCCTTAGGGCATGTTGTTTTGCAGGCTCCAGGATCCAGCCTCTCTCTCTCTGTGCTGCTGTGATGTGGAGCTGAAGGCAGGACTAATTATTTGCATTCTGTGAGTGACAGAGAAGGGGAGGGCAAAGCCTGCACAAGCAAAGCAGCACAGAGAGAGAGAGGGTGGATCCTGGAGCCTGCAAAACAACATGCCCTAAGGGCTAAAAAATATAGCCCCTACTAATTATAATGCCTAATGAGTGAGTATAAAATCATTTTGATCTACTTTCACAGGATGCTTTTAGGAGACAAAAGGAGTGTGAGAATAGTGATAGGATGCTGCAGCTTAGTAGATTAGGTGGCTTGTAGCTTAGGTGGCTTTTTGGAGGTGACAGGATCCCTTTAAGACTCCTCACTGCCGGCAGGTAGAATACTCTCCACAAGGAGAATAGCGGTTCCCCCAGACAGTACATAGTAGGAGCACATATATAAGATTATCTCAGCACAGGAACATTTTTTTTAAGTACGTCCAATTGTTCAAAGTATTACTAATCCAAGATCTATTGATTAAAATAAACGTAAACATTAACTTTGCTTGCGGGAAACCCCCTTTATCTTCTCTTATACTTTCCTGACTGTCAGAATAGGAGGAAGAAGGGATAAACATAGCATTTTAGCACCAACTGTAATTTCCTATCTCAGTAATGAGATAATCTGTGTTCACTGAATAAAGAAGTGACAGATTTTACCTGTGAATTGAGAAAGAAAGATTAATGCAGGAAGAGAAAGAAGCGATTTCTTTTATAAAGCATATTACAAGTTTGTTTATTTTCATTTGTGCCATTTGAATATGAAATACAAATTAACATTATGGGTATCCTTTAAATGTGCTCCGAGGGTACAGGGGGAGCAATTATAAAACAGCCTCGCCGTCTCCCCGCCTAACATCACCCACTGAAGTCTGTTGGCCGACAGATCACACTTAGTGAAGGCCGACCATGGATACACACTTGTATTTATATTGAAATCTTTGTTGTCATTATACAAACAAGAAATGTCATCCACAAGTTAAAATGGTTTATTAGTGAATCTTCTTATGAAGTTGACACCACTAGTAATAAAGGATTGTTCATTATCTATGAAATTGTAAAACAATGTGTGTATTATGTAATATTAAGTTATTAAAATTAATGAGAATTCATGAAATAAAAGGAAGGACCAAACCCATCAGAGCAGGAGCTAACATTACGCGTGTTGTGGCTGTGCAGTATTAGACTGGGGTGCTGGGGCCCATTGGTAATATTGACTTTGGGGACCCACTGTTAAGTCACATGCAAATATTACATTACTATCACTCACAATTATACCTTTGCTTCTATATAATAATAAACAAAGTAGTTTGTTGAATGATGAAATTCTGCCTTTGTCTATACATAGCAAATCAAGTGTATTGTGCGAACTAAGGAGCAGTGGGAGTCTGTACAGGGGCCTACCTGGGAATTCACCGGTTCTCCTGTGGCCAGTCCCGATCTGCTTCTGTGTAATGAAAGCCAAAGTGATGCATCTCATTCATTGTATTGCAAGGTTTTGGTAGCTTTACCATCAAAACTAGTGTTAAAGTGCCAGATCGGTAGTGAGCATATAGCATTGGTAACTTTCTGTTCCTTTCATGAACAGGAATTCCAGGGTGAGAGAATTGGGCATCAATAATAGTCATCTTAAGAAAACATTTTTAATTGTCAACTATTAAACACATGGTCACACTGAATGAGCCAGAACTAAATCTCTTCTTGGTAATGTGGTCAGTGGGACCATTGGTTAACCCCCATTTAACACTTGCTAGTATCATTTACAAAAGAAATGTATACCCCATGTCTACATAGTTAACATTTACCAAAATGATAGGTAGATAACATCATATGTCGATGTGGCGGGACCTAACTATAGAAGGTGCAGGGGTCACAGTCACATCTGGCCTCTGGTGCTTAGGAGGACCCAAAAGGTCCCTTTAGCCCATTTGAGAAGACCAACATTTTTAAAGACTGGTCATGGTTGGGGGCCCTATTGGAGATTTTGATTTGGCGCCCACAAACTTCAAGTTACGCCACTGTATAAGAGCTACAGATATTTCCTGTGACAGATAAACATGGATCACAGCAGGGCGGACCTACCGTGGTGCAGCTGGTTCAGCTGCTCCAGGGCCCCGACCGGCCAAGGGGCCCCTCAGGCACCTATAGGGGGGCCCCTCCACCTCCCAGCAGGGGGACCCGGAGGCCGTGTGTCAGAGGAGAGGTACTGCCGCGGCAAGCTCCCCCTGACCCTCTCTACTCCCTGGACACGGATAGCAGCCCACACTCACTAGCACCCCCCATCCCCAACTTCCCCCCCCGGTCCTCACCTGTGGCACACATCCCCCGCTCCTCATACTCATTAGCACAACAACCCCCCCTCTCTGCTCCTCGCCTGTGACCGAACCTGCTGCACCGGGGCCCACACGCCACCAGATCACAGGCATGTTCAGTACTTTTGGGAACATAGCAAGAGAGTGCTCACTTTTAAACATTATTTTTACTTTTCCTCAAAAAGATGCCCCTACTGCTTTCCTTTATAGCTTGGCGCTCCTATTTGGGGAGGGGTGATGTCATTGTCTTAATTAAGTATTCTAATTTTCCTGCAATCGTGTCTTGGCAGCAAAACAGCCATGTTCCCCATACTAATGGGAATGAAAGATCATAAAATAACATACTGAAAATATTTCCTCTTACATCATACAGTCGCACATGTTATTTTGACATATTATAAAGTTATCTTACCTTTTTAGCCTAAGATCAAATGAGTTTATTAAAAAATCACTTTTTCATCCAGAAATAAAATGGATGATTTTCCATATGTATTGTCATCGGCTTGGCAGCCATCATAGAACTTGAATAGGCGAGTCTCATCCAAAGCACAGAGGAGACTAGAGCATGCTGCAATTGTTTTCATGTGGATATTCAGTTTTTCAAATAAATAGATCATTTGCAAAGCTCTATGGAATAACAATGGTCTGAGTGCCGTCTTTTTTTTCCATGGAAACTGAAAATACGTAGCCTTAGGTAACTTTATATCCCAGGGATTTACTAAAGCATGGAGTGAGCCATCGATAGTGATGCACTTCTTGTACACTGTAAAGAAGTGAAAAAATAGCTCTGAAAGGAACAGAAAGGTCAATTGTTCATGCAAAAAAAGTCACCAGGAGCAGAGAATATTCCAGAGATGCTAAATTTACAAGTTTCATAGCATCTGATATGGTCAGACGTCTCCTGGAAACTTGAGTATCCTTTATTTGTATCCAATAGTTAGCACTGTTACTTTGCAGAGCTGGGGTCCTGGGTTCAAATCGAACCCAAGACAACATCTGCAAGGAGTTTGTATGTTCTCCCCATGTTTGCGTGGGTTTCCTTTTGGGTTCTATGGTTTCTCCCACACTCCAAAGACATATTGATAGGGAATGTGCTCCAATGGGGACAGTGGTGATGCTCTCTGTAAACCAATGTGAAATAATGGGCTGTACTAGCGAGCATAATAAATATATATTGCTGCTAACACAAGGTCTCATTGATCTTGTAGGGATCATTTCTCAACTTCTCTACACTTGAGCATGAAGTTTAACATACAAGTGCGGTCAGTTATATCCATGATAACTTGTATTTCTAGACCTCAGTCTTTCAAAGTGAAAGATTGAGCGCTAATAGCAACTGCATACTTTATGAAATTACTTCATTGCCTATCAGGCCATGGTGAGTTAACGGCAGTATTCTGTCTCCATAACTTCACTGCTTGTATTAGGCACTAGAGCTATCATTTCTCTTGACGCTTGTATCATTACTCACATGTAGAACGTGTCGTCAGATAGCTTCAACTCAGCACCAGAGGCATGTATGAAGAATCCTGAAGAAGTAGCTTACTTTTTAACTGAATTCTTGAATTTATGCACAAGGCTAGCAGGTAAAATTGATGATTCTACCAGAGATGGAAAGAGGTGCTGAAAGATTGCTGACAAACATAAAATAGTGAAGAAGGGAGGGGTTACTGACATCACAGCAGCTACAGGTAGAGAGGGGAAACAACCCTCTAAAAAGGCAAACCTATTGCACAGTCATGATAAAATACAAAAAGGTGTACATAATGAGATATTTCACTGGTGGAGGTGCCAATAGAGGGGATTGGTGTGGTCCCTCATAAAACGTATAAAGTAAATTACAATTGCACACTCCTTTTTGAATGCAAAAAGATATGCTTTATTTAGGTTCAAAACATGAGAGCAACCTTGAGATGTCAACGCTTTTTGACCAACTTTATGCCTTTTTCACGACAGTTGCACTCAGTAGGTAGTCTCTTCTAGGTAGTAATTTCTCTTCCCTGGGTGAACCATTTAAGTCTGAAAGGTACAGTTCCAGAGATATCTTTGAGTAGGTAGATAAGGATGGCAAGCCTCTATTTCATCTGTCCCGAACCAGGTGGTTCTGCTAAACCTTCCGGTCCGAGACACATAAAGGATATTTTTTTGTATTCAAAAAGGAGTGTGCAATTGTAATTTATTTTATACTATTGCATAGTCACACAGTGAACACAATACATTGGCAATACAACACTGTATGATTCCCAAGTCGTGGAACATGACAGGCAGTATAATCATGTCTACTACCTGAAACCAAAGGTTTTGCCCAGTGTGTCTTTGAAAGGCCATTAAAAATAGCAGATGAGCACAGTAGAATATCATAGATATCGTAACATCTTGGCGATTGCTCACAGAACAGTTCCCTAATTACTGAGGTTCTCTGGAGACTTGAAGAACAGAGATGGTGGAATAGGTATGGACATCGGCGGAGACAGTTATTACAGGAATAAAAAATCAGCAAACAGAAATGAAATCAGTTTGCAGAAGATGGATTTATATACAGGTGCAACTGAATGAATTAGAATATTATCAAAAACTTAATTTATTTCAGTAACTCAATGCATAAAGTGAAACACATATATTAGCGGGCAGGGGGAGCAGGGCCAGGGAGCGGGGAGCGAAGGACCCAGGCGGGGAAGCCGGCGGTGAGAAAACTTCACCGCCGGCTTTATCCTTCTGTTCTGCGCTCCCCGCTCCCTCCTGTCCCTCCCCGCTCCCTGGCCCTGCTCCCCCTGCTCTGGTCCTAACTTAGAACCGGGTGGGGAGGCTGCGGGGGAGCGGAGGATCGGGCTGTCAGGCAGCGGGGAGCGCAGAACCGACCGCGGCACGCAGGGAGCTGAACTGGGAGTTCAAACCGGATTCTCCCGGATTGCCCCGTCCAGAGCAATCAGGCACCATACAGTCCCATGTTATGGGACGTTGGATTGCACCGGACCAGTACAATCCGGGAGAATCTGGTTTGATTAGGTTTTCTCTGTCAGACGCCTTCCCGCTCAGGTCAGCTGTTCAATTGAAGTAGCAGTGCTGTCAGGTTCATATGAGTTCATGCTTGCCTGCATTAACTCACATGAACTTTCCCACGCCCCGGTGCACATCTCTGCTACATCTCTGGTGGAGGTCCTCTACCAGAGATGTAGCAGAGCTAAAGAAGAACCCTGGATTGGACTACGTCGGATGGAAGAGGATTTTTTTAAAGGGAACCTGACCCCTCCAAATCACCCCCAACCCTATGAATACCTGTCTCTGCACCATGAGAGATCATGGTCCTTTTCTTTAAAAAATGTGTGGTGTAACCTTGTCAAAAACAATGCGTCCGACAAATAGCCTACTTGTTACGAGTCTAGCGAGTCCGAATAATCAGTACTCGCTCATCCCTACTTACAATCAATGAAAACTCAAAGGTCATTATAATTACACTGTGTGCAGAATTATTAGGCAAGTTGTATTTTAGAGGATTATTTTTATTATTGATCAACAACTATGTTCTCAATCAACCCAAAAGACTCATAAATATCAAAGCATAATATTTTTGGAAGTTGGAGTGTTTTTTTTTTTAGATTTGGCTATCTTAGGAGGATATTTGTTTGTGCAGGTAACTATTACTGTTCCATCTCACTTGTTTATTTTCACAGTAAACTAATATAACTGCACAAAATTTTGAAAAAAAACATTTCTGACATGCAAAAACAAAACACAAAAAATTAGTGACCAATATAGCCACCTTTCTTTATGGTGACACTCAACAGCCTCCATGCATAGATTCTGTCAGTTGCTTGATCTGTTTACGATCAACATTGCGTGCAGCAGCCACCACAGCCTCCCAGACACTGTTCCCAGGGTGTACTGTTTACCCTCTCTGTAGATCTCACATTTTAGGAGGGACCACAGGTTCTCTATGGGATTTAGATCAGGTGAACAAGGGGCCATGTCATTATTTTTTCTTCTTTTAGACCTTTACTGGCCAGCCACGCTGTGGAGTAGTTGGATGCATGTGATGGAGCATTGTCCTGCATGAAAATCATGTTTTTCTTGAACGATACTGACTTCTTCCTGTACCACTGCTTGAAGAAGTTGTCTTTGACAATACCAGCCCATACCAGTACCCCACCTCCACCTTGCTGGCGTCTGAGTCAGAGTGAGCTCTCTGTCCTTTACTGATCCAGCCTCTGGCCCATCCATCTGGCCCATCAAGAGTCACTCTCATTTCATCAGTCCATAAAACCTTTGAAAAATCAGTCTTAAGATATTTCTTGGCCCAGTCTTGACGTTTTATCTTATGTTTCTTGTTCAAAGGTGGTCATTTTTCAGCCTTCCTTACCTTGGCCATGTCCCTGAGTATGGCACACCTTGTGCTTTTTGATACTCCAGTAACGTTGCAGCTCTGAAATATTGCAAAACTGGTGGCAAATGGCATCTTGGCAGCTTCACGCTTGATTTTCCTCAATTCATGGGCAGTTATTTTGCGCCTTTTTTGCCAACACATGCTTCTTGTGACCGTGTTGGCTATTTGCCATGAAATGCTTGATTGTTCGTGATCACGCTTCAAAAGTTTGGCAATTTCAAGAGTGCTGCATCCCACTGCAAGACATCTCACAATTTTGGACTTTTCAGAGCCGTCAAATCTCTCTTCTGACCCATTTTTCCAAAGGAAGTTGCCTAAAAATTAAGCACACCTTATATAGGGTGTTGATGTCATTACACCACACCCCTCCTCATTACAGAAATGCACTTCACCTGATTTACTTAATTGGTAGTTGGCTCTCAAGGAGCGAGCCGCGTTCCTGATCTGTCTGAGGGGACAGCTCCGTGGTGCTGAAGCTCAGCACCGACCCCTCTTGACAGTTCAGGACCACGGCTAGCTCCCTGCAAGCTGCGGTGCTGACCCATTAGCGGCGGCAACTGCGTGCTGCCCACACCGGACCGGAGGGCAAATTAGCCCTCCAGTTCTGTGTGCTGATCCGGTGCCAGCTGTCTGCCTCAAGCGGACAGCCACGGATCGGATCCCAGCCGTAGTGTGAAGCCAGCCTAAGCAGATGCAAGAAACCTATAACACAAAGCTTTGGGCTTGTTGAAGTCCAACTCAACATTTCTTCTCTTCGATGGCATCTGTCATAATGGATGGTCAAGAAATCCCCATACATATTAGATGGACTCCTGGTTTTGCCAAAATCAATGTGTTTAGCCAACTTCAATCAAATGTGTATGGCAGCTAAGGCCTCATTAATAGGTACGTGAGTACAAACTCGGCCCATTGTTAATCTGACTTTCATCAGTGTTCGTTAATTTTTCCCATCAGCAAGCATGGAAAAAGAATTGCAAAGCTTCTCCTATTCTTTGCAATGTTAATCCCAGACAGCTCACAGAGGGCATACAGATGGCATCTGTGTGCTGAGTAGGATTTTCATGGACCCATAGACTTATATTCATGATCAGATCAAAAAAGGACACGTCTCTGTGATTTCTTGGGCAGACATAGAGTCGGCAAAACACAAATATGTGACTAGCACCATAGACTATAATTGTATGTGTTCTATCCCTGAAAACACCCAACGTATATATGACTCACGGACGTCTGAATAAGGTTTAGAAGGCAGCCAGCTGGTGTGATTGGAACAGGAGTTTGGGCAGGTCAATATCAATATCACCCACTTGACTGTGATTCATTGCAGTCTACATGTTGGGTATGAAATCTGTAGTTTCCTGGAACATTTGACTTTGGGCATTCTCAGGTCAGCTTACTAGCTGTCTGCAAATGTGTTGCTTTGACAAATTCCAACATGACAATAGCATTTGGGACTTTTCTAAAATCACAGTATTGCTGGGAACTGAAACCCAGCATAAATACTCTTGGAGGGAATGTTCTTCACTTTGACACTTGTTATTTGCTTTTTAGACCTTATTTAATCTGATCAGAGTCAGATAGGAGATGTTTCCACCTGCCTGAAGTGGTAGTTTATTTATTGAAGGTCACATTTTTATGCAAATAACGTATTCGCTCATGTGGTTTAGTGATTGAAGGATTAGGACCGTGAATCAACAATTGCAGAAAACAGAAAAATGAAAAAGTAACAGTATGCCACATTATCAATATTGTTCCTTCAAATACTGCCAAACCTAGAGTATTGGGACTGAAGCGTGACTAGCACTCAACATGTTGTGACATATTAAATCTTTAATTATGCCTATTAATTTTGAAAAAAAGGCGTCCATGAATGACAGGCTTGATATTTCCTTCACTAGAATCACATTTTTTCCATCAGCACCTTGAATTACGGTATATACCTATTGGTCATGCACCAGTTTCCAGTAAGACAAGTCAAGCAAGTCAAATTCCTTCCTGCTGCGGCCGAATTTCATTTTTGCTCTTTCGTTTTCCTACCCCCATTTTAAGAACTTTTATTACTAAGAATTTTTATATTTCTTTATGGCATTCTTTATGTACATGATCATTAATTTTTAAATTATCCATTCAGCAGGCCCCTAGCTGCCATGATAGCCCATTGGTACCAGGTGAACATGTGGTAGGGGGCTGATGGAACATGTGTGGCGCCCCTACGGTCCGGTTGCCACAATGGTATTGCAACGGCCGCAAAGGGTCTGCGGTACTTGGTAGCGGGCCGGCGATCTTTTAGGGAGGTCACGGTGGCGGTGGCCCTGCTCCGTGGCCCTGGCTGTGCAGTTAAGAGGTATTTACAGGGGAGTTGTAGTCTTCACATGACGCCACCTGTGGTACCTGACCAGGGATGGCCAGTGCTGCTTGGAAGAGCCCCAGGGGATAGGTGTTGTGGCAGCCAGGATTGTAACGCTCCCCAAAGGCAGAGCGGGCCCCTGGGATGTGATGAGTTTTTGGGGATGATAGTAGTGGTAGTTATAGTGCAGGAGGCGGCAAGCAGGGCACGGGAAATAAGTAGGAGGATACAAAGGATGCAGTTCTTTTACATTTATCACAGATCTCAGTAGTTCCAGCCCAGCCGGGGCACCGTGTCCTTCGGGTCAGCAAACCAGTCAACTCACAGGCAATCCAGGACCACTCCACCCTTTTATAAACCTTTCCAGGTTACCCTTTTCTGCACTGATCATCATGCCTATCTGTGCCCTGCGCCTTCATGCTACAGGATCCCAAACAGGTGGCTTTGAGCCCGGTCAAGAGACGGTCAACACGTCCTCTGGCCCTAAGTCTAGCCACCATCCTGCGAATTGTCCATGGTAAATGGCCACTGCACATAAAGTTCAGTGGCCTCCAGTTTCCTGGCTCAAACTTGCAGTGTTGTTGCCAGATTGGGGCCAGTCCCCTCTTGCAACTAGTTCCACCACCATGACTGGAAGTCAGGGTGAATTCGGGGTCCATGATGGCCTGGGTTCAATGGCCGACCTACCCACTGGTCCCACACTCCTCCCCCAGTGCCAGAGTTCCCTAGAACTTGACTAACTCCAACTCCCTAACACCTCCTCTTCCTCTTTGTTTTTCTACTCACTTTCTCCTCCCATCCCCTTTTAACCTGTTCCCTCCTCCAGCCAGTGATGAGGTCTGCTCAAACAGCCTCTTCCGCCCTTCATCCTTTGGCCTGGAGTTAGGATGGGTATTGGGTGCTAGCAGTGTGTTTGTCTCGGTATTGTGTCCCCATCTTACCTGGGAGTGGGATACCACACCTATAGATGAGGTGCAGTACCTCTGTGGTGACCAGACCGTAGGGACGCCACAGTATCACCTCCCTAGCCGGTGGTGGTATCATGCCTGGAAGTAGATGAGGCTCCCTACACTAGGTATCCACTCATCCACACACAAGCCTGATCCCTGACCAGAAGGGTAAGCAGAACTCCTAGTTTGTAGGGTGTTACTTCTTCTGGCTGGGGGGACGGGTCAGAGAAGTAGTAGAATGTGAGAGAGACAGGGAAAAGACGCACGAGTAGTGAAGAGCTTTGGGGTTTGGGAGCTGACGATGTTCACCCTGGAGAGGCGCAGAGAAGAGGACGTCAGAGTCCTGGGTTGCTCAGGGACTGCAAGTCCTGGGAGCCAAGTCTTGAGGCCAGGGGATTTCAAGTCTTCTGGACACAAGGGTGTACGCAAAAGCACAGCAGTACATAGAGGGCCTGGAGCTGTGAGAAAGAGAGCAGCACCTGTGTAGGCTCACACTGCCTGCTAGTTGGAAGACCACCGAGAAAGTAACTAGAGAAAGAAGACACACAGATTAGCTCACAAGCAGCTGAGACTCTAACTAAAAAGCGCAGCAGAAAGGCATACTGATCCCACCTGTGGAGTGAATTCAGCTGCTTCCAGGCTGACCGGATCCCGGACCCCAGGCCCTTGCGACCATTGCATATGCATCAATAATCAGGTCATTTAAATGTCACTGTAAGTGGTGGATATCCAAATGGTCACCACTGCTACAGGTAGATGCTGGCTAAGGTCACAGCCCCACTATCATGAGACATTCAAGAGTCTCACTGAGTCTCGCATCAGCATCACCTGAAATACATGCAGATGCATTATCCTGCCTAGAGTTTTGGTGGCCGTGCTTGGTGATGCCGATGCGAGACCAGGCGAGTCTCTCACAAGTATGACTCAGGCCTAAGGTGCAGGCTCAGCCTCTGAGCCTGCTCTTACATGTGGGCCCAATGTAGGACATTGTATTACATTGTACGTTAGGAAAGGATTAATGATCCAGAAAATCCAAACAGGAGTGGTATCTCTGGTCCGCGTTGCTGTCCGAAATGATGCAAAGGAAGACACTGCTTGTGTACGCTGCTTCTTTATTCCACCTCTCACCGAATAAGGAAGCAGCGTACAAAAGCATTGTCTTCCTTTGCATCATTTCGGACAGCAGCGCGGTCCAGAGACACCACTCCATGTTTGGATTTTCTGAATCGTTTCCCACGGTGCACGTGTCAGTGTGGGTCCTGCGGCAGCTGTAACTCAGGCATACAAGCCGGTCGTGAGTGATCACAACCCAACCAGGTGAGCAAGTGATTTTTGAGACCACCTTTACTTGTCTTAAGTGATAAGGCACAATCTGCGCCTCTTTGTCTCCTTTATTATTTTTAGATAGGAAGGGATTAATGACATTGAAATCAAAGTACCATAAATGACCACTTTACACCCCTCTAGTAACACTTAAAACTTCCTTTGGTCTTCACTTACCGTGACATCGTTTCCAGAAGACTTCAAAATTCTGCAGGAATATTGACTCATGCCCCATAACCCGTCCCCATCCATATGTCCTACAAAGGCATATAGGAGGCTTCTCCAGCCTGTGAACCAGCCTAGACTGGAGAACTGCTTCAATAAATGGCTCTGGTTGACTTCGGTTATATTCACACACACTTCTGATCCATTTTTTGCAGTGCACTGCAGAGAAAAGAATCCCAGCAAAGTCAATGGGTTTTCACTTTTGGCCATTCAGACAGGGAATTTGTGATGTAATCCGTTTTTTCCTTGAAAAGTGATCCGTCCAAGAAAAGGGTATGTTAGTTTCTGTTTACCATCAATGCCAAAATCAAAAACCAACAATGCACTTGGATGCAGTCAGACCCCACTATGTAAAGCAAGCACCAGGTGCAGGCTGATGAGAATCACCTCTACCTACAACAAAATGTGGGAGGTGACCTGCCATGCACATAATGGGTTTGCATAGGACACCATTAACACTGATACATATGATGCAGAGTGTCTGAAAGCTACCCACTGGCTCTGCCACCTAACCAATGGGCTGCCCAGTACGATGCTCCGCACCACTACATGAACCAGCTGCACCCCGAAAATGATAAAAAAGTGCAAAAATGTTTTTTATGTGATAAACAAATTACGTACAAAAATGTATTTATTAGGACTCGTGAGCTATGGGGATCCGTGACGTGGATCATGGGCTTAAGTGTCTTGGCCAATGCATGAACCAATGCCTCATCTATAAGGTTTTTTGTTTATCGCATAAATCAATTTTTTGCACTTTTTTTTATCATTTTCAGGGTGCAGCTGGGCCCCATGGGACACCGTTCATCTAGTGGTGCGGAGACATCGTACTGGGCGGCCCTTTGGTTAGGTGGCAGAGCCAGTGGGTAGCTTTCAGACACTCTGCATCATTTGCATCAGTGTGAATGGTGTCCTAAGCAAGCCCATTATGTGCATGGCAGGTCGCCTCCATCATTTTGTTGTAGGTAGAGGTGATTTTTATCAGCCTGCACCTGGTGCTTGCTTTATATAGTGGGGTCTGACTGCATCCTGCAAGTGCAGTGTTGGTTTTTGATTTTGGCATTGATGGTAAGTTTTTCTAGTGCTGCTTTTTCTCAGTAGTATATGTTAGTTTCTGTGGCATTTTTCTCATCAAAATACAGCACCTAAAACTTAGAGAAAATGGATCACAAACAGATGATCTGTTTTCAGGTGCTTTTTTTTAAAAGCTGATCCAGTTTTCAACAGAAAAAGAGAGAAAAACGCACCAGAAAAAATGGGGCAAAAACGGTGTGTGTGAATGTAGCCTTAGTGTGACCATTTCTAGGCTGGGGTCACACACACAATATCTGGCAGATATTGTTTACAGATCTCTGTTGAAGTGAAATCATGGACACATAGTTCAATTTTGTGGCTGTGTACAAATGGAACAATCTGTCCATGATTTCACTGCAACCAGAGATCTGTGAACAATATCTGCCCAGATATCTGTGTGTGTGACCCAGCCTTACATGGATCAATGCAATGTAACACCACATTTATCTTAGACCGGCTTCACACCACGGTGTTAGGGATCCGGGCTGTCAGCTGTGAAGTCTTGAAGTATTTTGGAGTATTGTCCTATTGGAAGACCCATGACCTAGGACACCCCCCCAGATTTCTGACACTGGGTGCTACATTGCCACCCAAAATCCTTCTGTAAATCTTCAGATTTCATGACGTCTTCCACACAGTCAAGGCCCCCAGTGCCAGAGGCAGCAAAACATCCCCAAAATATCTCTGACCTCCACCATATTTGACTGTAGGTCCTGTGTTCTTTCCTTTGTAGACCTCATTCCATTTTTGGTAAACAGTAGAGTGTTGTGCCTTACCAAAAAGCTCTATCTTGGTCTGACCTGTCCAGAATACGTTTCATAGGAAGATTTTGGCTTATGTACATTTTGGCAAACTGCAGACACATACAATCACACAGTGCAAAGATTGAGTCAACATCTCCCCTTTTTATCTGGTTTCAGGTGTGATTTTCATATTGCCCACATTTGTTACTTGCCACAGGTGAGTTTGAATGAGCCTCAGATGTTGGAAACAAAGTTGTTTACTCACAATTTTGTTTGGCCCATTTTGGGGATTTTGTGTGAAATTATGTCCAATTATGCCATTTTTTGTGTTGTTCCAATACACAAAGGAAATAAATGTGTATAACAAAACATGGGTAATTGCAATCATTTTCTCGGATAAATACTTCTTTTTGTGCAACAATTTCAAGGGTGCCAAAACTTTCAGCCATGACTGTATGTCTGACCATCTACAGCTGTCCGGGACAATCACAACTGAGCCCGTCGACAATCAACTGGTCTTCATTTAGAGAAGGGTTAGTCCAGCTTGAACATTCCCCTTAAAGGGAATCTGTCACTAGGTTTTTGCTACCTCATATGAAAGCAGCATAATGTAGGGACAGAACTCTTGATTGCAGCGATGTGTCCCTTATGTTACTTGGTGCATTAGTTTAGTTGTTTATATATTCACAGTTTTCTCTGCTGGAAATAAAGCAGTGCTCTGAATACTGAGCCATGTATTACCCCATCCACACTACTGATTGTCAGCTTTCTATATACACATCAGTGGTGGGGGAATGGTTACAGAGAGAAAGAGGACTAGGAGGCAGGAGGCAGCTAGTCCTGCATTGATAATCTCCTGTTGATAAAACACTGACTCTATTGAAACAGTAGCACACAACCCAGTGTATGACACATTGCTGGAGTCAGGCCCTCTGACCCTTTATTACGCTGCTCTCAGATTACATAGCAAAAACCTGCTGACAGATTCCATCTAAATTCCTGATGCAATAAAAAAAGCTGTCTCTATTTAATGTACCGTATATACTCGTGTATAAGCCGAGTTTTTCAGCCCACAAATTGGGCTGAAAAGTCCCCCCCTCGGCTTATACACGGGTCTATACGGTAATGCTGTGGGGGGGGCTGTGACCGGGAGCTGGAGGAGGCAGGAGGGGGCCGCGGTGACCGCAGGCGGTCACGTGGGGCCGCCTCATTAGTGCAATGAATATGCACGGCATCCCCCCGTCCATCAACGGCGGGGGGATGCCGTGCATATTGCACTGCACAGCCCCCCTCCTTAATATGCGTCCCGCAGTATTAATAAACAGCCCCCCCCTCCTTATCATGGCCCCCCAGGCTGCGGTAGCTGTCAAAATAACAAACAGTTTATACATCACCTTCCGACGCAGCTCTGCGCTCCTCCGGTCCTCCGCTCGCCGGCTTCTTCTTTCTTGTTGTGCCGGTGTCATGTGACCGGGCGCAGGAGATGACGTCATTTCCTGCGCGCGGTCACAGAAGTCGGCACAACAAGAAGAAGCAGCCGGCGAGCGGAGGGCAGAGGACCGGAGGAGCGCAGAGCTGCGTCGGAAGGTGATGTATAAACTGTTTGTTATTTTGACAGCTGCCGCAGCCTGGGGGGCCATGATAAGGAGGGGGGGGCTGTTTATTAATACTGGGGCTGTATATACCTCTGGGGCTGCTGGATAGTACCACTGGGGCTGTATACTACCACTGGGGCTGTATACTACCACTGGGGCTGCATATACCTCTGGGGCTGATGTATACTACCACTGGGGCTGTATATACCTCTGGGGCTGATGTATACTACCACTGGGGCTGTATACTACCACTGGGCTGTATATACATCTGGGGCTGATGTATACTATCACTGGGGCTGTATACTACCACTGGGGCTGTATATACATCTGGGGCTGATGTATACTACCACTGGGGCTGCTTGGGCTCCTGTATACTACCACTGGGCTGCATATACCTCTGGGGCTGATGTATACTACCACTGGGGCTGTATACTACCTCTGGGGCTGTATATACATCTGGGGCTGATGTATACTACCACTGGGGCTGCTTGGGCTCCTGTATACTACCACTGGGGCTGCATATACCTCTGGGGCTGATGTATACTACCACTGGGGCTGTATACTACCTCTGGGGCTGTATATACATCTGGGGCTGATGTATACTACCACTGGGGCTGCTTGGGCTTCTGTATACTACCACTAGGGCTCCTGTATACTACCACTGGGGCTGCTGGGGCTCCTATATACTACCACTGGGGCTGCTGTATACTACCACTGGGGCTGCTGGGGATGCTATATACTACCACTGGGGCTGCTGTATATTACCACTGGGGCTGCTGTATACTACCACTGGGGCTGCTGGGGCTGCTATATACTGGGGCTGCTGGGGATGCTATATACTACCACTGGGGCTGCTGGGGATGCTATATACTACCACTGGGGCTGCTGGGGATGCTATATACTACCACTGGGGATGCTATATAGTACCACTGGGGATGCTATATACTACCACTGGGGATGCTATATAGTACCACTGGGGCTGCTGGGGATGCTATATACTACCACTGGGGCTGCTGTATACTACCACTGGGGAGGCCTGTATACCACACTGCTGGGGGCTGTATACCTGTGCTGGGGTCCACCCTCGGCTTATACACGAGTCAATAGGTTTTTCCAGATTTTTGGGGCAAAAGTAGGGGGGTCGGCTTATACACGGGTCGGCTTATACACGAGTATATACGGTACTTGTTGTATCTATTACATTAATTAATTTACCATGGCAACTTATATTAGGCGCTTGCTTTCTGCAGAAGTGTATAATACGCTGATGTAAACCGGACTAGCGTGTGTTCAGAAATCATGGACAATTTGTTCTGAATTCTTTTCATGTTGTTGCCAAATAAGCAGAAGACAATTAAGAATGTTGTTGGTTTAGAAAAACTTGGCACTCGGATGTAATAATTCACAATCCACAACATCTCCCACATTTGTTGTATCTTTCTTTATTTTGAAAGTGATGATTCACAAAAATAGATATTTTTTCCTCCACTGTTCACGTGCGACAAGTCTTGTTACCGTATCATGAGAAAGATTATTGTATTTTATTTTTCACTTGGGAAAGCAATCATACTTGTATGTCACTGACTCCTACAGCATGTAAGAAATCAGAAGAAGGGTCGTTGTTGTGGCGCCTCAGGGTCCGGTTGCCACAATGTTACAGCTTGGAAGCAAGTGACGTTAAAGCAAACACACGCACACAACAGCTTCCCAACTCCAGGCCAGGACAGCTCTAAGGCCTGGTTCAGGGCAGGTCCCCTATAAATTCTGGTCTGAGGGCGGAGTTAGGCAGTTCTGTTCCTAGGAGGACTGTAGAAGACATCCTATGGACAATAGCCTCACTAGGCTTGTCCTAGGTGACTGACTAGCCCGTGTGAGTGACCTGTGGTGAGGGTCTGAGAAAGTGGAGGAAAGGTGCGAGGAGTGGAGCTGTGCCAGCTTGCCTCTGTACCTAGTGGAGTACGGTCACCGGAATTCGAGGTCGCCAGGGACTTCATACAAAGCACCCAAAAAACAGAGTGCGGGTGATTTCAGGTTGCTCGTTCACCCAGAAAGGCCAGGAGACACAGCCATACCCATGAGCTCGGGAGAACCAGAGGGAGAGTAACCCAGAAAGAGCTCTAGCCGCCTCTCATACGGCCCCACCACAGAGCAAGAAGGGAGTCTAAGCATAGCTTCAAGCAGCTAAGCCTCACACACACAGCAGTAGAGCAGGGAGGCCTCAGCACTTGCAGGGTGCGGACAGCCCAGCTTGCTTCCAGTCTCCGGACCCGTAACACCACTTGAACTGTGCCCTGGATGAACCTGTTTGACTTCAGTAAAGGGATAAGAAACTGCTACCCCTGTGTCTGTCATTCCTTCAGTACACTAAGTTATTGCACCCCCAATGATCCCCGCCTAGCTACAGACTATTTGTGTGCCCTGGGGAATTGCTCTTCCCGTGGAGAGCTGATCCACCTACGCTGCTACTCCCATCATCCCCAGAGGTCTCGACTTCAGCAGCAGTTGTACTAGCCGCATTCCATGGGTGGCATCACAACATTCCTTTATTTTTATTTTTTTTAGTTTTCCCTTTCATCCTTCTCAACAATCCCCTTTTACTGCTCACCCAACAAGGGGATCACAGACCGGGTCACGCCACTGTGACATCCCGCAGCCCCCGACGACGACAAGAGGGCCTAGTTCCGAGTACCCCAAGGTCCCCACCTGGGGCGAGACTTTGTTACATGCAAATGACCCACCGTAGCCAGGTCTTCACGTCTCCGGCCGTTGCTTTTCCCGTCACGGTTCCGCGGCCAAGGCAGTGGGGTCCGGTGGTCAGATCAAAAGGGGGTTGGCTGAACAGATAAGGGTTTTAATTCTTACTTGTCGTGACGCCACCTGCGGGAATTCCGGTGATTTCACTGGCACTGCTTGGGCCTCCGGGGGATGTACGGCAGCAAGATGGGACGCTCCCCACAGGATGAGCTGGAGTCCCCTGGGCCAGGAGCTGCACGGTATGGAATTTGGCAGCTCAGTGCTTCTCAGTGTTAGCCCAGGAATTATACGTGGACACAGAGAGTCTTTTAGGTGCCTTTACTGGTGACAACAGGTACACTCGGACCGGGTGATGAGGTTGACACTCCTGGAGGTTCCACAGCAAGCAGTGTGTAGGCTTCCTTCTCTTCACTGTTCTGGCGAGGTCGGGTGGATATGGAGTCCTGCCGGATCGGGTGGTACGTTCTGGTGGAACATGGTTCACCTAAGTTTGCTGCACTGAGGGCACTATAAAAGGGATTAGGCGTATATACTTCTCCTTCCTTGGGCTCTCATCTGACTGGTGCTTCAGGTATACAGAGAGCTAGGCTTCCTGGTTGAGGTGCTGGTTTCTCTGCAGCCTGCACTGTGGCTCCTGCAGCTCGATTCCAGTAACAGGATTGTTAGGGAGAGTTGGGTCACTCTTCTGTCCCTGTGAGGTGTGTTCCTCCTATCCTATGACCCCAGTTGCAAAGGTCTCTCACTTTCAGGGTGTACTGGTCTGGGCCTAGCGTGGCTCCAGTACCAGGTCAGCTCTCCTAGCTGTTGTCAGTTCTAAGTGACTGGACACACTCTGCTGTTTCTCTCTCCAGGATCCTATTTATAGGGGAACTGGCTTAAGGTAACCAGTGGAGCTCCCCCTAGAGGCCTGGGGTGAAACAGGGGTGTTCTAAGGTGTTTTGTTTGTTTGTGAGTGCTGCTTGCTGTTTCCACTCCATTTGTGTACCAAGAGTTCTGTGGTGCCCCAACCAGGGTGCCAGGGTGCCACACAAGTCTCTACATTGTTTATCAGTGAGGTTCTATTAGAACAGATAGGTGACCATCGCACTAAAATAAGGAGGCAGCAAGGACCGACCAGTCCGGTCACTCAGTTTATGAGTCACTGTAAATTGGGGCACCAAATCCTAATATTAATGGGGTAGAACAGGGGTGTGCAATTCATTTTCCCAAAGGGCTACATTAGAGACCATAATTGGTGTGGAAGGCCACACCAGTAGAATGAAATTAATTCTGTTCAATATTAATATTATTGTATAGTAATATTATTTATATCACTTAATATTGAGCAGGATTAAGTATGCTGACATCCCATACATACAGTATGAGCCCACACACTATGAGCTTTGACATAAGCCCATATATACAGTATGAGCCCTTTACATAGCCTCCCTATATACAGGATGAGTGCACACATAGCCTCCTGTTTACAGTATGAGTTCACACACAGACCCCTATACACAGCATGCAGGGGTGGACTGGCCCAGGTGGCAGGGGGCAAGAGCCCCAAGGCTGGCTGTAATGGGCTCATCCAGGGCCGCCCCCATTCTAAAATGGGCCGGTGTGGGATTTGCTTTGCGGCCGCAGACGCTCCCCTCACACCAGTCGGCCATGTGGCGTCTGGCAGATTGGTGAGTGTGTCGGCCACCCGCTCCCGCTCTTCACCCCGCCAGACACTGCTAGCACCCCCCCATCCCGCCCCTCACCTAGGGCTGACAGGGAGAAAATGCCTCCCTGAGCCAGGTGCACCAGCCCGCCCCTCACAGCATGAGTCCCCCACATAGCACCTTAAAGCCTATATCTAGGATTAATGTGCCCAAGCACTAACAGGCAGTTTCTACTAGAGATGAGCCACCACCCTAGTGTTCGTGTTCGATTCAATTCGATTCGTCGAATCGGCGGGGTGTTCAACGACTGTTCGTTGAATGCTCATCGAACACCGTAGAACACCCCAGAAAACTAAATAAACAGCTATGTGGGGCTGTTTCACTTCCGCAATGTATATACATACATTGCGGAAGTGAAATTAAGTAAAATAAAGTGTTAAAAATAAAAAAAATGTATGCTCACCTGTCCGGCGGTCCACCGATGGCTCTGGCAAGGTCCTGTTGCTAATAGGACCTGTGGTGACGTCAGTTATCTCAGCTCCCGCGATAACTGACGTCACCACAGGACCTATCAGCAAGAGGACCTTGCCGGAAAGGTTAAAATAGACATTTTTATGTTTTGGACACTTTCTTTAAGTAAAAGAAAGTGTCCAAAATATAAAAATGTCTATTTTAACCTTTCCAGCAAGGTCCTTTTGCTGATAGGGATGAGCGAGTCTACTCGCTACTATTCCCTGAGTTCAAACCAGATTCTCCCAGATTGCCCTGATCTGGCGATCAGTACAATCCTGGAGAATCCGGTTTGAACTCGGGCAATCCGGGAGAATCCGGTTTGATCAGGTTTTATCTGTCGGACACCTTCCCTCCGGGATTTTCAAATGAACAGCTGACTCAGGTCAGCTGTTTAATTGAAGTAGCGCAGTCCGGTGAGGTTCATGTGAGTTTATGCTTGCCTGCATGAACTCACATGAACTTTCCCATGCCCGGATGCACAGCTCTGCTACATCTCTGGTGGAGGTTCTCTACCAGAGATGTAGTAGAGCTAAAGAAGAACCTTGGATTGGACTATGTTGGGCGGAAGAGGATTTTTTAAAAATAAAGATGGAGTCCCTAAGTGTGTTTTTGTTTTTTTTTTCAAATAAAAATAAATTTTCTTGGTGTTGTGTTTTTATTTAAACAATTTAATAGAAATTCATGGGGGGCATGTCTAATATTGGCGTGACCCCATGAATTTCGGGCTTAGGGCCAGCTGATAATACAAAGCTGGCCCTAACTCCTTTATTACCCAGTGAGCCACCGCACCAGGGCCCTGGAAGAGTTTGGTTTAGCACCAGAAGATGGCTCTTCAATGAACGCGACATCTTCTGGGGCAGCTGCGGGCCGCCATTCGCAGTGGGGGGTGCCCAGAAGGCTTGGGCCTCCCTACGCTGCGGATTCCAGACCCTAGCTGCCTAGCTGTACCTTGCTGGACATAGAAATCGCGCGGAGCCCCACACATTTTTTTTTTATTATTTCATGAAATTCATGAAATAATAAAAAAATAAGGGCTTCCCGATATCTCTGTGTCCAGGCAGGTACAAATAGTCAGCTGGGGGCAGCCCGTTGCCGCCTGCTGTATCCGGCTGGCATACAAAAAGACGGCGAAGCACACGTCAAAATGTTTCTGAAAAATCCATTAAACAATCCTATAAAAAGGGACTGCATCTTTATTAACCCATCGACTATGGTCGAGAGGTTAATAAAGATGCAGTCCCTTTCATTCATATTGTTTTTTGGATTTTTGAGAAAAAAATTTGACGTGGGCTTCGCCGTATTTTTTGTATCCAACCGGATACAGCAGGCAGCGATGGGCTGCCACCAACTCCCAGGTCCCTATTTGTACCTGGCCGGACACAACAATATAGGGGAGCCCCTTTTTTTTATTATTTCATGAATTTCATTAAATAATTAAAAAAAAAATGCGTAGGGCTCTGCGCTATTTCTATGTCCAGCCAGGTACAGCTAGGCAGCTGGAGGCTGGAATCCGAAGCGCAGGGAGGCCCAAGCCTTCTGGGCACCCCCAGCCGCCCCAGAAGATGGCGCGTTCATTGAAGCGCCATGTTCTGGCGCTGAACCCAGCTCAACCAGGGCCCTGTGCGTTGGCTCACTGGGTAATAAAGGGGTTAGGGCCAGCTTTGTATTATCAGCTGGCCCTAAGCCCGAAATTCATGGCGGTCACGCCACATGTCTATGCAGAGGGAGAGCAGGCTAAGAAATGACTTCAACAGTCAGGGTTCACCTCAGGTCATAGCTCAGGCTATGACCACGAGTGAACCCTGCTGTCACAGCCATACTGCTGCTGCCGCCGGTCGCCGGAGATTGCCAAGTGCCGGCAGAGCAGTAAATAAACCGGAAGTTAATTACTTCCGGTTTATTCACTGCTCTCCCGGCGCTCGGCAATCTCTGGCGGCTGACGGCAGTCTTCAGGATGTGACAGCAGGGTTCACCCGCGGTCAAAGCCCGAGCTATGACCTGAGGTGAACCCTGACTGTTGAAGTCATTTCTTAGCCTGCTCTCCCTCTGCATAGACATGCAGGTCACGTAGGTCTGAGTCGTCAGACTAGCTGCTGTGTGACAGGGTCCCAACGATCGCTGAGGTCGTTATATGGGTCACCGTATTGTTGCTGCGTCATTGAGTAGATCTGATTGTTTGACATCGTGATGTGAAACCAGCCTCAGTCTGTCCAGCCCAATAAAAGTATTGAAAAAACTCACCAAAAATTGCCAGGTAAATACCCATTGCACTTAGCAGCAGTTGCCAGCTCCTCTGAGAGGCAACACAGGTGTCTGTATGCCGGTACTCAATCACCTGCAACCCACAGTGGGGGTGGTTGTGGCACCAGCGTCTGGCCATGCTGTCAGGGAGGTGAATGGTGGCATTTAAAGACACAGGTTACCATAGGGCTCTGCCACTCACGGTGCATGCAAAGTATAGTGTCAGAGCAGCCTATTGGTCACGCCCTTCTATTAGATCAGGCGGGCCTGCCCTGCACTGATTACATGCCTCACAAAATGACAGACGCCCCCCAGAGGGCCCAGCCTCAAACTGCAGATAAAAAAAGTGCAATAAAACACTAAAGATGAAAATGTGAGGTGTTTGTGGGTATTTTGGCCAAAATACGTAAGCCGGTAACCCAACGTCAAGGGCCCTCACGCTTACCAGTCCTAACCACATGGTACATTATTAATATTGTATGATTCACCGAATAGGACATAAAAACATTGAAAAAACTCGCCAAAAATTGCCAGGTAAATACCCAATAAAAGTAGTGAAAACTTCATTAGGATCAACTAACAATTCTATGTGTATGGCAGGCTGACAACTTTTCCTGATGATAGATGGAGAGAAAACAGGGATTGTGCATTTTGTTTTTTGATTTTCTATTGCTTCCACAAAAAAATATTTAACTGGCAGCTCCATATACCGGAGCACCTCAAGAATTAGAAAATCATCAAAAAGTGAATTTATTTCAGTAATTCAAATACATAAAGTGAAACCCATATAGTATATAGAGCATAACACAGAGGGATCTATTTCAAGTGTTTATTTCTGTTAATGTTGATGATTATGGCTTACAGCCAATGAAAACCCAAAGGCCATTATCTCAGAAAATTAAAGTAGGCAGCACGGCTTTTAACCCTTCATTTCCCTACTTTACTTTTCTGAGATAATGACCCTTGGGTTGTCATTGGCTGTAAGCCATAATCATCAACATTAACAGAAATAAACATCTGAAATTGATCACTCTGTGTGTAATGATTCTATATAATATAAAGTATACTTTTCCCTTTTATGTATTGAATTACTAAATAAATTAACTTTCTGATGGTTGTCTAATTCAAATTCATTGAGATGAACTTGTATATGACCAATTAAGGCAGGATTTGGCTACATCAAAAATTGCATTTTATTAGGCTGTATCATTTTCATGATCAATAAAGTTTATAAAGAATGCCAATCTCCACAAGAACACGACTGCTGTGACATACTGTAGTGATTAAAATGCACCAAACTATTGCAATAATATCCTTTAAAGACGTTTTGTAGTGAATTAGATCTTACTTTTTTTATTTCTGAAAAATTAAAACAATTTAAAAAAAATAAAAAGCTGGTGGGTTTCATTATAATAAAGTATAAAAAAGTCTGTGTTAAAAAAGAAAACTTATTTCACTAAGCCAAGAAATATCTGCAGTACACCCTTGGAATTTCAGAGTTTGGTGATATGTTCTACTAGACGGGGGCCCGATCCTATCACATCGGAGAATTCTACAACGTATGACATTATATAGTAATTCAACTACTGTAATGTATATTGTCAATGTTTTAAGTTATTTATGCAAAATATAAATAGGTGCATGTAAAACTGTGCAATAGCAGTTGAACTGTCTAAAATGCAAACAACAAAGTAGGTACTGGTATATGTATGGAAACTATGATGAATACTGATATTGGTTAGAAACGGTATCCCAATGGTACTGGTCATGTGTGTGACTTATACTGTATGTATGTTGTAACAGGCAAAGGTATCCAAATGGCACTGATTATGTGTGTGACCAATATGTATGTTGTAATAGGCAATGCTATTCAGATCATGTTGGTTATGTGTGTGACCTTAAATCTGGCAAGCGGAGAGATATTGGGAGTGTTTTGCTGTACTAATATGGCATCCGTTACACCATGAGCAACTGTACATCAGCAAGTGAAGTAATATGGCAAGTGTCCTAGCTATGATTTAATTGTGGATGCTAGACTGTATGTGCGCCTTCCAGGTCTGACGGGAGATGCGTCTCATGATAGGGGCATGGTTGAGGAGTGGTGGAAGGCCGCCTTGCATGATTCTAGTGGATGGGAGGAAATGTCACCACACCCATCGAGGAAGCCATTCTTGCCCACCAATGAAGGCGTCACGCCTAATGAATGTATGGTGTGTTTCAAGGTTGGCGCGACCATGTTAGCTGGTGGGCGTAGTGGTGTAACCTATGCAAAGGAGGTATTGGACCCCTGCACCCTCCCTTCGCCTGTAGGTCTTATTCCCAGACTCCCGCTACAAGTTTTAATAAAGTGAATGGCCACATTCTTCCCAAAGTAACAACTGGGGGTAGCAATATGGCCACCGCTAAACCCGGTCTGCTACTGCGCATGACCAGGTGTACAAAGATGGCGGCCGCCTCAGTTACTGCGAATGAGCATGGAAAGATATTTTTTTTACTATCTGGCCAATCAAGCTTACAGACAGACAAACTAAGGCTTATATGTAAGTAGATAATGCTACCGTAGGTCTTCAGAAGCAATAGACATCCTTATACCAAAAAACTTACCAAAAGAATTCCTTACTAAAATTCCCTTATTGCGACTTCACAATGATAAAGCCCATAATCTTAGTACAATATGCTATAGTAGGATACTGTTTTTATTTGTACTCCAGCATTACAAAGAGTAACTGAGCTCCAGGAAACCTTAATGAGCAGCAGCTTTCTGGCTATAATTCTTTAGAATCCACAATATCACTTTGTACAAGATGTCTCTCGTGTGCATTTATCCAGCAGGTTTTGACAAGCTAATAATGGAAGTTCTTCTTTCTTTCTTCTATTATGCAATTCTGACTTACGTGCTACACCCTTCAGCTCAGCAAACAATAACCTCATGGTAAAGAATAGCATTTTGTCCTATTGAAGAGAGAGGTCCATGTTTTTTCAATGTACAGTAACATTACCAAAAAAAGTCCAAACTTTACACTGAAGTTCCCTCCAACAGGTGGCATTATTGGAATAGTTTTGTTTCATACATATTTCTTTATTTCTATAGTGCCAACATATGCCATATCACAATTTAGAGGATATATGTACAAACATAATAAGACATTACAGAGTAATACATAATTCAACACATACCAAAAAGAGTGAGGGACCTGTTTGCAAATGTATCATCTACCAGTAAGTAAGGTAACACAATAGGTAAATAAGTGCTTGTTGTGCAAGGTCCAGCCATATGATCCTTCCCCATAACCCTATAGACTGTACAAGGCCAGGGTCCGCTACTCTCTTTACCAGTCTGTCACTGTTAGGCTATGTTCACACTGGAATTTTTGGATCCGTTTTTGGTGCTGCATTTTTTTTTTAACTGCACTAAAAACGGATCAGTCACGGCATCTGAAGCAAAGTGAATGGAATTTTCAATTTGCTGTGCAGACGTCAGTGTTTTTGACTGCTGCGTTAGTGGTGCAGAAAGCGCATCCAAAAAGTAATGAGCATCAATTAGTGCTCGTTTTTCAGCTGCGCTTTCTGCACCACCAATCTTCATTTCTTACCCTCCCCAGTGATCCCAAAGTGACCCCCAGCGATGTGTTCCTTCCATGCACGGCAGGACCTGGGAAGTACTGACAGGACCTGCCCATATGATCAGCCTGAGAGTCACATGGGGCAAGGTCCTTTAAGTACTCATACTAACTGCAGGTCCTGCCGATGCCTGTAAGGAAGACATCATCAGGGGTCGCCATGGGATTGCTATGGAAGGAAAGAAAGTGTTTTTGTCTCTGTGCGTCTCTCTGTCTTTGTCCCCGAAAACGGAGTAAAATCGCAACAGAATGGATGATGAGGTTGTGATGCATTTCTGCGAAAACAGATCGACAAAAATGGAGCAAAACACTCTGTGTGAATGAGGCCTAAGTCTGCTCATTGTAGTTTATAAACCCCTCTTCACATGTACAGTACCAGTAATGGTGCTCTAAAATAAATAATAGTCATTATAATAATTGGGTGCATTCAAATAATGCTGCTTAAACCAGTCATCAGCCAGTATTTGCCTAAGTACTGATACTAAGTGCTATTGAGTGCATGTAGGGTGTGGAAACAGATGAATAGGAGTGACCAGATCTGGAGAAAAATTTTAGAATAGAACAGGGAATAGTTTAGATTAGAAAGGTGAAGTGATAGACCAGTGTTTGTATATACAGGGCATGCTTTAAACTGTGGACACTTGGAATTAAGCGGATTGCTTGGGGTAGTACATTTCAGAGAACTGGTGCAGCATGAGAGAAGTACTGGAGACAGCAATGAAAGGTTTGGATAATCTGTGGATTTTTTGTTACTCTGTATTGTCTCTGATTTTCTGTACATGTCCGTTCTGAGTTGTAAAGGGCTGTGGAATATGTTTGGCGCTATAGGAATAAAAATTATTATTATTAAAAAGGATGTTAGCCAGGTCATTAGCGGAATCGAGAGCAAGAATAAGAAAGTAGACAGGTGAGAGGTGACGTAGGGTGGTGCAGAACCAGGTCATTAGCGGAATCAAGAGCAAGTGTAAGGAGGTAGACAGGTGAAAGGTGATGTAGGGTGGTGCAGAGCCAGGTCATTAGAGGAATCAAGAACAAGGGTAAGGAGGTAGACAGGTGAGAGGAGATGTAGGGTGGTGCAGAGCCAGGTCATTAGCAGAATCAAGAGCAAGGGTAAGGAGGTAGACAGGTGAAAGGAGATGTAGGGTGGTGCAGAGCCAGGTCATTAGCGGAATCAAGAGCAAGGTAAGGAGGTAGACAGGTGAAAGGTGATGTAGGGTGGTGCAGAGCCAGGTCATTAGAGGAATCAAGAACAAGGGTAAGGAGGTAGACAGGTGAAAGGAGATGTAGGGTGGTGCAGAGCCAGGTCATTAGCGGAATCAAGAGCAAGGGTAAGGAGGTAGACAGGTGAAAGGAGATGTAGGGTGGTGCAGAGCCAGGTCATTAGCGGGAATCGAGAGCAAGGTAAGAAGTAGACAGGTGAAGGGATGTAGGGTGGTGCAGAGCCAGGTCATTAGGGAATCAAGAACAAGGGTAAGGAGGTAGACAGGTGAAAGGTGATGTAGGGTGGTGCAGAGCCAGGTCATTAGAGGAATCAAGAACAAGGGTAAGGAGGTAGAAGGTGAAAGGAGATGTAGGGTGGTGCAGAACTGTGGAAAGATTTGTAGGTGAGGGTGAGAAACTTATATCGTACTCTGTAGGGGATGGGTAACGAGTGCAATGACTGGCACAGAGGCATCAGTGTAGCAGCTTGGCAGAAGCATGATCCTGGCTACTACACTCAGGATGTTTTGGAGAGTGGAGGGTTAAGTAGGAGGAACACTGATTGGTAGAGAGTTGAAATTGGCCAGATGAGAAAATATGAAAGAAACAGTGAGAGTTTTGGCTGAGCCAAAGGAAAGAAAAGTGTCGGAATATTGAGATGTTTTTGAGGTGCAGGTGGCATCAGTGAGTGATCGCATATAGGGAATGAAGGACTGATCTGAGCAAAATTTAACCCCAAGAAAGTGGTTGTACTTCCTGGAAGTTATGGTACAACAATATACAAAAATAGATAAAACAGATTAAGGTAGGTTAGTAATGGGGTGACACACAAGGATTTCAGTTTTTGACATAGTCATTTTAGGCAGATTGAGGACGTGATGTTAGAGACAGTGGACAGACAATCACTGGTATGTAGTACTAATGCTGGGGTGATGTCAGGAGAAGAGGTGTAAAATTGGGTCTCATCAGCATATAGATGGTACTGGAAACCAAATCTGTTAATGGTCTGTCCAATTGTGGCAGAGTATAGAGAGAAGAGTGGGGGGGCTTAGGACTGTACACCGAGGAACCCCACCAGTATGGCAATGAGTAGGGGAAGAAGAGCCTGCTAAATGAGACAGTGAAGGAGCACTCAGAAAGGTAGAAGATGAACCAAGAGAGATTATCAAGTATCCTTGAGACTGATAGAACGAAGTGAGTCAGTCGACAGGGTAGGGGTACTCGGATACCGGACAGGGGGTTACTTTGGTGGGGGATCATGGCTGGTCGTTTCCCAGTTCCGCGCCCTGGACCCTCAATGGCAGGGATGGGGGTGATGATGATGGGGAATGATAATGTGACGCCACCTGTGGTACCTGGTAATGGTTACTAGCGCTGCAGCCAGCCGCTGAGGTGATAGTGGTGCAGCACAGGTGGAGCTTTACCTCAGGGCAGTGGGGTGAGATGAGGGGAGCGGTAGTTCTCACCTCATCGCTGTGTCCTGGACCCAATTTGGGACAGAGGTAGGGATTCAGTGCGTGGCGCTATGGCTTCCTTATGTCGGTCCCACAGCTTGTCGGTTTGCAGTCAGGGATAGACCAACTGACTGCCTTGTCTACAGTATGCCGGTGAGACCCAGACTCCCCAGCTGGATCCAACCCGTTCGGGTTTGTCCCCTCCGTGTCTGGGTCACCCCTCTCCAAAGAGGTGCCCTCCTCTCACAGACGCAGTCTCCTGACGTCCGTCCTCTCTGCCTTCTCAACAACGTCCTTCTTCTGTATGACTAACTGTCAGTCTAAGTCTCCCGTTCTACTGTAGGCTCCACCCCCTGGGACCTACTGGCATATACGGGTCCCCTGTCCTAAGGTGGCCTATTGTATGGGTGCTTATGACAGACTCTGTAAGAAACCCATATCCCTGACAACGGAGGCACTACACCTTCTGTTTGGGGTGCAGTACCTCCCTGTGGCGTCTTCCCATAGGGGCGCCACAGAAGCATATTAGGAGGAGTTCGTCATCCACAGTATCAAATGCTGCAGAGAGATCTATGAGATAACGGAAACAATACTACAGAGATTGTATCTTTCAATGCTTCTTTTATTAAATTTTCATGCACAGAAAATGATATTCATAATTTTAAATCTTTATAGGCAACGACTATCATCACTCTTAATGTAAAAAGTCCAAATAAATCTGGTGTACTTAATGTAAAAAGCATTATTACAAGTGGAACAGAGACCACCAAGCGGTGTTTGGGGTTCTTCCCTTTTCTCAAGTTTGCAACTTGACAACACGCTCTTATTAAAACAGAAACACCATATGACACAAAGTCCCAATTCTGAGTACGGCTATTTTAAAACATCTTAATAATCATCGAAATCAGTACAAAGTGGAGGAAAATAGCATTCTTATTAACAATTAACTTTAGCTTTATTTTTAATTAATAATATTTTCTTTTTGTAAAGAGTAATATACGTAATCTATTTAGTCTTACAGCACTGTTCATTACGTCTTTAATTAAACAGGTAGAAAAACACTGTACCATTTGTACAAGGCCCTACCAAAAAGCTATTCAATGTATGGATTTCATTGATCCCCTTTGGGCTGACTGTATTTAAATGTGATGGTGTAACTACAGTCCATTGGACAGTGAAGCAAAATATTTATTAAGTAGTAAAATCCTCCATGCTGAACTAATTTCCCCTATCCTGGTGAATATGTCCCCTATTGTGGTAAATATGTCTCCCATCCTGGTCTATATGTCCCCATCCTGTGCCCCTTCCAAGTAAATATGTCCTTACGCCTGGTATATATTTCCCCTATCCTAGGCCCCATCCTGGTATATATGCCCCCATCTTATGTCTCCCACTCTGGACTCCTTCCTGGTAAATACCGTAAGTCACTCATCCTGATACATATGCCCCCATCCAAAGCATCTTCGTAGTAAATATATCCCCTATTGTGGTAAATATGTCACCCAGTCTGGTATACATGTCTCCTATCCTGAGCCCCTTCCTGTAAATATGTCCCCCATTATGGTAAATATGTTCCACATCCTGGTAAATATGTCCTACATCCTGGTATATATGTCCCCCATGCTAGGCCCAATCCTGGTAAATGTGTCCCCCATTTTGATATATATGTCCTCCATCCTAGGCTCCATCCTGGTATATATGTCCTTATACTGAGCCCCTTCCAGGTATGTATAGTCCTCGTTCTACCTGTAAAGCATAACAAAACAAAAAACATTCTATTCACCCTCCCTCACTCTCACGTTGCACGGCATGCAATTACATGTTTTTTTGTGTGTTTTTTAGTCGCCATGTTCACTATATGATAAAACTGATGTGTGGTGTGATGCCTCAGGTTGGTATGAGTTTGTAGATACCAAACATGTATACTTTTACTGTTATCTAAGTGGTGAAAAAAAATTAAAAGTTTGAAAAAAAAGAATTTCACTTTTTGCCTCATGTTCCGCAGCCCGTAGCGTCCTTATTTTTCGGGATCTGGGGCTGTGTGATGGCTTATTTTTTGTGGCTTGAGCTGACGTTTCTAATGAAATGGGTGGATGTGCTGTTTTGATTGCCCATTACTGCATTTTATAGCAATTTTGCGGCGACCAAAAAAAGCATAATTTTGGTGTTTGGACCTTTTTTTCCGTTACGCAGTTTACGGCTCTCATTAATTGATTTTATGTCTTGCTAGATTGGGCATTTCTGAACGTGGCGATATCAAATATGTGTATTTTTTTTTAAACTACTTTTATTTTGAATGTGGAAAAAGAGGGGTGATTTAAGATTTTGTGTTTTTTTTTTTTCATATTTTTTAAAACCTTATTTTTTAATTGATTCTTTTTTTTACACTGCCCCATAGGGCACCACAGTGCTGCAGGGTCCGATCCCTTGTGCCATGTCCCGATGAGCTGCAGCACATCTGGACATGGCATTTGGTTTCACGTTCAGTGGCTGGACAGCGCTTGCCAACCACTGACAGGAAGCAGAGCATCGGAGATCATGCAATCCATGATCCCCACCACGGTGGTTTTGGATCCCGCTGTCAGTGAATGACAGCGGGATTCAAAGGGTTAACAGCATCGATCTGATCACAGATCTGATCGTTGCTGGAAGCTGGATGGCGGGTGAATGATGTGAGCACCGCACCAGAGCTCACATCAAACACTGGGACCTGACTCATACCATTACGTCAAGGGTCGTCGCGAAAGGGTTAAATTAAAGGTGGTGATACCATTGTGAGACATATGATGACTGACTGTCCGCTCTCCTAATCCTACACAGCTCCGCAGTGATATCAAAAGTAACATAGTACAGCAGAACTCAACTTTGCCTCATTACAAACACATTTGCAGCTGCACTTCTCTTCTCAAAATGCACATCAAAGTTGTCCCCCCATTGTGCTGTCACTCCTTCACCCCCACACATACACACTGGCTAAAGCATTGTTAGAGGACAACTGCTGGAAATGTTTTTGGAATGAAATAAAGCTCAGCTCTTCTGTACTGTGTTAGGTATACCCAGAGTATATACTGAGTATATACTGAGTATGTGTAATACTCATTTCTTTGGTCTTTGCTATAGTTTCTTGTACTTTGTACAGACGGGCGTAGCTCCCCCTTTTTTGAGCTAGTCATTTCATCTATAATTTTTCAATCAATATCTCACATGAGTATCCAACCCAAATTAACCATGTAATCAAAAAGTCCAAAGGACACAGGGATGAATTTATAAAAAATTTACAGTCTTTATTTAGGATTCTTGATACAACAAGTTTAAAAATCCTTACAGAATAATAACAATATCAGGGTGAAAAAGGAACCATATAAGTATCAACGGAAAGAGCCACTGGATATCTATAGACAGTGAGGGTACCTTTACACGCGGCTACATTTCTAGGGTGGCTACAGGTAACTTACTGGTTGCAGTGAAATCATGGAGACAAGGTTCTATCTTGTTGCTGTGTACAAATGGAATAATCTCTCCATGATTTCACTGCAACCAGTAAGTTACCTGTAGCCACCCTAGAAATGTAGCCGCGTGTAAAGGTACCCTTAGAGTTATTGCAATATCCGGTGGTACAGTATTAGGGAGGGCCGGATGACTATCAAGTAGGTATGTATGGGAATTGTACCCAATGGAACGATTACATATAGTGCATAAAGTATTCCCCAAAATTATACAATGCACTCAGCGAAAGTATATATCCAAGAGGAATAGGGTTCAATAATCATCATAAAAATCATTACACATATCCCTATTAGAATAAATGGGCTTGTATCAGGTTAAGATAGACAAAGAACTCTGCCTCTCCTTCCTTATCGCTTATGTAAAAAGTGGGAATACTTCAACAACACTACGACAAGTTGTCAGAGCCTATGACCTCATTAGTCTCCAATCAGATTGTACTACATGTTAAGTATGATCATATGTACACAATACACATCATAATCAGTGAGAGTGAGTGTAGTTCTAAGCGGCGGTGCCTGATATAATACTCATACACCACCACAATATCCCACCACACTCTCACTAAAAAGGTGCTCACCATTAAGAACCTATACCATGGAGTCAAGATAAGAACAACATCAAAGGGGTCAAAATGCTCTGAACACATTATAAACTGAATCATTCTAGGACAATATCCACATACCTCCGGAGTTGTTATTGGGGGTCACGTCCTGGCCTGCACCTAACCCCGACTCGTTTCGTCTTTTAGACTTCTTCAGGGGGTGGTGATACTTATATGGTTCCTTTTTCACCCTGATATTGTTATTATTCTGTAAGGATTTTTAAACTTGTTGTATCAAGAATCCTAAATAAAGACTGTACATTTTTTATAAATTCATCCCTGTGTCCTTTGGACTATAATTTTACAGATGTAGTCACGATTGGGTACACCTTGTCGAGGTGGGATTGCTATTACGCTTTTTTATTATCAAAATGGTGTTTACTAAGTACCTTATGTTATTTCTATGTACTTTTATGATTTACTTACTGCAGGGTATATGCTCATTTTGTTTTTATCTTAGCTCTTGTGTGTTAGTTGTAACCACACACAGTTCTGCATTGAGACCAGGAGAGCATAGTGTCAGACATTAGATGTTTCACGCTGGCAATGCCTCCTTTCATAAAAAGTAAGCTGTGGTGGCAGATTGCCAAAGTGAACATTTCTAGGTATATGGTAGGTCTCCATGTACTGTAATATCTGCATGGGACTTAAATAACCTTTACCAAAGCTCAGAAGGGGAAGAAAAAAAGGTAAGACCTGTGGTGTCATCAGTTAGGAAACTTTCTACTGTAAATGCAGGAGTCCCCTCCAATGTTTACTCAAAGGACTCCTAATGATGAGTTACACCTTTGGTAGGTAAAATATACATTTTAACTTAGTGATAAGGTTTTGCAAGCAAAGATATATATGACAACTAATACTAACTTCATGGTGTCAGAAAATTGCAAGTCACAAATAGTATGTTTTAGGGCCACGTCAACACACAGATATTTGTGCAGATATTGTTGGCAGATCTCTGGTTGAAGTGAAATCATGGACATAATGTTCCATTTTGTGGCTGTGTACAAATGGTACAATGTGTTCATGATTTCACTGCAACCAGAGATCTGTGAACAATATCTGCACAAATATCTGTGTGTGTGACGTGGCCCTTAGCCTGATTGTGGTCTCTGTGGTTTTCCTATTACCGGAAGTGCTTCTTCAGCTTATGGTGAAGGTAAACTGGCAAAAACTTCAGACATGATTACACTGTGTGCAGAATTATTAGGCAAGTTGTATTGTAGAGGATTATTTTTATTATTGATCAACAACTATGTTCTCAATCAACCCAAAAGACTCAAATATCAAAGCTTAATATTTTTGGAAGTTGGAGTGTTTTTTTTTTAGATTTGGCTATCTTAGGAGGATATCTGCAGGTAATTATTACTGTGCAGAATTATTAGGCAACGTAATAAAAACCAAATATATTCCCATCTCACTTGTTTATTCTACCAGGAAAGCTAATATAACTGCACAAAAATTAGAAAAAAATATTTCTGACATGCAAAAACAAAACACAAAAAAATTAGTGACCAATATAGCCACCTTTCTTTATGATGACACCCAACAGCCTCCATCCATAGATTCTGTCAGTTGCTTGATCTGTTTATGATCAACATTGCGTGCAGCAGCCACCACAGCCTCCCGGACACTGTTCCGAGAGGTGTACTGTTTTCCCTCCCTGTAAATCCACAGGTTCTTTATGGGGTTCAGATCAGGTGAACAAGGTGGCCATGTCATTATTTTTTCTTCCTTTAGACCTTTACTGGCCAGCCATGCTGTGGAGTAGTTGGATGCATGGGATGGAGCATTGTCCTGCTTGAAAATCATGTTTTTCAAGAACGATGACGACTTCTTCCTGTACCACTGCATGAAGAAATTGTCTTCCAGAAACTGGCAGTAGGTCCAGGAGTTGAGTTTCACTCCATCCTCAGCCCGAAAAGGTCCCTCAAGTTCATCTTTGATGATACCAGCCCATACCAGTACCCAGGGGTGCACCAAGCCCTGCTGCCGCCTGAGCCGCGGCAGTGATTACGGGGGGAGTGGTGCTGGTGGAGCCCAGCGCTGCCGCCCCTTCTGCATAGATTGGTCCCCCGGCGGGTCGCCACTGCCGCCTAAGCCGCGGCAGTGATTACCGGGCATGGCCGTGATTACGGGGGGGTGCTGGTGAAGCCCAGTGCTGCCGCCCCTTCTGCACTGGTCCCCGGCGGGTCGCCGCTTACCTGCGGTGCGCGGGGTGAGCGGCCGGCGCCATGACAGGGGGAGGCTGTGTGCATGAGGCGCCGCCCCCTTCTGCACTGCCGCTCCCCCTGCCTCTTGCCGCCTGAATGACAGGGCTCACACTGTCCAATGGACGGTGCGGCCCTGCCAGTACCCCACCTCCACCTTGCTGGCGTCTGAGTCAGAGTGGAGCTCTCTGCCCTTTACTGATCCAGCCTCTGGCCCATCAAGAGTCACTCTCATTTCATCAGTCCATAAAACCTTTGAAAAATCAGTCTTAAGATATTTCTTGGCCCAGTCTTGACGTTTTATCTTATGTTTCTTGTTCAAAGGTGGTCGTTTTTCAGCCTTCCTTACCTTGGCCATGTCCCTGAGTATGGCAATAACGTTGCAGCTCTGAAATATGGCAAAACTGGTGGCAAATGGCATCTTGGCAGCTTCACGCTTGATTTTCCTCAATTCATGGGCAGTTATTTTGCGTCTTTTTTGCCAAACATGTTTCTTGCGACCCTGTTGGCTATTTGCCATGAAACGCTTGATTGTTCGGTGATCATGGCTTCAAAGGTTTGCTAATTTCAAGACTGCTGCATCCCTCTGCAAGACATCTCACCATTTTGGACTTTTCAGAGCCCATCAAATCGCTCTTCTGACCCATTTTGCCTAAGGAAAGGAAGTTGCCTAATAATTAAGCACACCTTATATAGGGTGTTGATGTCATTACACCACACCCCTCCTCGTTACAGAGATGCACATCACCTGATTTACTTAATTGGTAGTTGGCTCTCAAGTCTATACAGCTTGGAGTAGGACAACATGTATAAAAAGTATCATGTGATCAAAATACTCATTTGCCTAATAATTCTGCACACAGTGTATATTTGTGATAAAGCCCTATACCTTACATGTCATATAACTTTCTAAAAAAAATCATTCCTATGTTGCCCTTCCAAAACAAAAATAAAGAAACCTGCCCTACTTTACTACGATGCATTAAAGAGAAGCTGACAACCCACAGTTTCCAATACAGTAGTAATTATTTATGGGGATGGATTGGAGACCCTAAACTCACTAAATATATTCAACTCTATCAAGTCATACCTGGCTGTACTACTCTTATTTCTTCTGAAAGACTACAGGCATAAATTGTTGTGATCACCAGCAACTCCAGAAATTGGCTACAAGAATAGGAGTTGTAACAATCCATCAGTTCACAGCCAGGCTTGGCACTAGCCATTCAGATTGGCATGATCTAAGTGTCATCTTGGTTTTCACCATTTAACCAGTACTGTATACAGGGATCTGTCCTTTGATGCCGGGAACCCAGATTGTATCTGCAGAGTAGCTGCTGACCAATGAAGCAAGCTGAGTTGGGGAGGGGAAAGAAGCCAACATTGTAACCAAAGAGTCAGAATGATGGTGAGAATCAAATCCGAAAGCTTAGGGTAAGCCAGGTCAGGGTCCAAGAGGTCAGGCAATATACACAGACACAGAGCGTTCAGGCAATCCAAGGTCACATACAAGTGTGGACATCCAACGGTTAGTATAAAAAATGGTCAGGTGAAAATCTAGGTTAAGTTACTAATAGATCAATCCAAAAAGTGAACCAGTTGTAGTATAAGAATATAATAGCTGCCATTACCAAACATATGGACATTAAATATGGTACTTTAAAGGGGAACTGCGGGGAAATAATTATTTTTTTGTCCTGTCCCTGCCCTCCTACATGATGAAGCAGAGCAGTATACTGCAATTCTAGGATCTATAGATCACTTATAAATCTATAAAATCATAACTGCTCCTCGGCTCTCACCCCCACCTCAAGCGACAGAGAAATTCAGCTTCATGCATAGTGCTAAACATTCGGGGGACAGGAAGCTACCAAGGAGGCGAGACCATGGCAGTGCTCTGCCCGTGCTCCTATCCTGACAATAATAGTATACATTATACACCATCATATTATTGTACAGCAAAAGATCACAGCATGTATTTATATCTGCTTGGTGACATTATTGCTATTTGAAGGGAGAACAGCCCTGTTTTTACATTTACATAGAATGGTATATCAGGGACATGACTGGTCCAAGAAACCATTTCAACCCCCAACCCCCCACCCCCCTCATCCCTGTTCTTGGACCAGCCATTAATCTAAGGACTATAAGGCTGCGTTCACACATTGCGTATTTTGCCGCGTTTTTTTTACGCGCGCTTTTCAAAATACGCAATGTGCCTTTTGTCTGCCTGCAAAGTGAATGGGAAATTCACTTTGCAGTGCAGACATTGTGTAAAAATACGCAGTACGTTTTCCGGGAGAAAACGCAGCTCCGTAAACAATTGATATGTCAATTCTTTACGCAGCTACTTCTGCGTATTCTCCCAGAGGGGAGGAAGAATCCAGCTTCCTCCTCCCCTCTGGGGCAGCTGTGGCCGCCCATTAGATTCCACAGTGTGTTAATACACACTGTGAAGTCTAAATTAAACAAAAGCAAGTGTGTGAAAAATAAAAAAGAATCAATACTTACCTTCCGACGCCTTCTCCCGCTGTGCGATCCCCGATTCTAAGTCAGATCTCTTCTGACAAGACCTGTGGTGATGTCAGAGGGGGCGTTCCCGGGCACTCGCGGTCATGTGATACCACATGACCGCGAGCAGCCAATCAGCGATGGGACCGCCCCGGGAACGCCCCCCTCTGACATCACCACAGGTCCTGTGAGAAGAACTTAGAACTTAGAACCGGACACCGGAGAGCGGCAGACGGCACCAGACACCGGGAGAAGGCGTCGGAGAGGTGAAGTATTGATTCTTTTTTATTTTTCACACACTTGCTTTTGTTTAATTTAGATTTCACAGTGTTTATTAACACTGTGAAGTCTAATGGGGCGGCCACACATGTCACAGAGGGGAGGAGGAAGCTAGATTCTTCTCCCCTCTGTGACATCACTGCGCTTTCTGGAGTAAAGAAAGCGCAGTGTGTGAATGGTCCTGCGTATTTTGCTGCGTTTTTTAACGCGGCCGAAAAACGCGGCAAAAAGCCGCGCGCAAAAAAGCGCAGCAAAATACGCAAATGTGTGAACGCAGCCTAAAACTGTCTGTCTATTCCCCTTATCTTTGATTTTACTTCTCCAGATGCTCCTTCCCCCTCCTGTCTGCCCACTACATGCTTCAAGTTACCTGTGTTATGTATTGCAATTTCCCCACCCTGCAGTTGTACATATATATCTGTGTGTCCCCAGATGTTGTATTATTATTAAGCCTGATGAAGAGGCCATAGTGTCCTGAAAGCTTGCTATGTTTACCATCTTTTCAGTTAGCCATTAAAAAGTATCAACCACTGAGGACTCTCAGATTCTGATATTTTTCTCAGATTCTAATATTTTTCTATCTACTGGCTAACACGATACAAACATTTTTTTTCACCTTATCGATATATTACACAGTAATTTACATATACTCCAAAACAGTGAAAAAATAAAACAATTATATCAAACAAAAAAACAATGCTTCATACAGGAATATCAGGGAAAAAATAAAAATGTTGTAATTGCTGATTAGTGGAGAGACAAAATGAAAAAGAAAAGTAAGTCATCAATGAGGACCTCTTAGTAGATCAAAAGTGTCCTGCTGTTCCTTTGAATATATTGGGTTTTTTGTGTTTTTTTAATCTTAATCTACCATACGGTTCTAGAGATACAGAGGGGAAAAATAAGTATTTGATACACTGCTGATTTTGCACATTTTTCCACCTACAAAGACTGGAGAGGTCTGTCATTTCTATAGTAGGTACAATTCAACTGTGAGAGACAGAACCTATAATAAAACACAGAACATCACATAGAGGAGCAATGGTAGAGTTAACTCCCTGCTTGCTGGCGGTGCTGTTATCGGTAAGCAGCGCCGGTGAGCAGGGCCTTAACTCCTGTGGCTCCTGTATGAGCCGCTCATTCAAGAGCCGCTGTTCTCTCACTGCGGGCATCATTGCTATAGTAGCTGCTTATTAGGTTACTATGGCAATGGTGTCAGCAATGACATCACCACTTACCCATCACTGCCTCTGCTCATTCAGTGATCACAGAGCAGGGGGTGGAAGCGTTATTCCTCCTCGTGCTTTGTGATGTAGCAGAGCTGAACATTTGGGGTAGAAAGAAGACAGAAGAAAGAAAAGAGAAGAAAGAAGACCAGGATCCTGGAGGGCTGTAAAGGGGAGTGATAAAGATGGAGTCTCTAAAGGTGTTTGTGTCTTTATTTCTAATAAATACTTTTTCTCTTTGTGGTGTCTTTTTTTTAACCCTTTATTGGTGATTCTTAATGGCCGGATCAAACTTGGCCTGACATTAAGAATCTCGGGCTTAATACCAGCTTGTATAACAAAGTTGGTATTAACCCCTTTATTACCCAGCATGCCACTGCCACTAGGCCACTGGAAGAGCCTGGTAAGGCGGCTGGAAATGGCACTTATTATTAATAACATTTTCAGGGGCAGCTGTGGGCTGTTATTCTTTAGTGTGGGGGGCCCTATAACAATGGGCCCTCACCCCACTGGGAATACCAGCCCTCAGCTGCCTAGTTTTACCTTGGCTGGCATTGAAAAATAGGGCGAAGCCCACACATTTTTTTTGCCAGCCAAGGGAAAATTAGGCAGCTCAGGGTGGTAGCTCACAGCTGTCTGCTTTCATCGGTCTAGACTTAAAATTGCTGCCAAGCCAACACATTTTTTTTATACTTATTAACTTCACACCCTATAAGGCCAGGTTAGTTGCCCTACACTCAGTAGCGTAGCTGGCGGGGGGGCAGGGGGGGCGATCGCCCCGGGCCCCCCTGGCATGAGGGGCCCATTGGCCGCCCCCTGGGTGGCCCCCGCACCCCTTGGGGTGCCCGTGCTGGCCGCCGCGCCGGCCGGAGAGGAGGGAGGACGGGACTTCCTGTCCTGCAGCTGTGCCCGCCCCTCCTCTCCTCCTCCTCACAGCAGGCGGGCAGACACACGGCGGCCGCGGCGGTGAGTGTGCATGCAAACACCCTCCCCCGGTCCGCAGAGAGTTCTGCTAGCACTCCCCCCCCCCCCCCCGGTCAGCAGAACTCTCAGGTAGCACCCCCCCCAGTCAGCAGAACTCTCAGGTAGCACCCCCTCTAGTCGGCAGAACTCTCTGCCGGCACCCTTCCCCCCCCCTCTTCTGTAGAGGGGAAAGTGAAAGTCCTCAGTGCAGCACCAGGCAGGGAAGTGGTGATCTCTGGAAAGGCTGAGCGGCATGTGCCAATAACTCTGCCTCATATCCTGGTGATTGCTGCACTGTCCAGTGTTATATCTGAGGTGAGCTGCTCTCCTGACATGATGGTGCTACAGATAACACTGGACAGCAGCACTGGCAGGACAGGGGACAGAGAGATCCCCTCATCCAGTGATTTGTGGCTCAGGTGTAGTGTCAGAGAGGCCATAGTCCTGCTCACCTCTGCTCTTCTTCTATTAAAGGGAACCTGACCCCCAGGGGCTGACTGGCAGATCTTGCCCTGGGGGGCAGCCAAGTGAGAAGCAGGGGGGTGTATCGCTAGTAGTCCGGAGGCCATGTGAGGGGACCGTGAAGAGGACAGAGGCGCAGGGGGACCAAGGAGAAGAGGATAGAGGCGCAGGGGTATGGAGGAGAAGAGGACAGAGGCGCAGGGGGACGGAGGAGAAGAGGACAAAGGCGCAGGGGGATGGAGGAGAAGAGGACAGAGGCGCAGGGGGACGGAGGAGAAGAGGACAGAGGCGCAGGGGGACGGAGAAGAGGACAGAGGCGCAGGGGGACCAAGGAGAAGAGGATAGAGGCGCAGGGGGATGGAGGAGAAGAGGACAGAGGCGCAGGGGGACGGAGGAGAAGAGGACAGAGGCGCAGGGGGACGGAGGAGAAGAGGACAGAGGTGCAGGGGGACGGAGGAGAAGAGGACAGAGGCGCATTGGGACCGAAGAGAAGAGGACAGAGAGGCAGAAGGACAGAAACAGGGGGGCAGAGGGGCAGAAGGACAGAAACGGGGACAGAGGGACAGAAGGGCAGTAGGACAGAAACAGAGGGCAGAAGGACAGAAACAGAGGGGCAGAAGGACAGAAACAGGGGAACAGAGGGGCAGTAGGACAGAAACAGAGGGGCAGAAGGACAGAGACAGGGGGACCGAGGAAAAGAGAACAGAGGTACAGGGGGACAGAAACAAGGGGACAGGAGAAGAGGAAAGAGGGGCAGAACGTGAGGGACAGAGGAGCAGCAGGAGGGACAGAGGAGAGGAGGACTGGGGTGCAGAAGGACAGAGGAGCAGCAGGAGGGACAAAGGAGAGGAAGACGGGGGTGCAAGAGGACAGAGGAGCAGTAGGAGGGACAGAGGAGAGGAGGACGGGGTGCAGGAGGACAGAGGAGAGGAGGACGGGGGTCCAGGAGGACAACCGAGCAGCAGGAGGGACAGAGGAGAGGAGAACGGGGATGCAGGAGGACAGAGGAGAGGAGGACGGAAGTGCAGGAGGACAGAGGAGAGGAGAACGGGGGTGCAGGAGGACAGAGGAGAGGAGGACAGGGGTGCAGGAGGACAGAGGAGAGCAGGACGGGGTGCGGGAGGACAGAGGAGAGGAGGATGGGGGTGCAGGAGGATAGAGGAGCAGCAGGAGGGGCAGAGGAGAGGAGGACAGAGGAGAGGAGGATGGGGGTGCAGGAGGACTGGGGCTGTGGCTGGCGCTGTGTGTGGTGATATTGGCAGCTGTACCGTGTATCTGCCTCCATGCAGCTGCTGCCACCTTTCTGTGTTGTCAGGGTGTGGCATGCTGGGAGTTGTAGTTCTTCTGCCTGTCCTATATGATTTCTGGGCAGTGTGTTGGGTGCTGGGAGTTGTAGTTCTTCCAGGTGGGCTCAGTGTTGACCCGCTGCCCGTCTGTGGCCTGTCTGTCTCTTCTGGGATGTCCTCAGCTCTGTGCTGTGCACAAACAGTGTACCACCATCTCCCTAGCTCTGTGCTGTGCACAGTGTACCACCATGTACCCAGCTCCGTGCTGTGCACATACAGTGTACTGTACACAGCACAGAGCTGAGGACATGGAGGACATGGTGGTACACTGTCTGTGCACAGCACGGAGCTGAGGACACGGTGGTACACTGTTTCCGGCCGCCTTAAAATTGGTCTGTTTCTCATCCAGTAGAGTTGGATGAGTGTCATCGGTTTTTGGTCCATTTGGCATCCAACTGCTGTGCGAGTGTCCGACATTTCTCTCAGATCACATCCGTGTGCAATCTGTTCTTTCCTCAGCAGCTATTAGTGTAGAATCATTTACAGGAGCATTTTACAGTGTTCTCAGTTACAGAATGATAATTTATCCGTGAAAAAAACTGATGCCTCTCGGATGGTCCGTGTGCTGTTAGTCTGCAGTATGTGATTTTGTCGGACACATAGACTTGCATTGGTGAGTCTCGGCCGGGAATCGCAGACTGTCGCAGCATGTTGCAACTTTTTTCTCATCCTGAATCTGGCTGAGAAAAAAGCGTCCGACACTCGTCAGTGTGCTCTCAGACATTGATTAACATTGGTCCGAGTGCAATGCGATAAAATCACACATTGCACTCATCCGTGTTTCATGCCAGTGTGTCCATACCCTAATAATAAAATCCATATAGTAATCCTACAATGTCTGCTGGACATGGTATGGGGAGGGTTTATGGCTCAGTTAGTACACTCCATACTTCTTGTTATTAACCAGTTAATGCTCTCTTGTCCACCGCACTGCAGTGTCAAAAGAGGACGACAGCGAGACAAGCAGCAACATGGCATCAGAGAGCCCCTGACCTCGAAATAGAAGATCCTCAGATCCCGGTATTGTGACATAATATTAAGAATGAAGTTTTTTGCACTTATATTACACTATGAACTCCACAGCACTTTACATACATCATCAACACTGTCCCCATTGGGGCTCACAATGTAAACATCCTATTTTGGTTGTACGTGTGATTATTGCTGGTCACCTGGCTGGGGGCCCACTCATGATGTTTCGCCCCCCTTGTGCTGAACCCCTAGCTACGCCTCTGCCTACACTAATGTGTAAGGCAACTAAGCAAAATCACTGTCCAGATTGAGGGAAAGCACTCTGTCTACAAAAGCCAATCACAGAATCTCTCAAACAGTGAGAGCTTCTCTGATTGGCTGTTTGTCTGTCAGTGCAGTGAATATGTAATTAGCTTAATGAGCAGCCCCAGAAGTAGCAGCGGGAGACATGTGAACCCGATCTAGCTAATCTACCATCTATTTATCTGCCTATTGCATTCAATCACTCTATTCTATCAACTCTTTTCTCACTTTATACAGCATGAGAAATGCCATGTTAAAATCGCATTACACATGGACAGCACACGGACAGCACATGGACAGCACACGGATGTGATCCAAGAAAATATTGGACAGTCGCATAGCAGTTGGATGCAAAACGGAGCAAAACTCGGTCGACACTCGTCTGACTCTCGGTTACGTCAATCGGACTGTTTTTTTACACGCCAGTGTGTTTCCAGCCTTAATGCCAGAGTGTGTTTTTTTAACGAGTGAATATTATTGTGCTTTAAAGCTCTTTTTTGGGTCTCTTGATGACACAATGAGCTTCATTTTTGCAAGCGTTAGTAATTTGTAAGATCTAATGCTATTGAATTTAAGCTATGTTTGAGTGTTCATTGTGTTGCATAGTGTAGAAAACTACTCTTTTGATTCTTACACAAAACAGCATCAAACGTCAAAAGTGCACCCTTTTGGCATATAGTACAATAGGCACATAGTTCGCTATAGCAATGTCACATGTGGAGATACTTTGTTTCGCAGACCAAACTCCTCTTTCAGGTGGAGCGAATAAAGTCTTATTACCGGAGTGATCCATCAATGGTGTCTGCATTTTAATAGTTAAAAGAACAAGCAGCATAAAGATAATATACACAGAGATTATGAGTAGGAATTGGACAGCAGTGTCTCTGTGCTTCACCAGCATTTCCAGTTGAACGGCTTGCTTTGGAGCACATGCTGGCAGTACTCAGTGTGTAGATGTGGGAATCACATGCTGATAGCACCCACACACACATACCCACACAAAGACTCCGAGCATACTGGCACCATCAGTGATTCAGGGTGCGACATGAAGTCAAGTAGAAGGCACTGAATGCTTCTTTATTCTCTATATGTCCTGTGGTTTATCTCTATCCCGCATTCATGTAAATATTTCCTGTTCCTTTTTGGATGCAGATGTATCAGCTCTGCCCTACTGCTGGGTCAGAAAACGTTCCCGGTGCACCGCCGGGTATCTGCGGAGTGAGTCTGCCGCCATTGGTAGAATTGGGATGATTTGTCGATGTAACAGCATGACTTTCCATGTAGGGTACACACATTAAATCTCATTGTATCACTCCACAGACTCTTTGCTGCTCACAATTACTAGATTAAGCTGTTCTTGAAGGAATGCTGGGTGGTAGCCGGCTTGTTTGTCTTCCTTATCTTATTTGGCAGCTCCAGTTTTCTGCACAGTGAAAACACACAGGAAAAATGCTGGGATCATGTACTGCAATGACATGGCTGTCAGCTTGTTGCTCCCATATCATTGATATGAGTCAACCACCTGCAAAAATCCTTTACAGATAAACTAATGATTTTTGGGGGTACTTTGAATTTTATTATTTTGGGAGCATTGGTGCTGACTATTTTTGAAAGAGAACCTGTCACTTGATTCACAGCTGACATCAAGCCCAAAAATATTACCCCAATTGCCACTACACAGGGACAAATGGGAAGAGCCAGAAGGAAGTGCCAGAATTGGGGCCTCTAGCGTCATGCGCTACTTGTGGAGCAGCTGCTGGCTGATATATTTAGGCTAGTAAGGGCCCAATAATCATGGACCTTATTAGTATGATAAATACTAGGCCCCAGCTGTCTGCTTTACCTTGACAGGTTGTCAAAAATAGGGGGACCCCATGCCATTATTTAAAAAAAATAACAACAAAAAAAACGGCGTGGTGCCCCCTTCTTTTTGATAACTAGCCAAAGCAGATCAGACAGCTGAGGGCTGCAGCCTGCATCTGTCTGCGTATTATCAAAAATAGGGGGACCTCACATAATTGTTTTTTTTTTTTTTTTTTTTTTTAATATATACCTATGCACATTCCTGTTCTTACCTCCATTTTGCTTTCCTTTGCAGCCTTTGAACCCTTACTACAACCATTTTACAGCCATTTTATTGCACCAATATTTGGGTTCCCATTGAAGACTGTCCATAGAAATGAATGAGGGGGCACTCACCGAACATTGGCATTTATCAGAAGTAGAACTTCTGGTGCCTCTGGATCTGGACTTCTTCAATTTAATCGTGTCCCCATTGACTTATATGGGGTTCAGGGTCTGGGTACTGAACCAAACTTTTAACTAAAGTCTGGCCAAACCTGGTGGACTCAAACTTCCACAGGTCCTGGTCATCCTACGTCATGTGTGCTCCAGCAGGACAATGACCATGATGGGTGAACCCGAACTGTAGAATTCGGGGTCTATACCAAACACCTAGTTTTCATGCACAGATGCCAAAGATGGGTTTCCCTAGGAAATCCATGTTACAGTTCAGGTCTGAGGGCTGTAAAATAAAGCATATAGTTAATAAATATATCATTATACTTACCTGGTACCTCGGCACGCATCCTGCCGTCTCACTGTTCCGGCTGCATCTACTTCCAGGGCCACTCATAGAGGATTGTCTGGCCTTTTTGGATAATTTCTATGTGTATCCAGGCTGCAAAATGTTGACAGTTTGTAATATAATCATGTAAACATTTTGCATTGTCACCCAAATATCACCTATTTGCGTCTGCCAGAGAAAGACCAGGGGGCGTATTTGTGTTAGAGCTTGCATGTAAATGCAGAGCTTAATGTTACGCCAAGACTTCTCCAATCACGCCCCCTTCCCCAGTCTCATTAGGCCCAGCCATCCCCAGAATCCTACATACCCCCCCAACCTCTAATATGACCACCCACCTCCACACCTCCATTGCACACAGCGGTCCCCTCCTCCGCTGAATCCGCAACTGAGAAGATTTGAGACATTGTCAGTGCAGGAGGCGACTGCTGAATGCAATATGGTGTGTGTGCTCACCCTGTGGCCCTGTATTATAGTGTGTACGCTCACCTAGTCCACTGTGGCCGCTGTCAGTGGAGCCGAGGACTGCAGCTGCCGGCTCTCTGCGTATAGACATGACCGGCTCCCCTGCACAGAGAGCCGGTCCTGTCTATACTGCAGCTGTCAGCTCTCTATGTATAGTGAAACTGATGCTCCTCCTCTCTATACCTCCTGCAGCCCAGAGCGGGGCATAGAGAGATGGCGGCTGCAGTATAGAGAAGACAGGCTCCACCGGCTCTGTGCCCCCGCTCTGTACAGCGATAGAGAGGAGTATCGGCTCCACTATGCACAGAGAGCCGACAGCTTTGGTATAGACAGGAGCGGCTCTCTGTGCAGTGGAGCCGGTCCTATATTTGCACAGAGAGTCGGCAGCTGCAGTCCTAGGCTCTACTGATAGCGGCCACAGTGGACTATGTGAGCGCACATACTATAATACAGGGCTACAGGGAAAGCGCACACACCATATTGCATTCAGCGATCCACTCCTCCACCGACAGTGTGCCAAATCTCCTTCACAGCTGCGGATTCGGCACACTGTGTCAGTGGTGGAGGAACCGCTGTATGCAATGGGGGTAGGTGGTCATATTAGGGGTTTGGGCATGTGTGTAGGATCCTGGGGGTGGCTGGTTATACTGAGACTGGGGGAGGGAGTGTGTTTGGAGGATTCTGGGCATAAACGACCAGTTCTCCATTTACATGCAGGCTCCAACACAAACACGCCCCCTGGCAGACACAAATAAGTGATAACGAGCCCCCAGAAATAGATGGAAACAATTTTGGTGACAAATTCCTTTTAAAGAACATAAGTAGTCAATTTTCAGAACTCCTTTAGAAAATAGAAAAGAGCCTCTGGAACTGCGGGGACCCGCCAGTGAGCGCAGGGTGAATGCAGCCGCCCTGTGTCCACGATCTGCAGTGGGTGCAGGATGGTTTCTCGCTGCATTCACCCACAGGAGATCACTCCTGACCCCACAGCATGAAATTAACCTGCTGGAGAGATATGGAAGTCCAGCAACCTGCACTGCAGCTGAAATAATGCTTCAGCTGGGAAAAGCACAGTGAGCATGGGATTTCTAAAAATCACATACGCTATGCTGGTACTGTACAAAGCAGCGTTTTGGACACAGTGGTAATACGCTGCATCCAAAACGCTGAGTTCCTTGATTGTGAGTATACACCCTTAACAGTTTCACTTTCCAAAGATGTGAAACAGTTAAAAAAAAGTGACCTTACCATTCCTCATGTAGTTTCTGTTTAGCAGCGATGCACTGTTTAAAACATGTAAGTATAAAAAGATACCAATGCAAAGAGGAGACAAACAACAATCGAAATGATGCCAAAAAAGTGTCTTCTGTTTGAAAAACTCAGCAGGTACGCCGGCGTCTACAGTATGTAGTGTGCACATACCCAAGTCAACATTGACGAGGACATCACCCGCCTCTTGGACTAGTCATCCCAGGTGTGTTTTTAGCTAATTTGTACTTTGAAATGCCGCAGTGTTTCAGAATCAAACATACATGCTTGCTATGGTTTCCTTTCGGCATTGTTAAAGAGGACCGTTCATCAAGATATTCTACACTAATTAAATGCTTGAGAGAAGCCATCATTTCTCAGATAAATTTCATCAGAAGGGGCAGTGCATGCATCATACATTCCTAATGATGTTGCCAGATCAATGAACCTACGTCCGCTACAGTTTGCACTGTCCCTTTTGATGAAATGAACCCAGGCAATGATGGCGCCTGCACAGGGAAAGCAGATCACTAGAAGAAGGGTGACCTGTCAATCAGAGGCCGGCAGTGGGTGGGGAGAAGAAAGAGAGAACAGCATAACAGTTGTGTAGCACCCGCTGTGTAGACCTGGGATTAAAATTATAGGATGGATTAGTCAAAAGTGCCCCAATGAAATACTGCAAGCAAGGTATGAACGTAATATGCTTTAAAGGGGTTTTACACTCATACCTTTAGGAAGGGATCGGATATTCTGCTGACGGGTCCTCTCTAAAGTTCACCAGTGTTAGTTTACAACACTTTTTTGCACATCTAAGGCTCAGTAACATTTTTTGTTACCAAAGTTTTGGCTACTGATGTTTTGCAAGATTTAAAGTCTTGTCAAATTTCACAACCCCTGTTCATATGTTCTATAAGAGTTTATGGGTATCATACAGTGGGGTCCCCCCCAAAAAAGCACTAGCTCTCCCTGGCAGACATAGGCCATTCACATACATGACAACAGTTCAATCAAATAGCTGGATGTTATAGGTACAATTTCCCAGCAGCATCTTAGATGGTTTGGTAATCTGTTCCTTTATGGAAATATGGGTGGTGTTCCTACATTGTCAGGGCGGGATGTTCCTTGATTTGATCACGGTCATGGAAAGCATGTGAAAGTTGCATATCCAAAACATATATCCTATATAAACCAATCTAGCTGAGTTCTGTCAAGTTAACAGAAGTGCTAACTTTAGCTCACGAGTCAAGGTTACAACAATGTACCGTAAGTAACTTCCTGCTCTTTCTTCCTCCAAGTGCTTCACATCGCTTCATCTAAAAATATGACAAAGTATTTAGCATTAAGAAGCAAACATGCTCAAACATCCCTGCATTACTGATACTGGGCCTGAGATATGGTAAATACCCATAGGTAACTGAATAAACCTACAACATTTTCCATCATCATAGATACTACGAGTCCTGGTGTTGTATACTAATAGGAAAAACATGACAAGTTTCTTTCCAGAAGAGTGCCACGCCTGTCCACAGGTTACGTGTGATATTACAGCTCTGCCCTTTCACTTCTAGGGTTGAGGTGCCCAACCACACACCACCTGTAGACTGAAGGAGCACGATTCGAAAAAAGATAGCAACGCTGCTCTAAAACTGCGCCACGTTTAACCATTGGCCAAGTCCATAGCCAGATTACATTGGTTGTCAGTTAAAGACTATGAACACCTTTGACTTAGAAAAAGTTTATTTTATTCGCTTATATAACACCATTTATTTCGCACATCATCACTGTCCCCAGTGGGGCTCACAATCTACTACATTCCCTATCATTATGTCTTTGGATCATGGGAAGAAACCGGAGAATTCAGAATTGGAAATTGATGTACCCAGTTGTATGTTTTGACTTGATTAATGTGCACTGGTTGGGCTGCAAATGTTTGCGCAAAGTTGAAAACACTTAATAAAAAAGATAGTTAAAAGAAAAATAAAATATGCAGTTTGTAGCCTGATCCAAGTTTAAAATTTTCCTTTTTGTCGGAGTGTCCCTCACAGTAATACAGGCTGAATGTGAGCTCCGTGTCTATCCAGTGTTGCTGTCTTCACCTTCCTTCATGTATCAGCACACTTTCAGAGCTGCTCTTATTTCCTCAACATTTGCTCTCCTCTTTTTCTCCAGTTTTCTTTGCTCTGTAAAACATTACTATAGATATCTTCTTTCACCTCTTAAGGTGGCGTCACATGTGTCCACCAAGGCTGTGATGCCGGAAGCGATGCCTTGGTGTCACATGGCAACATGTTGCTGGTGACGCTGCAGCGATGTGGGCAGAGCCATCACTCGCTGGGCTGGGATCAACCCAGCAAACGATCTGCAGCAATACTGCGGTATAGGCTGGATCGCCGCCAACATCGCTATTGCGGTGTCAGACAGCGCGATCCAGCCTAATCTTTGGTTGCAGATTGACAGGTTTACGTTCATGCTCGTAAACCTGTCAACCTGCGACCAGCGATAAATCGCAGTTACGTCACGCTGTCACACAGCACGATGCACTTGCTATATTGCGAACGACATCGCTGATGCGTCACTATTCGGCGATGTTGCTCACGATATTGATACGTGTGATGCCGCCTTTACAGTCTCCTCCCTACTGCTATCTCTAACACTGAGAGAAGAAAGTGGGAGAGGAGAAAAAGTCACCAAAGCAAGTAACCTAAGCTCTGCCTTATTTGTATCTCTTTTGCAGAGCACTCCGCTAGATAAAGGACTTACATTCTTTAGCAGCAAAATGGTAGAACATTTTTAATGAAGACTATTTAGAAAGTTGGTAAACAAATAAAAATATAAAATTCAGTATTCAGGTAGAAATAGATTTGAACAGCTTCTGAACTGCCTATTGCTTTAGGCTAGGGCCACACTGACGTTTTTACCCTATTCTACCGCAATCCGGTTAAAACTTAGAAGATTTCCCAGAAACACATAGCGTTATCGCTATGTGGTTCGAGAGAACGCTGCCCCTAGTTACCCGATGTGTACTATAGTTACCAGCCACACACAAAGCTGCATGGACTGCGCTTTAGCTGAGCGCACAGAAAACGTTGCAGACAACGTTTTCTGTGCGCTCAGCTAAAGCGCATTCCACGCAGCTTTGTGTGTGGCTGGTAACTATGGTACACATCCGGTATCTAGGGGCAGCGTTCTCTCGAACCACATAGCGTTACTGCTATGCACTTCTGGGAAAACTTCTAAGTTTTAACCGGATTGTGGTAGAATAGGGTAAAAACGTCAATGTGGCCCTAGCCTTAGGCTGGCTTCACACCACGGTTTTGAACTGTCAAGTTCTGTCCAGTGTTTTGCAGGAAGCATCGGACAGAACCTGACAGCCCCAGACAGAACAGAACCAGAGGGCAAACATGCCCTCCGGTCCTGTTTTCTACCGGAATCGGTAGATCGCAAATTTCAGGAGCTGTCCTTGCTGAAATTTCAAAATCTCTAGCCGCGGTCCTGAAATGTCAGCGGGGAGCTCTCCACGGTGCTGCAGTTTAGCGCCGGCCAGCGCTGAGCCTCAGCACCCAGTGTCCAGGAGTCGGACTGATTTTCTGTCGGATCCAGCTCCATAGACTCCCATGTTAGGGGGCGCCGGATTGCACTGGATTTGGGAGGATCCAATTTTTTCAGATTTTTGCACCAGACACAAACCCGAATTCTGCTGGGTCCTCCCGGACAGATGGAAACCAGATGGCAAAACAATGCCAACCGGCCCCATAGAAATACTATGGGGCCGAAATCAGATCCGGGGCTGTCCGTTTCACACTGGACAGCCCTGGATCACAAAAACCATTGTGTGAAGCCAGCCTTAAACATCCTGACAGTCCACACTCTGCAGTGATAAAGTGCAGACTTAGGCTGGCTTCACACCATGGTTTTCTTGAACCGGGGATGCCCGGTGTGAACTGGACAGCCCCAGATCTGATTTCGCCCCCATAGTATTCCTATGGGCCCGGATGGCATTGTTTTGCCATCCGGTTTCCATCTGTCCAGGAGGATCCAGGAGAATTCGGGTTTTTGTCCCAGACAGAAAATCGCAGCTTGCTGCGATTTTGTGTTCAGGGCTAAAATCTAAACAAATCGGATCCTCCTGGATCTGGTGCCCCCTAACATGGGAATCTATGGCGCCGGATCCGACAGAAAATCGGTTCCAGTTCACACCGGACAGCCCCGGATCAGGAAAGCCGTGGTGTGAAGCCAGCCTTAGTCTGCACTTTATCACTGCAGAGTGTGGACTGTCAGGTTGTGTAAGGCTGGCTTCACACCATGGTTTTCATGATCCAGGGGTGTTCAGTGTGAACCAGACAGCCCCGGATCCGATTTCGGCCCCATTGTATTGCCATGGGGCTGGATGGCATTGTTTTGCCATCCTGGTTCCATCTGTCCAGGAGGATCCGGCAGGATTTGGGTTTTTGTGTGCGGTGCAAAAATCTGAAAAAATCTGAAAATCTGAAAAAAATTGGATTCTCCCGGATCCAGAGTTTGTTGTTTTAAATGTGTGTGCCAGCTGGGGGGGGGCATATCCTGGATGCGGGGGGCTACTGTGTGCCAGCTGGGGCGAGCATAAAGAGTGATGGTGGGGCATATCCTGGATGCAGGGGGCAAGTGTGTGCCAGCTGGGGGGAGAATGAAGAGTGACGGGGGTATGTCCTGGATGCAGGGGGCTAGTGTGTACCAGCTAGGGGGAGCGTGAAGAGTGACGGGGGCATGTCCTGGATGCAGGAGGCTAGTGTGTACCAGCTAGGGGAAGCGTGAAGAGTGACAGGGGCATGTCCTGGATGCAGGGGGCTAGTGTGTGCCAGCTAGGGGAAGCGTGAAGAGTGACGGGGGCATGTCCTGGATGCAGGGGGCTAGTGTGTGCCAGCTGGGGGGAGCATGAAGAGTGACGGGGGCATGTCCTGGATGCAGGGGGCTAGTGTGTGCCAGCTGGGGGGAGCATGAAGAGTGACTCCCCTACAGTATATAATCCGTACATTCGGATTAAAAAACGCACCACCCACTTTCCCCCAAAACTTGGGGGAACAAAAGTGCATCTTATAATCACAAAAATACGGTACATGTATACATATGCGCAGTGACATAACTTTAAACTCATGGGTTCCGATGCGAAAGCTCCAATGGGGCCTTCAATTATTGCTAATCTTTAATAACATTAGTCTTTTTCTCTAGGCCAAAAGGACTTTTGGGGGCCGACTTGAGCCCAGGGTTTGGGTGTGATTGCAACCCCTGCAGCTGTTGTTACACTCTTGCATGTGGGTAAATATAGGATTGGATATGTTTTAATGCGGGTTTCTTGTGTTCCTTGTAAATCAGGTTCTCGAGAATTTAGTTCTCCGAAGTTGCGAGTGTTATTTTTGTCTACGCAGTTATCAAAATGAACACGTAAAACTTTGCAGTTCCTGCTGATACAGATCTCCAGTCACTTCCCACCTGTGCAGATGCTGTGAAATGTATGTGAGATTGTGCTGAACCTATAGCAGATTTGCAAAAGGTGTTTTTACCATTAGTTTTATATAAATCATTTAGCAAACATTCCTGTAGGAGCACATTGGATGGGGAATCTATCAATGCTTTGTTTCATGAGCCCTTTTTTTTTTAATCATTATCTAATTTCAAGTATTATATCCTATCTCATTGTACCGTAATTATATTGACTGTGACTGGGGCACTATATAATATCTGATCAAACCCCACAATAAAAGGAATAGGAAAGTGACTGTATTGGTATTGCACGAAAGTTAATGTCAAATTAGCAAAGCTCCTGTGAATTCTACATATTATAATTTGTATTTCTGTGATGCTGAATTACTATTCCAATTATTTTGGTTCTGGAGCACGCAAAGAACATTTGTCTACAAATAATAACATAGAAGGTTGGTTTACATGTACAGGAACATGTTAGTCGTCACCTAATCCTGTGGGACACAATGCCCTGAAATGGGAGCTGAGGGATATAAAAAGGGCCTGCTGCTCTCACTGGAGATTCTACAGGACTTCAGTATAGGGGCCATGGTTCCAGCTGGTGGATTATAGAACTGTTATACTGCCCAGTAGTGAGCCCATGAATTTGTTTGGAAAAACCAGGTTGGGACAATACAGTCACCTGGCCACAGTGGGGTGTTGCCGGCTGATGTAGTTAGCCCTAGATGTCCCAAAGTCACAGAGTTTCTAATCCTTGAAAAGTCAAGCACAAGGGTGAGACTTTGTCCCTTGCATCATGTTGTGTCCTTGCTGGGAATGTACTATATGCTGTTGAAAGTGTTACTGGAGCATGGAAGCCTCACCTTATGTTGTCTGAGTAGAATTCTGCCCACATGTGGAATGAGTCTGAGTCGGGTCGGCAGTGAAGTGGTCACTCGGATACCGGGAAGGTGGCTTCGGTGGGGGATGAAGGCTGGTCGGGTCCCGGTTACGTGCCCTGGGCACTCAATTGGCTGATGGAGATGAGGGGGAACTTGGGGATAGGGAAATGTGACACCGCCAGTGGTACCTAGTAATATGGTTACCAGCACTGCAGCCGGCCGCTGAGGTGATGGTGAAGCAGCTTTGGTAGTACAGTTCCCCACAGGTGGAGCTTTACCACAGGGCAGCGGGGTGGATGAGAGGAGTCATAGTGCTTCGCTCTGTGGTGCTGCAGCAGCCTCCCGGGTGATGGAATAAAGGATGCCAGACACCAGATCAGCTCAAACAGTTCTTTACTGGTACCAGATGATAATGGTACACGGTACAGTCGGGCTCAACAGGGGTTGTAGCCGCAGATTTTGGAGGCTTTTCCAGAGTCTGTCAGAGGTGTCTCTACAATAACTTTCTTGGCGTCTGTGTTTTGCTTTAGCTCTCTTGTCAACCACACTAAAGAGCCCGATCGCCGGTCCCCAGGTCTATTACTAAAAGATACTTCTGATTTCTTTCCGGTACGGACAGGAGCAGTGAGAAGACAATCCCTCCCGTCACCGGTATTTAGTCCTTCAATGGAGCACAGGAAACTCAAGATCAGGGTCATCAACTGTTGGTCTTCAGCATAAATACATTGTGACATTTGTGTATTGTAGTAGGTGACGGCAGCCCGGAGCATCTCCATTCCTAGGTTATATGTGTGTGGGGGGGAAAGAATTGTGGTGTATGCATCACATTGTACAGGAGAACTGCGTAATTAGCCAGAGACCCACTACAAAATAGCACAAAAGGAGCATGGGTGAATGTAATAAAAATGGATTCCTTGCCCCCGACTCTTATATATCTTTCAAACAGTTCCTGTTCTATCGGACAAGACGTTTTTCGCTAAATTACAATCTCTTGCTATCAAATTTATCTGGGGCGGGAAGAGATCTAGATTACAGATTAATATTTTATCCTTACCTAAATCCAAGGGAGGGGTCGGGCTACCTAACATAAAGACATACTTTTTGGCTTCTTCTCTCACCAGAGCACTAGATTGGCACTATTGTTCATCATCCAAGAGATGGGTAGAGGTGGAGCAGGATGGCCTGGGGACCCCACTGAAACACTTGCTCTGGATTCTCCCGGGAACTTAAAGGAAATAGCTCCCCTACCTGACATGACCAAGATCACTTTGACGGTGTGGCTCTCGGTGACAAAGGCGCTCCATTTAGATGACAGACTCAGCCCTCTAACTCCCCTTTTTTCTAGTCCAGCTTTTACACTTGGGTTCGGAAGGCAAAGATGTCTATGTTGGCAGAGTGTGAACGATACCCGAGTGGGACAGACCCTATCTGACGGTAACTTACCCTCGATGGGGGAACTGCAATCTATAGATCCTACTAGGTCACTCAGATGGTTTGAGTTTCTCCAATATAAATCGATCTTATTTCCGGCTGACCGCTTTTGCAGGGTGAGGTTGACACCCAATATATTGGAGAGATTGTTCCAACAAGATTCCCTCCCGAAACGTAAAATATCTGTTTTGTATCAGGCTTCGGGTCCATGAGAGATCAGGACACCCTATACTTCCAGCGTGCCTGGGAGAAGGAGTTGGGCAGGAACAGCTCAGATAGTGAGTGGCAGAAATGCTTTTTATTTACTCACAAATTAGCTAATGCTTGTATTGCGCAAGAAAGGAGTTACAAGCTGCTCACCAGATGGTACCTATGTCCGATTGCCCTTCAACGCATGTTCCCTGACACTACAGACAGGTGTTGGCGTTGTGGGGAGTCATCAGGGACAATGCTCCATATTTGGTGGAGCTGCAGGGAAATCCAGCAGTTCTGGTCTAAGGTATTCAGGACTTACACTCGGATAACAGGTAAACAGGGTTGAGTGCTCTCCTGAAGTGGCTCTGTTATCTATCTTCCCGGGGCCTATTGGGCTTCATAAGAGGGATATCCTCCGTTTTAGTGTCTCGGCCGCTTGCACCTTAATTCCGAGATTTTGGAGAACTTCTCAGGTTCCATCCTTACTTGACTGGTTCAAGGAAATGATGGACATTTTCCGGATGGAGGAGCTAGCGGCTGACGCATCGGGTTCTCGTGATAAATTTTCAGTGGTTTGGATCGAATGGATTCTCTTCCAAGATTTGGTCGACTTCAGGAGTATTTTCTCCGAGGTCGTTCCAGAGACATGACCTATGGCCGACAAGGGGTTGAGGTAATCCTTCTTCCCTATCCCTCTCTGGTCTAATCCTCTTCTTTATCTGATCCCAATGATTGTAGATTTGCCCTCTATATCTCTCTACTTCTTCTTTTTATCTTATATCTTTCTACCTCTCTCTTTTCTTCCCCCTCACCTACTTCTGTAATGTTCTTTAATTGTTGGTTTTGAAAATTTATATTTTAGCCCACCCTCTCTCTTCAGCCTCCAGCAATACTGGAATCAAGTAAAATATACATAGACTGGAGAAACTCCACGGACGATGGGTTTGTCTTTGATGTCCCAAACTTTGGGCGAGTTCTCTGAGGCCCCGCTATCATGGAATCAATCAAAGATAGTGATAATGCATTATGAGATAACCCAATAATTGTTCTTCTGTGCACAGCCAAATTGATGATGAGGAGACCATTGTTATAACATTTCTGGTGGGGTTCTTTTACACCCCCTTCGGCTGTGAACCACATTACTCGGAGAAGGGTCATTTTATTTTTGGGTTCTGGAATATAAATAAGGGACTGGATGATCCTACTTTGAAAGAGGGTGCATAAAATTTTTGGTTGTTCATTTTTCAACACCTATATATCTGATATTATTACTGTGATTCTTTAACATGTAATTTCTGGTTTACAACTATATGCATAACTTGTAATGTTTTCAAAAAATTTAACAAAAAGAGAATAACCATAAAAGGAGCATGGGATGAACACCCATTCTACAACACCGACTAGGGACTACATTGATTGCTAACATACTTCAAACTCACCAAAAAAAATCCCAGATCTTAATATAAAAAACAGAACTGTTGAAAGAGAGGGGAATACCGCTTGACAAAGAGACACATTTTTAATCGTCACAAACCAATACAATATATTATTTAGCAAACTAAAATTACAATCAAACACAAAGCTTTATTGCAACACAACTAAAAAGGATTAGATTTGGGAGTGTTCAAATTTACTCAATGTGGGCAAGTGTGTAGGCAATGTGGTCTTTGATTTCACATGAGAAAATCGCATTGCACACGGACACCACACGGATGTCACACGGGCAGCACTTGGATGGTATCTGAGAAAAAAATGCACACTCACAATGCAGTTGCATGGCACACGGACCAAAAAACGGACATCACTCGTCCGACTCTCCCAGATGAGAAACGGACCGATTTGTATCACGCCAGTGTGTCCCTACCCTGAGGGTACCTTTACACGCGGCTACATTTCTAGGGTGGCTACAGGTAACTTACAGGTTGCAGTGAAATCATGGAGACATTATTCCATTTGTGCACAGCAACAAGATAGAACCTTGTCTCCATGATTTCACTGCAACCAGTAAGTTACCTGTAGCCACCCAAGAAATGTAGCCGCGTGTAAAGGTACCCTAATGGTACCTTTACACGCCGCCACAACAGGATGGATACAACCCGCTACAGGCTACAAATGTAGCTTGTCGCGCCAATATCGCCCGTAGTAGCGGCGTCTGAAGACGGGACGACACAGCCGGCTACAGATACATCTGTATCCGTGCACTGCCCATAAACAGATGGCTACATCGCCGATTGTAGCGAGCTGTATCGGCGTGTAAAGAACCCACAGAAGGGAACTCTGGACACCCGGCGATGTAGCTGCAATGTAGCTAAGGCGTCACCCAGGCTCCGTGTTACCCCGCCCCATCTGCGATCATTGGTGGAAGCTCCTGCATGACGATTGGTAGTCGCTGCATAGGGCGGCATATTTAAGGAGCTGACCAGTCACACTACACAATTGCTCGAGCGTGCTGTATTAACCAGCCTCCTGCGATGCCTGCCCAATCATGATGTTCTGGCTTTGTCCTATCAGCGTACGGACGTCTTGTAATCCACAATTGTGGCACGCCTATGTGCTGTCTCTGCTGCACCAGGTCCGCCCATATTAGCTTGTTGTAGCATTGTGTAAATGAGGTACGCTGAGCTACAGATGGCTACTTGAGACACCCGGCGATGTAGCTAGCTGTAAATGTAGCGTAGCGTAGCGCACCTTGTGGCGGCGTGTGAAGAGGGTGCGGTTCCCGTTGGTAACCGTTCGGCCGTGCTCGTGCACGTGAAGTTGCCGTTGGTATCCATCCTGTTGTGGCGGCGTGTAAAGGTACCATAACAGTCACCAATCCTGACCACGAATCTGATCAACTGAAATAATAGCAAAAAGGTATTCAAACCCCCTTTGGATGAGATCTGCAGCAATAATACGACAATGTGTCTTTAATAGGCTCATGTGAAATTGGCCTTAGGCCTCATTCAGACGTCCGTTTTATTGGGGGAACATGGACTGGGGAAAGAACATGGTCCATTTTTCCTATCAGCATGGCATCTGTTTTCAATATATGCAAAATAACCCTGCAAACCTTTAGGCTATGTGCACATCTGACGTTTGTGCATCTCTGCAGTCCGTCCAAAAACCTGGGTTTTTTTAGCAGAAACTGAGTTTTCTGTGCTCAGCAGTGTCCCTCGTTTTTTGCTCGTTTTCCGCCCGGTTTTACAGCGTTTTTCTCGGCGGTTTTGAAAACTGAGTTTTTTGTGCACTTGATCAGCTGAAACCGCTGGAAAAACGGAGGAAAGAAGTCACTTGCTCTATTTTTGGAAAACCGGTGGAAAAACTCAGTTTTGACTGAGAAAACTCAGTTTTGACTGAAAACGACCAGAAGAAAAACGTTCTAGTGAAGACAGAGTTTTCTAAAATCCATTGACTAGCATGTTAATCCAACCGGAGAATAGGATTAACATAAATTAACATAAAACTGAGCGGAAAACGCCGACGGAAAACGTCCAAAAGCAGCCCACAAAACGACTGATGTGCACATACCCTTAAACTGTAAGTATTGAACAACACATAGGTTATATCCGCATACTTTTTATCATGGATCCATTCACTTGAAAAATGTATGTCTCCTTTATTTTGAGTACGTGTTCTACCTGTGAAGAACACAGATAGCACAACTATGTGAAAAATGGACGATTAACTGTTGTGTAATACACTCATAGGCTAGGGTCACACTTAGGAGCTTGCATCTATTTGCAGGATGCAGTAAAGGCTCCGTCTTATTCCCTTGCATTTTCACGGCATTTATCCTACTTGTTGCCTAAATTAATGGAAGCGTTAGCGCATGGTACATGTATGTACCATGCGTTATCGCTTCCGTTAACGCATGGTACATACATGTACCATGCATTAATGCATGCGTTGCCCATAGAATCCCATGTTTAAAAAATTGCATGCGTTTTTGGAAAAGCACCAAAAAACATTGCAGACCACGTTTTTGGTGGAACTAGCAAAAACGCATAGCGTCAAACGCATTGCACTTTTGCAATGCGTTTTTTGCATTGGAGTCTATCAGTGTGTTAACGCATGCGTTTTTACACATTTGCACATGTAAAAAACACATGCTTTTAGCGGATGCATGACGCAAATGTGACCCTAGCCATACGATAATGACATGTCTGTACGCAAGAAATTCCCTACCTGACCAATGTAGGATGTATATAGAATAGCTATAATTAGGAATCACTGCAAACAGTATTGATCTCCTCATCCCCATTGCGGTCTGTATTTATGCATGCATTTACCGCCGCCTCGTCTTTGAAGAGAGCACTCCAGGGTTTCCATAACTCCCATTGATGTTGAATTGGCTGCATGCAGATCCGTGACTCAAGTGTTCAGGACAGCAGCCGAGATCTGGGCACACGGAGGCCGTCTCTAATGACTTCTGAGTCTCAATGACTTCCGTGAAGACTGGATTACTCTACTGTTTGTTATTTCTTTATCTTACTCATCTATATAGCGCCATCATATTCCATAGCGCCTTATAGACATCATTGTTGAACTATCACTTTAATAAGTTGACTGTACACTAGGATATTCAGTAAGATATATATAGACTGTGTTTGCTTATTAATACCAGGACTCTCCAAGATTATAACAATTGGGTGGAGTTTTTTTGCATAAAATTAATGAAAGAGTAACACCACCCAAGTATGCAACCGCAACAGGACACAGAATCCATGCTGAATGGTTTCTTTTTTTTGGCAGTGCAGGTTTCCTTTGGCATTAATATTGAAGAGGGATTAAATTAACCATAACACCACCCTCTTCCCCCTAACATGGCAAAAATGCATTCACAAAGGCTACAAACTATTCTACTTTCTGCATAGAAAGAGTGCAGGAAATGAGTCACTTTTTATTCTTCGCCCTTTTGAACGTAGCTCGGCCCTAGGTTTCAGGGCCATGAAAAATGCCCAGCACACGAACGCCACCTGGCACATTATGCTTGGTTTGAATCTCATGAGATGTGACAACTATGATTTCCTTTCATTTACTTCTGTGGGTGACACAATTTTTCATAGATGAGATCTTTGTGGCGCGATTCCCTTTTTTTTTTTGCATAAGAAACATGGTCTTCAATCCAAGGCTTGTCCTTCCCTGCTGAGACATTGTGAAGTATGCCTACTAGCTCTTGAGTCTTACGGGTTGGACATTTATTTTTATAAAGTTAGTGTGTATGGATCAAATGTTGAAGGGCCGGCATCACGGGCCCTGGTAGTCGCGGGCGAGGCAGAGCCTCGGTTGCGGAGCAGCACTGGTTTTGCTGAGCTTGCTCCGGCCTGCTCCCCAGTGCAGAAGTCATATTTACATTCACCCTCTGTGAGGGCCAAAGCATGCATTAAGTATATTAAAGTCCTTATGGATGGTTTATTTACAAAGTCTTGTGAAACATGGGCACACATCTTGTGTGTTGCAGAATTATGAATATATAAAAAATAAAACTTTGTTGTAGGCTGATCCCCTTGTCCCATTCATTCTACACTTTCATCTCTCAGCCCACTGGAAACTGCCAGTAATTCATGTAGTCTATGTAGTACGGGCCCTTACCCACCTACAGGAATCCATCCAAAGGGACAACCAGGGGCTCCGCACGACAAAGGTTCTGTTACTGCTCGTACCGTGGGGACATTTTTGCTGGAGCCTGAGCAGGGTCCGCTGTACAAACACTGAGGAAGAACTGCCACTATCCGGGGCCCTGCCAGAGGCAGGAAGCTGGGGCAACACTGGGGGAGGCTGTCACGCGCTGACATTGCTGGATGCTGCTGTGTATGTTGTTTGTCTTTAAGAGCTGCATGGTTGATAGTTGTGAAGGTCCTGACTCCTGTGTTGTGCTTCAGAACTGCATTCACTATTATATTCAACTGCTGGTTGAGTGGTTAAAGTGTGACTCACCAGAAATCCCCTCCCCCTAGTTTTAAATAGCCTTCCCTCTCCTCTGTCAGGTGCTGCTGATAGCTATGTGCTCTAGGTCTTGGTGCTGTGCTGATGCTTAGCTGCTGGGCTAAAGTCTTTCCTTGGGAGAAGCTGTGATTCCTGACCTGTGGGTGGAGGTAGACCCTCAGCCTAGAGATAATCAGGAGTTTTAGGGTACAGGGTCGCGGCTCGGAAGTCCTCACCATCAGAGGTACCTCCGAGATCAGGGCGAGCCAGGGACCCCAGCATCAGGGTCTGATTAGGCTCTCCTGACCCCCTTTTGCCCAATTCACCTACCTGTTACCTGATTCCCTTACCTCCCAAACATGACAGAGACACACTCACGTTCAAAGTCCATGTCCGTATCCTGAGCTCAAATTGGCCAGCCGGTGCACATAATGCGGCGGTGGGCCACATAGCAGTTGCTATCTGCCACAGTGCCACCCTCCTATATAGCACCGCCTAAGGTGACCAGCTCAAGTCACCTCATGGTTGGTGCGCCACTACCAGTGTCCTCTCTGTCCCCATAATATATGGCAGCATCTCCTCTGCCCTCCTAATACATGGCAGTGTCTCCCCTGCAATCCTTATACATGGCAGTGTTCCCTCTGCCTTCCTAATAAATGGCAGTGTTTCCTCTGTGTTTCCTCTGCCCTCCTAATGCATGGCAGTGTCCAGTGGTGTAACTTCAGGCCCAGGGCCCAGATGTGAAAGCTCCAATGGGGCCCCCAATTATTGCAAATCTTTAATAGTATTAGTATTTTTCTATAGGCCAAAGGGACTTCTGTGGCCCCCCCTAGGCTGCAGGGCCCGGATGCGATCGCAACCCCTGCACCTATTGTAGTTACGCCCCTGGCAGTGTCTCCTCTGCCCTTCTTATTCATGGCAGTGTCTCCTTTGCCCTCTTATACCTGGCAGTGTTCCATCTGCCCTCCTTATACATAGCAGTGTTCCCTCTGCCTTCCTAATAAATGGCAGTGTCTACTCTGCCTTCCTAAAATATGGCAGTGTCCTCTGTCCTCCTAATACATGACAGTATCCTCTCTGCCCTCCTTATACATGGCAGTGTCTCCTCTGCCCTCCTTATACATGACAGTGTCCTCTCTGCCCTCCTTATGCCTGGCAGTGCCCCTCTGCCCTCCTTATACATGGCAGTGTGTCCTCTCCTTATACAAGGCAGTGCCCCTCTGCCCTCCTTATACATGGCAGTGTCTCCTCTGCCCTCCTTATACATGGCAGTGTGTCCTCTCCTTATACAAGGCAGTGCCCCTCTGCCCTCCTTATACATGGCAGTGTCTCCTCTGCCCTCCTTATACATGGCAGTGTGTCCTCTCCTTATACAAGGCAGTGCCCCTCTGCCCTCCTTATACATGACAGTGTCTCCTCTGCCCTCCTTATACATGACAGTGTCTCCTCTGCCCTCCTTATACATGACAGTGTCCTCTCTGCCTTCCTTATGCCTGGCAGTGCCCCTCTGCCCTCCTTATACATGGCAGTGTCTCCTCTGCCCTCCTTATACATGGCAGTGTGTCCTCTCCTTATACAAGGCAGTGCCCCCTCTGCCCTCCTTATACATGGCAGTGTGTCCTCTCCTTATACAAGGCAGTGCCCCCTCTGCCCTCCTTATACATGGCAGTGTCTCCTCTGCCCTCCTTATACATGGCAGTGTCTCCTCTGCCCTCCTTATGCCTGGCAGCGCCCCCTCTGTCTGTCAGTGCAGCCTGTACAGTGAATGCAGCAGAGCCGGACGTGTATGTGAGCAGCACCTGAGGGTTAATAGAGAGGCATGGTGTGTGGGAGGAGAGAGCTGTGAGGAGGAACACGGGATCTGCTCAACTTGTCACAAGTGGCAGGAAGAGAAGAAGTGTAATGTTCTCCTGAGTGTCAGGCTGTAAGAAGAATAGAAGACGGGTGCAATGTGTGAGGCACAGGGCACAGGTGCTGGCACAGACTGGGAGGTGTGCTGGGGAGGAGACCAGTGATCAGCCACATTCCAGTATGGGATACAGGCGGAGTGCTGGGACAGCAGAGCACACAGACCACTCCAGCATCTTCACCATGGGCACCATTGGCAAGAAGAAGGGCATCCAGTAAGTGACCCATGTCTGCCTCTGTTATTACACACTGTACTTACATGTGGTGATGTCCTTACTGTAAAGCGTGTGACATCTGTATATATATATATACACATGATAATGTACATATAATATACATATAAATAAATAATAATAATAATGTGGTGATGTCCTTACTGTAAAGCGTGTGACGTCTGTATATATATACACATATGATAATGTACATATAACATACATGTGCTGATGTCCTTACTGTAAAGCGTGTGACGTCTGTATATATATACACATATGATAATGTACATATAATATACATGTGCTGATGTCCTTACTGTAAAGCGTGTGACATCTGAATATATATATACACATATGATAATGTACATATAATATACATGTGGTGATGTCCTTACTGTAAAGCGTGTGACATCTGTATATACATACACATATGATAATGTACATATAATATACATGTAGTGATGTCCTTACTGTAAAGCGTGTGACATCTGTACATATATACATATAATATACATGTGGTGATGTCCTTACTGTAAAGCATGTAACATCTTGTTCATATATACATATAATAATGTACATATAATATGCATGTAGTGATGTCCTTACTGTAAAGCGTGTGACATCTGTACATATATAGATGTAATATACATATGATATACATGTGGTTATGTCCTTACTGACAAAACATGTAACATCTGTTCATATATAGATAATATAATAATGTACATATAATATACATGTGGTGATATCCTTATAGTAAAGCATGTAATATCTGTACATATATCGATATAATAATGTACATATAACATACATGTGGTGATGTCCTTATTGTAAAGCATGTAGCATAATATCTGTACATATATAGATGTAATAATGTAAAAATAATATACAGGTGGTGATGTTCTTACTGTAAAGATATAATAATGTGCATTAATATACATATTGTGATGTCCTTACTGTAAAGCATGTAATATCTGCACATATAATTTACATATAATAATGTACATATGATATACATGTGGTGATGACCTTACTGTAAAGCATGTAATATCTGCACATATAATTTACATATAATAATGTACATATGATATACATGTGGTGATGACCTTACTGTAAAGCATGTAGCATCTGCAAATATAATAAATATGTGGTGATTATCCTAGTTGTGAAAGATGTAACCAAGTCAGTAAAATCTGGAAAGGTTTTGTTCACATTACCTGGTATTATGAAACATCAGTGCTGATACAATATACGGTATATGTATATAATATACATATATAAACTGTAGTGGTGCCAGAGCTGTGAACTATGTAACTTTTACTCCCCATATACCATACATGTGTCTTATAAGTCCTTTCTCTTACGTACATATCATAGCCTTACTGTACAGCACGTGACCATCTGTACATATAATATTCCTGTGATTTCCCAGCTTTATAATACACACATTACTGTACATACAGTATATGCAATGATGCCTCTGCTGTGTACTATAAACACTTTATCCTATATATTTCAATGTCAACATATAAAATGCCGTAAGTAGTGCTGCTTTTACTGTGTATTGTGAGACCTTTATATTGCATACACATACATGTTAATAAACATATATAATCACTTGCGGTGCTCCTGTAGAATGTATGCACACACATTTATTGAACTGCTGTGCTCCACATATGTTATACATGTACATACATTGTACTGTGTATTGTACGACCTTTATATTACACGTGTGTATATATCTATTATATAATTGCGAATGCTGCGAGTGCCCCTTTGTCGTCATGTGGATACGAACGAAGCATTGGCCGCGCAGCGGCCATTGCGAGCCGGCGAGTCGCTATGCCCGCGCAGCGGGCATGGCGAGTCGAAGCATTGGCCGCGAAGCGGCCATTGCGAGTCGCTCTAAGGCGACTCGCTATGCCCGCGCAGCGGGCATGGCGAGTCGCCTTAGCAGCGCGAAGCATTGGCCGCGAAGCGGCCATTGCGAGTCAGAGACTCGCTCTGCTAGAATCCCGATGCATTGTGCATCGGGCACCCATCTAGTATATATATATATACATATGTGTGTGTGTGTGTGTGTGTGTGTGTGTGTACATGCATTATACAAGTTGTAGGGCTTCTGATGTTTTATATGATTTATATCACACATGTTACTATACACATACTTTACATGCACGGTTGCTCCTTTATTGCTCTGTGTATTATGGGCCCTTTATATTACACACATTTTACTGTGCACATATTATGATTGCATGGGTGCAACTGGTCTTCTCTGTTTATTATCTACCTATATATTACACACCTACATGTTTTTGTACATACTTATTTAGTGGTGCATGAGCTGTAGCATTAGTGCTATTTAGTGATGCGCGAGTGTACTCACCACTGCTTGGTACTCAATCGGGTATCGCGGGTGCTTGAGCGCCATGCTCGAGTCCCCGCCTCGTATGTTTTGTGACTGTTAGACAGCCAATAAACATGCAGGGATTGCCTGCTATACACGATAATGCTGTAGCCATGTTGGCATAACTGCAGGCATAACTGTGATTGGCTGGTCGCATTGCATCATCAGGTGTTATATAAGACCCGCGGGAGTGATGCTCGGCACACTTCAGTTCAGGGGTAGTTGATCTAGGAGGGATAGTTTTGGATTAGAGCTGGCAGATAGCCAAGCTTTATTTCCTTACAGTCCTTCTGTAGTTATGCTGCTGCAACCTAAAACCAAAAGTCCTTTTCAGGGTTAATTATTGTTCTTTAGTAAAACCACTGTTTCCTGCATTCAGTGTAAGGATAGCTGATGGAGGAGGGATAGTTTTGGATTAGAGCAGGTATATAGAAAGGGTTTATTGCCTTTTATAGGTATACTGCTGTTTAAATCCTAAATTTCTTTTCAGGGCTACATATTTTCTTTTCCCTATTGATACCAGAAAGTTTGCAGACATATATTATATACCAAATTAAAATCTGCAAGGCATGAGGTACGGGACAAGGAAGTGGACATGCTGCTGATGGCGCATGCAGACGTCAAGGCCGTGGGCCAGGTGAAACTGTGTCTGCTGCGGGAGTACAACACACTCATCCATGAGACCTAGCTTCTTGCTCCACTTTGTAGGGGGGCGCAGAACACTTCTTTTGAAGACAGAACAGTGTGAACAGGTGGTCGGTTGGATGGCTTTGGTTGATCATTCAGCTGACAGTCATGTCGGCTGCATCTCCCATACATTGACTTTAGGATTTTCACTCCATGCTGTTTCCACAGGTGTATAAGCCCCTCACCCCACAATGTATTATGTTCGGCCCCTCGCCATGCCTTCTGCCATCACAAACATCTGTAAAGAATGGCTCATTGTAAAGAGCTCACTCAATTTGAGCTACAAGTCAGTTCATGAAATTTCTTCCATCATAATTATTTTACAAACAACTGTGAATATTACTGAAAAGTGGGAGGGATTGCGGTAAGGCCTCATGCACATGTTGAGTATTTGGTGAGTTTTTACCTCAGTATTTGTAAGGGTGCCTTCACACTGTGGCACGATCCGGTCCGGGGCTGTCCGGGATGACCCTGACAGCCGCGGACCGGATCAGCACACTGGACTGGAGGGCTCATTTGCCCTCCGGTCCGGTGTGCAGCCGCACGCAGTTCCCGCTGCTGATAAGTCAGGACCGCTGTCGCCGTGGTCCTGAGCTGTCAGCGACTGCAGCTGCGTGTGCTGCACACCGGACCGGAGGGCAAATGAGCCCTCCAGTCCAGTGTGCTGATCCGGTCCGCGGCTGTCAGGGTCATCCCGGACAGCCTTGGACCAGATCACGCCGCAGTGTGAATGCACCCAAAGGCCACATGTTCATTGAGTATTTGGTGAGTTTTGTTACCTCAGTATTTGTAAGAAAAACAAGGAGTGGATCAATCAGAGGAAAAGTATAATAGAAACACGTCACCACTTCTGTATTTATCACCCACTCCAGGTTTTGGCTACAAACACTGAGGTAAAAAGCTCAACATGTGCATGTGGCCTTACAAATACTGAGGTAAAAACTCCCCAAATACTCACTGTGTGCATGTGGCCTTAAAAATACTGAGTTAAAAAAATTACAGTACCAAATACTCAATGTGTGCACATGGGCGTACAAATACTGAGGTAAAATACTAACCAAATACTGAACATGTGAACGTGGCCTAACTCATTCACAAAGTGTAGACCACATAAAATTATAGAACAGAGAGCAGAAAAGTCACCACCGCTCTGCAGAGTCCAAACTGCTGCTGGTATTAACATCATTACAAAAGCTGTGCCCCCCTGCGGAGGAGCTTCATGACATGGGTTTCCATGGATAAACTGTGGAGTATCTATCGAATCACATTTCTCTATTTGCCAGTTTGATGCCGGTTTGATGGTCAGTGTTTGGCAAGCGCCAGGAGATCGTTTGATGGAGGAGAGATAATGCAATGATGCTGATTTTACATGGTTGCATACCAAGACATTCTGGACAATTACAGCGTTGAACGTAAACACTTTGGGAAAGACCCTTTTCATTCCCCATGATGTGACCTAGTTCCAAATTAAAGGTCCCAGGAGACATGATTGGCCAAGTTTGATTTTGAAGGACTTGCGTGGCTCGCACAGAGCCCTGGCCTCAACCCTTTCCAACATCTTTTTGGATAAACAAGAATGGATGTTGCGATCCAGGCCCTCTTGGCCAGCATCAGTGTCTCACCTCACAAATATCTCCTTTTCTTTCAACACCATAGAAAATGAATGGAGCAATTTGAAGCGCCCCCAGGCCGTGGGGTACTCATGAACCGGATCGCTGCTACTGTCACTCGGGAGTCACGGGGGTCGTGACCTGGTCCTGTGGCCTGGGTGTCAGCTGAAAAAGGGGATATGTATAGGGGAGGTTGTCGTGATACCACCTGTGGTATGTGGTCAGTGGGGAACACTGCTGCTGCAGAACCTCCGAGGATGATGGGTAGCAGCTGAGATGGGATGGCTCTCCACGGGTAAAGCCAATCCCCGGGACAGGGTAAATTGTCTATGTGTGGGATACAGGACGACGAGCACAAGTAACAGGCAGACTCACTGTTTTGTGGTTTTCTCAGTCCTTTACTGGAGCGAATGGTAAAAGCTGTCCATGGAGTCTTGAGAGCAACTTGGGGTTATTCTCACCCAACCAGGTCTTTGGCTCTCTTACTGCGCTTGTAATTTGGCTCCTGCTGTTGCGTAAGCTAGGCTGCTGGCCCTGTCTCTTCTTGTGAGGGGAAGAGGGTAGTACGACAGGCAACTCGAGTTCTTTCCTCTACCCTGTTCCTGGGTGACAGTGTCTCTGAACTCTGTACGTTCCTGTGTCTCTAGTACAGTGTAGCTGGAGAATTTGGAATCCCATCTTTCCGGTGTTGACTGCCGGGACGTGAGACCCTGCACAGTCTCAGACTCCGGTGTCTGTTCTATGCGCCTTTCCTCTGGGGTGAGCACGGAGCTCACCCTGAACCCGGGCTTGGTCTTCCCCTTCTGGCCTGGAGGTGTTGGTTTTGTGTGTGTGTTGCCTGATGAGAATACCCTTTGTTGCTCTCTTGTGACACCAGCACCCGGGGGCAGTGATGACACTTTGACCCAGGGGTCAGCCAAGTACACTGCTGCTACATTCCAGCAGTTAGACCAAGTCCACCACCAATCTATAAGTTAGATGATAATATTCACTGCCACTAACATGCTCTGACTTTCCAGGTGTTATATAACTATAATTCCCTGCATGCTCTGAGTGTTTGGATCTAAAGCTTGGAGCAGGGGCAGACATATACTTGATGCAACCTGTGCAGCTGCTCAGGGGCCCAGGAGGTAAAGGGGCCCCTTATGCCTCCAAAGCAACAGGAATTGTGCATTATATTCCGTTTCTGGAATGCAAAGGACCCATTTATTGCTCTTGCACAGATGCCCTCTTTTGTCAGTGTCCACCACTGGCTTGGAAGACACTGATTAAAGAGATCTAAAAAAATTATAGGAGGGGTGTGATTGGTATATTGTGATTTGTTTACACAGACAGAATTTTTTGCAACCACAATCCATACGGGTAAATGGTGTTAATTCTGCAGAGTGTGTATGGATTTCTGTAAACGCTATTCAGATGTATCAAGCAGGTGTGTAAATCCACCCTAAACAGCGAAATATAACCTATGCAGAGTTTACCAGCTTTATGTAATCCAGAATCTGGTAGGATACAGTCATTGGTTTGGATCACAGATAAAATAATAATGTGAATTGGTGCCATCTAGCACCAGGCTAGTGTTTAGGTCATTACACAACAATGGCGGTGTACGGTATCGCAGCCATCTCCATTCACAGTGAAGGGGAGGTGGTGACCTTTAGTTTAGGTGGTGTCTATTTGGGGCTGCTTTCAGTGATATCTTCATTGCCCTTCCTGGCAGAATTCTCCTTGGGATTGTGTTCCAGTGATATGATTGCATTGTCTCTCTGGCCTCACATCCCCAGAGCTGCTATATATAAACTAAAACAATCCACTACAGATACAACCTTCAAAAAGAAAGCCAATCATTCTGTTAGATGCTAATTAATATTATATTATTTTTATAATGTTGTCTGTTTAGATCATTAGTCCCAGGGTGGTGCCAGGACTTGATATGGATACAAAATGGCTCCCTTTTTGCTTTCGTGTCCTTTTAGGCAGTGATTTGTCTTCATAGACAGAAGCTAACGTTAGGGTTTTGATAGATAGGTGTTCTGAAATATTTTTAATTTAAACCATCTGCCATTGAAAAAATGGAAAAATAGAGGAAATTATAGGATTAAATTTATAGCCAAGTACTGAACCCAGCTGATTTAATGTCCTGTACATATATTCTTAGTAATGCTCAATAAGAGGAATCTCTTGTTTGGCATTCATGGTCCAAGTAAAGATCACAGTATGTGGAGCATACATTACATGAGGCCATTGCATTCACATGAGGGGAAACCAGCTTAATACTACAGTTTCATCAATTTTTTATGCTATAGCACTACATTCCCACCTTCAGTTTTTTCTTATGCAGTCTTTGAAGGTATATCCAGGACTAGATCGTACATGTAAGACATCTGTAAAGATGTGATTGAATTCACTGTAATAGGCATTTGATACTCAGGTGTCCCCAACCAGTAGCTCGGGAGCCACCTGTGGCTTGCAGGCCTGTGATGTGTGGTTCATAAATGTCTTCCAGCTTGTTTGTAGCATTAGCATCCGGTCTAGCAAATTGCTATGAAGACAGGTCTCCAGATATTGACTTTTGTGAGTAGCCCCACACAGAAGAGCAGATCTGAATGGGGGTAAGGTAGGAACCCCTGGATCTTAGTATACTGCCTCAAGGTACCGTCACACCTCTCAACATCGTTTCCGACGTCGTTCAAAAGTGACGTCAGGAACGATGTTTAAACGACATTGTTGTTGCGTCGTTGCGCGTAAACGCACAATTCAACAATGATAGTTGTTCAAGTTGGAGTTGACAGGTTTTCCTGCATGCAACTTCAACTTAACCAACCGGCAAGATCGTTCAGTGGACACCGCAATAGCGATGTCACGGCTGATCCCGCCTATTCGCTGCATTGCATTGGATCGGTCGCTGGGTTGATCCCAGCCCAGCGCTGCGATGTGGCAGCCAACATCGCAGCGCCGTCACCGGCAACATCTTGCCGTGTGACAGCTAGGCTGCAATGTCGGAAGCGAGTGCGCACCGCGGCATCACATCCGACATCGCAGCCGATGTTGGAAGGTGTAACGGGGCCTTTAGAGTGATTTCTGCGGAAAAAACTTTGGGTGTCATTATACCAGTAATGGGGGATCTGTGTGTCACTACTGTGAGGGGAGCAGGAGCTGGTTGTGGCTTGTGACCCTCTTTTAGAGCTGAGTTTGGTTCTTAAGGTCAGAAAGGTTGGGGACGTCTGCTCTAGATGTTCAAAATTCACTAAACCTATGGTCCACACTACGTTTGTGGCCATTGTCAGGCGCATAGGCTCAGGAAGTATGCGTCCGACAGTGGCCACAACTAGAATGGAGAAACACTTTTTGCTACTGGCTGAAGAATGGTCTCCTTTAGCACGTTACAGTATACATCCATAAAAACTAAAGAAAGGGAATCTGTCAGCAGGTTTTCACTACCTCATCTGACAGCAACATAATAAAGACAAAGAAATCCTGAATTCAATGAGGTACCCTATAGATTACTGGCTGAAGCTGTTCTGACACAATCAAAGAATTTATCTTCAGGAACACAGCAGAGCTGGGAGAGCTGCCTCCAGGCACACCAGGCTCTCAATAGAGATTGTGCATTGACTGTTAGGTGTCAATCACAGCATGGGGCGTGTCCGACTGCCATGTGCATGAATTTCTAGTCCTGCAATGTTAATCACAGGGTAATAAAGCCATTATATTAAGAGAACAATTGAACAGATCCTGATAATAGAAGCACAGTTGTTTTTTTAATTCTTACATCATGCTGTTTTTAGCTTAAATAACAAAAACCTGCTGTCAGACGACCTTTGGCTAACTGCTCAGATACAGTGTGCACTTGGCCTAATAGCTGTCACGTTTAGGGCTGTTAAATGCTAGAACCTGAAATCTTCTCCAGCTATTTTGTTCTTTTTGAAAGAAGGAAATACTCCTGCACCCAGTCACAGAATCCTTCTAGTCCCATGTTGACTAGGTTACATCCTATGGCTGTAGGCCGCAGTGACATGACCTCCATGATGTTGTCACATCACGTGACCTTGTCATCCAGTGGCTGCAGGCTGAAATGCTTTTTCATCTGATGTGACATAAGGTCCTGCAGGAGACACTGGACGGACAAAGAATTACATGGAAATAATTGACTTTGCTGTTGCTGTGATAAAGTATCAAAGTTTTATAAATCTACTAGATAATTATTTTATGGTGAAACGGAGGGCTCATATAAGCCAGTTTTATGTCACAAGGATGTCATATAACAGGCAGGTAGGATGCTTTTTGGCCCACAAAATATTCTTCCTTTTTGAATTGATTTTGTGGAAAAACAAGGACAACGGCCTGATTGTTTGGGGGGTCATTGACACATTGCAGTCATTGACAAATCGTGGACATAGCACAGTTTATGTGTGGACCATTGAAGGTACAGGAATGGTGGCTCCTGCTCCTTCCAAAAAGACAGAGTAGGGGTCCATGCTGGTGGACCTTTTGATGGTACAGAAAAGGTCGCTCCGGCTCCTTCCGAAAAGATAGGCTATGGGTCCAAACTGTGATGGCGGGATCTACTCTGAAGTGTCCCCAGTTAGACACTGGTGGTAGAGAATTAATTACATGGAGATTGCTGTGTGGAGCTGGGCAGAAGCTTTATGAGCTAACCTGAATATATGTTTTCTCAGAAAACATGTGCGTTTAAAGATACTTGTCCACCTTATTGTCGCTCAACTATGATAGTCGCATGCAAGTCAGTCGTGTGCAACTTGTGACCAGAGACAGAAATTGAACACATTTGGAGACTGTTGAACCTCTGTTGGACCATTGAAAAATAATTTTGTGACCTATCAGTTACCGGTACATCATTCAATAGAAAGTGATTGTAAAGTGGTCTGATGCATGTTTTTCTTTACAATGCTTGAGAAGGGAGGTGATCCTCAAAATGACACCAAAATGTACACCGTAATATCGCACCACCTTGACTAGTCATATAGGCTGCTCCTCATCTAGGGTCAGCCGAGCAGAATCTACAGTAATCACTCCCATGACTGATGTCCCAGGAAATCTCTGACTGCTTCCCTCTATGCTTCACATGTCATACATGTACATCAGTGGTCTTCTCTTCAGGCATGAAGTCAAGAATATCTCTGACAACTTCAGTTTCCCATTGAACGCCTGAATTTAAGATGCTCATGAATGAGATTGCAAGTGTGTGACGGGAGGCGGTCAGAGACTTGCTGGGATGTCAGTCATGGTGCTTTAGCTGTGAATAGTGTGAAGTCTGCATGGCTGACCCTAGATGAGGTGCAGCCTCTATGACTAGTAAAGCTACCTAAGCCTTACTATGTATTTTGCAAAATTACTGGAATGCTTTGCTATAATTGGGGCATGATAGGAAGCATTTCGAGGTGGTAGAGGGTTCCCTTTTATTCTCCTCTCACTGTCAGTGGCATGTCCTGATAGGTTTTTCATTATTTTTAATAAAACCCATCAGATCGTGTTTTTAGGATTTTCTTAGTATTGCACAGATGATGGAATTACTATTAAGGCATCAGAAATTGCTACGTTTTCTCTCATCTACTAAGGAAATCCTGAAAACATGATCTGAAGTGGGGCCGTAAGGACTGGAGTTTGGAAAACACTGATCTAAATTGTATCTGGTTTTGAAACTCCATTGACAAGAATGTGGCTGAGCTGCAATGCTGCAAACAACATGCGGGGTTACAGTGTTTTTAAAGAAGGGGGAGGTTTTTCTAGTCTTGGAAACACCTTTTAGGTTTAAAAGCATAGACTTGGCGTGCAGCATTCTTAAGGTACCGTTACACGGCACGACATTGCAACGATGTCGGCAACGATCTCGTGGAAGCGCGGTCATTTTTGGCATCATTTCTTCATCACTGGTGAGATGTCACACGTCTAGATATCGTGAACAACTCACCAACGATGTATTGAGCAGGTATCATTCGGGAACCCCCTGCTCAATCCCTGCTCAGTCGTGAATGACATTGTTATCGTGGTGTCACACACAACGATGAAGCAGGTTGCTTAAGTTGATATTGTCAGGTTTTACAACATGGTAAACCTGTCAACTCTGATCTAGTGATTTATTGTAGTTGAATCGTGCGGTTACACCCAACGACACACTTACGATGTTGTTTCAATGTTGCTCAACCCGTGACGTTTCAGTGATATCGCCCACGATATCGCTCCATGTAACGGTACCTTTAGGAAGATCAGGGTCCTGATTAAGGAGTCAAGGAATCTACTTGGATACAGCATGCATAAAATTGTGGTAGGCAGCACCCCAAATCAGGTGACCAAAGTTCAAAACATTTTTACTCTACCATACATAAGATGCATCTTCTGTAAGGCTGGGGTCACAGTAGCATTTTTCACATGCGTTTTTGGAGACCTGCGTTTTCAAAAACGCATGTAAAAAAAGCACCCATAGGCCCCCATGTTAAAAAACGCATGCCCTAATAGCCAAAAAGCATGTGTGACAGTCCCATGGGTTTTTGGTGCTTTTCCAAAAACGCATGCGTTTTTTAATATGGGGCCTTATGGGAAACGCATGCAAAAACGCATGTACAATTAGTGCCATTCAAAAACGCATGCGTTTCCCATAGGAGCCCATGTTAAAAAACACATGCGTTTTAGAAAACGCATGCGTTTTTTTAACATGGGCTCCTATGGAAAAGCATGCGTTTTTGAATGGCACTAAAAGTTACTAATGTACCATGCGTTTTTGAATGGCACTAAAAGTTACTAATGTACCATGCGTTTTTGCATGCGTTTTCCATAGAGGCCCATGTTATAAAAACGCATGCGTTTTTCAAAACGCACAAAAAAATACTACAAGCACTATTTTTAGGTGCAGATTCAAAAACGCAGCCAAAAACGCAGGGAGCAATCACACACCTTAAAAAACTCATGCTGACATGGAAAAATGCATGAGTTTTGTTAAATCACTAAAAAAAAACGCATGGCAACTGTGACCACAGCCTAAGGCAGTATAATGATGTTTTGCACTTTCACCACCTTTTAGTTTGTCATACAAGATGCAGTCACCTGTTATTGGAAACTCTTGTAGACGTGATCACATATGACAGCAGGGCACCTGCCATTTCCCTGTGGATCTCTTAGCAAAGTATAGTCTACCATGTACAGCAACAGAGATGAGCAGACCCACGGATGTTCGGGTTCTGTGGGCTCAGTTGGACTTTAGATGAAGTTCTGTTTTGGACCGAAACTTGACCTAAACCTCATTGGAAGCCACTTATCGGTCAGTTCGGATCTTGAATGCTGATTTTAAACCTAGTGTGTGCTGATCAAACACTGCAAGCGGCTCACACTGAGCTGAGCACCGGGAGTACCTGAGCACAGCGATGCTTGCTTGGTGATTTGTGTATGTAAAGCACCCAAACTCTGAACCCGAACACTGATTGTTTTATAAAGTCTGTGTTCAGAACAAACCCGGAAATTTAAAGTCCAATTTGCTCATTTCTAACAGCAACCTTTAGTCTGCAGCAAGTATATCCCTGAAACTCTTCGGGTACCGTTACACGTCGCAACATTGCATGCAATTTCACTGGCAATTTGCTGGTTGCAGTGAAATCATGGACACATTGTTACATTTGCACACGGCAACAAAATAGAACAATGTGTGTATGATTTCACTGCAACCAGCAAATTGCCAGTGAAATTGCATGCAATGTTGCGACGTGTAACGGTACCCTTCCTGTTATCCAATTTAAGGACCTCGTTTAATGAATAATGGTGATGGTTCTCTATCATGACACGATCTGAACAGGTTTAATAAATGACATGTGGTTATAATAACTTGCACAATGTAAAGTAGTTATTAAGTTGTCTCCAAGGTGATTGTGAAAATGTTCCTTTGAGAAGCCTTTCTCTAGAATCGGCAGATTGTTCACCCTGTCTCTGGGCGATCACATTTCCCGCACATGATTCATTCTTCAGCTCACCTACAAGGAAGTGATACTGAGCTGTTTACTAGATCCTGCATGGTGAGGTGTGTTATGTTTTTTTATGGCAATACCCTATAGTTAGTACTAACCAAAAGGCTGCTAGACATCACATAGCTCCATGCAATGATCTCCAGCCTCATGGCGCGCTGTGGTTTTCCCAGCCACCCAACTATACCATGCCCTTCAGCCTGATCCCATGCCTGGCATACAAAGCCAGTGAAGGAAGTGCAGTGCCAAGTCACTTCTGCAGTTCCTTAATTTTGAGCAATTTATAGGTCTTAACTGGTCATAAAGTGGCATCATATCAAATTGGCATCACTTTATAAAATGGGCAACACTATAATAGTATCATTTCATAAACATCCCCATTGTCAACTGTACTGAAAACCTGTACAGGTGTAATAATTCTCACAGTGCTTACATACTGTACAGTTGTGGACAAATGTTTTGAGACTGGCACTAATTTTGTTTTTGTTAAAGTTTGCTGCTTCACTTTTTATAGTGGCAATGTGCATTAAAGGGGGTTGTCCACTGTCAGGAAAATAGGTACTCACCCTCCCCGAATCCAAAGGCAAGCCCCTACCCCACTGCTCCAGTCTTAGTGTTTGACTGTAGTGATAATCTTACATCAACCACAAGTGTTACTGCTCTGTGGCTGTGCCAAGGTTGACGGCACTAGGAGCTAGGCTCAGTGCACTCATTACTGAGCTCTGTGATTACCTAGAATAGTGACAGCTACAGCCAAAACACTAAGGCCAAAGCACTAGCGAAGAGCTGGGGCTGGATCCAAGGAGGGTGAGTACTTGCAGAGTTTATTTTAGTAGACAATCCCTTAAACTGTAGTTTGTTATGTGGAGCGATCAGAGTAATTGAAAAAAATGCAGTCATTCCTTTACATGAAAATAACTTAATCATAAAAACGCCATTTGCACTTAATTTCAGCTCTGGCTCAAAATGACCTGCTTACACCATTTCATTCATCTTTTCCTGAACTCTGGACAAAGTGTTGACAAGGACAAGGCAGCTGATAGCATTCCATCATGATGATTGAATTATAAGAGCAGACTGGCTGCTTTAAAAGTCATCATTGATTTAAATCAAAGGGGCTTTAGAAAAAAGGACTTTGCCATTAATACTTTTAAGACTACCCCTAAATCAACCATTTATCGGTCATCAAATATTTAATGAGACAGGATCAATTGCTGTGAAGAAAGCTTCAGGTCACTTAGCCAGTGCCAGGACGGTCTCCTAAAGACAATTTAGCCATGGGATCACACAACACCTATACAGAGCTTGCCTTGAATTTGCAGCAGGCAGGTGTCAGTACATCTGCACAGAGGGACAAAGGCTGTTAGGAGCTGGCCTGGTGTCAAGAAGGGCAGCAAAGAAGCCACTTCTCCTAAAGAAAAACAACAAGGATAGACTGATATTCTGCAGGAAGTATAGGGATTGTATTGCAGAACACTGGAGTAAAGTTATTTTTTCTAATTACCGTAAGTCCCCTTCAGACTGTGTGAGTCATCTGGAAGAATGTTTGTCTGGAGAAGAAAAAGTGAGCGATACCATGAGTCCTGTGTCATACCCAATATTAAGGCATCCTGAGACCACTCATCTAAAGGAGAGGACTCACTCACAATTTTGCCTATGAACACTGCCATGACTAAAATACGTCTTAAGAAAATTGACAATAAATGTCCCAAAAAATTATTGTTTGCACATTTTATTAGTTTGTACCCTTTTTATTTTTTATCCATATTGGAATATGTATTAGCGTTATGAGGGTTTGATCCATTATAATAATTAATGTTTTTATATTTTCTGTGTTTGCATTAATTAATATGTAATAATGTGTGGCATTGGGCCCTTTTTGGGAGTATTTAAAGCCACTTACCTGGTTACAATGACATTGCTACTCTGTAAGAGCCTCGGAATGTGTTGCACCTGTTGATATCCCAATGAAGAGCTTTTATTCACTTACATGATTTAGAGGTCGGGCACCGCTGCAATCCTGTACCTTATCAGGAGATATTTGCTCCGTGCTGGAGCCTCTCACAGTTGCTGGCTGGCACTGCGCTGCCGACCTCCCTCAATCACGTGTGGTGCACTTCCGATCATATGACCCAGACACAGACTCTTTGCTTAATGAAGTAATAGCGGCAGCACTCACCGATCTCCAGAGGAATCCTTTATTAAAGCAACAGCATATTTACAGCAGGCACAGCAGATGCATTGTTAGGGGGTGCAGGGGGGAGGATGAGAAACGATGGGCCGTTTCACGCCTCTCACGGGCGCTTCACCAGGTTTATGGCACACCTTTGTGCCATAAACCTGGTGAAGTGCCCGTGAGAGGCGTGAAACGGTCCGTCATTTTTCATCCTCCCCCCTGCACCCCCTAACAATGCATCTGCTGTGCCTGCTGTAAATATGCTGTTGGATTCCTCTGGAGATCGGTGAGTGCTGCCGCTATTACTTCATTAAGCGAAGAACTTTTATTCACCTTCTACATTGCTATTTGGTCATCTGCGCAAACAGTGTGTGGTGTATGTATTTTGAGTAAGACTTAGGCTGGTTTCACATTAGTGCATTTTTTAATCCAAGGGCATGCAGGAAAAACCTTGTATACCCCCACAATGATAAACTGGATGCACTCACACCCCGTGCGGGTGCATCCGTTTGCATATTTTTACAGGATCCGAAGGATGCTAAAGGACACTCTTCCTAGGGAACATGTCATAGAACACAGACAGGAATACTGAGTCCACTGGGATCCGAACGTCTGGTTGCTTCCGTGTTCCATAGGCCTCCATTGAGATCTCACACGTGGTGCCTGGATGCGTGGCTGCACGTTTTTTTTCACAGAGAACAAAATTGCATCTTAACTGGCGTTTATGTGTCTACAGACTGGCAAATCTTGACAGTTTGCATATTGCACACTATCACAATTCGGCAATCTTCCGTCACATACAATGAATGCAGACTTTTCTTCTTAAACCAGAAAACCCCTTCCACAGTTGGAGAGCCATAGTTTACAGATTATTGACAGAAGTGTGAGCAGTTCCCTTATTTGTATACTATTTAATGGAAGGATTTACTTTTTGGTGAATCTTTTATTATTTACTTGCCACAGTTTATAACATACAATATTAGACATACATAATGATTGTCAAGCATGACAAAGTATTATGGTGATTTCAGATAAGTTAAGCGGCTTTTACAATGATAAGAACTTTGGATGTCAGAAAGCACTGGAGTGATAAGCCATGATAAATGAGTAGGTGAAACCAGTTCATATCTGTTTCTTGAGTGCTAAGCAAAATAAACTATTAAAGTTAACCTGTCACGTGTAAATGCTGCTAACCTGCAGATATGGGGTAAATCTGCAGGATAATAGCATTTGAAATATACTTGGCCCCTGCACATTGCACCCTGCTCCTGGGAGGAAATTCACTTTAATCCTTTCGGCAGCATTCCAGTTTCAGTTATAGAGGCGGCGCCGGTGCTGGTTCAGTCACCAATCTGTGTATGGAGAGCGTCGGCTATAACCGACCCTTGTCCTGACTGACAGACATCAGCATTAGAAACACCTGTTAGTCAGTGCAGGGGGGGGGGCAGTTACAGCTGCCGCTCTCCATACACAGATTGGTGACTGAACCTGCGCTGGCGCCACCCCCATGACTGAAACCGGATGCTGAAGTTCTTTTCCTCTTGGCAGGAGGCAAGCAGATTTCAAGTGCTAATTATCTCATAGAGTTTTTGCACATGACAGATTCCCTTTAAATAAGACACAGAGACAACTTAAGTGGCTCATACTCAGAATGAATCCCTTCACAGGAGGGAGCAATCTGAAAATCAAATACATACCTGCATGGATATCAAATTTAATACAACTCATTATGAATCTTATCACCATACTCTCTAAATCAGACCCACCGCTCCACCATCAAGCTAAATCATTTCTTAATATATCTTTAAATATATATTGATATATATGTATTTTTTTTTTTTTAAATATATCCTATTTCTGATACTGAGCTACAAATCTCAATGCATAGACGAAAAATAAGATATAAGCTAGAACAGGAAATGGATCAGCATAGACCAGGGGTCTCAAACACGCGGCCCGAGGGCCCCCTGGGGCTTCACTATGCGGCCCGCGGCACCTTGGACAACTTAATGATGCATCACCCAAGTGCAGGGGGCCGCTGCAGTCCCCGCTGTGTGATGACTTCTGTCCGTGGCACTAACAAGCTCTACCACTCAGCAAGATCAATGCAAGCTGCCCGCCAATGAGAGGCCCTCAGCTGATGGCGGAATATGCAGATTGCATTGATCTTGCTGAGCAACAGAGCTTGTCTGAGCGGCGGCTGGAGGAAGTCATAGCACAGCAGAGGCCAGAAGTCAGCACATCGGGGACCGCGGCGGCCCCCTGCACTGGAGCGATGCATCATTAAAGTGAGAAAAGTGTGAGTGTATGTGAGGGTGAGTGTGTGAGGGTGTATGTGAGTGGGGATGTGTGTATAAGAAAGTGTGTGTGAGTTTGTCTGTGTATGAGAGTGTGTGTATGAGGATGTGTGAGAGTGTGTGTGAATGAGTGTGTATGTGCATGTGTAAAAAGAAGGCAAAACAGGATGGGAGGCGTCACTATAAAAGTAGATCAGGATGGGGGACATACCTAGAAAAGGGGATCAGGATTGCTGACATCAGTACAAAAGGGGACCAGGATGCGGGACCTCACTACAAAAGGGGTCCAGGATGAGGGACATCACTACTAAAGGGGATCGGGATGGGGGACATCACTACTAAGGGGGATCAGGATGGGGGACATCACTACTAAAGGGGATCTGGATGGGGTTGATTATTAGAAAAGGGGATCAGGATGGGGACATCACTACAAAAGGGGATCGGGATGGGGGACACCACTACTAAAGGGGATCAGGATGGGGGACATCACTACTAAAGGGGATCGGGATGGGGACATCACTAGAAAAGGGGATCAGGATGGGGGATATCACTACAAAAGGCGATCAGGATGGGGGATATCACTACAAAAGGGGATCAGGATGGGGGACATAACAAAAAATGGGATCAGGATAGGGAACATCACTAAAAAAGGGGATCAGGATGGGGAACATCACTAGAAAAGGGGATTAAGATGGGGGACATTACTAGAAAAAGGGATCAGGATGGGGGACACCACTAGAAAAAGGGATCAGGATGGGGAACATCAGTAGAAAAGGGGATCAGGATGGGGTCATCACTAGAAAAAGGGATCAGGATGGGGGACATCAGTAAAAAAGGACATTACTACAGGATGGGGGTATTACTAGAAGAAGAGGATCAGGATTTGTACTTTACTACATTGAGCAAAAAAATTCTGGTATTACTAAAAATATCACTTGGTCCTACAAGGAATGCGGCCCCCCGCTATAAATGTTTGTCTATGTGCGGCCCACCAACTCAGCCGAGTTCGAGACCTCTGGCACAGACTATGGATATAAGAACTATCAAACGTCTGTGTGTCATGGTCCGAACTGCCGTCCATTGACCGGTCGTGGATCTCCTGATCTTGACCGCCTTATACAATATGTGCCTATGAAGCTTCTGAGCTCAGTCTAGGACTCTAGGAGATCCATGGCCAATCACAGATGTGTGAATTCAGCCTAATTTGAAAGTCCTAAAAGTAGCAATGCAAAGCATTGTCCTTGTACAGCACCTTGTGGGGTCCCAGTCTAGGGACTGCTGAATAATTTCCTTATCTTTTTAATACTGTAGGACACGGTTGACTTCCGAAGGAGTTCTGCTGCTCTCTCTGGGGAATGAACGTTTTCTCATACACTAATGGCTAAGAATTTGTCTTAAACCAATTGATTCAAAATATTCAGCCGCTCCTGGCATGCAGGATTCCTGGCAGCCGCTATGATAGAATTACACAGTGGCTACAATGGTTTCCTTATTAAAGCCTTGAACTCCATGCTCTTAATTGATGATTCATTGATGGCGGGAAAGTACCCAAAATCGCAGTCTTCTTCCAGGGCAGGCATGCATGATGAAAACAAGTTAACCCAGTGACATCCGCAGGGAAATTGGTCTTGATTGTCACTTTTCCCTGAAGGAGAACTAAGAATAATGATTTGTGGTTGGCACAGGGAGGAGAGGAAGGAGAGAAAGCGGGAGCGGAGGAGGGTAACCTTCTTTATCAGAACTGTCCTCTGCCTAATAGTGTCATGTAACTGATTCATGTGTGGTCTCTTTCTTTCCCAGTAGACCTGCACATGGCTGTACCACTATTCCTAGACTGGCGCTGGAATTAAAGCAAATCATCCATTGCACGTCACATCCCAAACTCCCCAGGTCACTCCCATACGGGTGATGATGCCTCTAGGACAGCTCATCAAGGGAGCCAGCTTGGATGAACTGATACAGATGTGCATTCAGTCTTTTGGTAAGTTATTTCAACTTTTATTTTTCTTGGGTATATTCCTACAAGAATGTCTAAATAAAGAAGTCAAAGACAATGTCATCGTCTATGGTATGTCCTTCTCCTGCTCATGTAGACCTTCCAAGAGCCATTGGATTAATTCCAATTTTGTAGAAGAGTATACCACTCAATACTTTATAATTTTACAAAAAAAAACTCCACTATGTTGCATTTGAACACTTTTCCACGTTGTTATGCTGCTTTGTTATTTGTTCAGGAATAATTCATATATTAAAAATAATAATTAATAATGCTAATAACAACAACAATAATAACAAGGTGTACTGTATAGCTGTGGTCTCCCAAAGTAGTTGTATGGTTCCGATAACTCTGTAGGCAGTATGTCCATTTACACTGTACATAGTATATAGTTCTGATGCTTTGTCCTTGCTGTATACATGTCTGTGGATAGAAGGACAAAGAGACTTATTCAGCTTCAAAGGAACTAGAGGTTTTGAGTGTTTCTTAATGCTGTTGTATTTAAAGGGAAGCTGTCTGCCTTTTTTTTTTACATAAGGAAGTAGTGGTATCTGTGCCAGTAAAAATTATTCCTTTTTTGCTGATATCATGTGCCAGTTATTAGAAATCTAGCCGAGAAGTTATATGGAAATCAAGGTGTAAGTGCACTGGGGGAGTGTGAATGCACTTAACAGACGCAAATCCAAATGCATTGACACACCCCCAGGCACTTACACTCTGATTTGCATATGGCTTTAATACTAGATTTCTCACATCGCTTTTTTACAACAACAAAAAAGTATTTTTGTTTAAGGACAATTAGCTAGAGAGCCAAACCACCACTACTTCCATATGTGGCCAGGTTCCTTCCCTTTAAAACAGAATTTGGAAACAATGGATATTGATTTTAAAGGATATCACAGTATAAAATGTATTCGGATGTAGGGTCTATCGTTGGGGCTAGGACACACCCATGCCTGATGAGTTATCCACCTGAAATATTTTCTAACTGTGAAATAACTGAATAACTGAATTCCTGTGACGCCCCGTATGAGATGTCACCGCGACTGGTGCCGGAGTGCTAGATACGTGACATTGCTGCTTCCTGAGATTAGCTGGGAGACAGTGCAGGTCCAGAGGGAGACAAGTGGAGATTAGGCCCTGTCTGTATCCTCTAAACCTCTGATTACTGAACCTTCCATGGGATACGTTTGTGACCTTTTTTGTGTGTTAGAGACTCAGAGAAAAATATAAATGGGGAATTTCATGACTATAAATTCTTTAAATGTTATTTTTTCAACTTTTCAATTATCACAGGCATGTTCTCCTAGTGATTTGCAAAATTCAGGAGACTTTCCTATCCCTTTTACTAGCTAATGGGCAATTTATTATTTAGCATTCTAATCATTTATAGCTGGAGTATTAAAAATGTCTCTAGGGGCCCCTACTAGAATTTGGCCAAATCAATTTGCAGAGTCCGATCCATCCGTGGTTTTTCTTATTATTAATAAAAAGGTAGCTTGGTGCTCAATATAGTTTGTGGTAATTATTATTATTATTGTTATTTATTTAAAGAGCACCATTGATTCCGTGGTGCTGTAAATGAGAAAATGACAGTGATACAGAGGGGAGAGAGGACCCTGCTCTTGCGGGCTTACATTCTACAGGGCAGTGGGGAGAGAGACAGTAGACCCAACGGTCTGCTCTAGTGGTGGTGGAGCGTCGGATCAGTGGTGGTGGAGCGCCGGATCAGTGGTGGTGGAGTGCTGGGTTCAGTGGTGGTGGTGGAGTGCTGGGATCAGTGGTGGTGAAGTGCCAAGTCCAATGGTGGTGGAGGCGTGGAGCGCCAGGTCCAGTGGTGGTGGAGTGCCAGGTCCAGTGGTGGTGGAGTGCCAGGTCTAGTGGTAGTGGAGTGTCGGGTCCAGTGGTGGTGGAACGCCAGGTCCAGTTGTGGTGGAGTGCCAAATCTAGTGGTATTGAGGTGGCATCATGATCATTGCAGGCTGTAGACTGTTCATAGAGCTGAGGATAAAAATTTGGTGCAGAATTCCAAGAGATGCAGAGTGAGAATCAGGTGTTAATTGACTCAGACAATTTTCATTTAGCAGCATGGCATATGGTAATATTATTAAGTTGGCAAAACAAGAAATGATGTGACGTTTCTGCCTAAATCCAGGCCTTCATCAAACATTATAATACAGAATAATGGAAAAACTTACATTCGTCAAACATTGTACATTCCCAAGGTTTTTAAAAAAAGTAAAATACAATGAATATAGAGAAACATAAATATTGAAATAAAAGTATGGCAATATATGAAAACCAACCTATAGTATTTCTTGTAAAAGAAATTTGCCTTCAGAAAAGGAGAAGAAAATGCCACCATAGAATCCTCACATCTAGCCCAGAGTGTCACAGAACCTATAGACATTATTTTCTTCTGATTGCCGGTCTGGTGCGTTGTGATCTTTGCAGTGTGATGGTGAGCCGGGTCGGGTAAGGCTGGCTTCACACCACGGTGTGATCCGGTCTGGGGCTGTCAGGCATGAACCTAACAGCCCCGGACCGGAAGAGCACACAGAACCGGAGGGCCAAATGTGCCCTCCGGTCTTGTGTGCAGCCGGATGGCTGTAATTGCAGCTGCAGCTGCTGATTTTTCAAGACCGCGGTTGGCATGGAGCTAGCCGCGGTCCTGAAACAACAGCTGCGTTCAGCTGCCGGTATCCGGTTCCCAGATCCTCCCGGTCCCATAGGCTCCCATCTTAGGGAGCACCGGATTGCCCCAGATCCGAGTGAATCCGGGATCCGGCAACTTGGGGAGATTTTTCTCCCCAGACACAAAAATGATGCTAGCATCATTTTTGTGACCGGAGAGAATAATCCGAATTGTCCCGGATTCCACCGCAGTAATGAAACCGAATGGCAGAGAGCTGCCATCCGGCTCCATCTGGCCCCATAGGCTACTATGGGGCCAGAAACCTGTCCGGGGCTGTCTGGTTTACACTGGACAGCCCTGGACTGGATCACATCGTGGTGTGAAGCTAGCCTAAGTAAAAGAGAAGCCGTGGGTGCTGTCACATATGAGGCAGTTCTAAAGGTTCCTGTCCTATGACCACAGATTAAAGACGTGGCTAGTGAACCGTCTTATTGATAGACATCAACTCTGGCCGATTCCAATAGTTGTTGATGACCTTTCTAAAGTGACTGATGCCGGTATGATTTCTGGGCTCCCACCAATCAGATATTATCTCAGTTGACTCCATGTCACCTTTGTTTTACTTTGGAGGTGTCACAGGGGAGTATGAAGAGTCAAAATGATTGTATGTAGAGCATGTTGACATGTGGTGGATATGCTGGGGTTTGGATTTGCAGACTGACAATCGTCAGCCTTTAGTAGTAGCAGAAAAGTGGATGAAATTTTACCAAATCACATCCACACGTTGCAGGAAAAAAATTGCCACCAGATAATGACCACTCTTGTGTATGTATCTTTATCTGCAATTTATCCGTAGCAATGAATGGGGTAAAATCTGATAGAATTTGTCGTGGATCTGTGGCAAAATGTGCAGCTGAAAAATTGTGTGTGTTGTATACCTTAATTTGCCACATTAACACATGACAGCTCGCTCTGAACTATAGGAGCACTTAGGGCTTATTAATATTTACGCCTATATAAAGGACAACATGGCCTAAAATAGAACTTATCTTGCATAGGAGATAGTAATGTGATTTACATGTGATCATGGGGGAAGGGCAGTAGACAGATTACTACAAACCACTGGCTTCCTGCCTTCTGATGGTATAGAAGCACAGATGTATAATGTGGTCACCTACACAGCAAAGGTTAATAGGATGTGTTCCACTGAAATATATGGTCTGGGCTGCCCTGCATCTTTTTGTAGCCCTAATGATTGTTTTTAATTATTAAGCGGCTGCTACAGTCCAACCAATTGCATACAACTCATTGCATTTCTTTGAACTCCAGCTGACGCTCAAGCTGTAATGTAGATGCCCAAAATGCGCCGGTCTCAGTCGCATGGATGACGTCTTACTGTGGAGCTAATTCATTTTTTGCTCCATACTTGGACACAAATAATACAATTCTACAAAATTTTACTTGCATATAGTAAAAATACAGATATATTCATGTAAAACGTCAAGGATCCCTGATAGATTGATAAAGGAAAAGTCTTGCGCTATAATACTTAGGTTATTTTTGTAAGTTCAGAGCTTTGTTGGAGCCTTGGAGCTGAAATGTCTCTGCCCCGACACCAATCACAATGTGTTTGATGTCAGAGTCTCAAGCTGAGTCCGATCAATAATTGACATCAGGACACTGTTGTTCTTTCAAGAAGTAAACCATTTACCACTTAAGATCTTGACTTCAATATTGAAAGGTGTCAGTAGGTGATATTATTTTGTCAAGGCTCAGCCTCCCACATCCTGAAAAGATGGCCAAAAATATGTGAATGTCCAACGTCACATCTGTTGTTGACAGGAATGGAAACTGCCATTCCATAATTAGTGTCCCCAAAGCTCAGGAAAAGGAAGCATGAGCCAAGTTTGGACCAGCAAAGAGTAGAGGACTGTGGTGACACAACTTTCGGGAGAGGTTGTGATTTTTAAAAGGAAGCTGTCTCCAGATTTTCCCTATATTCCTCTTGTGCTGCCTTTAATAGCACTCATATAATCCCTTCAAAATATCACAACTTTCCCATTTAATTAAGAAAATACCTTCTATAAATGTTCCTTTATATGGTAATCATTGATGAGCGAGCGTGCTCACCACTGCTCAATACTCAATTGAGCATCAAGGTGCTTGGGTACGCTTGGTACTCAGCCAAGAGTTGGTAAGCCAAAACTCCCGACTCCAACTTCAAATTCTCAATTTCCCGGAATCCAACTCCGACTCCACCAACGTGAACTCTGACTCCAACTCTATGACTCCGACTACACAGCTCTGATGTGCAGTTGGTAAGCCAAACCTCCCACTACAACTCCTCAATTTCCCTGAATTTGACTCTGACTCCACCATAATGGACACTGACTCCGACTCACTCCAGTACTCCGACTTCACAGCCCTGCGGCCAAGTATCACAGTTGCTCAGATGTGCCGTTCATGAACGATCCAACACAATGAAGCGGCTCCCTTCAGTGGATGATAGGAGTCGGATCCCAGTGAGAGCTCTGAATGGTTCTCATTGGGTGTAAAGTCAACCTTCCCTGGAAAGGCCTGATTTTGGCTGGCTCTATGAAGTTGGAGAACCCATCGCTAATTGATTTTCATTATACTCATTACTCAAGTCAGACATGTCAGAACGTCCGATCTGCTCAATTGGAGTAACTAGCACCACAGCACTATCTCATCACTAATGGTAAACTGCACTGAGAGGTCCAATGGGTTTCTCTGGACTGAGCTTGGCTCCTCCTGTGATGCCTGCAATCACCATTTCACCAGCCTTGATTGAGGTGACTGATATCTTCTGAGTCTTCCACAGAGTCTGTTCAACTCATGCGCATGCACAGTAGGAAACAGGAGCTGCGCAGATGTAACAGCTGGATGAATGACGTCAGCCACATCAATGAAGGCTTTAGAGATAGAGGAGGCGCCAAGCAGAGTCCAGAGACGACCGTCGGACCATTCAGTGACAGCATGTGGAGAGGAACCATTATAAAACGCATTTTCTAAGGAACACTAGGAAGCTGTGATCTAATGAAGATGTTGAATTAGTGTTATTAAAAGCAACATAAAGGTGATTGATGCAGTTTACCTAGGGAAAACCTGGAGGTAGGCTCCCATTTAAGTATTGGATGTTCCATTAAAAGCTATGTCCATCTACGCAAGGAGCGGATTAAATAAGAGGAGTTAACAAGGAGTAGCAAACAGAATTAATTTCGCCTTGCATAAATACACCCTAATAGACCAAATATGAAGATTGTAAGTAATGGGTGCAAATAATAGAAAGGTTTATTACAAATCATGTGCTAAGGCATGAGGCCTCTACAGTACTGTACATTTACATGCATCTGATTACCATTTGCAATTATATGGAAGTTTTATGGGAATCTATCAGATGCCTTATATATAGTGTATAGCAATACTACTGGAGGAGGGCAGCAGCACACAGACGTCATACAGTCTCCGTGCTCATGGCCCAGGTTCAAATCAACAAAACCAGTCACATCTAGCTGTCAGATACATCTTTTACTCACTAACTCGTAAAGTAGTTACTGCATGATTACTACAAACCAAAGCAAAAATCACATGTATGTGCTTGCCTTTTGTGGTGGACGTGCCCTGCAGCTTGTTATGTCAGATGTTTTCAGTAGTGCAAGCCGAATAGTAGTCCCCGCACAGTAGCATCATAAGAACTGAGTAAACCAGACTTTTTTTTAACAAATTATAATTTCAAAGAGATTTTAGTATTAAAGGAATTTACACACAAACAAAGTTCATTTTAATCAACAGGTCTTGGAATAATAATAATTTCCACAATTGGATGTTTAAAATAGGCTAGGGTCACACTTCAGGGTTTTTTTTTTAAAATCCTGATCCTGTTTTGAGCTTTTAAAAAGCTCAAAACCGGATCAGGAAACGCTCCTCATAGGAGCCCATTATAAAAACCGGATGGATTCACAAGCAATGCGGTTACCGCCTCCGGCTCTGCAGCCTGCGTGAAAAATCATGCAGGCTGCAGTTTTCGGAGCGGTTCTCTGACCCGCAATGTGGTAACCGGATTGCTCAGGATGTGTAATCCTGAGCAATGCGGTTACCGCATATACTTTGCTTATCCATAAGCAAAGTGTTATCAATGATTTAAAAGTTGTAATTTTATTAGTAAATGTGGCTATACTGTGTGTGGGGGGTTCCCACTCCCTTAGAGACATACCACCCACTCAGGTGGGCATATAATGATTTAATATCTTATGTAAAGTAGCCGGCTTCTGTCGGCTGCTGTACATTGCTATGAATGAAGCCGCCGACTCCTCTGAGAGCAGCGCTCATACTATACCTATTGTAGGTATAGTATGTGCGCTGTCCGATGTCCTGAAGGCTTAAACAGTAAGATCTATGGGCAGCGCACCGCTATATAACTAATGTTAAAGCTTTCAGCACCATGGATAGCAGCATGTACAGTATGCAATTTGCGTAAGCAGCAGGGTCAGCTCCTTATTGAGGATGCTGCCCTGTAATGTGCTTACGCATATTGCGTACTGATAATCCTCCTTACAGCGAGGAGCCGCCGGCTTTCATTGATAAAATAGTAAAAGCTGACAAAAGCCAGCAATACTGTAATAAAGCGATTTAACAGCTCAAATGCCACCCTATATGAACAACATGTCTCTAGGGAGGATGGACACTCCCTGGAGACATGGTGCCCACATATTATATTAACATTACCCTTTGTTCATCCCCGCAGCCGCAGGGATGAACAAAGAATCTGGCAACCGGATTGCACATTATGAGCAATCCGGTTACCGGATGGGCTCCCATAGGCGCCCATTATAGCAGCCCAGCTGCGGTTTTGAAACTGCTCCGAAAAAGGTTGCCTGCATGATTTGTCATGCAGGCAGCGAAACCGGAATGCGGGAACCAGATTGCATTAAGTGGTTTCATAATTGGCGCCTATGGGCTGCGGATCCGAATCCGGTTTTGAGCATTTTTAACACATGTGTAAGATTATCTTAGCACAGGACATGAAACGAACATCCAGTGCCTTTATTCGGTACCATTATCTCTCATCCACTGGAAGTTCATTTCATTGTATGCAGTGTGCATGCATCAAACAGCCCCATCCGTTTTTGGATTTATTTCTACATGTCCCTGGATGGTCAGACAGACACATCCATTACACAGTACATAGCAGGGACACATATGTAAGATTATCTCAGCACAGGAGATGTGGTATGATCAGACCATGTCCCTGTACAGTCAGACACATCCATTAAACAGTACGTAGCAGGGACACACATATAAGATTATCTCAGCACAGGAGATGTGGCATGATCAGACCATGTTCCTGTATGGTCAGACACATCCATTACACAGTACATAGCAGGGACACATATATAAGATTATCTCAGCACAGGAGATGTGGTATGATCAGACCATGTCCCTGTACGGTCAGACACATCCATTACACAGTACATAGCAGGGACACATATATAAGATTATCTCAGCACAGGAGATGTGGTATGATCAGACCATGTCCCTGTACAGTCAGACACATCCATTACACAGTACATACCAGGGACACATATATAAGATTATATCAGCACAGGAGATGTGGCATGATCAGACCATGTTTCTGTATGGTCAGACACATCCATTACACAGTACATAGCAGGGGCACATATATAAGATTATCTCAGCACAGGAGATGTGGTATGATCAGACCATGTCCCTGTACAGTCAGACACATCTATTACACAGTACACAGCAGGGACACATATGTAAGATTATCTCAGCACAGGAGATGTGGTATGATCAGACCATGTCCCTGTATGGTCAGACACATCCATTACACAGTACATAGCAGGGGCACATATATAAGATTATCTCAGCACAGGAGATGTGGTATGATCAGACCATGTCCCTGTACAGTCAGACACATACATTACATACTACATAGCAGGGACATAGCAAGTATTTTTCAGACTATAAGACGCACACCAAATTTAGAAAAAAAATACTGGAAAAAAAATGTTTAATGTTAAAATGGGGGTCTGTTGTGTTGTCCTAGAGTCTATCTTATAATTCGAGTTTAGCTTACCGGGGGGTGGCATGGTGGAGTGGGGTCAGAGGAGGCGGGGTCATCAATGCATGAAATCAGTGGCAGTATCAGTGAGGCTATGCTGTGGGTCTTTGGCTGGGAGGAGTGGATGTCAAGGCAGCAAGAGGCAGGTGCCATTGATTCCCTGGCGGGAGATGCTATGGACTTCAGGGAAATAGCCTCGGAGGCGGCGCATACACAGATACAGATATCAGAGAGCCGTGATCTTAGTCTGCATATGTGTCACCTCCACAGCCATTTTCCTGAAGAGCATCGTATTGGAGGTGGCGCATATGCAGATTAACATCTCGACTCTCTGAGGTCTCAATCTGCACATGCAGCAGCCATTTTTCATAATTCCATGGTGTGTACCAATGAGAGATCAATGGAGCCCACCTCACACTTCCGCGACATCCCTCCCCCCAGCCCTGGGCCCATAGCATTGCCCCACTTGTGCCGCTGATGACTTCCTGCATTAGCGACCCTGTCTCCTATGTCTCACCACTGCCATGCCCCTTCTGGTAAGCTACATTCGAACTATAAGACACCCCCCATTCCTTTTAAGAAGTGCGTCTTATAGTCCAAAAATATGTTACATAAGATTATCTCCACACAGGAATTTTTTTTCTTGATCAGATCCAGTTATGGAACTTATTTTTATTCCAAGATCTACTGATTAAAGTCACCTTTGTTCTTGAGAAAACCCCTTTAATACAGTAGAATGTATTCTAAACATTAACAATGGTGGGAGGGAGAGGAAGGAAGGGTAGGAAGCATACACAGATGAGTTCAGTATTTGCGACTACATGTGGCATTACATAAAGGAAAGCCATTGTTAACGCAGAGTCCCATAAAAGACAGATATGGAACAATTGTTTGAACATATAATGTATAAAAAGGGAACCTCAGGCAGGACACGAAACAAATAAAGAAGTATAATCACAATGGTAGGACACATCTATTGCTCACAAAATGTTAAATAAACCAGTTAAAAAGTTATATTGGGGAAGTAGCCCCTAGAAAATCATGGCAGCAGTGTATATTTTAGTGTTCCAATCAAGTTTTATTTCATATGCAAATGAAGAAAGCTTCAGTGCACCAATGTCATGGCCAAGAGTTAGGTGCACTGTTAGGCCACTCTATTTGCATTGCTGCACTCTGGTTTGACAGCACTCGCTTGCCCAGAGCGAACGCTTTCCGAGCTCATTCTTTATCCCTGTCCGGTTGATGGAACAATTGTGAAAATCTGCTGCGCTCAGAGTCTTGATCGTGAGCACGGCGCTGTGTCCTCACGCTGAGAACACTTTCATATATGCTGCGTCTAGAAAGCAGTGTATCCTGACCATGGGGACTTAGCCTTCTGGTCATATTCAATAAAGGACATTGGACAGCATTTGGCAATGAAAGCTGGCTGAAGAAGGAAGAGCAGAGGCGGGAGATTCCTTCTGTATCAATAGGTAACTTTCATATCTGTCACCAAGAATTATCCATAGAAGTGTGATATTAAATTGGCCTAAATATTCACTTTGTTGCCCTAGCTCCATATCTAAGTACCATGATGAAGATAGAGAGGCTTGTTGGTGCCGTCTGCAAGCTCTCACTTTGCCTCCACACTGCTGAATTATCATGATCGAGTCTTCCTAAGAAGGCTTGTTCCATATTAATTGTGCAGTCTAAGCCGGCTGCCGATTACCTGACTGCTTGTTTATTGGGTGAAGTGATCTTTTCTTGTGCTGCACAAGAGATCATCATCCTCGGTATAAACAGGACTTGCTCTGTTGAGAATATTGGCAACCTATGTGCACTGAACGATCTAATATTGATCAGCAAACAAGTCATTTAAAGGGAATCTCTCAGCAGGTTTTTGCTATTTAACCTGAGGACAGCATGCTGTAAAGGTTAAGAATCAAAACGCAACTGTGCCACTCATATCAGGCTTTGTGTTTTTGTTTACTTAAACTAAATGCTTTTGTCATCAGATGATAACCATTACAGGACTACTTTGTCAGGTGCACTGCAGTCTGACACGCCCCCTGCTGTGATTGACACCTCACTGTCAATGCACAATCTCTATAGAGAGCCTGGTGTAGGTTCTCTGCTCTAAATGCTTTGATTGTGTGAGAACGGCTGATACATTATTGGATTCAGAATCTCCATTATGTTGCTGTCAGATGAGGTAGCAAAAACCTGCTGACAGATTCCCTTTAGTGACCCTGATTGGCAAGTGGAAATGGATCTTAAATGAATAAAATGAAGTAAAGCTGCCCAAGGAGTAGATACTGGTAAAACAGTGTGTCTGGTTGGTGTCAGCTGGTGTTGGGAGTCTTGTAGCCAGGCAATGCTTTCTGGGAATAAAGCGATGCAAATTGTGCTCCTTCAGAAGACTATACATATATATAAATATATACATATATAGCATTTCACAAAACTATATGTACACAGTGTATGACATAAACCTCAGTCGTGATCCTGACAAAAAAAAATGGCTAGCTGCTTTATCGCTCTCCTTGAGCACTGCCTCTTAGCGGAGACGGCTGTGAGTGGTACCTGGAGAGAAGGAATCAACTGGAGCCCCCCAGGGACTGATTCTGTGCCGGGAAATGTGGGAGGAACATTAACAAAAGAAAGTCTATTGTTTGTCACTCTGGTGGAAAATGGAGGAAAATTGCAATCACATTAGCATTAATACAACAAGTTTCCCTGAATGGAAACTCAGCATGAAATCTCCAGCTAACCTGCAAGAACAGAAGACGTGAAATGGAGAATCGGCCTCCTTAATTTAGATTTATTTTCCCTGACGTGATGTTCAGAGTAAATGACAGATTATGTGCTACACTGGCATCCTATGTTCATGGAGTGATCCTACAAAACAACTTGTATAAGCGTCCCTAGGATCTGTGCACGCTGCCGCTTATGTAACCCGGATCGGTGTGATTGCCTGCGCCGCGTTCACATCCCTTGTCGGGAGCTGTTAACCCCCACATAGAGGAGAAACAACCCACTTGTGGGTGTACTGCATGGTCCTGTAGAGTGTGACATGTCTACACATTCCCCCTCCTCTAACCTCATCTTGAAAAATGCCTCCCAAAACCACTTCTTGTATATTGTAATAAGTGAGCGCTAGAGAGGAAGCGCAAAGCGGGTGTGAGAGACGAAAAGAGATCAGAGGCTTCCTGCCTAGCATGTTGTGTATATGAGCAGAGGACATAAAAAGAACAAGCAACTGGGACATATCCTGTACAGGAATCTATCACCAAGTTTGTTTTACCCCATCTGATAGCAGCATGATGTTTGGGCAGAGACCCTGATTCCAGCGATGTGTCACTTACTAGGCTGCATGCTGTAATTTTGATAGAACAGTTGTTTTATTTGCTACAGATCTACCAGTTCACTGAATGCTGAGCTCTGTATAACCCTGCCCACATCACTGGTTGGCAGCTTTTTGTGTACACTGGGCATGAGCAGAAAACTGCCAATAAATGGTTGTTGTGGGATTATATATAGCTCATGTACGGTATTGAGATTTGGTAATCCTTCAAGGATAAACGTCTGCTCATAACACAGTAATGTTATCAAAATTACAGCAAGCAGCTGAGTAAGTGATACATCACTGGAATCAGGGTTTTACCCCTACCATATGCTGATCTCAGATTAGGTTGGAAAACTTGGTGAAATATTCTAAGACCTCCTACATATCAAAGGGAACCCATCACGTGTGAAAATGTTATTACCACTCAGATGTGGGGTTAATCTGCAGGTTAATAATGTTTAAAATCTGCCCGGTGCCTGCTCATTGACCTATAATCCTCCCAGCAGCATTCCAGCTTAAGTCATGGGGTGGTTCAGTTACCGCTCTGTGCATAGAGAGCGTCAACTGAAACTACGCCCCCTGCATTGACGGAAAGCAACGCTGCATTAGAGCCTGCTGTCAGTGAGTGCAGCTCTAGCCATCTCTCTCCATACACAGAGCAGTGACTGAACCTACGCCGGTGTTGCCCCCAGGGTACGTGGGGTACTCGGAGCCGGGCTTTGCTGCTTCTGGGCAGTCACAGGGGTCGAGACCCGACTCCGTGACCCTGGGTTCAGTGTTAGGCGTTCTTAGGGAGAATGTAGGGATATGGTGGTTTAAGGGATAAAGTGTTCGTGACACCACCCGTGGTTTGCGGCTATGGGTAGCCGCCGCTGCTGCCAAACCTCTGGGGACAATGGACTAGCTGCTGCGATGTAGTGGCTCTCCACGGGTGGAGCGGGTCCTCAGGGCAGTGGATGAAGGGATCGATAGTCTCTGGTGGCAAAGAATAACACCAGGCCTTGTTAATTTTTCCGTGGCCTTCACAGCCGGTTGCCGCTCAAATAACACAGTCTCACACAGTTCTGCAACTCTTTACCCGGGTTTACTCACAGCAAGCTCCAGGTTTCAACAGGTCATAGATGTTACAGTCTTTCAGATAAGCTTCGGCCTGTGTAGTCTTTAACAGATCAGGGCAGCAGGTATAAGATCCTCGGTAGTGTGTCTGTCCTTGCCTCTCTTCTGGCCCTGTTCCTCAGCGCCTGTGCTTGACAGCGCCTCTGAGAGCAGAGCCCTGATCCGGCAGCTTCTGGTATTAGTGGGCGACTGGTACCTTGTCCCTGACTCTTGTCCGGCTGCTTTCTTGGGGAATACACCAGTTGTGTGAGCCACAGCTCCTATGAAGCTTGTGGCCTCTGCTTCAGCGGTTCGGGTACTAGACTCCTATGTTGCATTTAGGTCCAGTCCCTGTTTGCTGACCACAACCCCTCCGTCTGGTATTACCAGTCCCAGATTCGGTCACACGGGCCACTTCAGTTCCGCCGATTCCCTAGGGTTCTTTTCTCTCATTTTCCCAGGATGAGCGCAGTACAGCTCAAGTCCCCTTCTCTGCAGTTTTTCTGTTCTCTCCTCCTCACTCGACTCGACTTTCCACTTTCCTGTGCTCTACTTGCAAGCTGTTCTCTGTTCCTCTCCAAACTGCAACTAAACTCCTTCTTCTTCCTTCCACCCAGACTTCTCTGCCCCTGTTGTTCCTCTGGGTCCTCCCCCCAGGGTCCTAAGTGTGTGTGTGTGTTGAGGATCTTACACCTACCATCTCCCATCTCCTGACCACTGGAGGACCACACCCGGGATTGGGTGCAGTACCCCTTGTGGCATCCAGACTGGTGGGGCGCCACACCGGCACCACCCCTATGACTTAAACCGGAATGCTGGTGTGAATATTATTTTTTTTCCTCCCTTAATGGGGCTCAATGTGAAGTCATCAGGCAGGTCCCAAATGCTATTAACCTACAGATTAATCCATGTCTGCAAGTTAAAAGCATTTTTACGTCTGACAGGTTCCCATTAAAGCAAAGTGATCAAAGCACCTTAATTACTATGGGACTAGTCAACTATCTAATGTGTTTGTTGGTCTGACTCTTCTCTAGTATAATCTATAGGAAGAAATGGCTTTTATTCTTAGACCGGCTTCACACCAGGGGTGAACCTGACAGCCCGGACCGGATCTGGACACAAAACCGGAGGGCCAATTATGCCCTCCGAACCGGTTTGCAGCCGGATGGCTCATTTGCAGCCGCAGCTGCTGATAATTCAGGACCGCGGCTCCTGAACTGTGAGCAGGGGACAGCTCCATGTGCTGACGTTCAGTGCTGAACTTCGGCATCTGGCTCCTGGGTGCGGTTCTGGTGCGATCCAGCGCCATAGACCCCCATGTTAGGGGGCGCCGGATCACACCAGACCGGGCGGATCCGGGAGCATCTGGGAGGATGAGCTTTTTTTCCCCGGTCACAAAAATGCTGCATGCAGCATTTTTGTGTCTGGGAGAAAAATCTGAATACTCCCGGATTCTTCCAGACAGATGGAAGCCGGATGTCAGATAGCTGTCATCCGGCACCATAGTATACTATGGGGCCGAAATCCGGTCCGAGACATATTGGATCTCATTTTTTGTTCCAAAGCAGCTTTGTAATAAAAAAAACCCTCTACAAGTATGTTATTGTTTAAAGGGGTAATGCACTATTAGACAGCCCTTGTTTAATCACTTCAGGGCCTCTCATAAAATAAATCAAGTTTAAAGAACACTGCACACTCTAAAGTCCTTTTTCTGGGTGATGATTTGTGTTTATTAAAGTGCTTAAAGACAGTTTTGCGATCAAGCTGACGTTTCGACCAAGTCCCGTGGTCTTTATCAAAGTATCGCTGTGAAATACAAAATGGTGTAGTGAATATACAATATTTACAAAATTTACATACAATCTTAGTGTTGTTAACATTCAACACTATAGTGAATTACATAGATCTGTCAAACAGTCTAGAGTATATACCACAGAGAGTTTTTCCATGTATTATCCAAGAAAATAGGGTTACAGTAGGTCTATGAGAACTTATATGTGATTGGTAATGAACAGTCCCATTTATATATTAACTGTGCATATCTCCGTGTATTGGTTAGGATACAATTATGTTACCTGTCTTGTTTAATATGGTGGGTATGCACCTTGGGGGAACCACCGGTCCTGAGGAGGATTAATTGTCCTCTGGGGGTAGTATCTGTTGATAGATTACTTATAGTAAATCCAGGGTATACAATGCTGTCTGGTTGCTATTAGTAAGGTATATACCTTCATGTATCATCTGTTTGTCCTAGTTAGGATCGGGTCTGTGTCTCCAGAAGTTTGTGTCTTTACTGGGGTGACCCTAAGGGTGAGTTAAGTCCCTGGTAGTATAGGAAAACACATAAGATATATTAGGGCCAAGTCTGTCCTGTACTTATCTTATAGTAGGTTGCATTGGTGGTTCAGTGGGCTTGCCTCCCGGTCCCGGGGTCTGCCGGCGCGTCCTGCGCCTAGGCTCGGAGTGTCTGTATACCGGGAGACGCGGTGTTTTTTCCGCCCTCCTCGGTCAGCTGACAGGAAGTGACGCGGCGTACTGCGCATGCACAGTGCGCGTCGCTTCCTTGGTGACAGTAACTAAGTTTGCGGCGCTGCTGGGGGCTGTTGAGCGGTCTCATAAAATAAAAACACCCAGTTTCTCACCTCCTGTAGAGCTGTGATTCTTGAGATCTGCGCTCCGCTATTCCCAATTTTAATCATGTGACATTTTTGTCACATGGTCGCTTTCACTGACTGGCTGTAGTGGTCACATGAGCTAAATTCACGTCACATGACCAGCTGAGGATTGAAGAGTCAACATCTCAAGAACGCCAACGGTATAGTAGGTGAGTACTGGTTGTTTTTATTCTGTAGGCCCTGGTGTGATTAAGCAGGGGTTGTCCAGTAGTGAATAACCTCTTAAATGTGTGGTCAGATGGCTGTGTAACTCGGACGAAGATCTCATCACAAAGCTTGGACTTGCCAGCAGCTCCTCTGACCTGAGTGTGACAGCTGCATAGAAATACATGAAGTTATCGAGCTCAGGTCAGTGCAATGGGATCCTCGTCCGAGTTATACAGTTGCTTCACCCTGGCCTTATACTTACAGCTCCTCCACAGGCCTATAGGTTTCCATGGTAACAGACTACAAAAGAACTGTGTAGTCTGGTGCTGCAGCCATGATGCTGTGTTCTCTACATGTTGCTAAAGTAAATGTCGTAGGTTGTCAAGAAGCACTTGTATAAGTGAAATAAGTGATGTTTTCTGTAAGACACCTGAATTTCACATTTATAAAGCCATCTTGCCTTTTACATCACGATACCTGTATTCACCAGCAGCTGCTCGGCCGTCGTCGTATCCAGTTCTGCTCTCCATGTTGTTCAGAGTAGGAAAGCAGAGTGCCTGTTGCTTTACTACAGCAGATTGGATTCAGCTGTAATCTTTATATCCCTTATCTTTTTCAGATTCTGATGGCAATGTTTGCCAGGGTAGCGAGCTGGTGCAGATCATGCTGACAATGCATGGCTTCCTGATCCCGTCCGCAGACCTGCTCAACAAGCTCAGGACACTATATCCTTCACAGCGCAGTGCACATATTGCATGGTGTCAGGTCATATCTCATAATGCTATATGTCCTGTTCTATACCTTATTTTTTTTTTTTTTTTTTTTTTTAGAAATAACAACTATGAGTTTGAAACACTTCAGTGGCATTTTATATACATTTTTGAAGACCTATGGAAAATTGCCTGCAACCCCCAAAATAACAGAAACCAAAACTTTGTGAGTGTGGATTTTCCAATATTTTGCTCTAGGCCAGGTTGAAATGCTGCAGAATGGTGTGAATCCACCCTGCTCTTGGTGTTAACTCCTTGTCGCACCCTGTACGTCGCAGTGCACATGTTATACAGCTGGCATCTGCCTCTAGCAACGGCAACCAGGTATGTGGTGTCTGCCATTAAACGCTTTAGATGCTACTGTCAATCACTGGGGTGTTGAAGGGTAGCTATGGCAGCTGTTACCCAAGAGAAGGCCCTCCCATCATTGCCATCTTGGTCCTCCCTATGAAGCCTAGCCTGTGGTTGGGCTTCATAGGAGAATGTTAGTTTCACTGCAACAGTATTACAAGCAGATAAAGTCATCTGCGGTGGACTACAAAAAAATAGTTTAAATCACCCCCCTTTTATAAAGATATTGTATTTTAAAAATAAACATTGACATTTTTATAAAGGTTTGGTATCACTGTAATCCCTTCCTTTAGGAATCATGTTGTCTTGCAGTGGCATTACTAGAGTTCAATAGTTCCCCATGCAAATTTTGGACCAGACTCACCATCCCCACTATGTTAGACAGATGTATGGGCTCTGGTAGTGTTCTACAATTTATAAAGACTTATGAGTTGCCCCCCGTCCTTCATTATGTAGTAATGTTCCCTTTACTGGAACACATTCTGGTAATATGTTCCCATCCTGATATATATGTCCCCATCCTGGTATATGCCTTCCATCCAGGTATATATACCCTCCCATCCTAGGCCCCTTCCTGGTAAATATGTCACCTATCCTGGTATATATTTCTCCATCCTGGTATATATGTCCTCATTCTCGGCCTATCCTAGTATATATGTCCCCTATCCTGATATATATGTGTCCATCCTGGACCCATCTATATATATGTCTACATCCTGGGCCCATGCTGGTATAAATGTCCTCATCCTGGGTCCATCCTGGTATATATGGCCTCATTCTGGGCCCATCCTTGTATGTATGTGCTCATCTTGGGCCCCTCCTGGTATACAATACATGTCCTCCTCCTGGGCCCATTCTAGTATATATGTCCCCATTCTGGTATGTATGTCCTCATCCTGAGCCCATCCTTGCATGTACGTCCTCATCTTGGGCCCCACCTGGTATATATGTCCACATCCTGGGCCCATCCTGGTATGTATGTCCTCATCTTGGGACACTCCTGGTATATATATCCTCATCATGGGCCCATCCTAGTATATATGTCCTCATCCTTGGCCTCATCCTGGTACATATATCCACCATCCTGGTATATCTGTCCCCATTCTATCTCTAACGTATAAAATAAACCAAAAAAAGCATTCTACTCACTTTCCCTGGCTCCCACGTCATGCAACGTCCTCCTGACCCCAAGCTGAAGTAGGTGCTGGGGTCAGCAGACTCCCTGTACCCCCAGGCCGATTGCGGTCGCAACCTCTACGGCTGAGATCATCATGCCCCTGTTGTTTAGTCATTTTTAATGCACAATAAATGCTGTAAGAAGGAAGTCCCAAAAATATTGTGGAAATTGTTTATTTTTTCTCCCCGCTTGGATTCTTTTTCCTGTCTAATTTTATATGGTAAAGTCAATGGCGTCATTAAAAACTGCAGTTCATCCTAAAAATTCTCATATGGTTACGCTAATGCAAAATCAGACGTTACGCTAAAGGAGTTAATGATTTGGACGGTGCTGTTGAACATAGAGTTGGATTTGTACCTGCGCGGTAGCTTACGTCTGCCACACAATTTTGCTGGTCTGAACTTAGAAACCTCTGGTGATCCAGCTTGGGTTTAGTAGAACGCCGACTATTATTGCTGTAAAATGATGCTAATAGGTTGCTTGGTTACGTCCGTCTGCGCAGGAGTTTTTGAGACTCATTTATCAGACGTGAATGGATTTTTTTTTTTACTTTGCTTTCTCTCAGACACCTTTGATTGTGTCTGTAATGATGCAAGTAATGAGCAGACACATAAGGACCTGAGCATGTGTGTTGGTATTGACAGACATGTGCTCCTGGGGCTGCGGTAATGAGGATACTCATGGGGGAGGCATAACCTGGCAACAGAGATTACGTCCAATGCTTGTTTATTCTATAACCTACATAAGACTCATCCAATCCTGGAAAATAGAAAACCTTCTGCATTACATAAGGTTCTACGACACGATACATAGGACGTAAATACAAAGCTGACGCCATTTCCAACTACTTTCCATTGAATTCATCATTTTTATAAATCGCTTCTTTCCGCCTCCTCTATATGTTCTGCATATTTTAACCTTAACTGAAATTCCTTACATATGAGGCGGCTCTGGAGAAGAGGTCTTCAATGTTCTGCCTCAAAATCTGCTACTTTGTAAGGTGAGAAGACTCCATAAAGGTTGTGATGGTCTACAGTTCTTCGAGTCTCGGACAACCATGCTTTCCAACCATGTGTAATATGTTACTAACTCCATTAATTATTCATACCAGGCACTGGATTACAGAACTTTGGACCATGTTTAAAATGGACTCGCGTCTAACGCAGACGATGGAGGAGTTCCAAGAAATGGTGCGAGCGCAAGGAGAAGAGTCACATTGGCTACTGCTTGACACTGCTCAAATGTTAGTAGCTAAGAACAGCTTGTCTATCTACCTACAGTGATTTAAGAAAGTTTGCAAATTTTCCATATTTCGGCACAAGTTTGACCTAAAACTACATCAGGTTTGCCACCCGAAGTCCTAAATGTAGAAATCCAAGTAGAGATCCGAATTAAACAAATGAGTCAAAAAATATTACCGTACACTGTCATTTTTTAAAATGAAGAATATGATCCAATATTGCACGTTTGTGAATGGCAAGAGTATGTGACCCCCTTGGGCAGTATTAAACACATTTAAACATTTCTAGTAATTCTTGATTAGCCCTGTACATTGGCTTGGAGGAATTTTAGCCCTTTCCTCCCTAGAAAACAGCTTCATCTCTGTTTGTTGGTGATTTTCTCCCACTCACTTCAGGTCGTTCCATAAAATAGAATTCTATAGGATAAAGGTCAGGATAATGACTTGATCATTCCTAAACTTTATTCCTCTTACCCATTCCTTTGTAGAACGATTTCTGGGTTTTGTGTTGTTTTCGCTGCATGATCCACTTTCTCTTGAAATTTAGATCATGGGCAAATGTCCTGACATTTTCTTTTAAAATTTGCTGATAAAATTCAGAATTCATTGCTCTGGCCCAGATGCAGCCTAATAGGCCCAAACCTTGACCCTACCACCACCTTGTTTCACAGAGGTGTGATGTGTTTATGGTGTAATGGAGCATTTCCTTTCCGCAAACATATCTTCTCATTTAAACCAAAAAGCTTTATTTTGGTCTCATTTGTCCACAAACCATTGAGCTAGTAACCTCTGACATGTCCAGGTGATACGGTTGTTCGGAATCCTCCTATTGTTGGACTCATGAATGTTAACATTTGTTAAGGTGAGAGGGCATTAGTTATTTAGAGGTGACATTAGGTTCCTTTTTGCCCACAGGGACGTTTATACGTCTTTCTCCTGAAACGATCTTTGTTGGTCAACCAGTCATGGGGAAGGTAAGAATGGTCTTGCCTTTCTACCATTTCTTCCCAAACTGTGGATTCTTGGGATCCAATCTCTTTAGAGACGTTTTGTAGCCTGATGAACATCAACAACTCTTCTGAAATCCTCAGAAATCTCTTATATTCATATCATGGTACATTACAACAAACATGTGTTGTGAAGTTCAGTCTTTCATAGATTCCTGTTCTTTAACAGGTCACATACTCACACCTGATTGTCATCGAATTAAGAACACCAGTTTCTAATTCCACCATCACATTAGGTGGTAATCCAAAGGGTTCATATACTTTTGCCTCTCACAGCCGTGTGATACTGGATCATTTTTGTGCATAAAAAATTACCTGGATTATTTTTTAGCCCTTTACGGTATCTTATTTGGTTCTCTTTATCATCCTTTAGGACTTGTGTAAAAACATTTTTTACAGATTTATGCAGAAATATGTAACTTTTTATAGAGTTCACAAACTTGCAAGCTTTACCTTATCTATGTATATATCATCTGTCTCATTTCTAACTATCTGTCCGTCATCCTAAAATTTCCTATCTCTATTATTCAAGTAACTCTCGGGAATGGTCAAGAAAACTGACACAAAGGATAAAACCTAACTGTAGCAAGAAAAGGAAAGTCTCCCTTCTGTTTGACCACTTGGAACCACAAGAACTAGCAGAACACTTGACGTATCTAGAATTCAAGTCATTCCGTAGAATTTCTGTGAGTATTCTAAAATATGGCGACTATATGGCAATTGTCTCAGGCCTATTATAGCTGTGGAAATCATTTTACTATAAATCTACAGGAACACTTCATTAAGTAGTCACTAGAATGACTATGTGATGATAGGACTCATAGAATCATAGAATGGTAGAGTTGGAAGGAACCTCCCGGGTCATCTGGTGCAACCCCCTGCTCAAAGCAGGATTCACTAAATCATCCCAGACAGATGTCTGTCCAGCCTCTGTGTGAACACTTCCATTGAAGGGGAACGCACCACGTGGCTGCCTGTTCTACTCGACGATCACCCTCACTGTCAAAAAGATTGTCCTCTGTGGAGGACAATGGTTATGGAAGTTTACTACTACAGGAGGATACACAGGAACTATGTAGGAGTTAGGCTTCTTTGACAGTATGTCCTCCTTCCATCACTAATACCATACTCCATATGAAAGAAAAGTATACCCATTGGTGTGGAGTCGGTAAGCTAAACATCCGAATCCGACTCCTACATTTCCCTGAATCCAACTCCACCTTCACCAAAATGGACACCAACTCCAATTGCACAACCATGGCTCTGAAGTCAATAAGCCAAATATCCGACTCCAACTCCTCAGTTTTCCAGAATCCGAATCCCACTCCACCCAAAATAGACACCAACCTTGACTCCACAACTCCAACTCCATAGCAATTAGTGCCCAGTTTTACTAGAGTGTTATGTGCTATTTTTGCAAAAAAAAAAATTCATATTGATATGTGCTGGTTAGAAATGAATCCAGGTGTCACTTTTTACTCCATCTGGAAAATTGGGGCCTGTAGAGCCATCAAATCTGGGAGCTCTTTCTGTTTCATCTGTTTGCGTCATGTGAAAAAAGCCTAAAGACGCCCATACCCCATACAGATTAGTCTAGTGATAACTTTAATCAAAACAAAAGTTACTTTTTAAAATCTGGACCCATAAAAGAAAGCAGAGCATGATCATCTTTAAAGAAGTCATCTGTGTTTAAAATTGTGGTCTGATAGTCGCTAGTTTTAGACAGAGGTTCTCCAGAAAGAACATTCCAAGAAAGATTGTCCATCTGATGTCATTAAATGTGATTGGCTGCATTGGTGAAATGATTGTTCACCAGACTATTTCAACAGATAATTATTCACCCACACACTATCTAGTGTGTGACCATGTTCCAATGAGAGATTATGACAACGGTGGGACATTTTTCCTAAAATGATCTAAAGTTGGAGCCACTGGCGGACACAAACAGAAGAGGGCCCCTGTGCAAGGACAATATATACGGGCCCTTTGCAGTCCTTTTTCTCATCAGAATACACAATGTCATCTGCTTTGGAGATAGTAGTGTCCCCCTTACCTTTTGGGCTCCTGTGCAGCTGCACAGGTTGCACCAAGGATATGTCCGCCCATGATTGGAGCTTAGCATGACCAATGCTGCAAAAGTAGTCATAATACATGGTCAACTGTGCCGCGGATTCTTCATCTAGTTTTGGAAGATCAGTTACTAACAATATCCCAATCTGTTTAGAAGTTTAAGTGACTATATTATTATTATTATTATTATTTATTTATATAGCGCCATTAGGTTCCATGGCGCTTTACATGAGGATGAAGGAGACAAGAACAAGTACACTAAATCTAGGCAATCAGGACGTACAGGTACAGGAGGGGCAGGGACCCTGTCCACGAGGGCTCACAGTCTATGAGGGGTCGGTTAGGATACAGTAGGATGGGGGAATGTCAGGTATGGGGCGTTCGCCTGGGTCTCATGGCAGGTTGTAGGCTTGACGGAACAAGTGAGTCTTCAGGTGACACTTGAAGCTACTCAGGGTAGGAGAGTGTCTGACGTGTTCGGGTAGGGAGTTCCAGAGTAAGGCAGATGCCCGGGAGAAGTCCTGGACTCGGTTGTGCGAAGAGGTGATGAGGGGGGAGCAGAGGAGGAGTTCTTGGGAGGAGCGGAGGTTGCGTGAGGGTAGGTATCGGGAGACCAGGTCGGAGATGTATGGTGGGGCCAGGTTGTGTATGGCTTTGTACGCCATGGTTAGTGTTTTGAATTGGGATCTCTTGGAGACGGGGAGCCAGTGAAGGGCTTGGCAGAGGGGGGAGACAGGGGAGTAGCGGGAGGACATATAGATGAGTCGGGCAGCGGAGTTGAGGATAGACTGGAGAGGTGTGAGGGAGTTAGCCGGGAGGCCATTGAGAAGGAGGTTGCAGTAGTCAAGGCGGGAGATGATAAGAATTGGAGGAAACTGTGCAAATCAAATTATTATGGCCTTGGCACATCTTCTTTAATATTGACTTTATAGAGATGATGATTGTAAGTCTGAGCCCCATTGAGCTCTGTCTAGTTGTATATTTCTGTGGTTCAGATCTTCACAGTCATAGATCCACCCTTGATAACAAAACCGAGGACATAGATTAGAATAATGAATAATGTAAATTATGAGACAGATGATCTTTTTCGAGAAGTAACTTTTCATTCCTCAGGTCTTTAGTATCCAAAGTTTCATTGAATTATAAGCCATTTCATAGTTTGTAAACCATTGATATCTCATTCTCCAATCATTTTGGGTTGTATGCTAAATATGATGTGTGGAACATCAAACGTTGGTTCTTTATAAGAATATTGATTTTCTCTTTTTGTGTTTTTAAGTTTTCTGACTATCAGAACTACATTGTGAATGGTTGCGTGAAGGATAATCCCACAATGGAACGCTCAATAGCTCTCTGCAATGGGATTTCCCAGTGGGTTCAACTGATGGTCTTGAGCCGACCAACTCCACAGTTACGAGCTGAGGTCCTTACCAAGTTTATTCATGTGGCTCAGGTAAGCAGTCATTTATGTCCTTGTGTTGTGAAGAAGAGGTGTACACAGCTCTCTACACCAATATCATTTGCTTTCACTGTCCTTTCAGAAACTTCAGCAGTTGCAGAACTTTAACACACTGATGGCAGTCATCGGAGGACTTTGTCACAGTTCCATATCTAGGCTTAAGGATACCAGTTCTCATGTGTCTCATGATGTGCATAAGGTGTGTATTAAATTAGATATTTTTACCTACCAAAAAATGGAGTGTACTGTCATATTCTAGTGGCCATTGCCAAGACTTAGGGGGCATTACATAGAGAATAACTTGAGACCCTTGGTGATAAAAAAGACAATTAAGAAGCTAGCCGGTGGCGAAACTTGAAGCTCATGGGCCCCGATGCGAGAGCTACAACCGGGCCCCCAGTTATTGCAAATCTTTATTAGCAATAGTCTTTTTCTATAGGTCAAAAATACTTTTGGGGTTCACTAGGCTCCAAGGCCCCGATGCGATTGCAACCCCTGCATCTGTTGTAGTTATGCCCTTTTATTAATAGGCAAGCATTAATTAAACATATTCTTCTTCATGCAGGTCCTTAATGAAATGACTGAGCTCCTGTCCTCCTGTAGAAATTATGATAATTACCGGAGAGTATACAACGAGTGCAGCAATTTTAAGATTCCCATTCTTGGGGTTCACCTGAAAGACCTGATTTCTCTCTATGAGGCCATGCCTGACTTTTTGGATGAGAAGCAAATCAACGTGCCAAAGCTACACTCCATGTACAATCATATCAATGAGCTCATCCAGTTGCAAAACATAGCGCCTCCTCTGGATGCTAATATGGATCTCGTACATCTACTCACAGTAAGTAAAGCCTCCTTAAATTATCATATTCCTGCTAAATCCTCAATTATCCAACATGGTTGTAATCTCCAATTTTGGTATTAAAGTCTATCACCTTCCAAAATCATGGTTGTTCTCATGCAGAAACAGTGCCACCCTTGTTCATGGGTTGTGTCCTGTATTGCCTCTTAGCCCCATTCATTAAGACTGGTTAAGTTTCAGTTCCAGATCCAGTCTATGGACAACAGTGGCAGTGTATGTAAAATAAAGCACCCATGTTTTTGTAATCTCAGAAAAACTCTATAACTTCTATATAAAGTCATGGCCAAAAGGTTTGAGACTGACACAAATTTTGGTGTCACACAATTTGCTACTTCAGGTTTTCAGATCTTTTAGATGTTTCTCTGGTTACTGAAGTAGAATTATCAGCTTTCATATGTTTTAAGTTTTAGTTAAAAGCTCAATATTTCCTATATTGACCTTTGTTTTTAAGATTTCTGCCCTTCGCCTGGCAGCTGGATATCAACTTCTGTCAAAATCTGACTGATGATAACATGTTCTTGTCTAATTAGGGCTTGGAGATTATCATAATTTCTGTGTTTTTGGGGATTTAATCACTTTTTGGGTATTGAACCCAGGTTCTCAATGGACATGAGATCTGGAGTGTTTCCTGGCCATGGACCCAAGGTAACATATTTTGTTCACTGAGATGGTTATCACTTTTATCTTGGGTCATGCTCTCCATCATACTGGAAAAAGCATTGTACATCCACAAATTTCTTCTGCATCGTAGAGACAAGTTGCTCTTGGAGATCCCATTCTTTATTTATGGCGGCATTCTTAGGGAAAATTGTTTGTGAGCTCCCTCCATGTCTGAGAAACCCGCACACATAATTGGTGTCAGAAAAAGGGTCGCTCACTATTTTGCCTATTATCTTTCTGACCTGTCCTTCTTTGGAACAAGTTGATTCTTTGGCATGTTGAACTATCCTTTTTAAGAGTTGTTTCTTAGATATAATTCAGTACCTATTTAGATTATGAAATTGTTTAACTGTACTACTCACATACCAGGTTCCTCAGACAGCTCAACTCACCAGCACTGACTTGTAGTAAAGAACAGGAGAAACGGAGCAGTTTTCTTCCAAAATGTTGTTATTAAGTACAATGCAGTAGGTGAAAAGGGAATCCTTACAGGGAAATATACATGTGGTCTACATAATGGCTTATGCAGATTGAACACTAAGGAAGAAGGGAGGAGCAAACTAATACTTTGCCAGCTACAGGAGGACATAGGGAAAACTTCACAAAGCATGAAATCTGCCTAGCAACAGCAAAGGGAAATGCATATATAGAAATTATACATTAGAATTTGTTCCCATTTCTGGGACACAACACTGCCAAGAATAAGAATTGGATCTAAACATCCTCCAAGAGCAACTACTCCCAATGATCTAAGAACAATGGTAATGTTGAATGATGCTTTTCCAGCCATCAGATGGAATTGGCCGTGAAACTTATATCCAACTGCCAAGGCGAATTGCAGAAGTCTTGAAAAATGAGGGTCAACACTGTAAATATAGAATCTTTACATAACATAAACTTGATGTATTTGTCAAAAAATGTAAAAATATATGAAATGCTGATAATTGTACTTCAGTAACCAAGGAAACATCTAATAACTTCGACGCATCAAACTTTGTGAAAAGCAAAACTTGTGTCAAATCTTGAAACTTTTGGCCACAACTCATTCTACCTCACTATTAGAAGAGGGCTCAGCTAAATTCTTCAGTCCCTTAAGTTTCAATGGAGCAGATGCACACAGGCGCAACCACCAATCTATATAGATAGAGAGCTCAGGACTTCCATGGCAGTAACTTAAAATAGGTGCACTGTTTAGAATCTTCACAGAACTTGATGTATGCATAGGAGGCGCAAAATCACCTTTGTGAAATAGAAAAATGTCCTAAATACTTTTGAAAATATTCAATCATATTAGGGGGCTCAGCTTGATGCCTTCCTTGCATGGGCCCCGGGCCTCTTGAAGATAGCACTTGACTTCCATTATTGTGAATGGTGAGGGTCCCATTGATCACATATTTTTACCTTCATCTTTCCTAAGCAATAATTATGAGTAATCCCTTAACCCTATAATCCTACTCACATAGTCTTCTATTTCTGTAACTCCAGAAGCCAGACTAGATATTATAGCCAAACTTCCAGCAGACAAGCGTATCCTCAATAGCCATAACTTTAGCAGCTGTTCCATCTGTTATATGGCCACATCAAAGATATCCAGCTACACTGATGAGCAAAAGGGTAACAATGTTTTGAACTTTTGACTTTCAGTCTCCATATTTCACCATCCACTACAGCTTTGAGCACGAGACTACCTTCATTTAATAGACAATCACCATAACTAATCATATGCTAAATAGTTGCAAGTCAAATTTTTGTATGAGATGCCAAGATGATTGTCTATAAAATGAAGGTAGTCCCACGCTCAAAGCTATACTAGACAGTGAGATATGGAAACTGAAAGTAAAAAGTTCAATACACTGTTACCCTTTTGCTTGTCAGGGGATATTGCCTAAACCACCCCGGTAATCATGCGATCCTGTTGTTTTTCATTTTCTGTTTAATAAACATTAGAAAATATCTATATAAACTCTTACAATTACATAACTCTGCTGCATTGTTGGCCACGGCAAACACACGTCTGCTTTGTTAATGTATAAAATTGGATTTAGGATTTAATTTGTTGACCTAGGTGACACCAGTATATTAATTTTCACCGTTTTTTTTAAATAAATATGCTTAATTGTTCTGTTTTCCAGCTTTCCTTAGACTTGTATTACACAGAAGATGAAATGTATGAGTTGTCCTATGCGCGGGAACCAAGAAACCATCGCGCTCCAGTAAGTGTATTTTAGGATTATTAAGAGTTTAAAGGTGTATATATACCTAACAATCAGTGTTAAGTGACTGCCGATCAGCAATGTGTACAGTTTATATAAGATGATGGGCTGCCATAAACGATGATCTTTTGTGCAGCACAAAAGATCATCCCCCCCATCCCCGCTGAACAAGGGTTTTGTTCTTTTATTGGGTGATAATCAGCCTGTTACACTACAAGATTATCGTGAAACGCACACTCATAGGAACACTCGTCCTTCAGTGCAAATGCTCATTTACACACAAGTTGGTAACATGCTCATATGGTCAGGCATTGGAGTAAGGAGAGGCGACAGGCCCCTTAGTTGTAAGTCAGGAAGGGTGATGGACTTACCCTGATAACACAGTATACATGTGACACAGATTCTGTATAGGTAACTCTATACTTGACCTGTTTGGCACAAGCTACTACAATTGTGCATTTACAATGGATAAAGCCCTTTGTTAGGAAAAGATTGAGCCGTGATTACATAAATGTTCTCTGTATTGAGGTCAGCTGGAAATTAGGATGGAAAGTTGTCAGTGCATACATTAGAGCTATCACTTGTATAACACTTATTACTTACATAAGCAGATGCCACAGATGAAATGCGATTCACATGATGATGGCCTACATAATCGTGGGCTTGTGGAGGTGTAAATCTATAGTGTAGAGCTCCAAAATAAGATGAAATGCAATGAGGGAATCGTGCCTGTAAGTGGAATTGAAAGTAACCGTTACTTCTACATTAAGAGAATTTTACCTTTATAGCTCTTTATCAAGTATATCAGAAAATGAATTCACTAATTTACTGTAAACCCATTTCAAGGACAGGGATGTAGGGATCTTATTTCAGTAGGAGTGTCTTGAACAGAAAGATTTATGTACGATGAAAACATTGTTGCTTTTGTAGTCACAAGGAAGTACAACGCTTAGGCTGCTTTCACATTGCGTTTTTTTTCCTGTCCGTGGGATCCTACTTTTTGCAGGACCCCACAGACAGGAACGGACAGCATCGGAGGTGAGCTCTGGATGCCATTTCTGTGTCCGGGTCTGTGATCTTCACGGGTCTGGACACAGAAATCCTGAGCCTGCAAAGTGCAGGCAAGCCGGGCACTTTCACTCCCGAAAATATATATATATATACATTGCGGGAGTGAACAAAGGGTTAACAATAAAAAAAAAACATGCTCACCTCTCCGGCGGTGTCCCACGCTATCTCGCTCCCGGGCTCAAGGACCTGGCGTTGTCTGGCAACCCGATCAGCTGAGCTGTCATGTGACCGATCAGCTGATCGGGTTGTCACATGACCACGCGGTCACATGACTGGCATCAGCTGAGCAGTTTAAATCCCGCACCTGCCAAAATTGATCGGCGGGCGGGAGATTTAAACTGCGCAGTCATGTGACAACCCGATCAGCTGATCGATCACATGACCGCTCAGCTGATTGGGTTGCCAGGCAATGCCAGGTCCTTAAGCCCAGGACAGCATGGGACACACGCTGGAGAGGTGAGCATAATATTTTTTTATTTTTAACCCTTCATTTACTTAATTTCACTTCTACAATGTATGGATATACATTGCAAAAGTGAAATCAAATGGGAACAGAGCAGTTTTAGTGTACTGAGCATGATCAGTACACTAAAATCGGGTCCGAGAAACGATCCTGTCATTTCTCAGACCCGTGCTCCATAGGCCCCCATGTTAAAGGCCGCGGATCGGGTCAGAGCCGATTCAGTCCGATTTGGTCCGCTGTGCCCAAAATCTGAGCAGTCTCTGATTTTGGCACAGGAAAAAATCAGACCGAATCGGATCTGATACAAATCGGATGGCAATAAGGCCAAATCTGATCCGTCGCCCATGGGAACACATGGGGCCAAATCGGAACCGCGGCTGTTCATTTTACAACGGACAGCCATGGATTGCTAAAATCTCAGTGTGAAAGCAGCTTTAGTTGTTATGGTCCGTAAAGAGGTGAAAAGCTTTGCAGTCATTTCCAGGTGTAAGCATAGTTTCTTAGCAAACACACACAATACTAGTAGAAGAGACTAGGTCATTGCCACTTGGATATTTTGAGGCTCTTTGTCTTGGGGTGGGTGCATCCATCCAACTACCCACCTTAGGTCAATAGAGCTTGCTCAGCCTTTGCTCTGTGCCAAACTTTCTCTTTAGTGCCCATCTATCTCTCAGACTCCTAACCAACCTTTCATAACCCTCTCTACAAAGCTATATGTATACTTGCTGCGTTACTTGATGTCAGAGCTCCACACTCTGCTTGGCTCTGCACTTTTTCACTATTATGGGCACAACCTACTCTTCTTCAGGGCTTGCTCAGATGAGTGTATAAATCAGAAGAGTGCTATCTAATGTTTTGTAGGATAGCACTTGGACCAATATTATTTGCGATTTTTTTTCCCAAGCTGAATCGGCATGAGAAAAAAATATTGCAGCATGCTTCAAATGCATGCAATAATTGGGTTCAAGTCTATGGGTACCTGCAAAATATCGGACTGAACTTGGATGTCCTCAGAGTGCAGTCCAATTAAATAAAATTTGGCAGCAGACAATTAAGATGACAGCCTCACCCGAAAGGTGTGGGGGCATCCATTACAGAACCACTGCTCAAAGATGGGCATAATAGAGAATGACTGAACTGGGGCAAAACGTACATAGATAAAACATTTTCCTAAGGATTCTGGTTTATGTACAGATAAAGCCAAACAAGAGCTCTTTGGCAATGCCTACCAACATTGTGTTTATACATGACGAAATGGAGTCTACAAAGAAAAGTGCACCCTACCAACTGTGAAAATCGTGCGGACCAGGGGCGTAACTACAACTGGTGCAGAGGTTGCAATCGCACTGGGCCGGGCCATGAAGCCTAGGGGGCCCCAAAAGTCCCTTTGGCCTATGGAAAAAGACTGTTGCTATTAAAGATTTTCAATAATTAGGGGCCCTGTTGGAACTTTTGCATCCGGCGCCATGAGCTTCAAGTTACAACCACTGGTGAGGACTCATAATGATATGGACTGGAGCCCTTAAATGAGCTGTAGAAACAATGAAGTCAGAGAATTTAAAACTAGGGTGTAGCTGAACACATTGGGTCCTACAGCAAAATAATGACGCCAACATTCTAAAGTACGAACACATGGTTAAGGACAAGCAATGGATTATTTTACATTGATCACAATCCAAGTGAAAATCTCTAAAGCGAAATCTATGTTTCTTCCTTTTTTTCTTTTCTGGTGAAGAGTTGACTTTTTGTGAAATGTTTTAGGAATATTATTGCAATATTCTAATCATACTGTTGTTACATAGCCACTAATGCCTGAAGATATTATTCTTTCTATAATAGTGTGCCAGTAATGTCACATCTATATACACGTTTCCTGAATTTCACAGACACAACACAATCCGATATGTAAAGTATATGGAAATTATTTTGCAAATCCTGACAATCAGATGAAGCTTGGTGTGAACTATGGTATAAATAGCTGCAGTTTTTCACACCTGAGCTGCTCACAAATACAGATGTAATATGTGATAAAACTGGAGGTGGATCTAGTTGGCTAGAATTAAAGCATAACTATCATCCCAGTGCTGAGAACAAAGATCTAGGGCAGGGTTTGCCGCTGGTCTGTTTTTCCTATTCTAGCTCAGCTGATTGGTTAATTTCTCGGTGCACATTTCCGCTTGGATGACTTATTAAACAATCATCAATCATCTACAATCAGCCTGATGTTAATACAATCGTTGTGCGCACTTAGTGTATTATTCTTCTTGACAACACGTGTTGCTGAGAATGATAATTTTTGAGCAAGCCTAAAAATTATTTAATGCAATGAACAGGCATTTTACTCTACGCCAGTGATTTGCATTCTGTGTATTTGGGAGTGTTCGTTCCAGATCAGTGGGGTAATAATGCATCATTACTGTTATAATCTGCTGTGGCAATATAACATGAAATTAGTCTTTCTAAAGAAATGCAACTTCATTTATTTCCATACAGCCCGTCACCCCCTCCAAACCACCTGTTGTTGCAGATTGGGCATCCGGCGTCTCCCCTAAACCAGACCCTAAAACAATCAGCAAGCATGTGCAAAGGATGGTAGATGTAAGTACAGTTTCCTAATCTTAGTCTTTACCATACCATTGCTTCTATTTCTTTGTTATTTTGTATAATGAGATTTTTTTTATTGCAGTCTGTATTTAAAAACTATGATTTGGACCAAGATGATTATATATGCCAAGAAGAATTTGAGAAAATTGCTGCCAGCTTCCCTTTTTCATTTTGCATCATGGATAAGGACAGGTAAGATCTAATATTCGAATATAGCAGGGGTGCGGACCTCCAGGCCTTGAGAGCCGCCAACAGTGCAGTTTTCAGGATTTCCTTAGTATTGCACAGATGATAATATAATCACCTGCACTGGTGATGATTCCAACCCCTGTGCAATGCTAAGGAAATCCTGAAAACATGACCTGTTGGCAGCTCTTGAAGCCTGGAGCTCCCTACCCCTGCAATACAACATATACTTTAAAAACATCCTAAAAGCCAAAGTGGTGCTGAAAATTAATCTTGTTTTTTTTAAACTTCTAATCCTGGGTCGAACTTCTTCATGGTCAGAGTTCAGGTGCTGAACATTTCCAAATCACTAGAGGGAGTATCACTGATGCTCCGGTCCATTCAGTGCTTGGGTACATTTGGTGCTCAGCCCAATACAAGACGCTTGCATTGTTTGATCGGCTGCACTGGGGGAAAAGCAGAGTTTTTGGCTGTAATTTGATTGTAACATAAAAATAAAAAATAGATAAGTCCTTATCCACCTGCCCGAAGTGCTTGTTTTTGGCTGGCTGTATGGCGGACAGCCAAATTGCCCATCAGTGACTCCCAATATGATTTGGGTCCAAATTTGGTCCAAAATACCTTTAAAAAAAAGTCCTGCTGACTCCCAGAACCCGACCTTCCACTCATCTCTAATCCTGGGCAATCTGTTAGACTGCCTTCACACATTTTCAAATATCTTGCAAACGGCACATTGTTTTGCCCAAGTTGCAGAAAAAAATTGCAATGTGTGAATGCAGTCTTAGGCTGGAATACAGCATACAGTGTTTGAGGAAGACTAAGGCTGGCTTCATACTTTTTTTTTTTCAGGATCCAAGGCTGTCCGATGTGAACCTGACGGCCCCGGACCCGATTTTGGACTAATGAATGCCTATGGTGCCAGATAGGGCTGGATGACAGTGATTTGCCATCCGGTTTTGTCCCTGTCTGGAGCATCAGGCTGCATTCGATTTTTGTCCCGGACACAAAATCGCAGCTTGCAGCGTTTTTGTGTCTGGGGCAAAAATCTAACAAAATCGTATCCTGTTGGATCCTCCCGGATCCAGTGCGATCCGGGCCCGCCTAACATGGGAGTCTAAGGGCGCCAGAGCACACCGGAATGACAGAAAATCGGATCCAGTTCCTTGGCTGCTGCGCTGAACTTCAGCACCTGGAGAGCTCCCGGCTGAAATTTGAGAACCGCGGCTTGCTCCCCGCTTGCCATGATTTTGAAATTTCAGGACCTGGCCAGCGGCATCAGCCGCACACGCCTATTCTGGCAGAAAACAGGACCGGAGGGCATATTAATCCTCCGAAGCTGTCAGGTTGTGTCCGGTGCATCCGGCTAAAACACCGGGCACAGCCTGACAGCAGAAAACTGTGGTGTGAAGCCGGCCTTAGAGCAAAAAGCTATGAGTGGATTCAATAGGAATTGTTGAAATAAAAGGAAGAACTTGGGTAAAGGCCAGATAGAGTAGGTAAATGTGGCCCAAGGCTAACGGGTGGCCAGCCACTGCTTTTTTTCTATGTTATTTAACAAGCAGTCGCTTTAGTTTGCACAACTACATGGATGATTGTAATGGATTCATGACTTTGTGGCAAGGAGAGCTGCTCTGCAAAATGAAATGTTGAATTTACTGGCAAATAAAAGATGGCTTGGTTTGGCATCACCCGTATATTTCTCCTTACTCCTGGATTTTGATTGGCTTTAGCTCAGCAAACTGGGTGTGTAATGTCTAAAGCAGCTTCCATAATGGAAGACAAAGCTGCAACATATTGAGCTGAAGCCGCTGATTAGCTTCCCAGTTGGGGATTTTCCCAGTTGTCAGGGTGTATGGACCTCACATTCACCTAGTCAGTGCCTGTTATCTCATCTTTACAGGGAAGGTCAGATCAGCAGACAAGAAATCACGGCATATTTCATGCGGGCCAGCTCCATATGTTCCAAACTTGGCTTGGGTTTCCTGCACAACTTCCAGGAGACCACCTACCTCCGGCCAACGTTTTGTGACAACTGTGCTGGATTTGTAAGTATTTCATCTTTACCCACCAATATGCATGCACAACAATAAAATCTGCTGACATTTAGTTTTATTTCATAAAAAGTACATTTTTAGATTTCATGGTTTTCCTGACACCATCCTAGGTGGTTCTAACTGGTGTCACCTTGTAAAATGTAATTGTTAGAAGACACAACCATGAAACGATAACTCAGAATGCTTCATATATATACAGGAGTCACTGATAACTTGTGACAGCCCCTGATCTCTGTGTAGGGGTGGTACACCAGAGTGCGCAATAACCCCATCTCCTGGCAAGTATGGTAGATCTCCTTAATCCTGGCCCCCAACACATGATATAATCCTCACTCCTGACTGCACAGTGCAGAGTGGCTAGAATAGATTACTTCCCATGCTTTCCTACTAATATTAGAAGTCCTGGTGATTACCTGTAGTATAAAGCCATTCTCAGTGGGTCAGAGATCTAAAGGTAATGTCACACGCGGCAATATGGCGTTGCCTGATCGCCCTGCACTGCAGTGAAATCAGGCGATTTCCACCAGACGATTTCTGCGCATCTTGGCGTGTGACAGGGCGATAGCGATGTAGAAAGCGAGCTCAGACAATCTGGAAGCAATTCCAGAGGCGTGCCTGAGCGTTCTGTTTGGCTCGCCCCGTCTGCCGCGATTGGTGGCGTTCCCATTGGCTGGCTATGGCTAAGGCGCCATATTTGAATAGCCATATAGTAGAAAGGGCACATGCGTCATGTAGTGTGCAGACATCCTGACAAGGCTGACCAATGGTTACTCAGTTGTGTCGGCCAATCGGAGTGATAGGGGCGCAGTGAAAAAATCTCTGGCACGCCTGTCTCCTCGCTGTACTCACACTCTACGGCCATATCGCTGATGAGATGGTGGCGTGTGACGCGGCGATGTGGAAAAGGGAAATTGCTTCCGGTCTTCTGCAGGTGATTTCCGTAATGCAGGATCGCCGTAGAACGCAGGCAAGATCTCTTGTGTGACAGGGCGACGGCGATGTGCAAAAATGTTCCCGAAACGTGCGCGCTCACGTCAAATTGCCGGCGATATGGAAGCCATATTGCTGTGTGTGACGGTACCTTAAGGTGTAAGGTTTCTCCTTGTGGAGATTGACCTGCGAGTATAAGGCGACTTAAACACATAGTGCCTCTCTGGGGAATTAAAAACGCAAATTGTCTCTTTTATATCTTAAACCATGTGACAAGGCTCGTTAAAGGGTCAACATTGACTTTAGGATTGCTACTTCCAATAGGTAGCGCTAGAGTTTAAACCCTCTTCCTCTCTGAAGAGACTAGAGCAACGACATGTGAGCTCCTCCAGAAAGGGATTCTTTGTAACCCCTGGCTAATAAAAGTGTTGTGCAAGGAAAGCTCCACTATTAAAGGGAATGTATAATCAGAAAATGTCCTATTAAATCAAGTTAAATATGTTAAAAAGCAAGTAGCACTTTTTGTTATCCATAAATCAAAACAAGACATGAAACTTTGTAATATAATGTGCTTCTTTCTCCTCCTGGACTTTAATTCTCATTTTAGTGACTACACATTTTCCCAATACTAAAATAGGAGATAATAGTTGATGCTCATAAAAAGTCTATGGAGAGCCTGCATCAGAATAGATCTGCCAATTAATCAATAATGGGAAAATCTGTCAAAGCTGAACACAGATTTTATCTGTGAACTAAGGCTGGCTTCACATTGCGGGTCTGATCCGATCCGAGGCTGTCAGGGTGAACCTGACAGCCCCGGATCGGATCAGCACACAGACCCGGAGGGCTAAAATGCCCTCCGGTCAGGTGTGCTGCCGCCGCTGATGAATCAAAACCACGGCTCGCATGGAGCTAGCAGCGGTCCTGAAACCACAGCGGCGTGCAGCCGCATGTGTCCGGTTACCGGATCCACCCGGACCGGTGCAATCCGGCCCCATAGGCTCCCATGTTACGGAGCGCCGGATTGCCTCTTGGACAGAAAAACGCTGCAAGCAACATTTTTGTGTCCGTGAGAGAATTCTGAATTCTCCCGGATTGTCCCGGACAGATAGAAACCGGATGACAGAGAGCTGCCATCCGGCTTCTATCCGGCCCCATAGTATACTATGGGGCCAAAATCCGGTCTGGGGCTGTCCGGTTTACACGGACAGCCTGGGTTCGGATCTGACCCGCAATGTGAAGCCGGCCTAAGAATTAAAGATCAATCCAGGAGATAAAAAATACAATTTTCCCTGATAAAGATATATTACAAAGTTGCTTATTTTCATGTGTACTACTGATTTATGTAATAAAAATTATAATGATGGTTACACTTTAGGCTGCCTTCACATCACGATTTTGGAGCATCCATGTGTATCCATTTCAAAATGGATACACACGGATCCGATTTTGCTTCCCATGTATCCCTATGTGCAACTGATGGGCTCAGATGTGTCCCTATTGGCATCCGATTTTAGCACCATCTGTTGCTGTCCGATTTAGTCATGGAGCCAAGATCGTAGCCTGCTGCGATTTTGGTGTCCGTGACTAAACTCGGACACCACGGATCCATGATGGTCCGTAAGAAGTTACAATGAGAGCCTATGGACATCGGATCCGTGTCTACATCGGATCCGATGTCGGCTCCGTGGTTATGTACTGAGCATGCCCAGAAGCTGTGCTCAGTACATAACCCTGTCTCTCCCTGTTCTCCCTGCATTTCCTTCCTCCATCTCCTCTCCCCCCTCTCCTCCATACTGTCCTCTCCCCTGTCTTGTCCCCTGTCCTGAAAGAGGAGGGGAGAGGACGGGGACAGGACAGGGAACAGGCCAGTGGAGAGGACAGTATGGAGGAGAGGGGGAATAGGAAATGGAGGAGGGAGAGACAGGGAGAACAGGGAAGCTGCAGGGAGAACAGGGAGAGACAGAGGGAGCACAGGATCCACAGGGATCCTGCATAGATTCGGATACGGATGGATATTTGCCATCCGAATGCAGGGATCCGTGTGGAGCCGAGGCTGTCCGGGGGATCTTGCAAAAACAAGGATTCCCACGAACAGCCCGAAATCGTGATGTGAAGGCAGCCTAAAATGTTTATTTGTGAATCTGTGGTTATTGCTTCTTAATTATCGAGTCACGATCTACCTTAAAAAAAAATCCTGAAATCCTGCAGTTTTCATTTTGGCCACTCAACCTCATAATAGACTGACACTTCCTGTTCTGTATATCTTATTACCATCACAAGGAGATTACAATGAAGAATAACCCCTACATATAGAGTACTTAGGGTCAAACCACGCACATTAGATGATGTTTACAGCTCACCTCCTCCCCATCCCTGTCTGCACAAGTCAATAGACATATTAAGAATTTAACTCAGGTCAGGGTATTGCAATCAGAGAACGGTCCATGTTTTATGGATGTGTAAATTAAGCCTAATATGTTTCAAATATATATATATTTTTTAGCCCATACACTTTGTTAAAGGGGTATTCCAAACCTTTGTGTTTGAAGTAAACCAGGATTCAACCGGCGCTGCTGATTTTAATGAAAATCCAGGACAAATAATCAGTGTTTTATTGTCAGCATGTTTTCAAGTCACTCTGACTCCTTGCTCTGGACACCCATGTATAAAAACCCTTTCTTTTCTAAACCTTGATGTTTATGGTTTCATCAGAGGATTAAACCGTAATGTCTGATAGGTGCTGAGCTCATTTCTGGAACCTCATCTATCTATGAGTAATACATGAGACCAGTGACTGCCTTAGGCAGTGAAGAAAGTAAGAAGTAGAAGAGAGCAGGGCCAAGTATGCATGGCTTCTGTGGATGTTGTGGGCGGGGCCCAGGGGCTTTGGTGGAGGGGACCCACTGGCAGTCAGAGGGGGTGTAGGGGGTGTGGCAATAGGGGCGGGGCTACTGGGGATCTCCCAGGGCCACGGTGGCCCAGTCTGAGCCACGACGTGCAATAAGACAAGAGGGGGCGAGTCCTAGAGATTGGGACTTGCTCCAAACAGCCACGCACCCTGCCAGCACGCCAGGGCCCCCCAGCCCCTATTCAAATGGCCACGCCCCCTCTAAAAATTGGCGGGCCCCTTACTCAGTAAGGCCAGTAAGGCCATAACGGTGGCCCTGTGTGGGAAGATCGGAGCTACCACACTAGCTTGTTCCCATAAGTCCAGTAGACTACAGTGAAGAGAGTTTGACCCCGTTCCCTCGTTCTCCTGATCAGACAGCAGGAGTCCTAGAGTTATGGCCCAATAAACACAATAGATGTCAATGGTTGAAATGCCAGCGAGATTTATGTCAGTTTCTGATCAGTAAGTAATGTTTAAGTTGGAATAGTGACTTGGAATGACTGATGTTTTCTGTATATTTTCAGCTTTGGGGTGTAATTAAACAAGGATACCGCTGCAAAGGTAAAATTATTATTACTCTATGGCTGTCTGACTGTAACACATTATGTATACCTACCATGCATTCTAAATCGATATATATCAGGGGTGGGGAACTCCAATCCTAAAGGGCAGCTTTTTAGGATTTCCTTTTCATTGCACAGGTGTTGGACTCATCACCATTGCAGGTGATTATATTATCACCCTTGTAATACCAAGATAATCCTGAAAAGATGATCTGTTTGCGGCCCTCCCCTGATATATATGAGATCTGGAGTTATTGTGAACCACAATAGGACCCGGTATAGAGGTTACATCAACTGAGGCCTGAGAACCACCTCCTAGCTCCTGGTATCCCTGACTTTTCATTTTGATTAGCCGGCCTGGCTAATCATTGTTGCGATGTATGGTGTCATGCCAGGACAGTTAATCAAAACAGGAGTCGGAGATGCTGTCAGGTAGGACAGTTCTCAGGCCACAGATTACTGGTATGGCCCATGGGCCAAGCTTAGTTTGATTAATAGCTGCTCTGTTTCATTAATATAGAGTTTATCTACACTGCATGAAAGGGCTTCCCTATAGGAGGCATACACATCATCATGGCCAGATTATCATATGCATTATAGTTGAAATATATCGTGTGACAATATAATTGTCAGTGTGGGGAAATATAGAAGGAAGTCTCACCACACCTACATATACTGTCTGTAGTCAGTGCACGCCCTACTTACCAGTGTAGACAGGCTGGAAATGAGGTGTGTAGCTATATCCCTTATTATTCATTGTTTTCTCCATTGTGTTTTGTGCCACAGACTGTGGAATGAACTGTCACAAGCAATGTAAAGAGCTGGTTGTGTTTGAATGTAAGAAGAGGTCAAAGTGCCCCTCGGGGGACGGCAGCTTATCACCAGACTCCGGACAGACTGACGTTTTATTGGCTAGTGGCAAGGAGGTGACAAACGGTGAGCATGTGTCTTATGGAAATAACGGCTTTGAATGACTAAAAATAAAAGAAAACTTAAATTGATGATATCATGAAAGTTAAGGAGGATCTGTCACCCGATCAAAAGTAATCATTTTTACTCTTATTTTATTTGCTCTCCTCCCCTGGTATCCTGCTTTTGTTTTGTTTTTTGTTTTTTTTAAATCTGCCATACAGTAGCAATGTTACGGGCCTTTTTATGTAGCACTGCTCTTTGTGGCCTTTGCAAGGGGGTGTGGCTCACAAGGTAATTATGCAGAGCACCCTAAACACACACCCCAAAGGATCCTGTGAGCACCGCTCCCTGGGAAATACTATAAATATTAGCACTAAATATGAAGACCCATATCTCTGGAACTGTATGGTGGATTAAAAAGAAATAAAAAGAGCAATATTCACGGGAACAACAGGAATAAGATACTGCAGTTCCAAAAACTGGCCATATGTAACATAACTGTAGGTCTGTCCCCTCCTTTCACTCTTTCTCTTTACTTTTTTCTACTTTTGCACAGACTGCTTAGCTGATGAGGATCCCTTTCCTTATACAAATGGAGAAACCAGTGACCACACAGAAATCAGCAAAGACAGGACAATCATGTTGATGGGCAGCTCGGCTCAGAAGATCTCTGTACGGTTACAGCCGGCTGTGAAGCATCACGCCACACAGACAGATGACTGCCCTCCCAGCCCCTCTTTACTCATTCCCCCCATACGTCGGAGCCGTACCCCGGACCCCTCACTGAACCGCAGCTCATCTCCTTGTCCCAGCCCATTGCTCATTAGGAAGCGGGCATATGCCAAGTGGGATAATAAAGACTCTGTCCGCAAAGCACGAGAGGAGAGACGAGGAATTAAACCCACAACACAAGAACTGGAAAGAGTAAGTTTTATAAATATGGTAATAACAAGTATGACCACCATTAAAAGGAATGCTTCATCACAAAATGACCAAATCAATGACCTATTATTCTTGTTAAATATTAATGCTTAAAATATAATATATATAAATCTTGAAATCTTGCCATTTTCACATTGGACACTTGGGCTAATACTAGACTCACACTGCCTGTTGTTTACAGAAGACTTTTCAGAAGACTCATCACAGACAGGGTTACAATGCAAGGCAACATATTTTTACAGTATGCAAGGTCACCATTTACAGTTGTGGATGTCACAGCTCACCTTCTCCCCTCCTTTCACAATGACGTTTGCTGAGATCTGAGCTTGCCTATGGAAGTCAATAAGTCAGAGGATTGCAATCTATATCAATGTTGCACAATATTTAGTGGCCTGTACAAGGTTTCCGATTTCTTTTTAATATGTGGTTATAAAAATAAATAAAAAGAATAAATATCAAAAATTACAAAAAAAAATTAACATAAAATCTTATTTGAACAATACTTCATTTTCTGAAGACACATTCCCTTTCACACTTTAAAGGCCCAGTGTTTCTAGGTGTGGCATTGACATCTGGAAGATGTTGCTTTGAACCCACAACATGCAGTTGAAGGAGCTCTCAATGGAAGAGAAGCCGACCATCATTAAGATGAAAAAAAGAAAGAAGATATCCTCCAGAGAGATGGCAGAAATGTCAGGAGTGGCAAAATCAATTTATGATTTATTCTGAAAAAAGAAATAATAATAATAATAATGCACTGGTGAGCTGAGGAGTCAAAAAGGCCTGGACATCAATGGAAGACTACAGTGGTGGATGATCGCAGAATCCTTTCCATGGTGAAGAAAAACCCCTTCACAACATCCACCCAAGTGAATATCACTCTCCAGGAAATAGGGTTTAAGTACCCAAGTCTACCATAGAGAGGAGACTTCAGAGAGCAAATACAGAGGGGTCATTACAAGATGTAGACCATTAATCAGCCTAAAAATGGCAAGGTCAGATTAGGCTTTGTCAAAACATCTGAAGAAGCCGTCAAGTTCTGGAAAAGCAGCAGAGGACAGATGAAACGACGATCAACCTGTACCAGAATGGTGGAAGAAGAAAGTATAGAGAACGGTTGATGATGTGACTGAAGACAGGAGCAGGTGGATGAATTCTGAAGTGAACAGGGTGAGACTGCTCAGATTCAACCAAATGCAGCAGATATGATTGGGCAGCGCTTCATGGTACAGATGGACAATGACCCAAGACATACAGCGAAAGCAAAGAAGTGGTATATTCTGCACTGGCAGAGTCATCACCAGATATCAACTTACATAGACAATACTTAAGATAGAAATACCCACAGATAAGCAACAACTGAAGTCACCGTAGTAAAGGTGGCAAAATCTCACAAATGAGGAGACCCAGCGTTTGGTGACGTCCATGGCTTCCAGAGCTCAGGCCGTCATTGCTAAGGATTCTCTACAGAGTATTAAACATCAACATTTTAGTTATGGTAAAGTTAATTTGTCCAATTACTTATGAGCCCCTGAAATAAGGACGTTTTGTAGAAAAATGGTTGCAATTCCTAAACCTTTCACAGGATCTTCGTATTCAAACCCTTCAATTGCATCTCAGTTGTTTAAGCTTAAATGAAAAACAAATAATAATAAATGTTGGTGCAGGTTGAAGCCCTCCATCTGAACAGCTGTAACTGTTCTTTTATCCTTCTTTACAACAGGAGAGATCATATCTGAAGGAGGAAAACACGAGTCTGAGGATCCAGCTGAAAGACGCTCAGCGACGAATTGAATCCTTGCGAGCAGAACTCAGAAAATACATCCTGGATCCTGAACCTGTAGGGAAGGGATCATAGCCGGAGACTGGAACACTGCACGGCCATGTTTATCATAGATGATACCTACTCTGCTGCCTGATGGATGATGAGGGGCTTGTAGGGTCCCTGAAGATGGAGTCCATCCCTGTGCCTGCTCTTTGGTGGTAGCTTAGCAGGAGATACCTGTCATACTGTATAAAGTAGCACATGCACAGTAGTCACTGTCCCCCCACCAGGGCAGCAGGTAAATCTCATAGTTCTCATTCATTCTTGTTGAAGTCTCCCCCAGCGCATTGTGCGCACAGGTCTGGTGGTGACAGCCATGGAGGGGCGATGTACAGCATTTACTGCCCGTGGAAGGAGATGTGTGACGTTTCTCTTTACTTACCTGTATGTTTTGCTCATCTCTGCCCGGCTGGTATCAGACGTAGAGGGTGGCACCACGCACACCTGTACCACGCCCGCGACAATGAGCACACTCTATAAATACTCACACCCTGATAGAGTCAGCACTGCCAGTCTCAGGCCGTCTCGCTCCGGCTCTTCTTTTCATCCATGCCGAATACAATAGGTGAAATGTATTAGGTCTGTTTGAACGGTCGGCTAATGGGAGCAGGATTCCAGGAAGCTGAGATTTGAGGTGCTGTTATTTTCAAGAGCAGACACCTGCTTAAGTTTGCAGATGTTGACATGCAAGAAGATCATAATGAATTGGCTTATCTAATAGGATCTATGATAAGAGAAGCAAACTGTGACCGTACCATAGTCATGGTTCAAGATGGCAGATTAGGCTGGGACTTGTAGTTCCCCTCCAGCTGTGGGGTCACAGTAAACGTAGCTTAGAACTTCTCATAGGTACCTGTTATATCGTCACCAAGCAATAAAATATAAAGCCATATGTATAAAGATGTGATATTTCCACCAAGCAGACGTCCTCACTCGGTAGAGGTGTCGCATTGACGTCAGTGTTACATTCCCTGTCATTATGTAAATGTGTAAGAAATGGTGGTTACCCTATGTGAGTAGCTAGAACTGACTCCTTTCTGTTGTAGGTCTTTAGAGAAGCAGATCCTTTGCTGCTACATGGTCTGTATTAAGTGCAGGTACTTGTGCCAGGTCTGGGGTCTCTCAGCCACAACCCGATAACCTTCGATGTATATATTGTACAGTTTTATATGTTCATACTGTCCGTTTTCTGTGTCTGTTATTTAAGTACAGTTGATCTGATGTCGGTCACTTCTAGGTCCAGAAAGTTAAACAGGTTATTGTATTCGTTCCAGGATTGCTGTCCTTGTTATTCTGGGCTGGGGATGGGACTAGGGATATCAATGTTGTAGTAATAAAACAGAGACAAAAGAGCACGTTATGACTTGTGTGTTGTATACTATATCAGTATTGGATCTCTCCAACTAATAACTATACTGATAAATGGCCACCACTACTTCCATATGTATGGGCACTGGTCTCCCCTAAAAAAATGATACCTTTATTTATAAAGATGCGATGTACCAGTGTCTTGCTAAGTATAGGAAATGACCTAGTGTATGGCAATAGGGAAAGGAATCCCTGAGTATAGGGAAGGGGGTGATGGTGACCCCCTGACCAAACCTTCCGCTGACCCCTGGCCACCATAGTTAGGTGCCGCAACCTATGCACCGAGCAGGATACCCGACCCTGGCTGACCCCAACATGGCCCTTAGGTAGGGAATGGTTGGGATGAATTCTTAGTCAACCCCAATAAGTACTAAAGAACACACAGGGGGCACACACAGGGTAAGGACACAAACATTATATCTCCAGGAAGACTCTGGGAGAGGTACAGCAGCAAACAACAAAGATTCTTCAGATCAATGCAAGCCAACTGCTTTCATCGGAGGCCTGAATCGGAATATAACACTATCACCAGAAAACAGCAAGGGGGAATGTGAGTATTTTAGGGACACCAAGGTAAGTGATGATGATTAACAGCTGCAAGGTGAGGATATCCACAGGGTCCTAAAAGGACAGGGATTAACCCCAAGCAGAGAATATACATAGGACACCGTTTAGGGTGCTCTCACATCACGATTTAGTGCCTGTCCGTGGGATCCGGGTTTGAAGGATCCACACGGATCCCTGCAATCGGATGGCAAATAGCCATCTGATCCGATTCTATGCAGGATCCGTGTGGATCCTGCGGTCCCCTGTCTCTCCCTGCTCCTGCCTCCTGCATCTTCTTCCCTCTTCTTCCTCTGCTATTCTATTCTGTCTTCCCGCTTCTCTATCCTGATCTAATCCCTATCCTGTCCCCTGTTCTCCTCTGTGTGTTTAAAAAAGAAAAACTCCTCCCAGAGGATACATCACCTTGTCACCGGCTCTCAGGATGCGACACCATCGGGACTGAAGGACCTGTGATGATGTCACAGAGCCGGTCACATGACACGTCAGCTGACCGGCTCTCTGACATCACCACAGGCCCTTCTGCCCTGATGGTGTCGCATCCTGGTAGCCGGTGACAAGGTGATGTATCCTCTGGGAGGAGTGTTTTTTTTTTTTTTTTTTTAACACACAGGGAAGAGAACAGGGGACAGGATAGGGATTAGATCAGGATAGAGGAGCGGGGAGACAAAAGAGAATAGCGGGGGGACAGAATAGAATAGCGGGGAAGGACAGAATAGAGGAATGGGGGAAGGAAGATGCAGGGAGAGGCAGGGAACACGGAGCCGACATCGGATCTGAGGTGAACTCGGATCTGATGTCCATAGGCTCACATTTTGTGGGCACTCGGATCAGTAGTGATCCGACGCTGTCCGATTTGAGTCACGGACACAAAATCGTAGCAGGCTGCGATTTTGTGCCCGTGATTAAATCGGACAACATCGGATGGTGCCAAAATCGGATGCCAATAGTGGCACATCCGATCCGATTCCCATAGGGGGACATGGGATCTGATTTTGGATCCGAGTGTATCCGTTTTGAAACGGATATAATCGGATGACCGAAAATCGTAATGTGAAAGCAGCCTCACACCACAGTAGAATGTCAGGGAATAGTTTGTGTAGCCAAATGCTGTAACCTTCTACAGCCGGACACCACTGGACTATATGTCAACCTATCACCCACCTGTAACAACCAAGCATGCAAAATGCATGTGAAGTTTTGCAAAACGCACGTGTTTTTTGCCAACGCAGCGCTAGACGCATTCTCCGACGTTTTGTGCTGCGTTGGCAAAAACGCATGTGTTTTGCGTTTTTGAAAACTCACATGCGTTTTTGCATGCATTTCCATTCAAATCAATAGGGACAAAAAGGCTAACGTTTTAATGTGTTTTTAGCGGTAAAAACGCATAGAAACGCAAATTAAGCAAAGCGCAAACCTGCATTAGATGTGAAACAGGCCTAAGTGCTCTGATGAACACGCCCCTGTGGTTTTCCAACCTGATTTGCGTCTACACTGGATTTCTCCTGACTGGAACACGGGATCTCTATAAAAAAAAAGGTAACCTATTATTGGAGGACAATTGTCTATGCAGCCACACCACTACCTACTGTAAAACATACCAACAGGTTTCCTTTGACAGGGATAAATACATAGTCCCATAGGCGTTTCTATGCGTTTTTTTCCGGTATAAACGCTTCCAAACGCATGCGTTTTTGGCACCCATTGATTTCAATGGAAAACACATAGAAAATGCATGCAAAAACGCAGCCCTAGACGCAACAGCCCACCCCTTATTTTATTGTAACCAAGGCAATGCTGTGTTCTACAGCTAGTTTAAAGGAAAATAAAACAGGAAGGAATCGGGAGCAATATGTGACATTTTCACTGATACTAGGGCTTCCTGGGGTGGACAAAGCTCAAAAAAGGTTAGCGGCATTTGCACTATTATTGTTCATGATTGAACCCATTTTGCTTATTTTACATGAAATCAGCCGAATTTTTCACTGAAATCAGTCATGTTGATTCGAATCGGAGGAATTCAGCGACAATCTGTAAATAACCTGGAAGTAAAGATAGTAAAAACCAAGCGTGATCTCATCAGGAAGAATGTGCTCATGTTCCCTGGGTCCGGCACTTTGGTCATTTTGGGTAATTAAAATCATGATATCATAATGAAAAAAGGAAAAGGAGCATGAACCTCTGGTGACCTGTTTTGAGGATTGAACCCTGATCTCCAGCATCAACAGTGAACACTCAGCACCGGCCCCACAAGGCTCAGGGGGTCCCAGCACCATGATAAGGTCATACTAAAATCTGATGGGGACTGGGAGTTTATCACTAAGTAAAAGAAACCTCACCTCTATGTCTGTCTGAGAATCTGGTCCAATGGTCCTGTGCTCTGCCGGTGTCCTAGATCTCACCGGTTCAATTTCTGGTGTCCACATTTATGAAAATGCTGAATGTTTACAGAACTGATATAGACTGATGAAATGTTTCTAACCAAATCTATAGAACCACTTATTTCAAATAAACGTCCTTGTGTTTCACCAATTTTGGTGATTTTCACATAATGTGCCTGATGGAAATAAAAATTCAAAAGTAAAGGATGAAGGAATCGGGGTGAATAGTTGAGATTTTCACTGATATCAGGGCTTCCTGGTGATTTGCACATATTTCTATGAACCGTATAAGGCCAAGCCTGATGAAGGCTTAACAGAATATGCACTATTATTGTTCACTATTAAACCCATTTTGCTTAGTTTCTCATGAAATCAGCCTAATTCAGTCACTTTGATTCAAATCTGAGGAATTCAGTGAAAATCAGTGGAAATCACCTGGATGCCAAAAAGTCGTGATCTCATCAGTAAGAATGTGCCCATGTTCCCTGGGTCCGGGGTAGGAAAATCCTGGAGTACGACAATATATACATTCTAACTGCTTAAAAAAAAGAAGCTGGGAGATCACTGGGATTTGGTGATTTGCACGGATTTTCACTGATTTGCACTGATTTTCACTGATTTGCACTGATTGCACTGATTTCCTCTGAATTCCTCAGATTCAAATCATCGTGACTGAATTCGGCTGATTTCACTGATTTCATGGAAAAATAAGTAAAATGGGTTTAACCGTGAAAAACAATTGTGCAAATAGTGCAAATTCTGTTAACCCTTTATGAGCCATGTCCATAAAATATGTGCAGATCACAAGAAGCACTATTTGTGATTTGTGTTTTAATTTAATCATGATTTGAATCAGGTGAATTTGATGAAAATTTCATGAAAATCATAAAAACACAGTAAAATGGGAATAATTACAGGAAATAGATTTCAATTTAATAGATTTAATTAGAGACAGAAATTATTTCAATCTGCTCTACATATTCACATATTAATAACATTGATACCCAGCCTTGAACTGGTGAGATCTTGGTCAGTAGTTGGGTTCTTCACCATTGGGCCACACATTCAGCTGCTCCTATGGTTGGGATTCCTTTTCCTTAGTGTTAAACTCCTTTTTTCCCATCAGATTTTAAAATGAAAAGTTCAACACAATAGAAACCAATCAGCCCCATGAGGTCGGGTTTAATCCTCCAACCTCCAGAGGATAATGCCCATCTCACCAGCTCTGCTCCTGGTTCCCTCCATTATACAAATACTTAATGTTTATAGTAGCAGAGCAAATCATCTTGGGATAATATTTTTCACAATTGATTTAATTCAAAAACATTTTAGTGATTAAATGTATGAAATCTCCAGAGGATAACGCCCATCTCACCACCTCCACTCCCGCCATCCTGCCATCCTCCGGTAAGAAAATGCTGAATGTTTTACAATAGTGGAGCAAACCATAAAGGGTTAATGTCGGACACAAGAGATTTATCTCAAATACATTTTGGTGATTTTTTGTACAATTTGTCATATCTAACATATAAAGCTGAGTTTATGCATGTGTGTGTTATATGTATGTGCCACACGGGCGGCATGGTGGCTCAATGGTTAGCACTGCGGCCTTGCAGCACTGAGGTTCTAAGACACTGGGTTCGTTTCCCACCAAGGACGACATCTGCAAGGAGTTTGTATGTTCTCCCCATGTTTGCATGGGTTTCCTCCAGACACTCTGTTTCCTCCCACACTGTAAAGACATACTGCTAGGAGGTTTAGATTGTGAGCTCCAATTGGGACAGCATTACTGATGTATGTGAAAGTGCTATGGAATCAATAGTGCTATATAAATATTATTATTACATAGCCCCACTCCTACATAATGTTCCACATACATGTGACCCCACCCTTCATAATGTGTTCAGGTGCATATGGCTCTGCCCCTCCAGTCCACCCCACCTCTTCATAATGTAAGGCTGCATATGGCTCCATCCCTCCAGTTAGCCCCACCCATTCTGATGCATATGGTTAGCCCCGCCCAATCATAATGTGCTGATGCATAATGCTCTGCCTCCAGTAGCCCCACCCCTTCATAACATGCAAGAAACATGGGCTCTACCATGTCCCCTTCATAATGCGCCGTGTAACTATTACTCCACCCCCCCCTTCATAATGTGACAGATGCATATGACTCCATTCCCCTCTGGTTAGCCCTGCCCCCTTCATAATGCATGTGGATGCATATGGCTCCACCCTCCAGTTTGCCCTGCCCCTTTATAATGCGCAGTATAATTTCTCCACAACCCTCTGGTTAGCTCCGCCCCCTTCATAATGTGCTGGATACATAGGGCTCCGCCACTCCTGTTAGCCCCACCCCTTGATAATGTGTCATGGGCATATGGCTATGCCTTCTCCGGTTAGCCCTGGCCCTTCATAATACGCTGGATGCATATGGTTATGTCCTCCAATTAGCCCCGCCCCTTAAAAATGCACCTGATGCATATGGTTCCCACAACTTTATTTAACCCTGCCCTCTTCATAATACACTGGATTCATAGTGCTCCACCCTTCAGTTAACCCAGCCCCTTCATAATGTGCCAGATACCAAAGGACTCCATCCCCTGCAGTTAGCCACACCCCTACAATGCACTGTGTTCCTATTGCTCCACCCCTCCCCCTTCATAATGCAGCAGATGCATATGGCTTTGCCCTTCGGTTTGCCCCACACCCGTCATAATGCGCAGTATGCTTATGGCTCTACAACCCTCCAGTTAGCCCCATCCTTCATAGTGTGCAGTATGTATATGGCTCCACCCCCTCAGGTTAGCCCCACCCCTTCACAATGTGCCAAATACATACAGTAAGGTTCTGCCCCCTCCAGATAGCCAAACCCTTCATAATATACCGGCTACATGTGGCCCCACCCTCTATATTATTGTAACACTGGCAACACCCCCTTCATAACTTCGACCCTGGATCCATATGGCTCTGTCCTCCCTTTAGTTACCCCAGCCCCCTTTATTACGCCAGGTTCTACAGCTAGTAAGGTTATTAAAAAAAAAAATAGCCCAAGATCTGAACTCACGGAGCACTGGTTAATCATGATCCAAAAAAACGGCAGGCGTGTAGCACAACTGCAAACCTACAAGACAAGGCCGTCCACCTAAACTGAAACCCCAAGCAAGAGAGCACTAAGAAGCCTAGAGGACCAAGGTCACTCTGAAGGAGCTGCAGAGATCCACAGCTCAGGTGGGAGAGTCTGTCCACATGACAGCTGTTAGGGTGGAAACACACTGGCGTGAAATAAACCGGCCATTTCTCACCCAGAGAGTTGGACGAGTGACATCCGTTTTTTGCTTCCTTTTGCATCCAACTGCTGTGCGAGTGTCCAACATTTTTCTCAGATCACATCCAAGTGGTGTCCGTGTATAATCCATTTTTTTCTCAGTAGCTATTTACTGTATAATCATTTACAGGAACATTTTACAGTGTTCTCAGCTACAGAATGATAATGTATCAATGAAAAAAAACCTGATGCCTCTCAGATGGTCCGTGCGCGGTCCGTGATTTTGTTGGACCCATAGCATTGGCGAGTCTCGCTCATGAATCGCATAGTCGCAGCATGTTGCGACTTGTTTCTCGTCCGTTATACGGATGAGAAAAAAGCATCCGTCACTCGCTAACGTGCTCTCGGACATAGAATAACATTGGTCCAACTGCAATGCGATAAAATCACGCATTGCAATCGTCTGACTTTCACGCCAATGTGGTCGTACCCCAAGGGTACCTTTACACGTCGCAACATTGCATGCAACTTCACTTGCAACTTACTGGTTGCAGTGTAATCATGGACACATTGGCCGTGTACAAATAGAACAATGTGTCCATGATTTCACTGCAACCAGTAATTTGTAAATGAAGTTGCATGCAATGTTGCGACATGTAAAGGTACCCTTAGGGCCACGTCACACACACAGATATTTGTGCAGATATTGTTCACAGATCTCTGGTTGCAGTGAAATTATGGACACATTAATCCATTTATATACAGCCACAAAATGGAACAATGTGTCCATGATTTCACTGCAACCAGAGATCTGTGAACAATATCTGCACAATTATCTGTGTGTGTGACGTGGCCCTTAGTCATATACTCCTCAAATCTGACCTTTATGGAAGAGTAGCCAGAAGAAAGCTATTTTTAAAGCAAGCCATAAGGAGTCCCATTTGCAAAACGCCATATAAAGAACATAACAAGAATGTGGAAAATATTCTGGTCAGATGAGAATCAAGTACAACTTTTTCAGCTAAATGCAAAATGACATTTGAGGTGGAAAACTAATACTGCACAGTGCCCTAAAAACACCATCCCCAACATCACACATAGTGGTGGCAGCATCATGCTGTTCGGAGTCTTTTCTTCAGCAGGGACAAGGAAGCTGGTCAGAGATAAATACAGAGCAATCCTGGAGGAAAACCTGTTAGGGTACCGTCACACGGGGAGATATCGCCGGCGATGTTGCCGGGAACACAGGGGCGTGGCCTAATTGTGGGGACATCGCCGGCGAATTGCCGCGTGTGACAGGACGATAATCAGGCGATGAATCGCCTGAGCAACATCGCCAGGTTTCCCAACAATGTTGGGAAACCTGGCGATGTTGCTGAGAGGCGATCATGCCTGATCGCCCTGTGTAACGCAGCAACCTGCAATGTTGGGGGCGACACCGCCTGTCTCCAACATTGCGAGTTACCGCTCGCTCGGTTGCTGGCCAACCCAGCGAGCGATAGCCGCGGCAACTAGCCGGCGACATCGCCGGTAAGTTGCTCCGTGTTTCATCTCCCCGGCGATGTTGCCAGAGATGCGTCCTCCCGCGCATCGCCGGCAACATCACCGTAACCGTCGCCCCGTGTGACGGTACCCTTAGAGGCTGCAAAAGATTTGAGACTGGGGTGTAGGTTCACCTTCAAGAAAGCCAACCCTAAATATCCTCTCAGCGTTACAATGGATGGTTTAGATTAGAGAATATTCATGTGTGGTGGCATGGGGGCTCAGAGGTTAGCAGTGTATAGATGACAGCATGGTGGCTCAGTGGTTAGCTTTGTGGCACTGGGGTCCCTGGTTCAATTCCCAGGAAACATCTGCAAGGAGTTTGTATGTTCTTCACGTGTTTGTATGGGTTTCCTCCAGGCACTCCAAAGACATAGTGATAGGATGCTTAGATTGTGAGCCCCAATGGGGTCAGTGTTGCAAATTTATGCTAAGAGCTATGGAATTAATAGCGCTATATAAATTAATAAATATTATTATTGTGTGTGTGAATGTCACAGTCCCGACCAAAATCCCATTGTTAATATGTGACAATACTTGTAAATTTCTGTTAACAAACGTCTCAGGCCAGCTTCACACCACGGTGTGATCGGGTCCAGGGCTGTCCGGTGTGAACCTGACAGCCCCGAACCCGATTTTGTGGTAATGCAGCCCTATGGTGCCGGATGCAGAAAATAGTGAAGGGGCGCAAGGAGAAGACATCTTTAGGGATGTGGCTATTAGGTGGGCAATATTAACTCCTCACCTGGAGGTGTTGTGCACCCCCGCACAACACCGGTAGACAGCCTCCAGCTCCTGCGTCCTCCTTAGTTACCGCCAGCGGCTCCAGCCACTGCTTGGCCAATCCTTCCGGCGAGGACCATCACGTGATCGGATCCGCGTCACTGGGAGCCCTGCGCCGATACTTTGGTCGCCCAGCAACCGCCGGTCCCCTGGACTCTATTCAATTTCTCCTTCCTCCACTCCTTGCTCCTTCTGCTGCTCCTGCTGTCTTCCCTCCAGGAAATACCAATGAGAAATCAAAAAAGCAGTCTTTTTAGGAGAGCTGGAGGAACTCATGAGTCTGAAGACCGCTTTACACACACCAACTTCTGTGACCAACTTCTGAACAGATCTCTGGTTGCAGTGAAATCATGGACCATTGTTACATTTGTACACAGCCACAAAATGGAACAATGTGTCCATGATTTCACTGCAACCAGAGATCTGTTCAGAAGTTGGTCACAAAAGTTGGCGTGTGTAAAGCGGCCCTGAGGGTAGCTTTACACGTCGCAACATTGCATGCAATTTCACTTGCAACATTGACATTTGTACACGGCCACAAAATAGAACAATGTGTCCATGATTTCACTACAACCAGTAAGTCGCGAGTGAAATTGCATGCAATGTTGCGACGTGTAAAAGGTACCCTGAGAGTCTGGATGAGACAACTGCAGAGCAAGATCCCTTAAGGTACTGTGAGGTAGCAACCGGGGAACCCGCTTGCAAAACGACAAGAACACGTGTTTTTAAGTTAACCAATGTCTACCCGTTTATTTTCACATATTAATCACATAACCCGGGTAGCATGTTTCACACATATCACATTGATTAACAACACTTTACATAAACACCATACATTTACATTTAACATCACAACACTTATATTGCACATAACGATTTATAGTAACCCGGGACCTGTAACCATGACTCTCTGTCCCCATTGGAGCTCTACCAACAGCTCCCGTGGTGGCTACGGCCTCCGGCCTACTTACACATCTTACAGTACCTTTATAATAAATACATTTGATATACTTCGATGATGACCCTTCCGGGTTCATAACAGGGATTGGCAAACCCTAGTAACCCGTGGCTGCGGCCTCAGGCCTAACCCCGCGTTACCCAGTACGGGAGCCCTTTTAACCCCTGCTTCTGACCTTCGTTACATACGCCTCAACGGGCCCTGTGGGTCCCAATGGCGGTACCTGCCGCCTGGCTTTAGTCCCCCAGCATGATGATATACATTCACCCCTAGTCAGGAATCCTGCCTGACCGGGTCCTTACACACCGTATGTGATCCATCATTCAAACGTCCATGGATCACACACCTGCTCACAGCCCACATCCATGGACTGTGGCCCCTCCATGGCCCATTACAGGGATTGGCAAACCATAGTACACGGGAACCACATCCGATACCTACTAGGAGCCCTATTACCCCTGTCTCTGGCACCACAGGCACACTCACCCCATTAGAGGTCGTGGTTGAGGGACGGGTACCCTCTGCAAGCAGCAGGGCAAGCCTCCCTCTCGTCCCAAGGACGGAACGCCTCCAACATCATCCATACCAGCTGGGTCACTGTCTCTCCACATGATTATACACGGGTCTTACATAGGTCATCATCTCTCATTCAGGGCCATTGCCTAAGCCCTCATACATCAACGGGTCCTTTACTAGTCGGACCCAATAGCGGTTATGCCCGCCTGGCATTAATCACACACAGCTCTCTCCGTTACACGGGAACCGCTGTCTTACCGGGCACGGATCCGGGTCTCGCTACCTGGATACGGGTCCACCAAGCGTCCCCCACGGGCTCCTTTCCCGGACGTGTTTCACCCCACGCCCGGACCAGTATCCACCGGGTTCAGCGGGCTGGCTTCCCTCACCGGGCTGGCGTGCCCGCATTCTCCACCATATGTGAGGTAGCGCCCCAGGGGGACCCGCTTGGCACGGGGAAAATGACAGCAGCGACTACATTTAAACGTAACATAACCAGCGGATTTATTAATTTTTGTCATAAACCGCTTTCAACGCATAAACCATAACACTGTATTTCCATTTTCACATATAATATGCATGTGCTTACATTGCATTATATGACATTCCCATATGACATTACATTACAGGACATTCACATACGTTTTCCCCAGAACTTCAAGGCGTCACCCACCGACCCTTGCAGACCTCAGTCTGGTTCTAAAGACGGCTATCACCGTCTATCACCCTGACAGGGATCATTCCCCATCCTATTACATTACAGGACATTCACATACGTTTTCTCCAGAACTTCAAGGCGTCACCCACCGACCCTTGCAGACCTCAGTCTGGTTCTAAAGACGGCTATCACCGTCTGGCTCTTGAGCCGTACTCGGTCTCTCACACCGCACATCTGACCGCCTGGCCCTTGAGCCGTCCTCGGTCCTCATCACACTGCACATCTGACCCTTGAGCCGTCCTCGGTCCTGGACACTGGCTGGCATGCACACATCAGGTGCACTAGCATGGAGCTGGCAGGCTCCCATCACTTCCAGCACGTCTTCACATGGCAGTGGTCTGGACTTCTCTGATTCCCATCGTCCTCTCCTCACTCAGACACCTGGCAGGTTCTTATCCAGGCTGCCTCTCACAGCTGCAATCCAGTGAGTCAATCAGCACATCTTCACTCACACACAGACCTGAGATGTGATTAACCCCCTGTGCACAATTCAGGTTGGTTCACACAGTATTATCCTATTCCTCATGGATCTCATCCCACTCTCACTGCTGCTCATTAGGCTCATGAAACCCCGATTGTGTTCAGGTTGGTTTCACACAGCACACACAATCAGGAAAACCGGCCCATGTGAACAGAGACCTGCATTGATAACCCGTGTAAAACATCCGGCCAGGGGCCACATCACCACAGTACCTTTACACGCAGCAACTTTTCTAGGAATTTCACTGGCAATTTGCTGGTTGCAGTGAAATCATGGACACATTGTTCTATCTTGTTGGTGTGTACAAATGGAACAATGTCTCCATGATTACTGCAACCAGCAAATTGCCAGCAAAATTCCTAGAAAAGTTGCTGTGTGTAAAGGTACCTGAATACACCTGACGGCTACCTGACTGTCGAAAAGCGTTGTGTGTGTTAACTAAGGGACGTAATAAAAGTTTGATTAGTAACAATGCTCCATTATCTGGTTCCTCCAGCACTCCTAAAAAAAAGACTGCTTTTTTGATTTCTCTATGGTGCCGGATGGCAGCTATTTGCCATCCGGTTTTGTCCCTGTCCGGCAGCATCAGGCTGCATTCGTTTTTTGTCCCGGACACAAAAACGTTGCTTGCAGTGTTTTTGTGTCCCGTGCAAAAATCTGCACAAATCAGATCCTCCGGATCCAGCGCCCCCTAACATGGGAGTCTATGGCACCGGATCCGACATAAAATCGAATGCTGCTCCTGGACGCCGACTGCTGAAGTTTAGCAGCGAGTGCTGCTAAACTTCAGCACCTGGAGCTGTCCTCTGCAGATTGCAGGACCACGGCCAGCTCCCCGCTAGCCACGATCTTTAAATTTCAGCAGCTGCGATCTGCTGATTCCGGCAGAAAACAGGACCCCTCCGATTCTATTTTTCTGTGGCAGTCAGGTTTTGTCCGGTGTTTCCTGCAAAACACCGGACAAAACCTGAAACACCAAAAAAGTTAATCTCACCGAGATAGAAATGGGCAAAAATTTCAGCCTCTAGATGTGCAAAGCTGGTAGAGAAATACTCAGCAGTACCCTCATTACAATTGAAGGCGGTCCTTCAAAAGCTAAGGGGGGCTGAATACAAATGGACAACACAACTTTAAGATTTATATTTTTAAAATATTTAGAAATCCACGTATTATTTCCTTTACAGTTCACAAATACTTGATACTTAGCATTTAGGGCTGGGCGATTTTGGAAAAAATCAAAATCTCGATTTTATTTAAACCTATGGACGATTTTCGATTTAAGTCTCGATATTTTTTTCTATTTTTTTTTGCTTTTCTTTGATGAATAAAGAGAAAAACTAAGAGGTACCGTATATACTCGTGTAAAAGCCGACCCCCCCTACTTTTGCCCCCAAAACCTGGGAAAACCTATTGACTCGTGTATAAGCTGAGGGTGGACCCCAGCACAGGTATACAGCCCCCAGCAGTGTGGTATACAGCAGCCTCCCCAGTGGTATATACAGGCCCCAGCAGTGTTACAGCAGCAGCCCCAGTGGTGTATACAGCATCAGCCCCCAGTGGTGTATACAGCATCAGCCCCCAGTGGTGTATACAGCACAGCTCCCCAGTGGTGTATACAGCAGCAGCTCCCAGTGGTGTATACAGCAGCAGCCCCCAGTGGTGTATACAGGCCCCCCCCCCTTGCTGCCTTAAACCTGTAAAGTAAGAGTTCATTATACTTATCCCGACGCCGCCGCCATCGCGCTCCTCAGGCTTCATCCAGCTTTCTCCTCCGTGGGCGCAGGCAATGACGTCATTGTCTGTGCGCCAGAGGAGAAGCCAGGAGCCCCGGCGATGGCGGCGGGGATAAGTATAATGAACTCTTACTTTACAGGTTTAAGGCAGCAAGGGGGGAAATGCCCTGTATACCCATGGGGGGGGGGCAGGGGCGCTGGCGCCGCCATTTTAAATCGAATTAGACGATTTTGGTTAAAACCAAAATCGTGGCCAAGGGGGCGAATTAATCGAATTAATTCGATTAATCGCCCAGCCCTATTAGCATTGGTGTATCACATTACATTCCAGTAAAATAAGTTTGTGGGTGTAATGTGAAAAACGTGGAAAAGTTCATGGAGTAGGATTACTTTCTCAAGGTACCTTATATACTTTAATTTACCTGCTCACTTAACCATCTTCTTCAAAAGTCTGGTGGCTAAGCATACCCTGGTGATCTGTAGAGGGTTTACCGGTTTGTGATCCTATACCAAAAAGGGAGCCCAGCCTGGGAACAATGAAACTTCCCAAACACAGACTTGCTTCAGTGCATGGAACTTCATCACAAAAAGGCTTGATGTGCATTTTTCAGATAGATTAGAATGGGTCTGTGCTTTATGTGGTTGTTCACATGTGACCATTTTTTAACCTAAAGAGGTATCAGAGATGAGCCTCCGGATACCTATTTAGTTCATATTTTATTTCTCAGACCCTCCATCCTCTACTTTTCAGAGATAATGACCTTTGGGCTGTCATTGGCTGTAAGTCATAATCATCAACATTAACAGAATAAACACTTGAACAATTACGTTTTTGATGATATTCTAATTCATTGAGATGCACTTCTATAATATATTTATATTCACTGTCAGTAAGAAGAGCGGCACTCACTAGATTGCAGTCATATGGACAATTTATTCAGTCCATATCTGGGTTACACATGCAGGGAGGGAGGGGTCAACACCGTCCGGTGTGTCGCAAACCCACATAGTGAAATAATTGCCCGAAGATAGGACCCAGTCCCGGTTTTCTTTCTTCAAGTCTGCCATATATTTATTTTCATCTAAAGGTGATCCCTGCTCTACCATGTCTTACCGGCACAAGTGTGGACTCGCAGAGGATTTCATGCTTGCTGCCTGACTCATGCGACTATAACAAACCGTAATAACAGTGCTAGCAATTAGTTTTTCCACAGCATTGAATCAAGGAGGACATGTTTTTATTACAGGAAATTATAGCTGTGATGTCACTTTGGAGTTTCCAAGAACAACGCAGTAAAAACAATTCAGTCTTCATCATTTCATGTAATTATATGCAGATCTGTTGTGTCAAGTTGCAATGTTCAGCTATTCTGCATGTGGGGAGGTTGTGGGATGCACAATATGGCCTTCCCAGGGTCCGGGATGGCAAGTCTGACGAGTCATGTAATAGGCAATGTGTGTATGTGGGGGGGACGGGACACAAGTGCAATCAAAGACAGTGAGACTTCATCAGTAATCAGGGATCACTTTATTCATCACACAATACAGTCACAGATAAAAATGTACTTTCTCACATTCCTAAAAAAAAATTTAAAAAAAAGTTGACATGTTGAAATAATCATAACATGTAAGGTACCTCTACCTCTAATCATGTAGTGATCCTCAACCCTACCAGCAGTTGTCAGCACCTTGTATCCAAGCATTACAGCCATCTGATGGCATGAGCTATCAATAATCCAGCTCCTACTCAGTCCTAAGGGATGCCGGAATATGGGAACGTAAGTGTATCTACAATGTTACTAATAATATTTCAGTAAAGGCTGGTCCCATCATGCCGAGGTGCATGACTGTCAGCCATGATGTGTACACCATTGTGTTCAGTGACTAACGGCGTATTCCCAATAGGCGACTAAGGTGGTATAGACCACCGCCCTCCATCAGTCGTCATTTAACAGCCCCTTTAGACAAGCAGACCGCACTTCCATGCACACACAACGTCACAAAGGCAAATCTATGCGCACGGAACACCATTGTTCTCGGCAGCACATGTCCTGGTTACGCAGGATGAAGTGCTATCGAGAAAGAGGATTTCTAAGGAAGCTTTAAAATATTTCATTTGAGAAACTTCAAATTTTACAACCCGAGCTTTCCTACGAACACTCACTCCGATTGTCTGCCAGTGTAAACATGGCCTAAGACTGTGGCTACACTGGAAGATTAGAACGTCACATTGGGACATTGAATATAATGATCGGCAATGTGGCTGCTTTTTATAAAAATTAAAGGCAATTAGATATTTGGACGCAGTTTGAATACAACTTTGCCATAACAGACCATAAAGTATGCCACTGCCGCTTGCCACAATATTTGTGGGTCCCTATCTTGTCAGAGGTTCGATGTCGCACACCCAGAGGTGCCATGTGAGCACCTTTGTTCTCCAGTAGCCATAAACTGAACAGAAACTTACAATTTATTGCCGTACCCACAAAGAGAATAAAAATCACCAGTCTATTACTCTTGGATTGGCATTACTAAGTATTTATATAGCGCCATTAGGTTACATGGCGCTTTACAAGTGACTATCGCGGTGCGGCTCCGTCCCATTTCTTCCTCCATTGGATTATTCTCCCCAGGGGTGCTGCAGCAGCTGTATCTATAGTTGTGGCTCATCACAAGTACCCCAGGTGAGCCTATTGTCCAGGCTGCATTCACACCATTGCTATGACGTGTTTTATCAAATAGCACTTGCTTGCTCCGATGTGATGCTATGGACAAGTGCCGGTCCATAGTAAAGAAAAAAAAAGGAGGGGGTTTCTGAGAATGTATTGTAGTTGTGGGATAGGTAATTAATATCAAAATGAAAGGGCCACAGAGCAACGCAACTAGCACTGCTTTGTACAAAGGTGCTGCAGACTCTAACCCATTGGCTTGTATGGGAAAACTCCTGCATTCCCGAACATGACCACTACACTACATATGGAGCAGGGTCACTTCCAATTTGGCATGCAAATTGACTCTTCAGGGAGGAAGAGTGCATGAACTCTAGTGCCACCTATTGAAAGTAGCAATCCTAACTGTCAATAATAGACCCTTGCCATAACTAAGTCATATGACAAGGCTTATTAAAGGGTCGAAATTGACTTTTAGGATTGCTACGTCCAATAGAAGCCACTAAAATTCAAGTCCTCTTCCTCCCTTAAGAGGCAGCTCGCATATTTAATTTCCCAGAGGTGCATTTCATGGTGTACAAGTCTCCTTATGGTACCTTCACATGCTGCAATTTCGCTGGCGATATGAGGCGATCTAACGTGCGTGTGCATGTTTTTCATGGTCGCCTCAGATTGCTGATGCAGTATTACATGCCGCAATCTCGCCCTGAATTAAAGGCGATGTGTCGCCCTGGAAATCACCTCACCCACAGCGGAACCAATCCAGTCGAATTCCCTCGCTGCTTCACATGCTGCAATCCCAAAGGCAATGTAGGCGTACATGTTCAGCGGTGCGAGGAGATAGGCGTGCCACAGTGGTTTACACCGCGCCCCATACACGCTCATTGGACAATGCAACAGCGTTACGATTGGTCAGCCTGCTGTGGAAGGCTAGCTAATACATGATGCCATTGTCATATGACCTTTTCTCACTTATTGAGTATTGCTAACATGGTCATTACCTTCTGAAGAGAGTCCACAATAGAATCGGCTGCAATCCTAAAGGCTCGCTCACTTAAGTGTATGGCACGGCGCGAGTGCTAGCGGGTGTTTTATCTTTTAGTGTTATACTATGTGGCAGTGCAGATCTGCAATTATTTTTTCATATCCACAAGTCGGATCACATGCAGCCATACTATGTAAGCTGATGACGGCATGCTGTAGGGGTTAAAAAACAAAAAGCAACTGTGCCTCTCATCGGCGTGCACACAATTGTTTACGTAACCTAAAGGCTTTATTACCATGAGATTAACATTACATGACTACAATGTCATGTGCACTGCAGTACGACACACCCTCTTCTGTGATTTACACCTCACAATCAATGTACAATCTCTATAGAGACCCTGGTGTGGGTGGGGCAGCTATCTCAGCTCTGCTGTGTTCCTAAAACTAAATTCTTTGATTGTGACAGAGCGGCTGCATCCAGTAATCTATGGGATACATTGTTGGATTCAGAATCTATTTGCCTACATTATGTTGCTGTCATATGAGGTAGCAAAAACCTGCTGACAGATTCAGTTGTTCTTTGGAGGGGTCTTCTGCACTAAATATGAAAAATAGCAATCTGCTCCGATTGAGATTTTTCTTATGTATTTGCCCCTTATTTGATGCAGTATTTATTTTCTGATGCATTTTTTCAGTGCAAAAGTACCAATTTTGAAATTAAAAACACAATTGCATTAGTTACATGCATATTGTTATAGGAAAAAAAATGCTCAAAAAACAAAACAACCCCAAAAAGCTCAATTCAAGTTCAACACGCCTGCAGTGCACATGGCATTTCACGTTTCAAATGTATGTAAAGTGTTATGGAATTAATAGCGCTATATTATACAGGGTGGGCCATTTATATGGATACACCGAAATAAAATGCGAATGGTTGGTGATATCAACTTCCTGTTTGTGGCACATTAGTATATGGGAGGGGGAAACTTTATATATAGATTTATCTCTTCATGGGACACATGTACAATCACCGACGAGGGTCCGGCCTCCAGTGACTATAAGAGCAGGGGTTGGAAAGTCAGTAGTAAGAATGGAGAGGCGGTGGACATGGCCAACCACTGCTGCTTGTCCTTGCTATGGGACGGATGATGTCAGCGGAGCACTTGGTACAGTTCCTCATATGTTACAGCAGTTGTCACACACATGCACCCCCACTACAGTCACACAGGGGTGATCCTGGATTACAGAACGATACATAGAAGCAACCAACAACTCTGAAGAGCCATCTTAGAAATAATAACATGCCCCTTTAATGATAAAATGTTATGTTCACACACTACCCTACACTGGAAATAGTGACGCCAAGAGGTTCCCCTCTAGGAAATACACTATCAGCTAACGGGTGGTTTTTAGTCTAAAACCTTCATGTTTCAGATACTATAATAAGAATACTGATTCTTTTTGCTTGTAAAACATATAAAAAGTTATTGCAAGTCTTACAAAGACCCAATTACTGCAACTAAAAATAGGAATGACATATACTACATGGTCAGAATTAAAATGTGTCCTGTCTGCCATCAACATTACATTAGTCTCCATGATCTCCTGTTACAGACATAGAAAAATAAATAAGTTGTGGTGTATAAATGAGGACTGTGTTGCTTCACGAGTAGTCCATTGACTGATGCCCTAACAGGCAGACGCTGTGCTTTACAAGGTGAGGAGCACCACTGCTGCTAGAGAACATGTCCATTCAGTATCTCCTATAGTTCCCTCGTCCTCCATAGCCTCCATCTCCATAGCCTCCTCTGCCCTGGTAGCCTCCTCGTCCACCTCTATTAAAATCCCTTCCACCTGAATTATACCCTCCTCTTCCGTAACCACTGCCACCGCCGCCTCGTCCTCCTCCTCTCCAGCCTCCTCTTCCTCCTCGTCCTGTCTTTTTTTCCATGGTGGCATTTCTGGAGGTGGAGGCTCGATCTCTGAAGGTCTCCCTCCTCGATCCGGCACCCGCCCATGAGAATCTGTAACGTAACGTAGAGAGGACACGTGTCAGATAGTCACATTCACAGCATTAGCCAGACACAGCACTTTATCTAAATAGGTTCAACGTTCTGTTGCAGTCAATTCAAGTAGTAGAGAGGATGAAGGGTTAAAAATTGTGCTGCCATATTTCACGAGACATCAAAGGGTGAATATAATATGATTAGTCAACATGTTTCAGGGCTCCCTGGCCTCTTCCTCAGGACAAATAAATATTATATTGCCATCTTCCAGGGCGTTTCTGTGGAGCCATGAAATGCGTTGACTAATAAATCAATATTATATTCACCCTTTGATGTCTTATGGCATACGGCAGCGCGGTTTTTAAGCCTTCATCCTCACTACTTTAATTTTCTGAGATAATGACCTTTGGGTTTTCATTAGTGGTAAGCCATAATCATCAACATTAACAAAATAAACATTTAGAAATAGATCCCTCTGTGTGTAATGACTCTATATACTTTTATGCATTTTATTTATTTCAGTAATTCAGTACAAAAAGAGAACTTGTTGATGATACTCTAATTCATTGAGATGCACTTGTAGTTCGGTCCAGACATGTGGATGGTGATTGAATCTTTGTGATTTGTCCTCTGGATGCCGCTCCGCTATTTTTTTTATTTGGAGTGGAGTGTCAGCTTTAATTAATGGGGTCAAACAATAATATCCGGTGAAATGTCTAGAAATGGCAACCATTTTTCTACAAAACTCCTCATTTCAGGGGCTCAAAAGTAATTGAACACATTTACTTTACCATAAATAAAATGTTCATTTTTAATACTCTGTAGAGAATCCTTTAGCAATGACTGCCTGATGTCTGGAAGCCATGGACGTCACAAAGTGCTGGGTTTCCTCATTTGTGAGGCTTTATCGCCTTTACTACAACTGATTTCAGATGTGGATTGTTTGCGGGACTCTGCTTTAAAGCACCACTCCAGCGGATTCTTTTTTCAGTCCTGGAGTGGCACTTTAAATCCAAGTCCTCATCTTATACTCACCTTCTGGTGGCTTCACCTTTTCCGACGATGCTCTGGTCCCATCTTTATTATTATAATTATTATTTATATAGCGCCATTAAATTCCATGGCGCTTTACATGCTAAAAGGGCAGACTAAGACAAGTACAATAAATGTGGACAATTTGGTTGCACAGATACAAGAGGGGAGAAGATCCTGTCCGCGAGGGCTCACAGTCTATGAGGGGGGGTGGGATACAGTGGGAGGGGAAGTTCCAGTCGTGAGGCGGGTCTTTTGTAAGGTCCCCAGGGTAGGAGGAATCTGATCTGTTGGGGCAGCGAATTCCTAGAGTATGGGTGAAGCACAGGAGAAATACCTGCATGTGGTTGTGCGAAGAGAGATGAGGGGGGAGTAGAGGAGAAGCTCTTGGGAGGATCGCAGGTTGCGTAAGGGTAGGTATCAGGGGCCATGTCAGAGATGCATGGAGGGGACAGGTTGTGAATGGCTTTGTATGTCATGGTTAGTGTTTTAAACCGGGATCTCTGGGAAGCAGGGAGCCAATGAAGGGCTTGGCAGAGGGGGACAGATGGATTAGACGGGCAGCAGAGTTTAGGATAGATTGGAGAGGTGCAAGGAGGTAGAGAGCCGGAGAGCAGGAGGTTGCAATAGTCGAGGTGGAAGATGAGGAGAGCGTGAATAAGGGTTTTAGCAGTGTTGTGGTCAAGAAAAGTGTGGATCCGGGAGATGTTTTTGAGCTGGAGCGGCAGGTAGGTGGCGAGGGCCTAGATGTGGGGCTTGTAGGAGAGGGAAGAGTCGAGGATAACTCCAAGGCACTTGGCATGGGGGAACTGGGGAGAGAGAGAGCAGTCGTTGACGATGATAGGTCGGGTAGTGAGGGAGAGGTCTTGGGGGGGGGGGGTGGGGAGACTATGAACTCCGGTTTTGCCATGTTCAACTTAAGGAAGCGAGCGGAGAAGAAGGATGAGATGGCGGACAGGCATTGTGGAATTTTGGATAGGAGGGAGGCGATGTCAGGACCTGACAGGTAGATTTGGGTGTCGTCGCGTAGAGGTGATATTGGAGGTCATGGGACTCAATGAGTTGCCCTAGGCCGAGAGTGTAGATTGAGAATAGTGGCGGTCCCAGAACCGAGCCCTGGGGGACCCCGACAGATAGGGGGTAGGGCGAGGAGGATGTGTGGGAGTGGGTGACGCTGAAGATCCGGTCCGTTAAGAATGAGGAGATCCAAGAGAGGGCAAGGTCCGTGATGCCAAGAGATTACAGGATGTGAAGTAGAAGGGAGTGCTCAACAGTGTCGAAGGCGATGGATAGGTCGAGGAGGAGGAGGACGGAGTAGTGATGTTTGCTTTTGGCAGTCAGGTCGTTGGTGACTTTGGTCAGGGCTGTTTCAGTGGAGTGGAGGGGTCGGAAGCTGGATTGCAGGCGGTCGAAGAGGGAGCAGGAAGAGAGGTGAGATGATAGCTCAGAGTGGACATGCTGTTCAAGTAGTTTAGAGGCGAAAGAGAAGAGATATAGGGCGGTAGTTGGAGACAGATGTGGAGTCGACGGAGGTTTTTTTGAGGATGGGTGTGATCAGGGTGTGTTTGAAGGCTGAGGGGAAGGTGCCAGTGGTGAGTGAGAAGTTAAAAAGATGAGTTAGGGCTGGGATAATAACAGAGGTGAGGTTGGGAATGAGGTGGGATGGGAGCGGGTCGTGGGCGCTGGTGGTGAGGTGTGATTTTGACAGGAGTGAGGAGAGCTGATCCTCAGTTATGGGGGGGAAGCAGCTGGTGGAAGGAGAGGGCAGTATAGGTGAGAGGGGAGGCTGCGGGGACAGTGGGTCAAAGCTGTCTCTGATTATGTCAATCTTTTCTCTGAAGGAGGCAAAGTATTCATCGGAGATAAGGGGAGAGGGGGGGGGGGGGGGCGGGCGGAGTAAGGAATGGAAGGTTTTGAAAAGCTGCTTGGGATTGCGAGGCAGGGAGGTTATTAGGGATGGGAAGAAGGTTTGTTTGGCAGCAGCAAGTGCAGCCTTGAAGGCGATGAGGGACTGTTTGAACAGCGCAAAGTGCTCAGTGGAGTGTGATTTTTTCCATCTCCTCTCAGCAACCCTGGATGCCCATCTCAGGTCTTTAGTGAGGGTGGTGTGCCAGGGTTGCCTGTTAATGCGTGAAGCGTGACTAACCTCTGTCTCCGTAAGTCAAAAGTTATGTCTGTATTTGCACCTTGTGGTGACCCTTCTGTATTTGCAACCTGTGGTGTCTCCTCTGTATTTGCACCTTGTGGTGAATCCTCTGTATCTGCTGTCATGAAGTATTTTTATAGTAGGCCTAGTTCACATGTTATGCTGGGTTGCGTTTTGCTGCATTTGCATTTCTATGCGTTTTAACCGCTAAAAACGCATCCAAACGCATGCATTTTTGGCCCCATTGATTTCAATGGAAAACGCATACAAAATGCATGCAAAAATGCATGTGCATATGGAACACGCATGCGTTTTTGCAAATGCAGCAAAAAACATGGGCGGTTGCGTCTAGGGCTGCATTTGCAAAAACACATGTGTTTTGTGTTTTTGCATACGCACATGCATTTTTGCAAGCATTTTCTATTGAAATCAATGGGGCCAAAAACGCATGCGTTTGGAAGCGTTTTTAGCGGTAAAAACACATAGAAATGCAAATGCAGCAAAACGCAGCCCAGGCTTAGATGTGAAAAGGGCCGTAGTCTTAGACCTTCTTTCTGGAGAGTGTTCTTCCTTTGGCTGGATGTTGTGAAATCATTTTTCTTCACCATTGAACGGATTCATGCGATCATCCACCACTGTTGTCCTTCATGGGCTCCAGGCCTTTTGGAGCTCCCAGTTTTTACCATTGCACTATTTTTGCAGAATGTACAAAACTATTGATTTGGCGGCTCCTGAAATTTCTGCTATCTCTGGGATGGATTTATTCTTTTTTTTTCAGCCTAATGATGGTTTGTAAGGGCATGTGCCCACAGGACGTTTTTGCTGCAGTCCTGAACGCAGGAAAACCTGAGGATCCTAGAGTCCTTGACAGGAGAAATGCTATGATCTTGTCTGCGTTTTTTGCGCGTTTTTACTGCGTTTTTGATAGCTGCGTTTTTCCCATTGACTGTACCAAAAACGCAAAAAAGAATTGACATGTCAATTCTTTGCTATCCGCACCAAAAACGCAGGTATTTGACAGTTCTTGACACTTGCAAAACCAATGTGTGTGCACTGCGTTTTTGAAAACACATTGGTTTTGCTGGGAAGCCCAACCGCAGGAACAGATTAGCATACATTAGCATAAAACCAATGGTTTTCTGCATGCGGAAAACGCAGGAAAACCGCGGCAAAAACGCCCTGTGGGCACATACCCTTACTCTTCCATTGGGAACTCCTTTAACCACATGCTATGTGCTCACAACAACAGCTTCCACATGAAAATGACAAGCCTGGAATCACCTCCAGACCTTTTACTCTTAATTGATGATGGGTTAACAAGGAAATAGCCCATGCCGCCCATTAAAGACTTTTGAGACATTTTTCCAATTACTTTTGGTCTCCTGAAAAAGAGGCAGCTACGTATTAACATAACAAAGAGCTGTAATTCCTAAACCCTTACTCCAATTTGGATTTGACATCCTCAAATTAAAGCGGAGAGTCTGCATTTTAATCCCATATTGCTTATATAACTGTATCTTGAATAGGTTTTGGTAAAAAAGCTAAAATGCCCAAAACTTGTGTCACTGTCCAAATATTTCTGGATCTAACTGTATAGGAGTGATAAGAGGATACATGGCTGATGGGATCACTGGGTCAGTGATATAAGAGGATACATGGCTGATGGGATCAGTGTGTCAGTGATATAAGAAGATACATGGCTGATGGGATCAGTGTGTCAGTGATATAAGAGGATACATGACTGATGGGATCACTGTGTCAGTGATATAAGAGGATACATGGCTGATGGGATCAGTGTGTCAGTGATATAAGAGGATACTTGTCTGATTGGATCACTGTGCCAGTGATATAAGAGGATACATGGCTGATGGGATCACTGTGTCAGTGATATAAGAGGGTATATGGCTGATGGGATCACTGTGTCAGTGCTATAGGAGGATACATGGCTGATGGGATCACTGTGTCTGTGATATAAGAGGATACATGGCTGATGGGATCACTGTGTCAGTGCTATAGGAGGATACATGGCTGATGGGATCACTGTGTCTGTGATATAAGAGGATACATGGCTGATGGGATCACTGTGTCAGTGCTATAGGAGGATACATGGCTGATGGGATCACTGTGACAGCGATATAAGAGGGTACATGGCTGATGGGATCACTGTGTCAGTGCTATAGGAGGATACATGGCTGATGGGATCACTGTGTCTGTGATATAAGAGGGTACATGGCTGATGGGATCACTGTGTCAGTGATATAAGAGGGTACATGGCTGATGGGATCACTGTGTCAGTGCTATAGGAGGATACATGGCTGATGGGATCACTGTGTCTGTGATATAAGAGGGTACATGGCTGATGGGATCAGTGTCAGTGCTATAGGAAGATACATGGATGATGGGATCACTGTGTCAGTGCTATAGGAGGATACATGGCTGATGGGATCACTGTAGTTATAAATGGAATATTCCCTTTCTCCATCACAGAATTAGGCTGTGGTGTATGGAGATATCTGGACAACAGCTGTCAATCACTGCTTAGAGGGGTAGGGAGAGGCTGGTCTTTAGAGGGAGGCTATAATAAGGGGGGAACACTACCTCTGTAACATTTATTTGGCAAATTATTACATTTCTATGAGTCCTCGTATTGTCACCATGGGAAGCGGCATCCTGGCACAATGACCAGGACAATAAGTACAGCTCTCCCATCCCCATCCCATTGAGCAGAGCTGCAGTGCTGTCCTAGCTCAGGATATTCAGCATATGGCGATGTCCTATCATGCACATAACACATGACTATAAATCAGAGCTCAGATCCGTTGCTGCAAGATCTCCATAGTGACTGAAAAAGGAGACCTGCTGACTAAGACCATCTGCTGTGTGAGCCTCTTATTGTTCTGTCTGGGTAAGACGTGAATATAGAAAAAAAGAGAATTTTGTATACTTACCGTAAATTCTTTTTCTTCTAGCTCCTAATTGGGAGACCCAGACATTGGGTGTATAGCTTCCGCCTCCGGAGGACACACAAAGTATTACACTTAAAAACGAGAAGTGTAACTCCTCCCCTACTGCCTATACACCCCCTCTAGGAGGAATCCCATCAGTTCGGTGCACAAGCAGGAAGGAGGATAAAACCCACATTAAGACCAAAAGGTCCGGTTAAACATTGTCGGCCAACAGGGCCAAAAGAGCGACATGTACAACACCAGTCACTCACATAAAAGAACAACGCCCAAAGGCCAACAGGGTGGGTGCTGGGTCTCCCAATTAGGAGCTAGAAGAAAAAGAATTTACGGTAAGTATACAAAATTCTCTTTTTCTTTTTCGCTCCATTGGGAGACCCAGACATTGGGATGTCCAAAAGCTATCCCTGGGTGGGAAGAGACCCAAGCAAGACAGTAACTTTAAATGTGAGCAACCGCCGCCTGAAGGATCCGTCTACCCACATTAGCTTCAGCCGAAGCATATGCATGAACCTGATAGTGTTTCGTAAAGGTGTGCAGGCTAGACCAAGTGGCCGCCTGACACACCTGTTGCGCCGTGGCCTGATGACGTAGGGCCCACGAGGCACCCACAGCTCTTGTGGAATGTGCCTTAATCCCAGCTGGCACAGGTGTACCAGAGAGAATGTAGGCTTCCTGAATGGGAGCCTTGATCCACCGAGCCAAGGAGGACTTGGAAGCCTGCGTTCCTTTCTTCTTGCCCGTCGTGAGAACGAACAGGGCATCCGAGCGGCGAAAGGCAGCCGTGCGGGAGATATAAATCCTGACCGCTCTGACCAGGTCCAGAGTATGGAGGGACTTCTCATACTGGTGAACCGGATTAGGACAAAAAGATGGCAGGACGATGTCTTGATTCAGGTGGAACGGGGACAGCACCTTCGGTAGAAACTCCGCCACAGGACGGAGTACCACTTTGTCCTGGTGAACTACCAGGAAAGGAGATTTGCAGGACAGAGCTGCCAGCTCTGAAACTCTGCGCAAAGATGTAATAGCCACCAGAAAGGCCACTTTCTGAGAAAGTCTCAAGAGAGACACCTCCCTCAAGGGTTCGAAAGGCGGCTTCTGCAAAGCCGCGAGAACCATATTAAGGTCCCATGGGTCCAGAGGACGTCTGTAGGGGGGCACGATGTGATTTGCCCCTTGCACAAACGTCTTGACCTGAGGCAGATTAGCCAGACGCTTGTTGAAAAGCACAGACAGAGCGGAGATCTGGCCCTTTAGGGAACTGAGAGCCAACCCTTGGTCAACCCGGACTGAAGAAAAGCAAGCAGGGTTGTAAGAGAGAAAGGCCAGGGGGACTTTCTGTGGAGACGACACCAAGAGAAGAAAATCTTCCAGACTCTACGGTAAATTTTGCCGAGGCAGGTTTCCTGGCTTGTCTCATGGTTGCGGCGACTTCCGAAGAAAAGCCACAGGATGTCAGCAACCAGTCTTCAAGTGCCACAAAGTCAGGCTGAGGGCCGCTGAATTGTGGTGGAAGAACGGCCCTTGAGACAGAAGGTCTGGCCGGAGAGGGAGCCTCCACGGAATCCCCGTCGAGAGCTGTAGAAGATCCGGATACCAGGCCCTCCTGGGCCAGTCTGGGGCGATGAGCAGGGCTTGATGACATTCCATCCTGAGTTTCCGAAGAACCCTGGGTAATAGAGGGATTGGAGGAAACACGTACGGAAGGCGAAACCTGGACCAATCCTGGACCAGAGCGTCCGCAGCCACCGCCCTGCTGTCCCGCGAGCGAGACATGAACCGCGGGACCTGGTGGTTCAACCGAGAGGCCATGAGGTCCACATCTGGAGTGCCCCATCTGTCGCAGATGTGGCGAAAGACATCTGGGTGAAGAGCCCATTCTCCTGGGTCCATACCTTGCCGACTTAGATAGTCGGCCTCCCAATTGTCCACTCCGGAATATGTACTGCCGAGATGGACGAGCCGTTGTCCTCGACCCACTGCAGGATACGGTGGACTTCTGCAAGCGCCTGAGGACTGCGAGTGCCTCCCTGGTGGTTGATGTAAGCGACCGCGGTGGCGTTGTCGGATTGTATCCGAATCGGATTCCCCGCCAGGAATCTCTGAAAAGCCAGAAGAGCCAAATAAATGGCCCGAATCTCCAGAACGTTGATCTGAAGGGAGGATTCCCGCCTTGTCCAGGTGCCCTGTGCCCGGTGGTGAAGGAAAACGGCGCCCCAGCCTAGAAGACTGGCGTCCGTGGTCACCACTAACCAAGAGGGGGGCAGAAAGGATCTGCCCCGAGAGAGGGAGGAGGGAAGCAGCCACCAACGAAGAGACTCCTTCGTGTCCGACAACAGAGGAATGTGTTGGTCGAGGGAGGAGGACTTTTTGTTCCATCCGCGCAAGATCTGCAATTGCAGCGGACGGAGATGGAATTGCGCAAATGGCACTGCTTCCATGGTCGCCACCATCTTCCCTAGAACGTGCATCAGACGCCTGATGGACACTGAGTCTGACCGCATGAGAGACTGGACCTCCTCCTGGATCGAGATCTGTTTGTCGACCGGAAGGACGATCAGAGCCGGGGCAGTATGAAACTCCATGCCCAGATAAGTTATGGACTGAGCAGGCAGAAGAACAGACTTGGGTACGTTGATCAACCACCCGAAGTGCTGCAGCGTGTCTAGAGTAAGTGAGAGACTCCGCTGACACTGCTCCGCAGAGGGGGCCCTGACTAGGAGGTCGTCCAGGTACGGGGTCACTGCATGGCCCTGAGAATGCAGAACCGCCACCATCGCCGCCATCACCTTGGTGAAGACCCTTGGTGCGGAAGCCAGGCCGAAGGGCAGAGCCACGAACTGAAAGTGCTCCTCTCCTACCGCGAACCTCAGCCATCGCTGATGTGCCGGAGCGATGGGGACATGAAGATAGGCGTCCTTGACATCTACTGAGGCTAGGAAGTCCCCCTGAGAAAGAGACGCTATCACAGACCGCAGAGATTCCATGCGGAATGACCTGACCTTCACGTGCCGGTTGAAAAGTTTGAGGTCCAAAACCGGACGTACCGAGCCATCCTTTTTGGGAACCGTGAAGAGGTTCGAGTAGAACCCCCGGAATCGTTCCCCGGAGGGAACCTGGGTCACCACCCCGTCTCGTCTCAAAGCGTCCAGCGCCTGACAAAAAGCCAAGGCCCTTGTTGGCGGGGGCGAAGAGAGACAGAAACGAGTCGGAGGGCGTGACGTCAGTTCTATTCTGTAGCCTTGGGTGACGACGTCGACTACCCATTGGTCTTGGATCTGGCAGCGCCAGATGTCTCCAAAGTGGGAGAGCCTGCCACCGACCAAGGATGTTGCTGGGAGAGGCGGCGAGTCAAGAAGAGGCCGCCTTGGCAGCTGTAGCGCTGGCTGGCTTCCTTTGTTGATTTTTGGACTTCCACGGCCGGCCTGACTTCTGATCCCTGTCCGTACGGGAGGAGGAGGAGGAGGACGACGTCTTTGAGGAGGGACGAAAGGCACGAAACTTGGCGTGCATCGGACGCTGACCAGACTTCTGTACCTTGGTTTGAGGTAAAGAAGTTGACTTTCCACCCGTGGATTCCTTGATGATGTCGTCCAATTGTTCGCCAAAGAGCCTGTTTCCCGCGAACGGGAGGCCTTGTAGAAATTTCTTGGACGTGGCATCAGCCTTCCAGTCACGCAGCCACAGTATCCTGCGGGTTGCAAGAGAGTTAGCCGAGGCCACTGCGGTACGGCTGGCGGATTCCATGACGGCCGATCTGGCGTAGTCAGTAAAGGCAGACGCTTGAGCAGTAAGGGTAGTCACCTCAGGAAGATCCTGAGCTACCGCATTCAGTTCTGTCAAGCAGGCAGAAACAGCCTGCAGAGCCCAGACTGCAGCGAAAGCCGGGGCAAACGAGGCTCCTGTAGCCTCATAGATTGACTTCTGCAGAAGTTCAATCTGTCGGTCAGTGGGGTCCTTAAGAGAGGAGCCATCTGCAACAGACATGACAGTATTGGCCGACAACCTGGAGACCGGGGGGTCTACCTTAGGAGAGGCCGACCAACCCTTCACAACGTCAGAGGGAAAAGGATACAGAGTATCCTTCTGTTTCTTGGAAAAGCGCTTGTCAGGACAAGCTCTGGGGGTCTGAACCGTTGATCTAAAGTTCGAATGATCAAAGAAAGATCCCCGGGGTCTGGATGGAGGAAGGAACTGATACAGTTCCTCTGAGAGCGAGGTGTCCACCGCAGGAGGGGGAGCCGTGAGGTCCAATACCGTATTAATGGAGGACACCAAGTCATCCACGAAGGAATCCTCCTCGGAGGCCTCATCCGAGGGCCTCACGGACTCCTGACCATCAGCCCCCTCAATCTGAGAACCCTCAGTCTGCTCCGTGCGAAGCGAGGAGGCCGGAGAGAGTGCTCTACGTGGGCGTTTAGGAGGCCGAGGAGAGGGATCTGCGTCCGAGACCCCTGTATTGTCTCCAGGATCCACACCCTCAGCAGGGGACGACTCGCTGTGGTGCCTGCGGCGTGAGGCAGAGGGACCGGGGGCACTTTCCCGATGACCAGCCTGCAAAGATTCCTGCAAGACCCTGGTCAGAGCCGTCATGGACTGGGCAAAAGACTCTGAAAAGGTCCTAGTAAAAGCTACAGTCCAAGGAGGGACATCCTGGTCCCCCTGACTCGGGGAAGGCTCTGATGTAGCAGAGCTTGGGGGGGCCCCCTGAGCCGCTACAGAGTCATGTAAGGCGCAGACAGTGCAATGAGGGTCGATAGACCCAGCAGGCAGGGCAATCTTGCAGACAGTGCAAGAAGAGTAAAATGCCTTCACCCTAGGGGCTTTGCTCCTGGTGGAAGACATGTCGCCCTTAGAATTAATCCTCCCAGAGGGAAACAAGCCAGAGGGGGGAATAGGAGAAGGAAAGGCACCAACAGGAGACCTGTGGTGACTTACCAGACCGACCAGGGAGTGTGTGTGTGCCCTCCGGATGCTCCGCTCTGTACTGGCAGCTGTAGAGTGCAGGGAGAGACGCTGGGAGTATGGATCAGCAGTCTCCAGCCCCTACATAAGATGGCCGCCGGAGCCGAGCGAGGGGGCGTGGCCTAGCAGCCCGGGATCCGGAGGGCTACTCCCCTCCCTCCCAGCCAGGCTATGATGCAAGCCATGGCTGGGAGCGGCCGAGCTCCAAGACCGCCCCCAAAGGCGGCCGGGCCCGCCTCCTGTGGAGCCCGGGCTCATGGAGGAAAAACAAGGCCTCAATGAAGCCGGGGCCTAAATTTATAACGCCGGCCCGCGCTCGGGAGCTCCCGAGCGCGGTAGTACCAGCGACCCCCGGGAAACCCGCGGCGCTGCAGTGGCAGGCTGCTAGGGACCGGGAAAAAACACCACCAGGGGCCCCCTAAAGTGTGAGCAGCAGCAAACACATTAAAGAGCCCATGAAGAGGGCATGAGAGCCTGGAGGGAGCACACACAGAGGGACAATGTCTCCAGAGTCCACATACTCCCTCCCCAGGTGGATGGACCGGGCTGCAGCAGGGCAGGCAGGGCAAGCATAACTCCCAGAGTACCTTATTAGGTGCAGGGGACCGAGCCCTGTGGTCCACGACACCAGCCGACAGGATCCCTAGGGGCTGTGGATGGAGTCAGAGCTCCAGAAGTTCTGGGAGCCCGTAACGATCCCACTTCTCCAGAGCCCCGAGGGGATGGAGAAGGAAAACGCAGCATGAGGGCTCCAGCCCGTCGTACCCCAAGGGTACCTCAACCGCCTCTGCCCGAGGGTGAGGAAGGAGACATGCTGGGGGTCCCTAAGGATCCTCTTTGCTTCCATCCGACACTCTCCAAGGAGAGTGAGTAAGACTAAGTGAGAGTGCATGCGTGCAGAGTGTGCCTCCTTCAACACAAAGCTAAGAACTGATGGGATTCCTCCTAGAGGGGGTGTATAGGCAGTAGGGGAGGAGTTACACTTCTTGTTTTTAAGTGTAATACTTTGTGTGTCCTCCGGAGGCGGAAGCTATACACCCAATGTCTGGGTCTCCCAATGGAGCGAAAAAGAAAACACAACTAAATTGATCTGTCCCTAATAAGCGGCTGACGTGTCCTCAATACAGGGGCAGAGAGCACTGAATACTATATGTGGAATAAACTCATGATTGACGGGAGACCCTAAGGAATAGTTGTGGGGTCAGGTGGTCAGTTATTGAAGACCCCCGGCCTACATCCTTCACATATTCTCTTGAGGTCGAGCCTCACAATGGACCATTTCCTTTTTTTCCCACTCTGTTACGCTGATAGTGAACCAAGGCTAGTGGACAAAATATCCTGGACACTTTACCTTATTAACAGGGCACACCATCTTTTCTCGAACTGAACCACTGCTAGTACGCACAATCCTGGAGAGATCCCGCCTGGCGGCCAAGAGATGCGGCACCGAGACCCCAGATTTTGGCGATAGGGAGTACCGGATGGGTTGGTACACTTTTGCAATTTGATCCATTTTTGCCTAAAAGCACAGATAAAATGTATATTAGTACATTCATAAGCAGGACATAAAATAAAAAAAAAAAAAAAGGGAAAAACAACTTTTCCCATAGCAGCAGAGATCACAAAATAAGACTATGCTAATCATCTGTAATTACAGGGTGATACATAATCAGCCTAGAAATGGAGAGGATTTACAGGCACATGCTCCGCACAGGAATGCTGCCCTCATGTGGCATTTTGTGGCATTGCAGAACACTATCTACCCATTACATTTAGGCTACATTCACACTGTGCATTTTTGGATATGTTTTTTTGAGGTGCAGTGCACAAAACTGATCACTCAAATTCTCTGGCAAGTCAATGAATGAATTCCCAGCCAACTCAATGGGTTTTCTCTTTTGGTCATTCATCTGAATCTGTTAGTTTCAGTGGTGTTTTTCTCCCGTTTGTCCCATAAGGCTCCATTCTAAAATTGAGGGGAAAAAACCGCAAACCAAAAAATGCAACAAAAACCACACAGTGTGAATGGGTAGTGCATTTTTTGGAAAATGGTTCTCCAGCTGAAAAATGGACCAAAATGGAAAAGAACAAAAACGGTGTGTCTGAATGTAGCCTTACTTCTTATACGACCTCAACGTATTCCACAGCATTGAGCGCAAAATATACGTGTCTGTGCCTGTGTCCCTAACGAGAAGTGTGAGAAACTATTTTATAGCAACTTAATTACCCTACTAAATTGGGCAGCATGATGGCCCAGAAGTTAGCACTGTATAGAGGACAGCATGGTGGTTCAGTGGTTAGCATGGTACAGAGGACAACATGGTGGCTCAGTGATTAGCACTGTATAGAGGACAGCATGGTGGCGCAGTGGTTAGCACTGTACAGAGGACAGCACAGTGGCTCAGTGATTAGCACTGTACAGAGGGCAGCATGGTGGCTCAGTGGTTAGCACTGTACAGTGGGCAGCACGGTGGCTCAGTGGTCATCACTGTACAGAGGACAGCACGGTGGCTCAGTGATTAGCACTGTACAGTGGACAGTACGGTGGCTCAGTGGTTAGCACTGTACAGTGGGCAGCCTGGTGGCTCAGTGGTTAGCATTGTACAGAGGACAGCACAGTGGCTCATGATTAGCACTGTACAGTGGACAGCACGGTGGCTCAGTGGTTAGCACTGTACAGAGGACAGCACAGTGCCTCAGTGGTTAGCACTGTACAGAGGACAGCACAGTGGCTCAGTGATTAGCACTGTACAGTGGGCAGTACGGTGGCTCAGTGGTTAGCACTGTACAGTGGACAGCACGGTGGCTCAGTGGTTAGCACTGTACAGTGGGCAGCACAGTGGCTCAGTGGTTAGCACTGTACAGAGGACAGCACAGTGGCTCAGTGATTAGCACTGTACAGTGGGCAGTACGGTGGCTCAGTGGTTAGCACTGTACAGAGGACAGTACGGTAGATCAGTGGTTAGCACTGTACAGAGGACAGTACGGTAGATCAGTGGTTAGCACTGTACAGTGGACAGCATGGTGGCTCAGTGGTTAGCACTGTACAGAGGACAGCACAGTGGCTCAGTGATTAGCACTGTACAGTGGGCAGTACGGTGGCTCAGTGGTTAGCACTGTACAGAGGACAGTACGGTAGATCAGTGGTTAGCACTGTACAGAGGACAGTACAGTAGATCAGTGGTTAGCACTGTACAGTGGACAGCACAGTGGCTCAGTGATTAGCACTGTACAGAGGACAGCACGGTGGCTCAGTGGTTAGCACTGTACAGAGGACAGTACGGTAGATCAGTGGTTAGCACTGTACAGTGGGCAGTACGGTGGCTCAGTGGTCAGCACTGTACAGTGGACAGCACGGTGGCTCAGTGGTCATCACTGTACAGAGGACAGCACGGTGGCTCAGTGGTTAGCACTGTACAGAGGACAGTACGGTGGCTCAGTGGTTAGATCTGGGGTCCTAAGTTTAACATTAACCAAGGAAACATCTACAAGGAGTTTGTATGTTCTCCCTGGGTTTGTGTGGGTTTCCTCTGGGCATTACAGTTCCTTCACACATCTCAAAGACATACTGATAGGATGTTTAAATTATGACCCCCAATAGTCACAGTGTTGCTGATGTATGTAAAGCGCTATGGAATTAATAGTGCTATAGAAATGAATTATTATTATTATATGTATTTGTAGTGCGGTAAGGCAGGTCAATACAAATAGCTACCATAAAATCCAAGGGACGAGCTAAATATAGAAGGAATTATTGACTTTACACAAGAAATCACTTCAGGAGAACAAGGAAGGATGACGGAGGTGAAGGGAGGGATGTCCCCATCAATGCAGCCATTGTCACCCCATGTCACAGTTCCCATGTAATGGTTTTCCGTCTCTCACCTTAGCTCTGTCAGACCAACCAAACGACTGTACAGTTACATCCAAGCGCTTTATTAACATCCTGCGACGACACTCGTATTCCTTACAGAGAGCTTCATTTATTTCCTCCAGGCGTTCCTAGAACATGAGAGAGACAAGCACCAAAAATAGAGTATATTTAGTGTTAGAATGGTAAATTCTTCAATGTACAAAAGCGTCATTACAAGGAAAAACGACTGTCATGGACCCTTGAGGCTGGGACCAAGTAAGACACCACAGATCTGCTGGACCTTTCTTAATCCTATGTATTTCAGGATACATAAAGCACATTATTCACACAGCAGCAGCACCTCCGCTGTCATTTACACCAGATTATCTGAACAAAGTTACAGGGTTTGAAGCATCTTAAAAGGGTTACTTTTCCCCCTTGCACGTTCTTTTTAGGAGGCCAGGGGTGAAGGGTAAAACACCAATGAGACTAAAGATTATTTAAAATAATGAATCTATCAATGTTGAGCTCATCATTCAGGTGTACAGAGCAAAGGATTAGTGCAAAACACAGAAATCCATCCATAGTCAATCATTATATACACAACGCTCAGCAGAAATGAGTACACCTCCTTTCTAAAGATATTAATCAGTATCTCACTAAATACAAGAATTTCCAAAATGTTGACAAGACCGAGGTTCACAGAACATTTTTTTCATCAATATCAACAACATGAACGCAAGGTTAACTAGATCACCTTCACTATAAAATCTTCAGTTTTACTCAAAATAATTTACGTAAAATAAAGTACACCCCCATATCAAAAAATACTACATCCAGTATTATGTATGACCTCCAGGATTGACAGCACCAAGTCTTAAGCCTGGAATGGCCAATATGGCGACATATCACAACATCTATCTTTTTCCCTTGTTCAAGAATGAGCTCTTTTAGGTTATGTGCAGACACGTTAGTTTTTGGTGCAAAGAGATCTGCAGAAAATCCTAGGGGTGCCTTTTTCTTCCAATTTCTTGGCAGGAGGCTTGCTGCGTTTTTGCTGCAGATTTACCGTAGAAACTATAGCAAAAATGCAGAAAAGAACTGACATGCTCATTCTTTCAAAAAACACAGCAAAACCTGTGATGTTTCCGCTTTCTGCAGAGAACAAAAACCAATGTGTGTGGAAAGCTTTTCCCTGAATCACATAGGTTTTATGTTAATCTAATCCTGCGTTTTTTGGTTTCCAGCAAAACCGACAGCAAAATGCAGGATTAGATTGGCATACTTTTATATAAAACCAAGGCAAAACCTGACCTCAAAAATGCAGCAAAAACTTACCTATGTGAACACAGCTTCAGGTGCATGGCTAGGTTCAGATCAGGAGACACTCGGCCACTCAATCACTTTCACCCTGTTCTTCAGAAATGCAACAGATGTGTGTTTGGATCACTGTCATGTTGGAAAGTGCACGTCTACCAAGGGTACAGAGTAATGTGAGCATATTCTCCATCACTATAGAGCAGAACATCTGTGAATTCATGATCCCATCAATGAAATGTAGACCCCAGACACCAGCAGCAGTTTTGCAGCCCCACAAGGATACTGCCACCATCATATTACAGTGTATCATGCATGCAGTAAAATTAAGAGGACCTGTCACCCCCTGCTGCATGGCAATCTAAAGGCAGCACTGAATGCAGCATGTCTGCTGCATTCAGGGAAGGGGTCCTCCAAGTGTCTGTGTACTGTGTACCCAGAGATATAGCCTTTGTAAAACGTACAGTTAGAAGCCATGGAGGCAGTCACTCTGGCTGGAGGGAGCTCGATTGACTGTGGCCATTCCCCAACCTCTGCCTCTCTGCGTGCCGCCTCCTACTGTGCTGTTTATGCTTTGTCAGGGCAGGAATCTGGAGCTGACGTCAGGACAAATGATTTGCATGCTGTGAGAGACAGATAGGAGGAGAGGAGGAGGGCAGAGCCTGCACAGAAGAAGCAGCATAAAGAGGTAGAAGGGGATGGAAAGGCCCAGTCAATCAAGCTACCTCCAGCCACAGTGACTGCCTCCATGGCTTCTAACTAAGTTTTACAAAGGCTATATCTCGGGGTACACAGCTCACAGACACATGGGGGACATGCTGCATTCAGTGCTGCATTTAGATTGACATGCAGCAGGGGGGTGACAGGTCCTCTTTAATTAGAAAAATACATGGTGACTTCAGTGACACATTGTGGAGGCAGTGTTATTATGTAGTGTAGTATAAGATGCTGATGTTGGGGGTTAAATGTTATGAATTCAGATACACTGCTCTATAGTGATAGTGAAGATGCTCCCATCACTCTGTGCCCTTGTTAGACATTAAGTTTTCCAACATAACAATGATCCAAAGCACACATCTGCTGCATTTCTGAAGAGGAGGGTGAAAGTGATTCAGTGTCCAAATGTCTCCTGAACTGAGACCCAACTGAACACCTATGGAGAATATGAAGAGACAAGTTGTCATCACTCTCCATCAAGCATCGAGCTTGTATAACTTGTCATAATTGAAGAATATAAAAGATAGATGTTGTAATAGGTCGCCATCTTGGTCATTACAGGAGTAAAAAACTTGGTGCTTTATTTATAAATCATGAACGTCATACATAATACTAGATGTAATAGTTTTTGATGTGGGGTGTACTCATTTTTTCATCCATTAAGTTGAGTAAAACTAAATATTGTGTAAAGAAAGTTATATTATTGACCTTACTTTCATGCTATGTTTTAAAAAATGTTCTATGAAACAATTTCAGTCAGGTATTGATTAAAATGTATTTTTTCAAAGGGGTGTAGATATATGCATACAAGCAGTGGTAGTTCCTGATTTACTAACACTTCATGTATATTTGACTCCTAGGTATGAACAGAAACACTAATATTCAACCAATTATTCTCTCATTGTCCCACCGCCCGATCCTCTTCACCAAGTCCTGACCTAGAGTGAAAAGGCCGGCGAAGTGGCGCATGACAGTGGGAAGTGACAAAGCCGGGGGTAAGGGGGGGGTGACCGATAAGGTATGGGTATACAAAAACATAATACCACTCCAGAATCCCCGCTGCTCGGCCCCCTTCTTCCCACTGTCTGCGTGTCTGCCCTCTTTGCTATAGGCCAGGACTTATGGCTGTATCAAGGCCTCCAAGTGTTCTATGAGTGTGACGTCAAGACGTACATCACCTAAGATCCTCAAAGGTCTGGAAGCAGCCAGATGTCCTGGTCTATAGTGAGGAGGCCAGAGATACAGAGCAGATGGCAGGCAGCCAAAGAGCTCAGTGATCAGGTATTAGGTATATTTTTTCTGTGCTTGGTTAAACTTGCATAAAAATTTGGGTTATGAACAAACCTACAGAATCTATTCAATTGTGACCTGGGGACTGCAGGAAGACACCTTTTTAGATTTGAGGGCCACCATAGATATCAATGGTGCCTTACTGTACCTCAGTATCTCTCCAATTTCATATGGATCAAGAAGGAGGGGGTTAAAACCGCGCGGCTATCATGGAGTCAGAATATCAAAGTGGTAGCTGCAATATATGATGTATTCAACGCGTTTGGGAGTTACACTCCACCAGGAATTATCACCATTTCATATGGAGATAGAGGACTTTTCCAAATAGATCTGGAGTGCACTCCACATTACAGAGGCATTCTGCACACCGAGGATACCTCTGTAATGTGCTGTATGGAGGCATCATACAGAGGCAGGCAGGAGGCACATGCTTCCATACAGCCTCGTGCCCATACCATGGTGTAAAATATGGATGACAAGTAATCATCTGACCTCTCTATAGATTCTGGGCCCTAAGCAGACGCTATATTATCTGTAAATATACCCCTCGCCCACAAGTATATACGGCACAGCCTTCTCACCAGCTGCTGAGCATTCAGGTCCACATTGAGCAGACCCTGGTTAATGCTGGAAGACTTCGCTTTAGGTAAAAGTTCCGTAACCTGCAAACAATAAATCAAAACAATTTACTTGTAAGAAAATTAAATTCAATTATTAATTTTAATTAATTAAAATTAAGTGCAAATGTCATTTTATTGAAAAAAAAAACAATAAACAAAAAAAAAAAAAACAATACTGCACTGGTTATTAATGATGAGTCACATAGCAGCTAAGGTGATGCTTTTTTGTGCCACATGACTGACTTATTTTTTCACATTTTTCTGTGCTCTTTTATAAGGAGATTTTTGTGTACTCACCGTAAAATCCTTTTCTCTTAGCCTCTAATTGGGGGACACAGACCGTGGGCGTTATGCTGCTGTCCACTAGGAGGCGACACTAGGCAGAATCTGCAAAAGAGTTTAGAAACTCCTCCTCTGTAGCATATACACCCTGTAGCAGGAAGTGATTCTCCAGTTTTGTGCTAAAGCAGTAGGAGAGTTAACAGATAATAACAGTGACACAGGAAGTCTACGCAGGCGACCTGTGTAAACAAATATAGTTAACAAAGTAATAACAGTGTAACATGGCCTGAAACCAAACAGGCACGTGTGTAAACAGTTAAAAGTTAGCAGAGTAATGCTAGTACCACAAGTCCTGAAATTGATCAGGCGCATGTGGAAAAACAGTGAAGAGTTAACGAAGTAATAATCGTATAGCAAGGCCTGTAACTAAACAGGCTCACAGTACTATAAGGCCTGGAACTAAACAGGCTCACAGTACTATAAGGCCTGGAACTAAACAGGCTCACAGTACTATAAGGCCTGGAACTAAACAGGCTCACAGTACTATAAGGCCTGGAACTAAACAGGCACAAGTTTAAACAGTCAACAGTTAACAGAGTGATAATAGGCAAACATATGTAAACATGTTAACCATGTAACAGCTGAGAAGCTATGTGAGAACTGTAGAAAAAAACCCACAAGGGCAATAGGGTGGGTGCTGTGTCCCCCAATTAGAGGCTAAGAGAAAAGGATTTTACGGTGAGTACACAAAAATCTCCTTTTCTCCTTCGCCTCATTGGGGGACACAGACCGTGGGACGTCCCAAAGCAGTCCCTGGGTGGGAAAGAACAATGGAACTAGTGACACTGAGCATGGTCAGTGAAGAACTATGCACCTACAGGCGGGCTGCTGCCGCCTGGAGGGCACGTATATCCAGACCTGCGTTTGTCGAGGACTGAGTGCAAGCACTATAGTGGCTTGGGTATGGGTGTAGGCTGACCCTTTGGCTGCCTATACACTTGTTGCGCCAATACCCCTTACCAAACTGTCCAGGAGGCTTTCACGGCCGTAGTAGAATGTGCCGTGACCTGCCGGAAGGAATGAGGTTTCGAAGGTATAAGCGTCTTGGATGGTTAGAGGAATCCACCTCGTTAGGGGAGCCTTAGGAGGCTGATGTGTCATTATGTCTGCCCATTGGAAGAAGGATAAGGAGAATCCGACCTCTTAGAAGGGCACTGTCCTGGATACCTAGACGCGTAGGGCCCCAACAAGGTCCCACATACGTAGGTCCTTCGCGACCGGACAGACTGGAGTCAGGCATGGCGATGGCAGAGAGATTTCTTCATGTAGGTGGAAGGAGTAAACCTACCGTAGAAGAAGAATGGAACCAGCCATAGGACAATCTTGTCCAGAGGAAGACTAGAAAAAGATGGATTCCAGTAAACTGCTGCAAGTACCGATACTTCTGCAGAGACAAATAAATGCCGCCGAACCATACAACTATGTGGATGAGTATGCTAAGGTAACATCCCATCGAGGCTGAAAAGATGGTTCTTGTAGTGCCGTGAGGACCAAGTTCAGGTCCCCACGGGTGTAGTCTTGTTGTATGGAGACCTGAAATAGCAGACCCTTCGAAGGAAGGATTTTATAGACGTCTGGTGGCAAGACGTGTTTGTAATAGGGTGAAAAACAGCTGAAAACCTGCTGTACAAGAGACCCTAAGGACAGACCTGAGTCTAGGTCTGAGAGAAAGAAAACGGAGAGTCCCTGGCATGAAGTAGGGCCAAGGGGAATGACCTCTAGAGGTGCCCCAAGCAAAAAAACAAAAACAAAACGATAACACGCGTGATGGGATATCGCTGATAAGGCTGGTGTCCTCACTGTGACTACGGTCATTACAATATCCTGGGAAAAAAACCACTTGGGTTAACCTCTAGGTCTCAAAAGCTACACCATTAAACTCAGATGTAAGGAATTCTGAGGGAGAACTGGCCATGATCGAGCAGGTCTGGACAGTCTTGAGACGTCCTGGTACCGCTGCTCTAAATTGGACAAGTGTGCGCACCAAGCGCGTGTGGGTCATTCTGAGACCGCGAAAATGGTCCCGCGACATTCTCGTTTGATATCCCAGACTGGTAGTGGGAAAAGAATATAGGAGAGACGGAAACCGGGCCAGGCTTGGACTAGGCGTCTGTCCCACTGACTGTGGATCCTGAGACCAGGCCAGGAAGGCCGAGGCCGTGACATTGTGACTCCGTCAGGTCCAGATCTGCGGTGTCCTGGCGTTGGTGTTTCGACGGAGGACTTCTAGATGAAGGAGCTAGTCCTGAGTCCATCCTTTGGTGGATTCGGAAATCCGGCTCCCAGATGTGTACACCTGGTATGAGAACAGCTGGCAGTACAGTGTTCCAAGGATTCCCCCTAGGAAAGGATGTGCGAACTTGTCATCGCTTAGAGACTGCAGGTTCCACCCTGGTGGTTGACATATGCCACGGCTGTGACATTGTCTGACTGCATCCTGACATGTTCAAATGCCAGGTGACTGAAAGATTTCAGTACTAGAGATACTGCACGAATGTTCGTAAAGTAAGGAGCATCTTCGAGGCAGGGCAAGACTACTGCCATGTGCAATTTGATGGGGGTATATCGCACCCCATCCTGTTTTTGTGCAACACCTGAGCATGGACAATTGCCAAGGCCGGCGATTCAGCTGAGCCAATGGAACTGAATTTCAAGCTGCTACTATGCTGTCTAGGACTCTTATAGCAGCTGTGAAGGATTGAGGAGACCTCTGACGGAGGCTGCGGATTCCCAGATGAAGAATCTGTGCCTTGTCTGGGGAAATTCGACTAGAGCTGTGGTGGTGCAACTAAAGGCGGCCGTGTTCATGCGGTGCTGTGCGTCCAGTATGGCTGAGACTCCATACGTGATGCTGTAGCATGTGGCCGTCAGGAGTACGCAGCGGAGCAGGGACTCCTGGAATGTGTGCGCTGTGCTGCAGCATGTGCCTTGGAATTGCGGTAGACCTGTGGAGGTCGATCCTACCGAATCGTCTTAGCGAGCACGGTGTAAATGCCACTGTGTTCACAGTCCTTGAAAGACATGCATTGCTAAAAGAGTCATCCAGATATGGGAGACTGCTGAATCGTAGTATAGACCTTGCCAACTTCAGGGTCGGAAAAAGCTTTGTATCCATTGTGCTTCAGTCCTTTTTTGGCCTCGCCCCACTCCCTGTGCTGACGCTTCGGAGGCCCCGACGTCAGGAAGAGAGCGGGCATGGCGGGCGGGCAAGCCAGTGCCGTCACGGCTAGGCTGAAGCCAGGGCCTTGCGTAAATCGAGGGGCCCGGGAACGGTAGAGGTCCGGCGCGGAGGTCCAGAGGGAGCCGGAAGTCAGGATCAGCGCTGGCCGAAACCGGAGGCTGCGTCACGATAGTTCAGTCGCCGTTGTCCTGCGCTGCATACAGCGAGCGCTATCCCACCATGAGCATTCTCCTATTGGACTCATGAGTCGAGAAGGGACAGATTGCGTGGAAGAATGTTCAGGCCACAATCATACGGGGTCCAGAAGGGCCCATCCATCGGGTTAATGCGGTTGGGGGTCTGCGATGTCCTGCTTTGAAGTGGGCTGTGCAGAGTGCTCACACTTGTGATCTCAACCCAAGTACCTAATATAGGTATAGTGAGGAGATTGGCAACAGGGCTCGTATTTCTGCGACCCAGAGTTTTGTTTTTGTAGTTTGGGGACGGAGGCCGGCCAGGCCTTGTGCCGTCACAGTTTCAACCCGAGTCCCCAACAGTGGGGAGTCGAGGAAGGAGTATGGTATATAGCAATCTCGGCTACGACCCAGCACCTCCAACAGTGGGGAGCTGAGGAGGGAGTATGCAATGGGTCTTAGGTCTCAGAGACCAGTAGCTAAATTACTCGTGCAGTTGCGAATTACGGTGTTTCAGCCTGCGTCTTGTGAGACTTGACCGTCATCACCGCCAACCAGACCTCCAGCCCTTTTGGAGAGGACTTGGCAAACGGTCCTGGGACCCTTGCAGTTGTCAGGTAATTGTAGATTACATCCACTTCAGCTGGGCTTCTCCAACAATGGAGGGCCGAGGAAGGAACCTGCGAGTTAAGCTCGTAGTAATTCCACCACAACCTAGTTGTCTCAACTGTGTGTGGGAGGGGGTCTGATGGACGAGTATTTTGAGCCGTTTGAATAGTAACTGGGCTCCGCCAACATTGGGGGACCAAGGAATACGCATGTCGGTGGCTCACTGCAACCCAGCTCCCCCCAGGGCAATAAGGTTGGACAACTGTACCAACAGGTACATGCATTTGGCACGGTGTTAGGAAAAACAATACGTGCGGTGGGCCGTGCGCTGATTACTACTGTAGAGGAAGTTACAGTGGTCCTCGTAGTATGTTATTGCTCTTTACACGGTGTCCTGAGGGATGGACAAGCTGGAGCAGGGGACATCGCTGCTGGTTGTCTTGCCGTTTTCGTTGGGAGACTGCTGCCCAGCGAAGCTGAGCGCAAGGTATACTCCAGTCGCTGCGTGTGCGCCCTCGCAGTGCTGCGCTTGCTGTACCCCTGCATAGCGGATGCTGAGCCATGGCTGTTGGAGAAGCCAGAGAATGATGGGGGGCAGTGCAGACCGGCCGTACCTATATGGCATGGCAGGCTCTGCTGTATGTCCCTGTTCCTGTTATTGAGGCCGGGAGGAGGGGGCAGGCACTGTAGGACTCCTAAAAACAAGGCCCCTGGCTGCACTAGTGTGCCTTGAAGACCACGGCAGGGAGGAAACACTGTTGGGCTCCCCGTCTTTGAAAAGGGGCCTAGTGCTCGTTGTATCCCCTGCTGGCTGTGCCTATGTGCCACTGTGCCAGCAAGGTTGTGGGCACGTGGTTGTCCGCTCACAGGACAGCTGACCTACATGTGTGTGTTTATTACATGTGTCAGCTGTTACATGTGTTGTGCACATTGTCTGCACACAGACTAGCCCTTATATGTGGTTACTGTGTGCGGGGCCTCAAGGCTGGCAGCTGCGGTGACAGGAGCAGTGCCTGAATCCCTTAATGGCCACCGCAGCTTAGAGGAGAGGGGTCATCCTCATCCTGTGCCCCCCGGAGACTGGCTGACTGAGTTGTGAGGAAGCAGGGGGGCTGGGCGCAGAGAAAAAGAGCGCGTACTATGTAAAAAACGCGCCCTCTCTGCTCCGGTCCGCCCCCTGCTGTGACGCTGGCAGCGTCATCCTCGTCATCCAGGGGGCGGGCCGGGGGGCGTGGAAAAAGGCGGCGGCTTCGAGCTAGGCCAAAGCCGCGGCCTAAATTAGACTCCTGCGCCCGAAAAAGGCTCCAGAGCGGCGCGGAGGTCCGGGGAGAGGTCCGGAACTGACCCGGACCTCACCGGACCCCCTGGGCACTATAGCGGCGGCATGGTGGAGCTCCCACAGAGGACCCAGAGCGCTGGGTCCTCTTGCATCCGGCCGCTGTGCAGCCGTGATGCTGGCTGCTGCAGGGGCACAGGCAGTCTGTGCCCCTGATAGTGCTATGACTGCCCCGTAGTTGATCCCGGCCCCATCCGGAGAACACAGCAAGCTGTGTCTCCTGGGTATGCTGCAGCAGTCCGTGCTGCAGCCTGTTCCAATGGAGTGACTCAGCAGAGCTGAGGCTCCTGGGGTGCTCAGAGGTGCTGCACCTTCTGGCCCTACCTGAGGTGTCTCAACCTAAAGGAACCCCTGAAGGGTGTTTAGGGAGGGATCTGCGTCCACCAACAGAGGGCCCCTTCGGAACCTCGACCTCAACCCAGTAACCCCAACAGTGGGGAAATGGGGAGGGAGGACCGTCGTCTCAACCTTAACCCAGCGCCCCAACATTGGGTGGCCGAGGAGGGAGCGGCATGTGGAATAAGGGTCTCAACCTCAACCAGGCACCCCCAACAGTGGTGGGCCGAGGAGGGAGCATGCCGGGAGTCTCACAGAGACCCACTTTTCTTCTTCTTGAATTAAAAAATCCAAAAAGCGAAAAAATTCCATAGGAAATAACCTTTAGGTGTGCCTCCTACAAGACACTAAGCAAAAACTGGAGAATCACTTCCTGTTACAGGGTGTATATGCTACAGAGGAGGAGTTTCTAAACTCTTTTGCAGATTCTGCCTAGTGTCGCCTCCTAGTGGACAGCAGCATAACACCCACGGTCTGTGTCCCCCAATGAGGCGAAGGAGAAAAACTGCATTTTATAGCGGTGTGGTTGTGGCCAGCAGCTGATAGGGAGTAGTGCAATGTGATAGTAGAGAAAGGGTTAACAGAGATCATGACTGAGCTGTGTGGAGCCAGATGACTGACCAGAAGCTTGTGCCAAGGAAAGAGTTTACAATTATCCTGACATTCTGACGTTGCTTAGCAACTGTGCTGTAAGATGAACTAATCTGATATATTGTTTCACCACCAGCTGCAGTCAGGAGTGTAGGCCACGCCCCCTCCCTTATATGGTTACATGCCCTGTACTCACTGTAGACGGATCTGACTGAGAATGAACATATGTCTGCTTCAAACACCATCTAGTGGGGAGACCTTGTGGAAGGTTTATGAATGGTAACCAACCAGAACTCTCTGATAAAATTGTATTAAAATCACTTGCTCTACATTATTATTATAATAAAATGAAAATGCGATTACGCTTTAAATAAAAATGATATCAGTGCATAGTTGAGAAATGAAGTCTTAGTGCAGGTATGGCTGTGAAAGGTGAAAATCATTAACCATAAATGCACCAGATAAGGTTTTATAATATGTGTTTGTGGTGTTCACAACTACATAAGCTAGGAGGGTCTGATATTCACCTTACAGTAATGCATAGAGATTCCGCAGATAATTACAGTATTTCTAGAAATTAATCATCTCCTGTGAATAGTTCCATCCTCAGGTGGGAAATCCTAACAAGTCCTCACCTTTTCCTCCACACTTTTTAACATTGAGGTGATGTTTGCAGATGACTTATCGGGAAGTCTGAGAGCTTCACACACCGTCCTGACCTCCTTATCAATGGCATCGCCCGGACTCGAGGGCTTCGCTTTGTTTTGTAGAATTTGCAAGGCCTGAAGCTCTGAACCTAAAAACACTGGAAGAGATCAACAAGAACGCAAGATGAATGTTTCAGGGAACAACAGGCCTGGTGAGTGTCACCTAAACAGAGTCAGCGGCCAAGAAGGCAAGTAATATAACCATGGATCTCCTGACAAAGCCTACTATCAGCAGAGGAATTTGTCACAAAGGGATCTGGCATCAGGCTTTTGCTATGTAATCTGTGAGCACCATGATCTAAGGGCAGAGACCCTGATTCCAGCAATGTGTCACTTACTGGGCTGCTTACTGTAGTTTAAAAAAAAAAAATGTAAAAAAAAATTCACAGGTTTACCAGCAGAAAATTATCACTAGAGGATTAGTAAACCTGCTGCCATGTAATTCCAGTCATACGCTTACACAGATTAGGCAGAAAGATGCCTATGCAAAGTGTACACAGCAAGCTGCATATCATTGGTGTGAACAGGATTGTACAGAGCTCAGCATACAAAGAACTGACCGACTTGTAGCAGAGAAAGCTGTTATTTTGTCAAAACTGCAGAAAGCAGCCCAATAAGAGATGCATCCCTGGAATCAAGGTTTTTACCCAAATCATACTGTTCTCAGAAGGTGTAGGAAAACCTGATGCACCCAGTATAAACTCTACGGGGAGGGTTGGGGGCTGTGACTGAAAATTTACCAAATAAATCTCCATTAACAGTCATGACATATACCGTATTTATTCAGACTACAAGTCGCACCTAGGTTTTAGTGGAGGAAAACGCTGCATTAATGTCCTCTATCCAGGTATATATGACCCCCATCATGGGCCCCTCCTGGTACCTAGTATGTGCCTCAAGTTATGCCACTTTTTTGTAACACACAAACTTATCTTGCTCATCTTCTCTCCGCTTCCCCGATGTGTGGCGTAGTCTTCTAATGCCGGCAACTAACTTCTGCATTTTTGGACGGATGGTAGTACGGTCGTTAATTCAATCTTTCATTTAACTTCTGCATGTGTGTGACAGAAAGTGCATGACATCAGCTGCCGGCCAATCCAAAATGAAGATTCACTGCTACCCACACCCATAATCTTGCCCATCTCTTGGCACCAGCTTCAGTGCTGAGACGTGGGTGGGAGTATAGGCAGTGAATATTCATTTGCTTTAATAGCAGACACACATGTTCGCCTCTGCCACAGGCTTCCTGCAGCAGAGACCTCTTTTGTCACTACCCCCCACAGCCAGGTACATCTGGACTATAAGATGCACCCCACACTTTCCTCCCAAATTTTTTTGGAAAAAAAGAAGAATTTTGTGTACTCACCGTAAATTCCTTTTCTCTTAGCCTCTAATTGGGGGACACAGGACGATGGGTTATGATATTCTGCCACTAGGAAGCGACACTAAGCAAATGAAAAAGAAGCACAGTGGCTCCTCCCAGCAGTATATAACCCCCTGAGTGGCACAGTTCAGCCAGTTTTGTGCTAAAGCAGTAGGAGAAAAATAATATAACAGCCGATGAGGCAAACAGGAACTAAAAAACAAGAGGATACCAACACAACAAGGCCAGCCGGCCACAGGGAGGGAGCTGTGTCCCCCAATTAGAGGCTAAGAGAAAAGGAATTTACGGTGAGTACACAAAATTCTTCATTTCTCCTTCGCCTCATTGGGGGCCCAAGACGATGGGATGTCCTAAAGCAGTCCCTGGGTGGGAACAAACATCCACAACTGAAAAACGCAGTCTACAGACTAGCAGCCGCTGCCCGCAGGATGCGTCTACCCAGGCTCGCATCTACCGAGGCCTGAGTATGAACACGATAGTGTTTTGCAAAAGTGTGTAGGCTGGACCAGGTGGCAGCCTTGCACACCTGCTCAGCCGAAGCCTGGTGCCGAATGGCCCAGGATGCAGATTCTTGGACAAAGTGCTTCAGTGTCCGCGCTGCTGCTCCTAGACCAAAGACACAAAGACACGGGAACGTCTGGTACAGATACAGCCTTTATTTTCCGACGCGTTTCGGAGCCTCCTCCCGAGCTCCTTCCTCGGAAAATAAAGGCTGTAGCTGTACCAGACATTCCCGTGTCTGTGTGTCTTTGGTCTCGGAGCAGCAGCGCGGACACTGAAGCACTTTGTCCAAGAATCTGCATCACGATCACGGTTATCGTTGGGAGTGCGGTCCCTGCAGCAGCTGCTTTGTACGCTATTCTACCAGTTGTGGGTTTCACAACTGCTAAAGGTGAGCAATTCCACATCGACAAGTGAAAGTGTTTAATTGAGATAAGACCCTATATGCGCATTCTTTCTTTCACAGAATGGCCCAGGAGGCACCCACCGCGCGAGTGGAGTGAGCCCGCAACCCCAATGGAATGGGCAAATTGCAGAAAGAATAAGCTTCTTGAATAGTAAGCTTAATCCACCGGGCAAGAGTGGCCTTGGACGCGGCCATCCCTTTCTGGTGACCCTCTGGAAGTACAAACAGAGAATCCGTCTTCCTGAAACGTGCTGTTCTAGACACAAAGTCGCAGAGCCCGGACCAGATCCAAGGTGTGCAGCGCCCTTTCAATGCGGTGCACTGGAGCTGGACAGAAAGATGGGAGGACAATGTCCTCATTCAAATGGAAAGAGGAAACCACCTTGGGAAGAAAAGATGGCACTGGCCGCAGCACCACCTTATCCTGATGAAATGTAAGGAAAGGTGTCTTACAGGAAAGTGCCGCCAATTCAGATACCCTCCGAATGGAGGTGATTGCCACAAGAAAAACCACCTTCTGAGAGAGAAGACACAACAAGACTTCCCGGAGAGGCTCGAAAGGAGGCTTCTGAAGCACGTCCAGGACCAGATTCGAGTCCCAGTCCTCCAAAGGCCTCCTATACTGAGGAACGATATGCGAAACCCCCTGCAAAAAAGTAGAAACCTGGGGCTTTGTGGTCAATCTGTGTTGAAAAAGCACAGATAGGGCCGAAACCTGGCCCTTAAGAGAATCAAGGGAAAGCCCCTTGTCCAGCCCAGCCTGAAGGAAACCTAGAACCGCTGGAAGGGAAAAACGCAAGGGCGGGAGACCTCCCGAATTGCACCAGGCAAAAAAAGTTTTCCAAGTCCGGTGGTAAATACGAGCAGAAATGTGTTTTCTCGCGCAAGCCATAGTGCACGCAACCTCCTCCGAAAATCCCGCCTGAGTCAAAAGTCGGGTCTCAAGGGCCAGACCATCAAACAAAGAACCCCTGAGTTATGCTGATGAAATGGGCCCTTGGAGAGAAGATCCAGATGGTCCGGCACCCGCCATGGAACGTCTGCGGCGAGATCGGCGTATCACGATCTCCTGGACCAGTCCGGGGCTACCAGAATCACCGGAATGCGTTCCGTTCTGAATGTCTGCACCTGTATGAGGGCCAGAGGAGGAAAGACGTATGGGAGACGAAACTGCGTCCAGTTCTGGACCAGAGCGTCTGATCCCGAGCACGGGGATCTCGAGAGCGGGCAAAGAAGGCGGGCAGCTGCGCGTTCATCCGCAACACCATGAGGTCCACATCCAGGATCCCGAACCGATTGCAGATCTGATCGAATACATCTGGATGGAGAGTCCATTCTCCTGACGCAAGTCCCCGACGACTGAGAAAGTCCGCCGCCCAATTCTCATCCCCATAATGTGAATCGCCGATAGAACCGCCCCCGAAGATTTGGCCCAACGAAAAAAACGGCTCCACTTCCCGCATTGCTGACTTGCTGCGCGTCCCTCCCTGATGGTTTACATAAGCCACCGCCGTAGCATTGTCCGATTGAATGCGAATGTGACAGCCCCTCAGGAGATGATGAAAACTTTTCAGCGCCAAGTAAATGGCTCGAATCTCCAAGAGATTTATGGGTAGAGAGGATTCCTCTGGAGTCCACCGACCCTGGGCCATGTGATGACAAAACACCGCTCCCCAGCCGAGGAGACTGGCATCGGTGGTTAACACGTCCCACCGGACCGGCAGAAAGGATCTCCCCCAAGAGAGAGACGAGGGAATCAGCCGCCAGCGGAGGGAAAGTCTCGTTGCCGCTGTCGGCCGGAAAATCCAATAAAGAGTGAACGGGCTGCGATTCCAGGCTGCCAGGAGAACCAACTGCAATGGATGTAGATGCCACTAAGCAAAGGGCACTGCCTCCATTGTCACCACCATCTTTCCCAAGGCCCGCATCGCGAACCGAAGGGAATGTGGGACAGGACACAGGAGAATCTGGATCGCACAGCGCAGAGAATGAGCCTTGTCCTGGGGAAGAAGCACAAGTCCCCGAGACGTGTCCAAGATCATACCTAGGAATGTGATCTTGCGGCTCGGAACAGGAGAGGATTTTGGTAGATTGAGAATCCACCCTAAACGCGAGAGAGTGTCCATCGTGACGCGGACATTGTCCTTGCAGTCCCTGAAAGACTGACGCTTGATTAACAGGTCGTCTAGGAACGGAGAACCGGCACTCCCCGAACGTGCAGAATGGTCATGACTGCTGCCATGACCTTGGTGAAAACTCGTGGGGCAGTTGCCAATCCAAAAGGAAGAGCAACGAATTGGTAATGATCCTCGCTCACAGCGAAGCGCAAGAACCTTTAGTGAGACTTGGATATCGGAATATGCAAGTAGGCGTCCTTGATATTGATGGAAGCGAGGAACTCTCCCTACTGCTAGGAAGCGATGACGGAACGCAGGGATTCCATCTGAAAATGCTGGACTTGGACAAACCTGTTGAGAGGTTTCAAATCCAAAATGGGAGGGGAGGATCCATCCTTCTTTGGCACAATAAACAGATTTGAATAGAATCCATGGAACCGCTCGCTTCGAGGTACCGAAACGATGACTCCCGCCGCTGTAGGGAGTCGATGGCCCGAAAGAAGAAGTCTTTCTTTTGCGGGGTTCCCGGAGGACGAGAAAGAAGGAACCTTCTGTGAGGACGAGTGTGAAACTCGATGCCGTATCCGAAAGATACCAAGTCCCGGACCCACTGATCGTCTGTAACAGCGAGCCAGGCAAGCCGAAAGCGGGAAAGTCGGCTGCCTACTCGGGAAGAGTCTACCTGAGGAGCCAAGTCAGGAAGAGGAAAACCTCTGCGATCCGGACTCTTTGACTTAGACTGTCTGTTGCGGGTTTGCCAGCTAGAACCAGACTTACTGGGAGCCTGGGGACCCCTGTCTGCGCGCGGCACATGGGACACGGTGCAGGGCGGGAAACGGACCACCCAGACTAGTTCCGAAGGGACCAGAACCTCGCCTGCTGACCCTTGGTGAATTTACGCTTGGGCTTCCGCTGAGGAAGCAGGTACTCTTACCTCTCGTAGCGTCTGAGATCAGCTTGTCAAGCTTTTCTCCAAATAGACGCCCACCTAAATAAGGCATGCCAGTGAGCGAAATCTTCGAAGCCGAATCCGCCTTCCACTCCCGAAGCAGAGAGCCCGGCGAATCGCGATGGCATTTGAAGCTGCCGCTGCAGTGCAATTAGCCGCATCAATAGAAGCGTGCACCAAGAATTCCCCTGCTACAGAAATCTGAGCCGCCATATACAACAACTCTGGATCCGCACCCCTGTGACGTAAAGCGGAGTGTAAATCACCCGCCCAGGTCACAATGGCCTTAGCCACCCACATGGAGGCAAAGGAGGGTGACAGACGATCCTGAACACCTCGAACACCGATCTGGACAATTGTTCCAGCTGACAGTCAGTGGAGTCCTTGACAGACGCACTAGCAGGAAGAGAAAGAAGGGTCCTAGATACCAGACGAGACACTGGAGGATCCACCTGCGGGAATCTGACCAAGCTTGAAGCAAAAGCTGGCAAAAAAGGTAACAAGCCTCAATCGCCTTACGATTACCAACCTGTTTATCCGGCTGGGACCAATGTTTCTGTAGAACTTCCTGAATCTCAGGATGATCAGATAACACCTCCTGAAGCCTTTTGGGCCTCTTGAAAGAGATCACATGGTTTGAGGAGGCGACCGCAGCCGGGTCAGCCACTGACAAGGCTTGATTAACGGCCGACACCAGGTCGTCCCCCATGGCCAGGGTACAGAGGAAGCGGACTCGAGCGAACCACCCAGATCCAGATCCACCTCCACATCCAATCACGGAGCTCGCCAGACGAGCGCGATCTCACGGGACCTACTCGGTACAGGAGAAGCCTGGGATCCCTGAGACGGGACCGTGGGAGACCCCATGCGGAGTCTCTTCCTACCAGAAGTCCTGACGTGCTGGACAAAGGATGGGCCTGCACAACCCGGATCAGCATCTCAGAGAGTTGCTCTATGGATTGGCTTACAGACTGCGACAATGCAACCGCCCATTCCGGCGGAAAGGGGACACTAGCGGGCACATCCTCACCAGTGGTCACCTGCTCGGAGACAGGGGCACAGGGCTGAAAGGAATTAAGAGGCACAGGCCTGGCGAGCGGGGTAGAACAACCGCAGGGCAGGGCAGCACAGCCTTGCACGCAGTGCAAAAGGCATAGTACACATTAAAGGAATTTGGTGCTCTCTTGCACTTCTTGTCCGACATCATCCCTGCTATACACAGAGGTATACACTGCTGAGTGCCAACAGACAATGCTGCAATGCTGCAGCAGAATGAACCTATTCACTGCTGAGCACACAATATACAGCCTAGGGTTACAGCAGGAGATAAACCACTGCTGACCCTGTCACCTGGAAGCGCAGCGCTGTCCAGAATCCTGTGTCCCCCTGCAGAGCTCCGACGCACTGGAGTGAAGTCTCTCTCTGAAGATGGTGCCAGAAACTGCCTGGGAGGGGAAACACTAGGCCTCGTCCCCCTAGTGATGCCCAGAGCAGACCTGCGCGATTGGTTGATGGGCCGGCCGGGGGCCTTCACGGCCACGCCGCATTATCACTATGGGCGGAGAAACAAGTTACAGGCCCGAAGCCCTGGCCTAAATTAATACACCAAGCCCCGGCCGAGTGGGGGCCGGCGCGGAGCGCAGCGCAGGAGACGAGCGCGCTCAGGAGAGTACAGGGGGACACCGGATGACAGTGCAGCTCCTACCTGACGACGGCTCCCCACCCTGAGCCCACAAGGGTCAGGGGAACAGACCTCCATTCCAGCGCAACTCCATCTTCTGTGCTGCTGTGGCCAGAGGCCCAGGGGACACCTCCTGCAACCCAGATTCCCAACTGTGGGTCTGGGGAGGGATGCTGCAGGAGCTGGCCATCACCTACCACTCAGAGCCCCAACTGAGGACGGTGCAGCGGTCTGAAAAACTCGATGAGAGAAACAAACAGTGTCTTAGCCTCCTAAGACACTAAGCAAAAAAACTGGCTGAACTGTGCCAGTCAGGGGGTTATATACTGCTCGGAGGAGCCACTGTGCTTCTTTCTCATTTGCTTAGTGTCGCCTCCTAGTGGCAGAATAACATAATCCATCATCCTGTCCCCCCCAATGAGGCAAGGAGAAAAGTGTGTTTGTATAGTCTGAAAAATATTATACATGGATGCAGCCACCAGACAGGGTGGGAGTTGGCTGGATTCTCTATAAACACAAGTGGGGACTCAAAGGTGGGACTTGAATCTGTCAGATGTTTATTGCATACCCAAGGTCTAAGATGGGAATAGCATATTAATAGAGGTCAATATAAACTATCTACAGTATTTTATCACTGTAGGCCAGAGGTATCCAACCTTGTTGGTGAAGAAGGGGCACATTCAGATGAATCTATATGCTGTAAACATAGTCTCTGTACATAGGACTGCCTTATATCACCCAAGTGAAACCTACTAATAGGACAACCCAGAGGCGGATGACAGCCAGCAGCAGTGGGAGTCCGAGTAGCAGTTCTGCATCACATGATATTTTTAGAAGGCTTTGTATTCGTAAAGGGCCATTCTCACTGTATTTCGGCCCTTCTGTCAGGTGTCCTGTAAGGCTACTTTCACATTTGCGTTCCCCTCCGCAGCGTTCTGCGGAGGGGAGCCGCAATGTGACCTCATCACGCAAGCCCCTATCTTCATAATGGGAGCGCACGGTGTTGCGCTTGACTGCGCATGACCGTGCGCACCCATTCACATTTTCCATATGTGATCCGTGCCATGTTGCATTTCTGGTGCGACGAGACTGGATGATTTGTGCGCAGGCGTCCGCCTGCGCACAGATCACATATGGCGATGAATGGGTGCGCACGGTCATGTGCAGTCAAGCGCAGCACCGTGCGCTCCCATTATGAAGATAGGGGCTTGCTGTGCTGCGGTCACATTGCGGCTCCCCTCCGCAGAACGCTGCGGAGGGGATCGCAAATGTGAAAGCACCATAAGAATCCCTTTAAAATGAGATTGAGATAAAACCTCTGACAGAGCCGTAGAGTGAATGTGACAAAGATTAAACAGGCTTTATATATACATTATTCTGGCCATCTTTAGCCACTTCTACTTTAGATCTCAAGTATTGACAACTTGTATAAGTATTAACAACTAGTATCAATTTCCAAGCAAAAAGGCTCCGGACAGTCGTGTGAGAGGTCAGTTGTTTCCTCCATCAAACACATCATTACACACAGTCTATAATACCCAGGCTCATGATGCTCATCATCTGGTTTCTGCCTGTAGTCTGGTGTTTTCACTTCATAAGAAGGTTTGTGTTATTTATTTTTACATAAGTAAAGTGGGACAAGCCATCATGGCTCCATTACTGAAGTCACGATGCAATCATCAATTTTTATTCAATATGACTACTGTCGGCCTTTGATGTCTGGATCTGCTTTTCGCTGTACTCACACAGAAGTTTCAGACAGTCGTCCTTCTTCTTTAATCTATCTTTAATGTCTCCAGAAACCAGGGAAGGATAAGGGCAGGAGAGCTCCTTCAAGAAACCACTTATTTCCAATTGAGCGCCTTCTACATCTCCACCTAGAAATGGAAATTGGAGAGTTAGCCATTTGCCAGTAATCAGAGCAATGTTCTCATATGTGCCGGAGCGGTATTATTACTGTCCTACATATTGCTACAATTAGGGGGTCTAATCCATATGGCCCTCACACATCTCTGACACCGATCACATTAATAGAGCTATTGGATGGCTGTAGAGTGATAGGGGATGCAGTAAAGGGACGGTCCACCAGAGCCGAAGTAATCATATTGATAGAAGTAGTCTCATCACATAATACAATCTGACAGGAGTCAAGTGCTCAGATGGATTATCCTTAATATCTATCTCCTCCTGCTCCCCTAATAAAGCCAGGTTTGCAATTCTCTCCAGGGACATCAAATCACATACACAATGGGCCACAATAACTCTTTGACAGAGTAGAGGGACAATCTTGATATTTATTGAAAAATGTCTATAATTCAAGAACTTTTTTCGTCCCATGAAATATAATGATGAAGCTTTTCATATGAGAACAATCTTAAGTTTGCTTAACTATTGAATCAGGAACAAAGCAAAGCTGAGTACGACAAACATGTCAAATAAGGTGTCAAATAAAGGACACCCGTGCCATTAATTTCTTCAATAAAATTTAAAGAGGACCTGTCACCTCCCCCCATGGATTAGAATCTAAGAGCAGCACTGAATGCACCATGTCTGCTGCATTCAGTCAAGGGGTGCCCCATAGCTCTGTGGGGCTGCTACCCCGAGATATATGCTTATAAAAAATCCATGGAGGCGGGGGCCCTTGTGCTTCAGCCACCTCGTAACACAGGGCCATTACACACCCCCTGTGTCTCGGTGCCGTCCATGTCCTTGTGCTGGTGATGCAGGTGCAGAGCAAAGTATTGCTTATCTCAGCCCGTCCCGCCTCCTGCTGTGACATCAGAGCCTTTCCCCGCCCTGCTCCATAGCATAACACGGAGCAGGGCACGGAAAGGCTCTGATGTCACTGCAGGAGGCAGGACTGGCATCTTCTACGCTCCCCGCCCTGCTCCATAGCATAACACAGAGCAGGGCAGGGAAAGGCTCTGACGTCACTGCAGGAGGCGGGACAGGCGTCTTCTACTTTCCCTGCCCTGCTCCATAGCATAACACGGAGCAGGGCACGGAAAGGCTCTGACGTCACTGCAGGAGGCGGGACAAGCATCTTCTACTTTCCCCGCCCTGTTCCATAGCATAACACGGAGCAGGGCACGGAAAGGCTCTGATGTCACTGCAGGAGGCGGGACAGGCGTCTTCTACTTTCCCTGCCCTGCTCCATAGCATAACACGGAGCAGGGCACGGAAAGGCTCTGATGTCACTGCAGGAGGCGGGACAAGCGTCTTCTACTTTCCCCGCCCTGTTCCATAGCATACACGGAGCAGGGCACGGAAAGGCTCTGAGTCACTGCAGGAGGCGGGACAGGCATCTTCTACGCTCCCCGCCCTGCTCCATAGCATAACACAGAGCAGGGCAGGGAAAGGCTCTGACGTCACTGCAGGAGGCGGGACAGGCGTCTTCTACTTTCCCTGCCCTGTTCCATAGCATAACACGGAGCAGGGCACGGAAAGGCTCTGATGTCACTGCAGGGGGCGGGACAGGCGTCTTCTACTTTCCCCGCCCTGTTCCATAGCATAACACGGAGCAGGGCACGGAAAGGCTCTGAGGTCACTGCAGGAGGCGGGACAGGCGTCTTCTACTTTCCCTGCCCTGCTCCATAGCATAACACGGAGCAGGGCAGGGAAAGGCTCTGATGTCACTGCAGGAGGCGGGACTGGCATTTTCTACTTTCCCCGCCCTGCTCCAAAGCATAACACGGAGCAGGGCACGGAAAGGCTCTGATGTCACAGCAGGAGACGGGACAGGTGGTTGGGGGCAGCGATAAGCAATACCTCGCTCTGCACCTGCGTCATCAGCACAAGGACACGCACAGCGAGGATTTCATGACTGGCACAAGAACATGGGCAGCACAGAGACACAGGGGATGTGTAATGGCCCTGTGGTACGAGGTGGCTGAATCACAAGGGCCCGCCTCCATGGATTTTCACTGTAAGTTTTTATAAGCCTATATATCAAAAACACAGTCAGCCACGTTATTTATCACGGCCGTAACTACTGCAACTGCACTTGCCGCACCTTACCGCAAGCCCCATAGACAACGCATGGGGCTTGCCGCAAGTGTGCCGCAAGTGCCGCCGTTAGGAGGCGGATGCTGTAAATCTGCAGTATCTGCCGCATTTTGGGGAAAACGCCAGTGTGAAAGCAGCCTTAGAGAGCACAGCAATAGGAGGCACACTAGACACAACAGTGACCTGCTTAACTATATACACAGAGAAGGTGCTGTGTCCCCAATTAAAGATTCAAAAAAGGATTTTACACAAAGTACCAAAATACACTTTTGTTTAGCACTTCATTCAAGCTGCCTCTGGAAGAGAATTGATAGAGCAGACACCTGGCCCTTCAGGGTCTAAGGGAGAATTGGGCCCATGACCTCGCGGAGCATCTGCGTCAAGGGCTTGGGGATCTCTGGACCTGGCCACGAAGGGATGGGGTTTGAAATAGTCCCTGGAGCCCATTAAGTCCACAACGGGAAACCCCAATCTGATGCAAATCTGATGGAAAAATTAATGAATTTAGAGACCACTCACCAGGATCCAACCCTCCTTGACAGAGATAGTCAGCTGCCCAGTTGTCCACGCCAGGAATGTGGACTGCGGAGATCGGTGATACGTTTAGTTCAGCCACATTAGGATCTAGAACGCCTCCATCATGGCTGTGTGCATCACCTCCCTGGCGATTTATGTACCTACAGCCGTCGCATTGTCAGTTTGTATCCTGACATGGAGACCTGCAAAAATCTCCTGCCAGGAAAGAAGGGTTCGAAAGATCGCCGGAGCTCTAGGATGTTTATGGGCACGAAGACTTCTTGAGTGCTTCATTGACCCTGAGCTGGTAAATGTAGAAGATCGCGCCCCAGCCCGAGAGATTGGCGTCTGTGGAGATGATCATCCATCTTACTGGAAGCAATGACTGCCTCAGTAGGGGATTTTAAGAGGGAGATTTAGCCCATTCGCAAAGGAGGGCAATGATTGTGCAGGATACTGTGAGGTTCTGTACACAGGGCCGGGAGGAGGGAGCTGTCTGAGCTTAAACTGGAAGCTTTTGTGGAGGAAGCAATGGATTACATGCCCAAAAAGGAGTCGTAACCGATTCAGAGAGGACTTCTTGACATTGAAATCCACCCAGGCAAGAAGGGTGTTCAAGGAGTCGTAGACTCTTGTGGACTCTGAACGCGAGGGGACTTTTATTAAAATGTCGTCTAGAAAGGGTATTGCCAAAATTCCTTGGATTGGAGGATGGCTACACTGCCCTACCTGTTTCGATGTAAGCCACCCGAAAGTAAGACAGGGTGGAGAAGGGGTCTGCTAATGTAGACCTGAATTATAAGGCAGGTAGGGGGGAGGGGGGATTCTACTATCTTGGGAAACACGGGGGGGGGGGGGGGGGTGTAAATACATACATACACACATACAGACACAAGCATACACATATAACACACGATACACACCGTCAATCAACACACAACAGGCACCACTTCTACGGGTCGGTGTGGGTCCCCGATAGTCCTGTGCCGCCTCTGTGACTCCGGTCCGGTCCCCGAGTGATCCGCTGCCAATCCGCCGTGTCCGGTTGCCGTTTTGCATGGATGTCGGCCTAGGCTCATTGGTCCTGTCTTCCGGAGTTCAGGCACGCAGCTCTCCCAGGTCATGTGTGGGTCAATAGCATGACCTGGCTATCTACGCAGAACAGCGTATGGCATTCCTCTGAGTAGTGCATATGATGATTGCCAACATGAACCTGGGGAGCTGCGGCATGATCCAGTCTTCAACCATGAAGCCAACGGAATACCGGTGCAAAACGGCACCGGAACACAGCGGATGGCAGCGGATGATCTCGGGGACGGGACCGGAGCACAGAGGACGGCACAGGACCATCGGGGACCCCACACCGGACCCGGAAAGAAGCGGTGCTATGTGTGTGTGTGACTGTGTGTGTGGTGTGTATATATATGTGTATGCATGTGTCTGTATGTGTGGGAATGTGTGGATGGATGGCTGCAGTGTGTGGATGGATGGATGGTGGGGCCTCCAATGTAAGGCCCCCCCCGAACGTAAGACAGGGGGCCACTTTTGGCCCCCAAAAAAATGTAAGACAGGGTCTTACTTTCGGGAAAACACGGTATAATCTTCGTGAACTCCCGGGGGGCAATGGTTAAGCTGAAGGGAAGGGGGGATCGCGAGGGATCCAGAGGGACGTGATTGGGCATTACTAGGGCACCAGTAAGGCACAGGCTTGTAGGAAGGCCTCTTCTGATCCTGGCGCACAGGAGGTGGGGGAAGAAACTGTCGCGCCGATTGGGGACCTGGACACTGGGGTCCAAAAGGAGCAGAATTGAACATTGCGTTTCTTAGAAGGGGGACGCTTGTGCTTTGTCTAGGGGAGGGAAGTACTCTTCCCTTCTGTGGCGTCAAAACTGACCTTGGCTAATATATCGCCGAACAGGCGTGTTTCTTCGAAGGATAAATTAGAAAGAGATTTTTAAGGAGGATGTGACTGCATTCCAGGCTTCAACCATAAAGCCTGACGAATGGATATCAGGTTGCTGGAGGCCTGTGCTGCGCAGAAGGCAGAATCAAGATAGGCAGTGGCGATGTATTTACCCACCTGAGCGATCTGATCCGCTAGTTTGCGACTTCCGTGGAGGGCCTGAGGTAGAATGCCTCTGCAAAGGTTCCCAGCCCAGGGGGATATGGCCATGGCTTTGCAGGTGGCTGCAAAAGAGGGGCAGAGGGACGCACCCGAAGCCTCAAAAGGCACATTTTGACATGGCTTCTATATGCCTGCCTGGGGCTTCCTTAAGGGTAGCACCATCTGCCAATGGGAGAATTGTTTTAGTTTACAGGCGGGAGACCGGAGGAGTCTACTACTGGAGAATTGGTCCATTTTCGGCAAACTTCTTGGGAAAAAGGATATAGGGCCCCCAGGCACTTTCTGGACTGGAAGCGCTTCTCCAGGTACGCCATATCTTAGTGACGATGTCATTGAATTCTGCCAAGCAAGAGAAGGCTCAGGGGGCAGGTTTGGAACACTTTATTGACACCTTATAAGTGAGTGGCTTGTTGTCGGTGTTGATCTTGGTGGTCTGATACACCGCCAGAATAAGAATGTCCACCGTGTCCCCGATTCTGGAGATTTGATCTGAGTCTAGATCCGGTTTCAAGGAACATTCAAAATCTGTGGGTTCGGAAGACCATGGGGATCACGAATGGAGTTCTCTAAAGGGGGAGGGGGGACCAGGAAACGGAGGACGAGGATAAGCGGACATGTTTTTCACGCGAACATCTTTCTTGTTCTCGAGAACAGAGGGTGGGTTGGGAGCCAAATTCCCCTAGGGAATATGCTGCACCTCGGGTGTGACCTCTATGGGCAGGTGAGCCAGGGCCACCACCAGGGACTGGGACACCTTAGTCAGGTCGGAGACAGATTATGACATGGGGAAACCCATTCTGGGGGTGCAGAGACCTCAGAGAGCAGTGGGGGGCTCTTGAGAGGCTTGCATGTTCTGTGAGCTGCAAGCAAGGCACAGTGGGGAGCTCTGACCCGAAGGGAGCTTTTTGTTACACCTGGAGCAGACGTAGTGTACTGAAGTGGCTGTGGTGGCTGGGCCGGAGCTCCTTGTATCAGGCATTTACAGAGGGGGCCTTAAGCTGTCTGTGTGTCAGAAAGTGGGTGGGCTGAGGAGTATAGCCTGGGGCTGCAGAGTTACTTACCCAGTCCAAGCAGCGTCCTTCAGTGTCCCTCAGGTCTATGATGAAATGCTGAGTCAGGTGCTGACCGGTTGTTGAGGAGCACAGAGGCTGGTGCCAAACATTCTGTGTGCTAGATGCCTGAGGGCAGACTTGGTGGAGGAAACGCGGGCTGAGACCAGAAGGAGGGGGTAGGCCCGCACATGGCACGAATAGAGCCCAAGCTTATGCCACATTGGTTCGGGGTGGAGCAGTGGTGTTCCCTGGTTTAATTAAGGAGGCCGTCCAGAGGATAAGCCGGGAGGAGGCACATCTGCCAATTGGCAAGAGAATGCCTGCGCTTGTCAACAATTAGCCTGGGGGTGGGCCCGGGAGTCCTGGAGGCCACAGCCGAACCGGGGGCTAAATTATGAAGCCACGGCCGGAAGCAGGAGAGTTGCGGCGCGGGGCTCCGGAATGCGGCAGTGCAGCCCTGAGATGCTGGGGCATACAAGTGCAGGTAGGCCAGGAGCCACAGCTGGGGAGGTTATAAACAGGATTTGAGCCCACAACTGCGCCTTCCATAGGCAAAGGCTACCGACTGTGAGAGCCAGGCAGCAGCCACAAGAGTGGGGAACAGCTCCCAGGGCAAAACTAGTCCAGAGCTTAGACTTGGCACCCCCCGCTGGCAGAGCGAGTCTGGGGCGAGTACTCACAGAGGCAGTTGGTGTAGAAAAAAGTGACAATGGGCATACCCAGGATGGCTATATAACACTCATATTGGATTTTCTCATCGACCCCAGACACCCTGGTGTGTTGTATACAATGGATCCATTTTCTCTTTCTGAAGGATTTTCCGATTCCAATCCCCAGGTGATGGTGTACCAATTCTTATGACATTGAGGCTAAAGCAGTCAAGACTATTACCATGCCCCCCTTATATGTCTGGAAATTGGGGCATCAGGGAGTGTCTAAGGCTTGAGACATGATGTGAAATACATGTAAAATACTCGCACGAGTCTCGCATGCCTCACTCGGGACAGCCGGCGGCTCTCTGGATCTGCATGCGTTTCTATTCAGCTCCACGCTCCTATCCAGAGATCCAGTGGCCGTGCCGAGTGAGGCATTTGAGACTCGTGAGAGCATCTCACATGTATTTCGCATTGTGTGTCTCCGGCCCAATATCCCCTATATGATCATTAATCCTTTTTTGAACTCATGTTTGGTTTTACTGATGCACTCCAAATTACACGTACATTTCAAAAAGTAGATTACACCCATAGTTTTTCAATTCGCTAAATGATGACAAAAGTTGTTTTTGAAACTTCACAAAAAAAAAAAAAAAATGTATTACCCACTTTGATGTATCTACAAAAGCTGCACTTGCTGCACCTAAATGTCCCCAGACTCCCATTATTAATCCAGTTATCTGGGGGTGGCATTATACTATGCACCAATTGATCACAGGTTGATCTACTCCTTTTTAATTTATTGGTCAGAAATGAAGGTAACAGATCACAAATATTTGGGTCAGCTCATAAAATCCCCCAGTGTCCTAAGGATGTCATGTACAGCTTGTACACGGTTTTCATACCTCCCGGTTATCCTTAGTTGTTCAGTTTCCTTCGTCATATGTGCTCTTAATAGTGATGAAAAAGGCAAAGCTAAAAGCACATTTAATAGTAGCCTCTATTCAAAAAGCTCTTTCTTAAAGCAGCACTCCAGTGTGTTTTTGGAATTATTTCCACGCTGGAGTGGTGGTTTAAATCTAAAGTCCCCTGCCCATGTCTTATATTTACCCCTGTCGGCTACATTTTCTATCACCGTTGCTCCCCTCGATTTCCTGTAGTTTTTTACCTGTCTGCAGCTCCAGTGTTTCATGAGGCACTGGAGGTCACAATTTAATACATCTCTACGGGAGCCTTGTTCTGGCCCTCATAGAGATGCATGGAGAGCTTGTAATGTAACCACTGACTTCCGACCAGTCAGAAGTTACAGCCACAACATGGTGCCACAGGACTGGAGCGGACTTGGTTAAAGGTAAAGTTGCCAGAAGGTGCGTATAAGACAGGAGGCAACTCTAGTGTGGAAAAAAAAACTAATAAAAACGCTGGAAATGTGCTATAATTCACGAGCTTGGAGTTAAAAGGTATGATGCGAAGAACAATTTCTTCTTATTCTACAATACATCAAAATATAAGGAGGTTGTTTCTAAATGTCACTCACCTTCAGAGCTTACACTTTCTTCTAGGTGACCTAGCACTTGTATCTGTGATGTGAGCCAGTTCAGGAGCTGAAAATACTCAGATGACGACAAACCACCTTCTAGGGCCGGACCCAGAGCATTCTCCTCCAATAAAGGACCCTGGTACCTAGAGAAACATGAAAAATTATGTCACTAAAAGAAAAAAAAAATGTAAATCCTTTATACAGTTGTGCTTAAAAGTTTACATATCCCGGCAGATGTTTTGCTTTCTTGGCCTTTTTTCAGAGAATATGATTGATAACACAAAACCTTTTTCCCACACATGGTTAGTTGTTGGGTAAAGCCATTTATTGTCAAACTACTGTGTTTTCTCTTTTTAAATCATGACGACAACCAAAAACATCCAAATGAACCTGAGCAAAAGTTCACATACCCTGATGATTTTGGCCTGATAAACTCTTTTGTGTCAACCTTTGGGCATGTTAAATGGCTAATAAAGGTAACATCCTCACCTGTGACCTGTTTGCTTGTAATCAATGTGTTTACATAAAAGCTGAGCAAGTTTCTGGGATCCAGACAGACTCTTGCATCTTTCATCCAGCCTCTGACGTTTCTGGATTGTGAGTCATGGGGAAAGCAAAAGAATTGTCAATGGATCTACGGGAACAGATAGTTGAACTGGATAACACAGGAAAGTGATACAAAAAGATATCCAAGGAAATGATAATGCCAGTCAGCAGTGTTCAAGCTGTGATTAACAAATGGAAAATCAGGGGCTCTGTAAAAACCAAACCACGATCAGGTACACCAACAATCATTTCGGTCACAACTGCCAGGAAAAATTGTTTGTGATGCAAAGAAAAACCCACAAATATCAGCTTAAATACAGGACTCACTTAAAACTAGCGGTGTGGCCGTTTCAAAATGCCAAATAAGGAGTATATGAAGAAAAATGGACTGCGTGGTCGAGTCACCAGAAAAAAGCCATTTCCACGCAAATGCCACAAAGTATCTCTCCTACAATACGCCAAACAGCAGAGAGACAAGCCTCCAAGCGTCTGGAGCAAGGTACTTTGGAGTGATGGGACCAAAAATCGAACTTTTTGGCCACAACCATAAACATATTTGGAGAGGTGTCAACAAGGCCTATGATGAAAAGAACACCATTCCTACTGAAAAGCATGAAAGTGGATCACTGGTGATGTGGGGATGTGTGATCTACAAAGGCACAGGAAACTTGGTCAAAGTTGAAGGAAAGAGTAATGCAGCATGTTATTAGCAAATACGGTAGGCAAATTTACACGCAACAGCCCACGAAGCTGCACATGGAAGTACTTGGATGTTCCAACATGACAACGATCCATAATTCAAGGCCAAGTCAACCTGTCATTGGCTACAACAGAACAAAGTGAAAGTTGTGGAGTGGCCATCTTCGACTCCTGACCTCAATATCATCGAGCCACTCTGGGGAGAACTCAAGTTCATGCAAGAAAGCCCAAGAATTTACAGGAACTGAAGGCTTTTTTCCAAGAAGAATGGGCAGCTTTACATCTGAGAAAATAAAGAGCCTCATCCACAACTACCACAAAAAATTTCAAACTGCCATTGATGTTAGAGGGGGCAACACAAGGTATTAAGAACTGGGGTATGTGACTTGTGATCAGGGTCATTTGGATGTTTTTGGTTGTCATTCATTTAAAAAAGAGAAAATACAGCAGTTTACAATAAATGGCTTCACCCACCACTAACCATGAGTAGGAAAAGACGTTTTTGTGTTATCCTTCGTATGCTCTGAAAAAAGGCCAAGAAGGCAAAACATCTGTGGGGTATGTAAACATTTGAGTACAACTGTATATTGAGTAACAAGAGTATCTCATGTGGGTTACATCTCACAGAGCAGCTTATACCATGGAACTGAAATATATTCCTTCACTTGTATCAATAGAAATTCTTAATTTATCCTCTTCTGTAATATCACAATTCAGCAGTTCGGAATGATAACTATGCCCTACCTGGTAAATGGTAATGAATGACTTTACTGGGGTGACAGGAAAGCTCAATTCTATTTAAAGGGAACCTGTCACCAGGTTTTTCCCATTTGAACCGCGGCACCAGCGGTAAAGGTTATATACAGCATTCTAGAAAATTGTATATACTTCCCCAGGCCATTCTCTTTAACAGAAAAAAGCTTTCATTATACTCACCTGTGGGGTGATCCTGTCCGATGGGGGTCGCTGATCTTGATCTGGCACTCCTCTTTTCTTGTGATCGCCGTCCTCCTTTCCTGCTTGCTGTAGATGACATGTCTTACATCATCCTCATGGTGGTTTACACACACCCATTATCTGTCAATATCTGAACCAATCTCTGGTTGCAGTGAAATCATGGATACATTGCTCCATTTGTGGCTGTGTACAACATTGAGCAATGTATCCATGATTTCACTGCAACCAGAGATTGGTTCAGAATTGAACAGATAAATTGGTGTGTGTAAACCCACCATTACAGTGTCCTCCATTGCACTCCTGCACACGCGCACTTCTCTCTACTCTGATGAGGGCAGAGCAAAGTATTGAAGCACGCATGTGCACAAGCTCTTTGACTTTTTCCCATTCTTTGACCCAACTGTCGCCATCTTTATCTCTATCGCTGCCGCTCCCCTCGTCTCCTGTGATTTGTGACCTGCCTACAGCTCCAATGTTTTATGGAGAACATCAAAGGTCACAACTCCATACATCTCTTTGAGTCTTGTTCTGGCTTCGCTCAGGCTCTCATAGAGATGTATTGGGAGCTTGTTAAAGGGAACCTGTCACCTGGAATTAAGCCCCTGACCTATCACTAGCTGTCCCTACACCTTCCTAGGTGCTCCCTAACCATCCCTCTCTGTTGTATATCCGCCCTATAAAGATTAAGAAAAATGACTTTGAACTTACTGGACGTCGCTCTCTCAGGAGACTGGAAAGCTGGCTCCAGGCTCCATAGTCCCCTCCTGGTTGCTTCACCGCGCGCCCCGCTGGCATCATTATTCTGTATTGATCTCCTCCTGTATTTGTAGAGAGGAAATTTTATATTTTCCTCCCAGCAGACGCTGTGTACTGAGTGGTGACTGAGGCCGTCCCCCTGTGACTGATGGCCACCATGTACTGAGTGGTGAAAGAAGCTGCCCTCCGTGACCGACAGCCGCCGGGGCGAGGCCGCCCTCCTGTGACCGACAGCCGCCGAGGGCTGAGGCCGCCTTTCTGTGACTGACAGCCGCTGAGGGCTGAGGCCGCCCTCCTGTGACTGACAGCCGCTGAGGGCTGAGGCCGCCCTCCTGTGACTGACAGCCGCTGAGGGCTGAGGCCGCCCTCCTGTGACTGACAGCCGCTGAGGGCTGAGGCCGCCCTCCTGTGACTGACAGCCGCTGAGGGCTGAGGGCCGCCCTCCTGTGACTGACAGCCGCTGAGGGCTGAGGTCTCGCCTCCGTGACCGACAGCCGCCGAGCTGAGGTCTGCCCTCCCGTGACCGACAGCCGCTGAGGGCTGAGGTGCCCTCCTCGTGACCGACAGCCGCTGAGGGCTGGGTCGCCCTCCTGTGACCGACAGCCGCGAGGGCTGAGGTCTGCCCTCCTGTGACCGACAGCCGCGAGGGCTGAGGCGCCCTCCTGTGACGACAGCCGCTGAGGCGACTGGCCCTCCTCGTGACCGACAGCCGCGAGGGCTGAGGCGCCCCTCCGTGACCTGACAGCCGTCCGAGGGCTGAGGCCCCCTCCTGTGACGACAGCCACTGAGGCCCCCTCCTGTGACCGACAGCCCTGAGGGCGCCCTCCTGTGACCGACAGCGCACTGAGGCTCGCCCTGCGCTTAGTGATACGACATGCCACTGAGGCCCGCCCATCCTGTGACCGACAGCCACTTGAGGCCGCCCTTCCTGTGACCGACAGCCACTGAGGGCGCCCGCTCCCCGTGGACCGACAGCCACTGGAGGCCGCCTCTGTGACCCGACAGCCACTGAGCCCGCCCTCTGAACGACAGCCACTGAGTGCCGCCCTCCCTGGACCGAACAGCCACTGAGTGCCGCCTCCTGTGACGACCAGCCCTGAGGGCCGCCCTCCTGGTGACGACAGCGCACGAGGCTGCTGCCCTCCTGTGCCTGACCACCCACTGAGGCTGCCCTCCTGTGACTGACAGCGCCGAGGCCGGCTGCCTCCTGTGACCTGACAGCCCTGAGCCGCCCTCATGTGACTGACAAGCCACTGAGGCCGCCCTCTGTGATGACAGCGACTGAGGCCAGCCTCCTGTGTACTGACAGCCGCTGAGGGCAGGCCCCTACGTGATACTGCAGCTCCTAGGGCTAGCCTGCCTCCTGTGACTGACAACCGCGAGGGCTCGCCTCCTGTGACTGACAGCCGCGAGGGCTCAGCTGCCTCCTGTGACTGACAGCCGCTGAGGCCACCTCATTGTGATTGACACGCAGTGCCAGCGAGGCCGCCCTGTGACTGACAGCGCAAGGCTGAGGCCGCCCTCCTTGACGCGTGCTGAGTGCCGCCTCTCCTATAGACAGCCCAGTGACGCCTCACTGGTGTGTACTGACTACCTGTGTAACTGGCCTCGTTGACTGACAGCCGCGATGGCTGGGCCGCCCTACTGTGACTGACAGCCGCTGAGGGCTCTATACTGGGCTGCCTCCTGTGATGACAGCCGCGAGGCTGAGGGCCCTTGTGACTGACAGCCGCTGAGGGCTGGGCGTTTCTGGTGACAGCTCGAGGTGGGCCCTATGTGACTGCAGCCCAGGCTGGCCTCTCTTGACTGACAGCCGCCGATGGCCTCGTGAGAAGCCGTTGCCCGTATGACAGCGCGTGTGCTGAGGCCGCCTTGTATACTGACACCCGTAGCTGGGTTTGATGACAGCCACGAGTCTGGTAGTCTGTATTCACCTGTGCTGTATACACTTTATAGATGAAAATCGAGATTAATCGAAACGTCCATAGGTTAAAAACAGATTGATTTTTTCCAATCGCCCAGCCAGCTGAGAAAGTGTGGGACAGTCCCCAGCACGGGTACCAATGAAATCACCTGGGATGCAGGAAGTCTCCAGCGTGTCCAGCAGATCCGCCTCCATCACACCCACACAAAGCACACTGCACCGCCAGCTGCCCGGAGCGATTATCACAGCGGCTTCCTGTGCAGCTACAAAACCGGCCCGTGCTGCAACACTACTTCCGGTGCAGAGGGCCCGGGCTGTGAGCGGCGGAGCGGGGCGGGGGGACAGGCCGGCCCCGGGGGCAGTGTGCGGGATGCGGGGACACACTGTACCAGCCGCCGCTCACAGGTATAAGGTGTCATCGGGCGACATATCTGTATCTGAGGACCAGAGTCACGTGATCATGGGAACAGGCGGGAAATTGTGCACAGCGGCGGGAGGGAAGAGTGCACTGGAGGAACACATGGGGGGGTTGGAGAGGTGCACTGGAGGAACACATGGGGGGGGGGGGAGTGTGCACTGGAGGAACACGTGGGGGGGGGGGGGAGTGAGTGCACTGGAGGAACACGTGGGGGGGGGGGAGTGTGCACTGGAGGAACACGATGGGGGGGGGGGGGGAGTGTGCACTGGAGGAACACTGGGGGGGGGGGGGGGAGTGTGCACTGAGGAACACATGGGGGGGGAGTGTGCACTGGAGGAACACATGTGGGGGGGAGAGTGATGCACTGGAGGAACACATGGGGGGGGGGAGTGTGCACTGGAGGAACACATGGTGGGGGGGGGGTGTGCACTGGAGGAACACATGGGGGGAGTGTGCACTGGAGGAACATGGGGGGGGAGTGTGCACTGGAGGAACACATGGGGGGGGGGGGGGGAGTGTGCACTGGAGGAACACGTGGGGGGGGGGGGAGTGTGCACTGGAGGAACACAGGGGAGTGTGCACTGAGAACACGTGGGGGGGGAGTGTGCACTGGAGGAAACACATGGGGGGGGGGGGGAGTGTGCACTGAGGAACACATGGGGGGAGTGTGTGCACTGGAGGAACACATGAGGGGGGGGGAGTGTGACTGGAGGGATTGAGTGTGCGTGCACTGGAGGGAATATGGGGATGTGTGCGTGCATTGGAGGGATGTATGGGGGTTGAGTGTGCACTGAGGATTGATGGGAGTTGTGTGGAGTGCACTGGAGGGATGTATGGGGGTTGTGTGTGCACTGGGGGTGAGGGGGTTGTGTGTGACTGGAGGAAGATGGGGGTTATGTGTGTGCACGGAGGGATATATGGGGATGTGTGCGTGCACTGGAGGATGTATGGGGGTTTGGTGTGCACTGGAGGGATATGAGATGTGTGTGCACTGGAGGAAATGGGGAGTGTGCGTGCATTGAAGGGAACATTGGGGGGGGTTTGTGTGTGCACTGGAGGGATAATGGGGGATGTGTGCGTGCATTGGAGGATGATAGGGTTTGTGTGTGCGCTGGAGGGATATGATGTGTGTGCACTGGAGGGATATACAGTTGGGGATGTGTGCTTGCATTGAAGGGATATATGGGGGTTTGTGTGTGCACTGGAGGATATAGGGGTTGTGTGTGCACTGGAGGGATACGAGTGTGTGTGTGCACTGGAGGGATATATGGTGATGTGTGCATGCATTAGGGGGGATATATGGGGGTTTGTAGTGTGCACTGGGGAATATGGGGTTTGTGTGTGCACTGGAGGGATATGATGTGTGTGCACTGGAGGATAATATGGGGATGTGTGGTGCATTGGAGGGATATATGGGGATGTGTGCGTGCATGGGGGATATATGGGGTTTGTGTGTGCACTGGAGGAATATATGAGGTTTGTGTGTGCATTGGAGGGACTATGGGGGTTGTGTGTGCACTGAGGATATATGGGGGGTGATGTGTGTGTGCACTGGGAGGGATAATGTGGGGATGTGTGCGTGGCATGGAGGGATATATGGGGGTTTCTGTGTACACTGGAGGGATATATAGGGGTGTTTGCATTGGTGGCGTGTGTGTGCACTGGAGGGACATATATGGGGATGTGTGCGTGCATTGGAGGGATATATGGGGGTTTTTGTGTGCACTGGAGGGATATATGGGGGTTTGTGTGTGCACTGGAGGGATATATGGGGGTTTGTGTGTGCACTGGAGGGATATATGGGGTTTGTGTGTGCACTGGAGGGATATATGGGGTTTGTGTGTGCACTGGAGGGATATATTGGGGTTTGTATGTGCACTGGAGGGATATATGGGGGTGTTTGCATTGGTGGCGCGTGTGTGTGTGTGCTCGCACGCGCACTGGAGGTATATATGGGGTGTATATGGTCACTGGAGAGACGTGTCTATGCACACTGGAGGGACATATGTCCTTCCAGTGCGCGTGAACACCCATATGGGGGTGTGAGCTGTAAATATAAACCAACATAATTGGGTATAAGCCACTGGGCCACATTTTCATAACCACTTTATTGGGTTATAATCATTAGTGTGTACATACATATATATATACACACAGATTCTATAAGGGTATGCGCACATGATCAGTATTAGTAATGTGACGCCCCAGGGAGGTACTGCACCCCAAACAGAAGGTGTAGTGCCTCCGTAGACGTGGATCAGGAGGAAAATACAGAGTCTGCACCCAAAACACGCTCATAGGACACCTTAGCACAGGGGACTGGTATTCAGTATGTCCCGGGGGGGGGGGGTGTAGCCTAGAAGAGCAGGAAGACGTGAGTGACCTCACCGACATACCCTGCGCTGACGACATTGACATTGCCACCACCCTATACAACACCACCATAACGAACGCTCTCGACCTAGCCGCCCCCCTCACTCTCCATGCTCCACGCATTAACAGGCAACCCTGGCACACCACCCTCACTAAAAACCTGAGACGGGCGTCCAGAGTCGCCGAGAGGAGATGGAAAAAGTCTCACACCCCCGAGCACTTTGCTCTGTTCAAGCAATCCATCACTGACTTCAAGACGGCACTTGCTACTGCCAAGCAAGTGTTCTTCTCATCCCTTATAACCTCTCTGTCCCGCAACCCCAAACAGCTCTTCAAAACTTTCAACTCCTTACTTCGCCCGCCTGGTCCTCCCCCTTCTCCCCTCATCTCTGCAGAAGACTTTGCGACCTTCTTTAAGGAGAAGATAGACAAGATCAGAAGCAGCTTCGGTCCACTATCCCCACAACTCCCCTTCCCACCTACACTGCCCTCCTCCTCCATCAGCCACTTCCCCCCCATAACTGAAGACCAACTCTCCTCCCTCCTGTCAAAATCACACCTCACCACCAGCGCCCACGATCCACTCCCATCCCACCTCATTCCGAACCACACCTCCATTTTCATCCCAGCCCTCACCCACCTCTTTAACCTTTCACTTAGCACTGGTACCTTCCCCTCGGCCTTCAAACACGCCCTAATCATGCCCATCCTAAAAAAAACCTCACTTGACCCTACCTCTGTCTCTAACTATCGCCCCATATCTCTTCTCCCATTCGCCTCTAAGCTACTTGAACAGCACGTCCATTCCGAACTGTCCTCTCACCTCTCCTCGTGCTCCCGCTTCGACCGCCTACAGTCTGGCTTCCGACCCCTCCATTCCACCGAAACAGCCCTGACCAAAGTCACCAACGACCTACTGACCGCCAAGAACAAACACCACTACTCCATCCTGCTACTCCTTGACCTGTCTGCCGCCTTCGACATGGTTGACCACTCCCTTCTTCTCCGGATCCTGGAATCCCTTGGCATCACCCACCTTGCCCTCTCCTGGATCTCCTCATTCCTAGCGCACCGGACCTTCAGCGTCTCGCACTCCCACACCTCCTCCTCACCCTACCCCCTTTCTGTCGGAGTCCCCCAAGGTTTGGTCCTGGGACCCCTACTTTTCTCCATTTACACTCTCAGCCTAGGGCAACTCATCGAGTCCCATGGCCTCCAGTACCACCTCTACGCCGACGACACCCAAATTTACCTGTCCGGCCCTGACATCGCCTCCATACTCTCGAAAATCCCACAATGCCTTTCCGCCGTCTCATCCTTCTCTGCTCGCTTCCTTAAACTCAACATGGACAAAACTGAATTCATAGTGTTCCCCCCAAGAAATTCCACTCCACCTCCCAACCTATCCATCTGCATCAACGACTGTGCCCTCTCCCCAGTCCCCTAAGCCAAGTGCCTCGGGGTAATCCTTGACTCCTCCCTATCCTTCAAGCCCCACATCGAGGCCCTCACCACATCCCTCCGGCTCCAGCTCAAGAACATCTCACGGATCCGCTCCTTCCTCACCCACGACACCGCTAAAACACTCATCCATGCTCTTATCATCTCCGGCCTTGACTACTGCAACCTCCTTCTCAATGGCCTCCCGGCTAACTCCCTCACACCTCTCCAGTCTATCCTCAACTCCGCTGCCCGACTCATCTATATGTCCTGCCGCAACTCCCCTGTCTCCCCCCTCTGCCAAGCCCTTCACTGGCTCCCCGTCTCCAAGAGATCCCAATTCAAAACACTAACCATGGTGTACAAAGCCATACACAACCTGGCCCCACCATACATCTCTGACCTGGTCTCCCGATACCTACCCTCACGCAACCTCCGTTCCTCCCAAGAACTTCTCCTCTGCTCCCCTCTCATCACCTCTTCGCACAACCGAGTCCAGGACTTCTCCCGGGCATCTGCCTTACTCTGGAACTCCCTGCCCGAACACGTCAGACACTCGCCTACCCTGAGAAGCTTCAAGTGTCACCTGAAGACTCACCTGTTCCGTCAAGCCTACAACCTGCCATGAGACCCAGGCGACCGCCCCATACCTGACATTCCCCCATCCTACTGTATCCTAACCCGCCCCTCAGACTGTGAGCCCTCGTGGACAGGGTCCCTGCCCCTCCTGTACCTGTACGTCCTGATCGCCTAGATTTAGTGTTCTTGTTGCCCTCATCCTCATGTAAAGCGCCATGGAACCTAATGGCGCTATATAAATAAATAATAATAATAAAAAATAGTAGTCAGTCAGACGGTGACAGAAGAGCAGAGAGGACGGACGCAGGGGACCCTGCAGCCGTGACAGGAGGGCACCTCTAAGGAGAGAGGTGACCCAGACAAAGAAGGGACGCTCCAGGACTGGTTGGAGCCGGCTGTAGAGTCCAGGTCAACACCGGTAAACAGGAGCTGAGGCGGTTAGTTAACGGTTTATCCCAAACCGCAGACCGGCAGCCTGTGGGCCTAAAGAAGGAGCCACAGCACCACAAGATTAAATCCCACCTCTATCCCAAAGTGGGTCCAAGACACTAATAAGGGAAAGGACTAAATACCGGTGACAGGAGGGATTGTCTTCTCACCGCTCCCGTCTGTACCGGAAAGGGGTCAGAAGTACCTTTTATTAACAGACCTGGGGATCGGCGATCGGGCTCTTTAGTGTGGTTGACAGGAGAGCTAAAGCAAAAACACCGACCAAGAAAGTTATTATAGAGACACCTCTGACAGACTCTGGAAAAGCCTCCAAAATCTGCGGCTTCAACCCCCGGTGAGCCCAACTTTACCGTGTACCCTTATCATCTGGTACCAGTAAAGAACTGTTTGAGCTAATCTGGTCTCTGGCATCAATTATTCGTCGCCTGGGAGGCTCCTACAACTCTACAGAGCCAAGGAGTACGACTCCTCTCATCCACCCCGCTGCCACATTACCAGGTACCACAGGTGGCGTCACATTTCCCTATCCCCAAGTTCCCCCTCATCCCCATCAGCAAATTGAGTGCCCAGGGCACGGAACCGGGAACCGACCAGCCGTGATTCCCTTCCCCGCCAGCAGCCGCCATCCCGATTCCGAGTAACCCCTTCCCTGCCGGCCCGACTCAGTAGTATTGTCACTGTGTCCAAAACGCAGTGTCTCCGGATCGTCTGCACATACCCTAATAGTAATAATCATTATAATACAATACTATCGCACTTGATTGAATTATATAAAGTGGTAGTTTTTTCAGTAATGCCTAAAAAAATCCGATTACATTGATATGCATAAAACTAATTATTACAGACTACTGAACCCTGAGCAAAAGATGTGTGTGGCTTGTTACTAGAGAAGGCTGAAGTCCTAGTACATTATTAATAATAATTTTTCTTTATCTTGCACCAAACATATTTTGCAGCACTTTACAATTCAGAGGGGACATGTACAGACAACACAGAGAACAATAAATTCTTTATATATCAAGAGGAGTAAGGTTTCTGCTCACAAGCTACAATCTATGAGGAGATAGAGAAGACACAATAGGTAATTGGTAAAAAGTGCCGTCATGCATGGTCCAGCCATCAATATAATAAATGGGGGGGTTGTGTCCTGAAACCGATGGAACAGGACGCATAGTGAAGGAGCTCCTCAGGAAGTGCCCTTTTAACAGTGATTATCGGCTCCTGTGGGCTTCCCCACCGCCTCACGACTTGACTATCACCTGCAGTCGGGTTTGCGATGCCGAGAGCCTCCTCCCGCCGCAGGGAATGATCACAGAAGGTAACTGACTTCTCTGTAGACCGGCCGCCCTCGCTCTCCTCCTACATGGCGCCGGCGGCAGAGACGCCAGGATACTCTCCCCACACCTCCCGCAACTCAGAGGGACTTAATGAGAGGGTAGAGGAGGAAGCCCCTGTAACCCAGAAATGCCTGCTGGGCTCACTTCGTATGTCCTTGCAGGATGACATGAGGATGGCTGTTGGGGGAACTTAGGATATGGCGGCACTAGGAGAGAGGACTTGCCATCTGGAGCATAAGATGGCGGAATATGCGTTTGCACACAACCAATTAGCAGATTATTATGCTGTGACGGACTCTGATGTACAATGCCTACACTCCAAAATATGGGATCTTGAAGACAAACTTCGCCGAAGAAATGTAAGAGTCAGAGGCTTAGCTGAGGATGTGGAGGAAGGTGATATTCAGCCCGCAATCATCAAATTCCTGCAGTCCACTCTCCCTGAGGTTCCTTTAGCAGACCTATCCATTGATAAAGTCTACAGACTGCCCAAGCCTACACATTTGCGTAAAGATGTCTCCAGGGATATCTTGGTATGCTTTTCTTCTCTGTAGGCTAAGTACTTGCTGCTGCAGGCCATGCGGCGTAAGCCACAGCTTACAGATGTGTTTAAGAACCTGTCTGTCGACCCGGATCTGTCACCTGCTTCCCTGGCTAGGAGACGCGAATTCGCTCCCTACTATCAAGTCCTAAGAGATAAGGGTATGCAATACAACTGGGGTTCTCCGGTTCTGATTAACTTCCGTTATATAGGTTCCAGGCAGTCTTTTTCTTTACCTTCTAGTCTTAGAAAGGCGCTTAAGGAATGGAACTTTATTCGTACTAGCAACTCTTTGTCACCTCGTTCAGAATTCTGTGTGGATAAAGGTGCTGTCCATCCTGATGAGGAGAAAAACGGCTGAAGCCCTATTGATGCTACTTTAAGGGCTCTGCTTTGACTTAGCTCTTGAGGCTCCATAGTGGTCTTTTCTATGTGAGATATAGATCGTACGGAGCTAAGATCTAACCCTAACCCCCCCCCCCCCCCTTGACTGCGAGCCTACTTCTGTGTTTGTAAACTTTAGAGGTGTAATGAGTCTGCGTTTGATTACTCTTGATGTTCAGGGGTTAAATTCCCGATTAAACGCTCGTTTTTGTGGAAAGAGGCACGCTGTTGTAAAGCAGACATATTGTGCATTCAAGAAACTCACCTATTAGAGGGAGACAATGTCAGGATTCGACATAAGCAATTTCGTCACTCGTACTTCGCCAATCACTCTGAGAAAAAGGCCGGAGTCTGTATCTTGGTTAAAAATTCCATTCAGTTTCAACTGATTAGAGTAATTTCAGACCCGGCGGGCCCTTATGTAATTTTGATTTGTTCCACTGCTGGGACTGTTATTATGGCGCCCCTGTAACCAGGGTGGCCACAGGTAGGAACTGCAGCCAGGAGATAGTGACAGTTTGTATAACAAACACCTCTAAAACACACATCCACCGACCCGGAGCCTGGGACTCTAGGCAGGCAAGGGGTAGTAAGGCCAGTTATAAGTGGGTGAGGCGTAGTCATGGTAACGGACCAGTATAAAAAGGAGAAACAGGAAGTAGTTAGCCAGTAGGCCGGAGTAGGCTGAGAGGAAAAGACCAAGAGGAGTAGGCGAGTGCTGAGCAACTAAGACTAGTAAAGATGGGAACTACAGAAACCGGACCGGTGCCACCTGCAGGGTGGATAAAAATCTTGATTTTTTTAAAAAAATCAAAAAAATCAGATTTTTTTGATTTAAATCAGATTTTTTTGATTTAAATCATTTGATTTAAATCAGATTTTTTAATCAAGTTGTACACAAGCAAAACTTTGTCTTTTTGCAAATCTAATTGTTTTACACAAATAAAAATATTAAAACAGTTGATTATGAAACCTAATAATTTTTATTTGCACTATTAAACACTCAGAATTGAACTACAGAGAGTAAGTACTTTTTAACAATAGCCTATCTCTAACGTTTGAAGTAAGCCACACATCTTCAGTGAATACATCAGTCCTTTAAGCCTACTGTTTATTTAGGACTTTTAATAGGAAAACCAGTTGTCCTGCTTTAGCAGTTCCTAAGCGGTTTCGGACTGTTGTGTGCACAAAACCTTTCTTTCCAAGATCTGCTGCTGGCATCTCAACAAAATGAACCCAAATAGGGTCTCTCTTACGACCTGCTGCCATGGCTCACACAGATCACTTATGAAGTTTGATTGTTACTACAGCCTGAGCCAAGCACTGCTGACTATCCAACACGTTTGGGCATGTCAACTGAATGCAGGGAAAAAGAAACTAAACCAAAACTGAAACCAAGCTAGAAGTGTGGAATTAAAGGGGCAGTATGAACAAAATGTAGAGGCTATTAATAGTTTATACAATTAAGACATGCTGCTTTTAAACACCTACCTATTGCCATATAGTAAAACAAAAAAGATTTTTACTTACTTTGGGGTCCCCTCCTCACCCTAGCGTTAGATCGTTGCCCCTAGTTTCGTCCGTGTAACTATGGGCGCACATGCACACTGCTCTCACTTCTCATTTTAATCGTGATTTATATTAAAAAAAAACCTTTTGATTTAAATCAGTGATTTAAATCATGATTAAAATCATGATTTAAATCGATCCGATTTAAATAGAAAAAAAACTTTTGATTTAAATCATGATTTAAATCATGATTTAAATCGGCGTGATTTAAATCAATCCACCCTGGCCACCTGGTCCAAGGAAGACGGTAGCACTGACAAATAAGGCTGAAGGCACACTGATCCCTCCAAAACGGCGCGTTTTTGAAGCGCGATATTGATGCGAGTTTGATGCGTGTAGTGGTGCGAGTGTGGTGCTAGTGGGGTGCAATTGAGATTTGTTCATTCCTACTGCGATCCGACAGACTAGCACCCTTCTGGTGTCAAGACTGCACTGATTTGCTGCAACTCATTTGTCAGTCAATGGGGTCACTTGTAGGGGAGCTCCAATGTTTAGGCACACGGGCTCACCAAACGCGACATGGTGTCAGCAAAGAATTTGAGCTGATTTCCATTCAAATTGTTAGCGGACACCATGTCACGTTTGGAGAGCCCCTGTATGCCTCAACATTGGAGCTCCCCCACAAGTGACCCCATTTTGGAAACTAGACCCCCCAAGGAACAAATCCAGATGCATAATTGGGTCACTTGTGAGGGAGCTCCAATGTTTAGGCACACAGGGGCTCTCCATACGCAACATGGTGTCTGCTAACAATTGTTAGCGGACACCATGTCGCGTATGGAGAGCCCCTGTGTGCACCAGCATTGCCACCAGCGCAAGGGCAACTGGAAGAGTTGGGGTACAGCACCAGAAAATGGCACCTCCAATGAATGCGCTATTTCCTGGGGTGGCTGTGGGTTGTAATTTGCAGCGTGGGGGGGCCCACAACATTTGGATCTCTCCACGATGAGGATTGCAGTCCCCCAACTGCCAAGTTGTACCTGGCTGGCAACCAAAAATATGGCAAAGCTCCATGTCATTTTATTGGTAGAAGTAATAAAAAAAAAATGACGTGGGGCTTCGCCATATTTTTGGTCCAGCCAGGTACAACTTGGCAGCTACAGACTGCCACCGACCCCCAGCTGCTTTGTTGTACCTGGCTGGCAACCAAAAATACAGCAAAGCCCATTTTATTTTTATTTCTAGAACAAATTCTAGAAAAAAAATGACATGGGGCTCCGCCATATTTTTGGTCCAGCCAGGTACAACTAGACAGCTGGGGGCTGGAATCCGCAGCATGGAGAGGCCCAAGCATTCTGGGCCCCCCATGCTGCGAATTGCAGCCCGCAGCCACCCCAGAAAATGGCGCATTCATTGAAGCGCCATTTTCTGGCGCTGTACCCATGCTCTTCCAGTTTCCCTGGTGCCGGTGGGAAACTGGGTAATAAAGGGGTTAATGCCAGCTTTTTATTGGCAGCTGGCACTAAGCCCGAGATTCATAATATTGGGCCAATGTTAGACCCGCCATTAGGAATCTCATGCATCCACGCACCCTCTCATCCATGCACCCACACATCCACGCACCCACACATCCATGCACCCACATACCCATGCCACCACGCATCTACGCACCCACACATCCATGCACCCACACATCCATGCATACACGCATCCACACATCTACGCACCCACACATCCACGCACCCACACATCAACGCACGCACGCATCCACACACCCACGCACCCACACATCCACGCACCCATACATCCACGCACCCACACATCCACGCACCCACACATCCACGCATCCATGCACCCACACATCCACGCATCTACGCACCCACACATCCATGCACCCACACATCTACGCATCCACGCACCCACACATCTACGCATCCACACATCCACGCACCCACACATCCACGCATCCACACATCCACGCACCCACACATCTACGCACCCACGCATCCACACATCCATGCACCCATGCATCCATGCACCCACGCATCCATGCACCCACACATCCACGCACCCACACATCCACGCACCCACACATCCACGCACCCACACATCCACACACCCACACATGCATGCACCCACACACCCATGCATCCACATATCCACGCATCCATGCACCCACACATCCACGCACCACACACCCTCGCATCCACGAAAAAAAAAAAATCCACGCACCAACACATCCACGCTCCCTCACAACCACGGTTGCACACATACATCCATCCATTCACACCCATCTATCCATGAACCCATCCATCCATGAACCCACTCACATTCATTCATTCCATTCATTCATTCATACGGTACTTACCTCTGGGCGGAGCTGCACTGGAGGAGGGGCGTTCCAGCGATAAGAGGAGGCAGAGCGTCTGCTACACCGGCGGGATCGAGGAGCGGTGAGATCAGACACGGGGATCGGGGGTGAGAGGTGAATGGCAGGGACAGGTGGGGGCCATCCAGGGGATGGGGAGGCCTGAGGAGGAGGAGGCCTGAGGAGGAGGCGGCCTGAGGAGGGGGGGGCATAAGCCCCCGCCGCCAGCAGCGCGGCGGGTAACCGCAAACAGGTCCACAAGTGACAAGTGGGGGCCATCCAGAGGAGGGGGAGGCCTGAAGAGGTGGAGGGCATCCGCCCCCGCCGCCGCCAGCAGCGTGGCGGGTGAAGCAGCAAACAGGTCCCGGCATCGGGGGTGGGGGGGCATGACAGGTGGGGGCCATCTGGAGAAGGGGGAGGCCTGAGGAGGGGGAGGGCATCCGCCCCCGCCGCCAGCAGCGCGGCGGGTGAAGCCGCACACAGGTCCCGGCTGTCAGAGATCACAGCCGGGATCACAGAGACTCGCACTATATTATTGCACGGTGCGTTTTTTTAACGCACCCATTGTTTTCTATTGACAGCTGGTGCCTACAACTCGCATGCAGTCGCAGCATGCTGCGACTGAAACTCTCTTTGCGAGTTCAGTGCTTCAAATGCGCACCAATGTGCCCGACATGATAGAAAATCACTTGTCCTAGTGCAATGCGAGTTTATCTCGCATTGCACTCGCGCGAGGCACTGGGATTGTGTCGGATGATGTGCCTTCAGCCTTACTGACAGGACAGACTCTCCTGAAGTACCTGGGAAGTTACACGGGCAGAAAAGAGCCCGGTGATCCCTTGCAAGATAGGGACACCCAAGGCTGGAACCAGAGTGTCGGCTCTGAGGGGGACTGAAGTCTCATACCGGCTCTCCAGACAAACTGATGGGGAACACAGATTCCAGATCCGTGTTCCCACTACAGGTTTGGGGGCATAGCAGCAACTAGGAGGACCCGGCTTACCGCCCATACACTTAGGGGGAAGCCGCATTGAAGGACCGAGCTGCCGCTTCGCAATCCACCCAGAAGAAGAGAGAGAGAATCAGCCTTAAAGGACATATAGAAAGAGTGAGGAGTCTTAGAGTGACAACCTGGCTGCAGTGGGTTCAAGTGTTCCCGGGGTTAATTGCACTGTGAACTGCTAAGAGCTGAACTGTACTGAGAACTGCTGTAAATTGTCTGAAGAGCTGACAAACCTGGTGAACCCTGCTTCAGTGTGCGTGTCTGATTCCAGGTATACAGAACTATTGCTGTTAGGCCACGTGCACACACTGAGTACTTGATGAGTTTTTTACCTCAGGATTTGTAGACAAAACCAGGAGTGGAGCAATCATAGGAAACGTCTAATAGAAACACATCACCACTTCTGTATTTAATCATCCACTCCTGGTTTTGTCTACAAATCCTGAGGTAAAAAAACTGATCAAATACTCAGCGTTTGCACATGACCTTATTGCACCATTTTACCCTGTCAGGAGCTGTCCCGACCCGCGGTGGGCTCATCCACCTGGCTGCAGCATCCATCCATCCTCCTGACAAAAGTACACTGCAGCGGTGGTCCCGTCATTGACCACAACCCGTGGGTGGTGTCACGACTAACTCCCCTGTAAATATCCCCCCATTTATTGCGGAATACAGGACACGGTCCGGACCCAGACCGCCGTGACATCCCCAGAAGTACCCCGGTCTGGTACCGAGTACCCCGTCCCAGTGGGCTCTACATTATGACTATAGCTAATGTTTATGCCCCTAATGAGGCCTAAATCCATTTCTTATGGTCATTCTTTAGGAAAGTACATGAGGAGGTGCAGGGGAGGAAACTCCTCTGTGACGACTTCAATGTAGTTCTGAATCGTCATTTGGATTGCTCTTCCCCCTTCACACGGAGGGGTAAAGAGTTAGACCCTTTATGCCGAGAATTCCACCTCCATGATGTCTGGCGCTATTTACAAGCAACGGAGAGACATTAGTCTTTCTACTCCCACAGGCATAGGTCGTACTCTAGAATTGACTATTTTTTGGTGGATGATGACACCCTTGCGGCCTGTGCCTGTGCGGAGGTGGATCTGATCACTTGGTCGGATCATGCGCCGACATCTTTGGAGGTCAGGCTTGGAGGACGGTGAAACCCAATGCGTTCTTGCAGGTTAAATGTGGGTCTCTTGTCTGACCGGCACGTCTCATCTTTGGTAGCACAAAACCTGAAAGAATACTTTACTCTAAATCCGTCTCATAAGGTGGTGCTGAGAGGTCTGACCTGACCTGATCAGGGAAAAAACTGCAGTGTGAAACCAGCCTTAATAAAAGATATACCAAGTCACCAACAAGAATCGCTCGTATAAAGATCATAAAGAGTACATTTTACACAAGTTAAGATCACGTGAACAGATCTGAATAAATCCTATCCACATCTAGGAATCAGCAACAGCAAGCTATAATTTATATGTGTTCTTATATAGTGCTTTACAGATGGGGACAGTCCTGAGTTTACTCCAACACTCCATACTGATAAGATAGAGTACCCAGAGGGCAGAGGAAACCCATGCAACCTGCAGATGTCATCCTTGGTGGGATTTGAACCCAGGACCGCAGAGCTGCAAGGCGTCAGTGCTAACCACTGAGCCACCCATGCAGTGGTAACCACTGAGCAACCGTTCTGCCCTAGGGCCCAATTCACACAACCTAATTGAGGAGTAATTTCACAAGTTTTCAGAAGCTGTTTTTTACTGGTCCATTTTTGGGGCAGAAAACACATCCAGAAGCAGAATGCGCAATTAGTGATTTGTTTTCTCCATTGACTCCAATGTAATGGAAAAAAAGCATTAAAAATGTGATACGTTTTGGGTCCATTTTTTTATCTTTCAAAAAATGGATTCAGTTTTGCTGCTGAAAATTCTACAATAATGCAGCACAAAAAAAACCATCATAAACGCAGCGTGTGCACATGGCTTTAGATTTTCCTTTTCTAGCAAGCAAAGCAAAACCCCTACAATTGCACTTCTGACACCAGAGCCCCCTTCTTATATTTGCCCTTCTCACACCAGAGCCCCCTTCTTATATTTGCCCTTCTCACAGCAGAGCCCCCTTCTTATATTTGCCCTTCTCACAGCAGAGCCCCCTTCTTATATTTGCCCTTCTCACAGCAGAGCCCCCTTCTTACATTTGCCATTCTCACAGCAGAGCCCCCTTCTTACATTTGCCCTTCTCACAGCAGAGCCCCCTTCTTATATTTGCCCTTCTCACACCAGAGCCCCCTTCTTATATTTGCCCTTCTCACAGCAGAGCCCCCTTCTTATATTTGCCCTTCTCACAGCAGAGCCCCTTCTTATATTTGCCCTTCTCACAGCAGAGCCCCCTTCTTACATTTGCCATTCTCACAGCAGAGCCCCTTCTTACATTTGCCCTTCTCACAGCAGAGCCCCCTTCTTACATTTGCCCTTCTCACAGCAGAGCCCCCTTCCTATATTTGCCCTTCTCACAGCAGAGCCCCCTTCTTACATTTGCCCTTCTCACAGCAGAGCCCCCTTCTTATATTTGTACTTCTCACAGCAGAGCCCACTTCTTACATTTGCCCTTCTCACAGCAGAGCCTCCTTACATTTGCCCTTCTCACAGCGGAGCCCCCTTCTTATATTTGTACTTCTCACAGCAGAGCCTCCTTACATTTGCCCTTCTCACAGCAGAGCCCCCTTCTTATATTTGCCCTTCTCACAGCGGAGCCCCCTTCTTACATTTGCCCTTCTCACAGCAGAGCCCCCTTCTTATATTTGCCCTTCTCACACAGAGCCCCCTTCTTTCATTTGTACTTCTCACAGCAGAGCCCCCTTCTTACATTTGCCCTTCTCACAGCAGAGCCCCCTTCTTACATTTGCCCTTCTCACAGCAGAGCCCCCTTCTTACATTTGCCCTTCTCACAGCAGAGCCCCATTCTTACATTTGCCCTTCTCACAGCAGAGCCCCCTTCTTACATTTGCCCTTCTCACAGCAGAGCCCCCTTCTTACATTTGTCCTTCTCACAGCAGAGCCCCATTCTTACATTTGCCCTTCTCACAGCAGAGCCTCATTCTTACATTTGTCCTTCTCACAGCAGAGCCCCCTTCTATATTTGCCCTTCTCACAGCAGAGCCCCCTTCTTACATTTGCCTTCTCACAGCAGAGCCCCTTCTTACATTTGACTTCTCACAGCAGAGCCCACTTCTTACATTTGCCCTTCTCACAGCAGAGCCTCCTTACTATTTGCCCTTCTCACAGCGAGCCCCCTTCTTACATTTGCTCTTCTCACAGCAGAGCCTCCTTATATTTGCCCTTCTCACAGCAAGCCCCTTCTTATATTTGTACCTTCTCACAGCGGAGCCCACTTCTTACATTTGCCCTTCTCACAGCAGAGCCTTCCCTTATATTTGCCCTTCTCACAGCGGAGCCCCTTCTTTATTTGTACTTCTCACAGCAGAGCCCCTTCTTACATTTGCCCTTCTCACAGCAGAGCCCCATTCTTACATTTTGCCCTTCTCACAGCAGAGCCCCCTTCTTACATTTGCCCTTCTCACAGCAGAGCCCCATTCTTACATTTGCCCTTCTCACAGCAGAGCCCCTTCTTACATTTGCCCTTCTCACAGCAGAGCCCCTTCTTACATTTGTCCTTCTCACAGCAGAGCCCCATTCTTACATTTGCCCTTCTCACAGCAGAGCCTCATTCTTACATTTGTCCTTCTCACAGCAGAGCCCCTTCTTACATTTGCCCTTCTCACAGCAGAGCCCCTTCTTACATTTGCCCTTCTCACAGCAGAGCCCCATTCTTACATTTGCCCTTCTCACAGCAGAGCCCCTCTCATTCTTCTCAACCTTTTACTTTGCCTTCTCACAGCAGAGCCCCCTTCTTACATTTGCCCTTCTCACAGCAGAGCCCCTTCTTACATTTGCCCTTCTCACAGCAGAGCCCCTTCTTACATTTGCCTTCTCACAGCAGAGCCCCTTCTTACATTTGCCTTCTTCACAGCAGAGCCCCCTTCTTACATTTGCCCTTCTCACAGCAGAGCCCCCTTCTTACATTTGCCCTTCTCACAGCGGAGCCCCCTTCTTATATTTGTACTTCTCACAGCGGAGCCCCTTCTTATATTTGCCTTCTCACAGCAGAGCCCCTTCTTATATTTGCCTTCTCACAGCAGAGCCCCCTTCTTACATTTGCCCTTCTCACAGCAAGAGCCCCTTCTTACATTTGCCCTTCTCACAGCGGAGCCCCTTCTTACATTTGCCCTTCTCACAGCAGAGCCCCTTCTTATATTTGCCTTCTCACAGCAGAGCCCCCTTCTTAATTTGCCCTTCTCACAGCAGAGCCCCCTTCTTTATATTTGCCCTTCTCACAGCAGAGCCCCTTCTTATATTTGCCTTCTCACAGCAGAGCCCCTTCTTATATTTGCACTTCTCACAGCAGAGCCCCTTCTTACATTTGCCCTTCTCACAGCAGAGCCCCTTCTTAATTTGCCCTTCTCACAGCAGAGCCCCTTCTTACATTTGCCCTTCTCACAGCAGAGCCCCCTTCTATATTTGCCCTTCTCACAGCAGAGCCCCCTTCTTAATTTGCCCTTCTCACAGCAGAGCCCCCTTATATTTGCCCTTCTCACAGCAAGCCCCCTTCTTTAATTTGTACTTCTCACAGCAGAGCCCACTTCTTACATTTGCCCTTCTCACAGCAGAGCCTCCTTCATTTGCACTTCTCACAGCGAGCCCCCTTCTTATATTTGTACTTCTCACAGCAGAGCCCTTCTTACATTTGCCCTTCTCACAGCAGAGCCCCTTCTTATATTTGCCTTCTCACAGCAGAGCCCCTTCTTATATTTGCCTTCTCACAGCGGAGCCCCCTTCTTACATTTGCCCTCTCTCACACCAGAGCCCCTTCTTACATTTGCCCTTCTCTACAGCAGAGCCTCATTCTTACATTTGCCCTTCTCACAGCAGAGCCCCTTCTTACATTTGCCTTCTACAGCAGAGCCCCTTCTTACATTTGCCTTCTCACAGTCAGAGCCCCTTCTTAATTTGCCCTTCACAGCAGAGCCCCTTCTTACATTTGCCCTTCTCACAGCAGAGCCCCTTCTTACATTTGTCCTTCTCACAGCAGAGCCCCTTCTTACATTTGCCCTTCTCACAGAGAGCCCCATTCTATATTTGCCCTCTCACTGCAGAGTCCCCTTCTTACATTTGCCCTTCATCACATGCAGAGCCCCTTCTTACATTTGCCCTTCCTCACGAGAGCCCCATTCTTCATTTGCCCTCATCTCACAGCAGAGCCTCATTCTTTACATTTGTCCTTCTCACGCAGAGCCCCTTCTTACATTTGCCCTTCTCACAGCAGAGCCCCCTTCTTACATTTGCCATTCTCACAGCAGAGCCCCATTCTTATATTTGCCCTTCTCACAGCGGAGCCCCTTCTTATATTTGCCCTTCTCACAGCAGAGCCCCCTTCTTATATTTGTACTTCTCACAGCAGAGCCCACTTCTTACATTTGTACTTCTCACAGCAGAGACCCCTTCTTATTTTTTGTACTTCTCACAGCGGAGCCCCTTCTTACATTTGCCCTTCTCACAGCAGAGCCCCATTCTTACATTTGCCCTTCTCACAGCAGAGCCCCCTTCTTTACATTTGCCCTTCTCACAGCAGAGCCCACTTCTTATATTTGCCCTTCTCACAGCAGAGCCCCATTCTTACATTTGCCCTTCTCACAGCAGAGCCCACTTCTTAATTTGTACTTCTCACAGCAGAGTCCCCTTCTTACATTTGCCCTTCTCACAGCAGAGCCCCCTTCTTATATTTGTACTTCTCACAGCAGAGCCCCCTTCTTATATTTGTACTTCTCACAGCGGAGCCCCTTCTTACATTTGCCCTTCTCACAGCAGAGCCCCCTTCTTATATTTGCCCTTCTCACAGCAGAGCCCCTTCTTACATTTGCCCTTCTCACAGCAGAGCCCCCTTCTTACATTTGTACTTCTCACAGCAGAGCCCCCTTCTTATATTTGCCCTTCTCACAGCAGAGCCCCCTTCTTATATTTGCCCTTCTTACAGCAGAGCCCCTTTTTACATTTGTACTTCTCACAGCAGAGCCCCATTCTTATATTTGCCCTTCTCACAGCAGAGCCCCTTCTTACATTTGTACTTCTCACAGCAGAGCCCCTTCTTATATTTGTACTTCTCACAGCGGAGCCCCCTTCTTACATTTGTACTTCTCACAGCAGAGCCCCCTTCTTACATTTGTACTTCTCACAGTAGAGCCCCTTCTTACATTTGCCCTTCTCACAGCAGAGCCCATTCTTACATTTGTACTTCTCACAGCGGAGCCCCCTTCTTACATTTGCCCTTCTCACTCCAGAGTCCCCTTCTTATATTTGCCCTCATCACTCCGGAGTCCCCTTCTTATATTTGCCCTTCTCACAGCAGAGCCCCCTTCTTACATTTGTACTTCTCACAGCAGAGCCCCCTTCTTACATTTGTACTTCTCACAGTAGAGCCCCCTTCTTATATTTGCCCTCATCACTCCAGAGTCCCCTTCTTATATTTGCCCTCATCACTCCGGAGTCCCCTTCTTATATTTGCCCTCATCACTCCAGAGTCCCCTTCTTATATTTGCCCTCATCACTCCGGAGTCCCCTTCTTATATTTGCCCTCATCACTCCAGAGTCCCCTTCTTATATTTGCCCTCATCACTCCAGAGTCCCCTTCTTATATTTGCCCTCATCACTCCAGCACCCCATTTGCCCCTTTTTCCATCCATCTCAGCATTGCTTTCTTACGTCACAGCTGGTTGCAGTAGTCCACATCCACCTCCCTGTACTTCCAGCTACACCTTCTTTGTTGCTTTGGTGGCTGTAAAGGTACCTTCACATTACGCAATATTGCTAGGAATTTCACAGGCAATTTGCTGGTTGCAGTGAAATTATGGACACATTGTTCTATTTTGTTGCTGTGTACAAATGTAACAATGTGTCCATGTTTTCACTGCAACCAGCAAATTGCCAGTGAAATTGCCTAACAATATTGCGTAGTGCGAAGGTACCTTTAGGGTACCTTTACACGTCGCAACCGCGGCAAGAATGGTTGACAGCGATATTGCGACGTGGAAATATCGCTGCCACATTTCCACCCAATCGCCTCCTTATTGTGGCATGTAAATAGGGAATTTGGCGGCGATATGTTGCCTCGCCACGGTCGCCTGATTTCAGAGCAGTGCTGGGTAACCAGGCGACCGTGGCGAGGTGACATATCGCTGCCAAATTCCCTAAATCCAGCGAGAAATATTGCAGCCAAAATTGTCTCCTATGGTTGCAGTGTGTAAAGGTACCCTAATGGCCACTTTACACGCGGCAACAGGAAGATAGAAACCGGCAGGTGTCGGAGACAATTGTACCTTTTACCTTCAAAACACCTTGAAGTGGCTGCGTGTAATTCAGGTATCTGCAAGGTGTGTTGAAGGTAAAAGGTACAATTGTCTCCGACACCTGCCGGTTTCTAGCTACCTGTTGCCGCGTGTAAAGTGGCCATTAGGGTACCTTTACACGCGGCTACAACAGGATGGATACAACCCGCTACTTCACGTGCACGAGTACGCCCAAACGGTTACAAACGGGAAACGCACCACCTTTACACGCTGCCACAAGGTGCGCTACGCTACGCTACATCTATAGCTAGATACATCGCCGGGTGTCTCAAGTAGCCATCTGTAGCTTACCTTACCTCATTTACACACTGCTACAACCAGCTAATATGGGCGGACCTGGTGCAGCAGGGACAGCACATAGGCGTGCCACCATTGTGGATTACGAGACGTCCGTACGCTGATAGGACAAAGCAGGAACATGATGATTGGGCAGGCATCGCAGGAGGCTGTTTAATACATGACGCTCGAGCAATTGTGTAGTGTGACTGGTCAGCTCCTTAAATATGCCTCCCTATGCAGCAACTACCAATCGTCATGCAGGAGCTTCCTCCAATGATCGCTGAAGGGGCGCTGTAACCCGGAGCCTGTGTCACGCCCCAGCTACATACCAGGTACATCGCCTGGTGTATAGACATCCCTTCTGTAGCTTCTTTACACGCCGATACAGCTCGCTGCAATCGGCTTTGTAGCCACCTGTTTCAGAGCAGTGCTCGGAAACAGATGTATCTGTTGCCGGCTGCCTCCTACCGTCTTCACACGCTGCTACTACGGGCTATATTGACGACGCAAGCTACAATCGTAGCCTGTAGCGGGTTGTATCCATCCTGTTGTAGCGGCGTGTAAAGGTACCTTTAGAGTTGCTCTAGAGGTAAAGCTTCTTGCCACCATGATTCTTTGATATTAAATCATCTGACAGTCCACATAACTTTGAAATAAAGGTCCTACATGTAGCACAGGTTTTCCCTTGGGGGCCATGAAGTTTTGTTTTTTTTATGGGGGGGGGGGCAGTTATACTAATATTTGTTTTTTAATTTCAGCTGGACCTAAAACGAACATCTTTATTTAGCTACAGAGAATATTCTTACTCAAACTTCAGTTTATCATTTCACATTGAGGCAGTTCTGTGCATTGCCACCAGGGGGCGATGCTGAGCCACAGTCATAGTCTGAAGTCATTCATGAAATCCACAAGCAGCTATCAGACATCAGGACAAAGCAGTGTCGTCATATGAGAAGTTAGTGTGAATATGGCTGACAGAGGACAGACTGACATCCCATCCAGTGATCGCCGCTCTATTAATAACCATCTCGCACGACATCAGTTTGCTGCAGATTCACATTGGAGAATGTCACGGATCTTAGTAATTCTTCTTCCTTCTCGATTCATGGATCAGAAAGTAGAGGAGGATAATGCCCCTCTTGTTTGTCAGCTCAAGCTGTCTGAAATGAGGAGTCCTTCTATTTATATCCAGCCATAAATTGCCATTCCTTCTGATCAAGCAGCAGATTATGGGCTGTCGCTGTACACAAAGTTCCTTTATGGGGCATCATCCCTCGACCCTTGACCTTTATAATAGATGAACTTCCCACATACCCCCAATTTCTACACGCACAATCAGTACTCGTCCAATCTCAGTAAAGAGATGACCCCACCAAGCAGAAACTGGCAATGTATGATAAATACTATTCCAATAACCTGGAAATATATTGATACATAATAATGTTATTAGTTCAGGCTAATACCATCCTACCAATTCTATGGCCTAAGGAGGCTCTGTGACCAGAAACACTGTAGTTTCTCAAAATAGTCCTTAGGCCCAGGGGCGTAACTACAATAGGTGCAGGGGTAGCAATCGCATCGCCCCAAATGTCCCTTTGGTCTATAGAAAACCACTAATGCTATGAAAGATGCAATGATCGGGGCCCATGAGCTCCAGGTTATGCCACTCCTTGGACCCATATTAAAAAGATAAAGAACTAGCAAGCTGGAAGTCGCCTGACGCTAGAACGCTCCTGCCGGCAATTCTGCTGCTTCACTTCAACAGAGCGGCTCTTCCTCTTCTGGGCTGATCTGTCGACAGGGTGTGACAACCGATATCATGCTGATTGACAGCCAGCTCCATGCAGTTTGTCAGCAGGTAGCCGACTGTCAATCAGTATGACATTGGCAGTGACGCCCTGTCAACAGAGCCAAACAGAAGACAAGCAGCTGCTCTGTAGACGTGACGTCACTGCAGACTCACCATCAGGAGCGCTCTGTTCTGGTAGCAATTAGCAGCGGGCAGAACAAGTAGGTAGTTAGCAATTGCCTGTTAGTTCTTGGGCCCATAGTAAAAAAATAAACTATTCCTACATTTATTTATCAGCCTTCAGCTTGATCTAGAGCAGGGATGGGGAACCTCAGGGCCGCATGTAGCCCTCCATCACCTTTCCTGCGGCCCTTGGGCAGGTTCCTGGGGACCGCAGTTCTCAGGCTGGCAGACACGTTTTGACAACTTTCTGACTTTTAAATCCATCTCCCCAATGATCTCTATGCCCCAGTCTCGGCCTCGCCAGTGAGGTATATGCTCCCAGCCTCTCCTGTGATGTCTAGGGCTCTAGCAAACCTGGAAATGCAGAGAAGCAACATGATCAATATCACCTAACATCACAGCCCTACCAAAGGGAAGCAGCTCCAGCTACCCCAGTAGGGATTGTTTAACCAAATATAGCAGGGTAATTTTAAGCTGATAATTTTGTGCGGCCCCCGAAGGATGGAAGAATTTCAAAATGGCCCCTGGAAGAAAACAGTTCCCCACCCTGATCTAGAGCCATGGCGGCTTGATGGATGAACGCTCTGTAGGAAGATTGATCTTGCGCGAGCATACATAGGTTCACTTGGGTCTTATCCAAGCCTGAATAGGCCCACCAGGGTCTTATCCACCATTACCTTCACAGTATCAAGCCATCAGGTTGCTGGTCTTCTTTGTCTTGTTCCTTCTACTCTTCCTACCATTATGTCCTTCAGTTATTTCTCTCTTTGTACGATATGTCCAAAGTAAGCAAGTTGTAGCTTGGTGAGCCCCTTTAAACTTCAAATATATAAATAGTTTACATATTTCTCTGATAATATATATTACAAAGTTTATTATAAGTAAGGGGGAAAAAGCATGAACCATCTGTTACCCCCAATTCTGCACAAATCCATCTTGGTCAACTCCAATAGGTAGTTTAATAGAGGAAGAGGGGTGCACACAGTGAGACACTGGCAGAGAAACACACAGATTGTGCTGCAGCTTTCCAGAAAGTGTTTTAGTGGATTTTAGAGCTGGAGTCACCACTGCACTGCTTAGTATTGCTGCATAATGTCATCCATGTTGCTGCTGTATTTGAGCATGCACTAAATATAGACAAAGCAGCGGGAATCACTCCTGTCTGTGTGCTGTGTATACAAGACATCATAGCAGCTAATCTTCACCCACCAGCTCAGAGACAACTGAAAATGAGAGAGAGAGCTTGGTGAAAAATGCAAGTCATATATTGGCCCTGAAAGGCACTTGAAAGTACAGGTATGCCTTAAAGGGAACCTGACATCTTGGAAACACTATTTACCTGCGGACATAGGGTTTATCTGTAGGTTAATGGCCTTAGTGAAAGTGACTTGGGAATTAATGAGCTGCAGTTAGTCGTAAGGGAAAACAAGGAGAAGCTACAGTTACTGCCCACAGCTTTGTGACAGTGGCTATAAGCACGCCCTGCACTTTGACAGCTGACTGTGCAGAGCAAATGATCAAAGTGCTGGGGTGTGCTTATATTTATAGTATCTGCTCCATGCTCCACCCCATGACTGAAAGCAGAAGTCTCCAGGGAGAAAATAATTTCATTTTTTTCCCAGTTGCCACTCTTTCGATAAGGCGGTCAGGCAGCATTGTAATTGCAGGGATCTCGAACTCCAGGCCTCGAGGGCCGCCAACAGTGCAGGTTTTCAGGATTTCCTTAGCATTGCACAGAGGTTGGAATCATCACCAGTGCAGATGATTCAATTATAACCTGTGCAATACTAAGGAAATCCTGAAAACATGACCTGTTTGTGGCCCTCGAGGCCTGGAGTTTGAGATCCCTGCAATAGAATATTCCTCTAGTGGTTGCATCTCACCACGCTGTCTAATTAAACATTAAAGAAAATGTGGTTGATGGTGTCAGGCCAGCATTGCTCCATGCTCCAGTCCCATAGCTCACAATGCTGTTGGAGACATTTTAGGCTGAATGTCCATGCTGACCCATCGGACTGTAAACTCCATTTCCAACCAGTTGCGATGAACTGTGTTTTTTGACACCTGTCTTTCATAGCCAGTATTACATTAGTACTATAAAGCCCTTCTGCGGTGTCAGAGTAAACAGGCTACTCAGTGGCCTCAGTTAGACTTGGGCACAAATCAGCCTATCGTCAATTTACCAGTTGTCCTTCGTGGACCGCTATTAACCACTAAATGCAGGAAAACCCCAATAATCCGGCTGAGGTGCTCTTATCAAGTAATTTTGCCATCACAATTTTACCCTTGTCAAAGTCACAGAGATCATGACGCTTGCCAATATTTCCTGCTTCCAACATGTTAACTTCATGTGTCACTTGTAGCCTAATGTGTCCCATTCCTCGACATGTTAAGTCCTTTAGAAATCTACAATGCGGTGAACCGCTGACATCATGCACTCTAAAGGGCCTGTCACACGCGTCAATATCGCCTGCACGATATCGGCTGCACGTGACGTTGCAGCGATATTGACGCGTGTGACATACTGCATCAACCAGCGATAAATCGCTGGTTGATGATCGCCAGGTTTTAGAATCAATCCTAAAACCTGGCGATTGTCGCCCGGTGGACACGCAGCATCGCTGCGTGTGACACCGGGAGCGAGCGATATTCCAGCTCCCAGCGCCTGTCACAAGCGCTGGGAGCTGGTATCCAAGGTACACTGCGGGTAACTAGGCAGCGCGCGCTGCCTAGATACCCGACGTGTACCTTAGTTACCAGCCTCCTCCGCTCACCCGGTGAGCGGAGGAGGCTGGTAACTAAGGTACACGTCGGGTATCTAGGCAGCGCGCGCTGCCTAGTTACCCGCAGTGTACCTTGGAGACCAGGCTGCTCCCGCTTCCAGCAGGCTGGCAGCGGGAGCAGGACATCGTGGAAACGATATTTAAATCGTTTCCATGATGTCACTGGTCAATTGATCGCTGGTGAGTCTGCCTGTGTGACAGCTCACCAGCGATCAGCCGTCAATGTCGTCAGCGATCAGATCGCTGACGACATTGACGCGTGTGACAGGACCTTAATGGAATGCCGATGTGGATCAATATGTGTAATCCGGAAAGGGATCAGCCAGGAGAAAGCCACTCACCGCCCTACAATTCAGCTGAACTTTCCCTGCCTCGTTCTGTTCGGCTGCAGTGAATTGCACACATTTCCAGAAATCTGCTTATATGAATGTGTCCTACTCATCATTACAGCAGTGTTTAGATGAATCCATCTGTTGTCACCATTCTCCATGTGAATACTGGGTCCAGTCACTGTGTGTAAGCTGCATAGAATTTCATGTGGGTGGGAAGGAGTCTGACTGCGTAAATGTGAACAAACCCCAAATGTTTCAGGAGTTTATCAGAACAAGAGCCTAATAATGAGTAGACCTTCCTTCTCCCAGACATTTACATCTAAGTTGTTGATCTACTGTATATGAGATCCCCAATTTTAATTTTTTTTGCACAACCATGGGCTTGAATGAGCACGTTTCGTCCATTTTTTTAAGTGGACATTTGAAGAACTGGACCAAGTCCTGTCCATGTTAGGTCGTTTCTTTGCACGTTCAGCACGTAGACAATAAAAAACGTAGTCTATACCGGTGAGCTAACTTTTAAGGTATCCAGCAGTTACATATATATTCAGCATCACTAAGAACTGTATCTTTCAGATACAGCAGTCTATATTTTATAGATATTTGTTTGACTGGCTACAAAGGTCTCTCCATTCTGAATGACCATCCACATCCACAATCTAGATCAGGGGTGGGGAACTCCAGTCCTCAAGAGCTGCCAACAGGTCATGTTTTCAGGATTTCCTTAGCATTGCACAGAGGTTGGAATCATCACCAGTGCAGGTGATTATATTATGACCTGTGCAATGCTAAGGAAATCCTGAAAACATGACCTGTTGGCGGCTCTTGAGGACTGGAGTTCCCCACCCCTGATCTACATGGACATCTTACATAATTACAATTAAAGTCAATAATGCTGTGGTGCTTTCCCTACAAACTACAACTGATAATATAACCAGACCCAAGTTATCATGAAAAGCGTTTTTCAAAGTGGACAACTCCCTAAAAATAAAAGAGCTTGGAATAGCTGATTTCTGGTGACTGTGCCTACTAGTCAATTAAAAAGGTTGTTCACTAGAGATGAGCGGACTCGTGGATGTTTGGGTTCACGGCATTTGGCTGGACTTTAAAAAACTTTGGTTCAGGACCTGCACTTGACCTCGAACCCAATGTATGTCAATAGGGACCCGAATGTCTGTGCAGAAAAACGGCTGCAAAATGGTCGTACTAATGGCTAGGGACCTGCAAAATAGGGCAAATTGCATTGAAAACTTGGGGATGTAGAATAAATCAATTTAAAAGAAAAAAAAGGCATGGGCTCTTGACTCATTTTCATAACGAGCGCAGACAAAATTGACAGCCGCAGCCCTGAGCTATCTGCTTTATCTTGCCTGGTTATCAAAAAAAGAGGGGTTCCCATGACATTTGTAAAAATTATTAAAATAATTTTAAAAAATTGTGCGGGCTTCACCCTACTTTTGACAACCACCCAAGGTAAAGCAGACAACTCTGGGCTAATAATGTCAGAGTTGGAAGGGCCATGGTTATTTGGTCCTTACTAGCCGAAATATATCAGACCACAGCCGCCTTAGAAGTGGCACACTGCATTAGATGCACCAGTTCTGGTGCTCTACCCGACTCTTCTGCATTGCCCTGGTGCGTTGGCAATCGGGGTAATAGGTTAATGGGGTTGATGTCAGCTGTGAATTGACAGCAGACATGAAGCCCTGGTTTTAACCTAACAAGTATAGTGTTAAAAAAGACACACACAAAAGTTTATTCCAAAATACTTCCCCCACACAGTCATTAACCAATGTATTTCTTCAAAATAAATCCTGGACGTTCTGTCGTAATCTAAACAGTAAGGTCTTATATCGACCATTGATTCCTATGGAGCTTCATTCTGAGAAAGTTCTCCAAATAAGGCTTCAGAGGTCACTGCCGGTCAGTAGTATGTGCCACTGATACATACCACAGATTGGCAGTGATCTCTTGAACCTTGTTCTGAGAACTTTCTCAGAAACAGAACTCCACAGAAATCGATGGGCATTGTGGAACATTACTGTTTGGATTACAGTAGAACTTCCAGGATTTATTTTGAAGTACTAAATTGGTTAACGAAGGCATGTAGGAGAGGAGGGGTTTATTCAATTTATTACTTCAAAATAAGTCCTGGAAGTTTTACTGTAATCCAAACAGTAATGTCCCATAATGCCCATCGATTTCTGTGGAGCTTTGGTTCTGAGAAAGTGGAACATTACTATTTGGATTACAGTGAAAAGTAATAAATTGGTTAACGATGGCGTGTGAGAGTAGTCTTTAGTCAAATAAACTTCCCCCCCCGTGTCTTTTTTTACTCTATACTTGCCAGGTTAGAGATGGAGGTGTCTGATAGTAATGGAGAGGAGTCTAACACCAGGGCTTGATGAAAGCTGTCAATTCACAGCTGACATCAACCCCATTAACCCCCATCTAATGCGGTGTGCCACTTCTCCACTTCTGGCGCAGTTGGGGTTTGCTATATTTAGGCTTAGAAGGGCCAACTAACCATGGACCTTCCCACCCTGATGATATCAGCCCCAGCTGTTTGCTTTACTTTACCTATTTATCAAAAATAGGGTAGAGCACATATCGTTATTTTTTTAATTATTTAAAAAGATAATTGAATGGTGTGGGATCCTCTCTATTTATGAGATTCAGCACAGGTAAAACAGGCATGTATGGGATGCACCCTCAAATGTCTGCTTTACCCTGGCTGGTTACCAAAAAACAGGCGGGCGCCCATGTCATTTGGTTTTCAATCTTTTTTTTGTTCACAGCAGTGTACAGTCATCTTCTGCTTGCAATAAAGCTTGTTGATTGCCTGTGCTGCAGCCTTTCAACGCACTTTATTAACAAATGAACAACACGTTAATGAACTCGGATACAGACTTTTGTTTTTAAGTTTGTGTTAGAGTCCAAGCCCCAGACATCAAAGGTTTGGTACAAACCCCGAACTTTAGAGTTCAGGTTCTCTCACCCCTATTGTCCACTAGTTTGATATTAATGATGTATACTTTGGGTAAGTATTAGATGGATGGTGGTCTGACACCCCATACCCCCACTGATTTGTGGTTTCTTCCTCTGGCTGTAAACAGTGTACAGTACAGCTCAGCTATGTACATTATTCAGTGTTTGTGGCTGAAAAACTGCAGCTCAGCTCCTACTTAAATAAGTAGGATCTAAGCAGTGGTTCTCGACAATAGCCACTAACGGTGTGTGTGCGCAGCGCTTTCCATACACAGTTTACAGCCTACCACCACCAGAGCATGGAACAACTGATCTGATATTGATGACCTATTCAAAGGACAGGAGATCAATATCTAAGAAGTGAACAATCCCTTTAAACATATTACTCCAGCTCACTGTTTGACCAAATCAGATGACAGGATATCTACAATAATCATTTTTGAACTTGCAACCCTAACCAAGAAATGTAATTGATTATGGGTCCACAGGATGAAGAGACATGTTAAAACTATGCAAATGATGGGAAAAATGGAGACAATTATATTAAAACCTCTCAATTTATTAATTAATAAGTATGAGAACCGTGAGCAAAGAAGAGAAAGACACAACCTCATTGATAGTATCCAAGGGTTTATTAATGGTAGTCTGAGTAATGTTCTGCCGTTGAGTGCACTTGGGCAAATCATCAAGATCCACTGCTGGCAGCTCCCTTTGTAATTACCAACCAATGACGTCACAGATGTGATTGATGGGAGACAAGTCTGGATATGCTGCAGGCTATGGTAGCATATTTAGATGACACAGGCTGCTCACAGTAGCACAAGCAGTATGTGACCTGGCATTGTATTGGAAAACTATCCTGGGACACTTAGAAAAATGGCTGTACCATTGGTTCTATGATTGATCCATTCTGTACTGTAAACATGTTACCATATCCTGCAGCATCTCCGGACTTGCCTCCCATTGAGCACATCTGGGATGTCATTGGAAACTGCCAGCAGTGGAACTTGATGAATTGCCCAAGTGCATTCAGCTCTGCAGAAAGCCATTAATATTCTATTCATAGCCGCCAAGTTGTGTTAGGTATGGGGATTTCCGCACTGCTTATTCTCACTACTGACTAAATCGAGATGTTTTGAAAATTGTTTCCTTTTTTTATCCTGTGATTTCCGTAATTCGACTTTTCCTTGTTTAAAATTGCAGCACAATGTCGACAAGTGTATGGTAATTAAGGTGCTATTATTCTACTTAATACAATCTCCCACTTTGAGGAATCCTAATACTGATACATTTCCTTTGTTATGCTTGGCCAGCGCATAAAAAAGTTCTATAGGGGTTAAAAAGACATTCAATTGAGGATCATCTACACTGGACTCCAAAAAAATCCGATCCCATTCTGAAAAAATGGAGTCCCTGGTGTTGATGTTACCATTTCCTGATCTTCTGCATTTGGCACTTACACTTTTCATTTCCAAAATAAATTGTCTATCTCCTCAGTGTTACAAAGAAATGCATTCCCTTATTAACTAGAAATTGGATTATATTTGGTTCATGTAAAACCGCCCATTACCCTACGAAACATACATGTTGTTCCACTTCAGAGGTAGAGATCAGTGTCTATCTTCAGAGCTGGAGTACGGATTGGTAGATGTTTACAGTAAATTTTTGATTGTTTCATGTTTTTGCCCCTTTTTTGTCTGCTTGACAATTTGGATTACTATTATTCATCTGCAATTTGGGCCAGAGACACACTGAGCAAAATGCATGTGAGATACTTGCATGACTCACCTGGCATGGCCTCCACCTCTCTGGATGGGAGCGTGTCAGCTGCATAGGAACACAAGCAGCTAACACGCGCCTGTCCAGAATGCTGGCAACTGTTCCTGGTGAGGCATGCGAGCATATCACATGGGTCTCGCTCAGTGTGGTTCTGGCCTTATTTTTTCCAAGCTCTGGAGTGGTGCTTCTAATCTATGGTCCCTGCCCCAAGTATTATACTTACCCACTGGCGTCTTCACCTATTCTTGATGGCTTTCCGGCCCCGTGGCACAGTCTGACTGGTTGGAAGTATAACACCCATAGGGCATGATGATGTAGAGTGAACTCACTAGACCACTGATGGTGCAGTGGTAGCTGTATACCCAATACTCAAGAGACAGGAGAGTGACTTTCGTAAAACCAAAGATATTTATTGTGGAAGGTTTAACAAAAGGGGAAAGGTGCCTGAGGGGAGGATCCTGTACACTCGTAGTGGAGAACCGGCAGAGGTAACCCCTGAACAGGGATAAGCCATTACAACACCAGGTAGTCTAAATGCTGGGAATCCCGGACCAGAGGGGCGACCCGTACAGACCGGACAGTAGATATTGAGAGACGGAGGAACACTGGGTCTGCCAGAAGAGAGGATCCTGGGGGCTCCGTGTAATCCCGGAAAGGCTGATCCAGCTGGTAGAGGTATTCAGAGTGTCCAGAGGTGAGTTGCCCACCGGGGCCATAGGGTACTCGAAACTGGGCCCTCTCGGCGTCATCTGAGGCTGCAGGATGTGACGGTGTCGTGACCTGGTTCCGTGGTTCCAGGCGAGTCAATAAAAGGGGGAAAACCTCTGTGGTTGATGGGAGTAGCAGCTGGGATGTTGCACCCTCCATGGGTAGGGCTGGTCCTCAGGGCTAACATGTAGAAAGTGTAAGTGTGGTGTAAAGTTCTCCGTATCCTCAGGCAACCTCCTGCTGCCGGCTCGCGGACTCAATTTCGACCTCTCAGGCACACAAATGAAGTCTCACACAGTTCTGAGCTTTTACCGGGTTTACTTCCTCACTGGTTAGATGTTACAACACAGTTCAGTACAACAACGGCTCCAGTGCGGTATCAGCAGCTGGGATGCTTGTCTGCGACATCCCTTTGATGTTCTTTTCAGGCTTCTTTCAGTCTATTCCACACACTAGCTACGGTTCAGCGGTCACGGGCTCACAGTGGGTACCCTTCCGGGTTTTCCTGCCGTAGTTTCACGGCCTTCCTTTCGCTGTGCTGGAGGTTGGTTTCTCGGGACATAAAGACTCCGGACCGCACCGGAGTTTGTGGTTGGAGCATGCAGCTTCCCTGCTACTTCAGCAGAGCTGGCACTCTTGTTGCGGCCTGTTCCCTCTGTGTCTCCGCTGACTCAGACACACTTGCACCCCTTCTGTCTTCCCTCTGTTTTCAGCCTGGGACCCAGGCTAACAATACGGTGGCACCGGCTGCCGGTTCCAGGTTCTGTCAGTCTGGTCTCTCTTTGACTACTTGGCTGTCGGTTGTCTCTGTTGTTCTTTAGTAGACTACTGGGATTGACTGCCCCCACTTGGTGTTGTGTGTTCCCTTTTTGTTTTGTCGTCCCCACCTCTTACCGGGTTCTGTCCTAATGTTCCACCTCCACCTGGCTCCTCCCATAATCCCGTTGCTAGACAAAGAGTAACTTAGACTTGGGATCGGGTGATGTCTTGGGTGTGTGTGTAGGGTGACTAATTTACCAATCCCAGCTGCTGCGCCATCTCGAGGTGACCGGACCGCAGGGGCGCCACAGAGGGATCCAGGATAAGGAACTGCCAGCAGAGGATTCTCTGGAGACAGAGGTATTAGCAAAAAGCAAGGCAAACAGTCTTTCTATCGCAGAGCACTGCAGCGTGCGACCTGGGAGAGGCACCAATCTAAATGAGTAAACAAGTTGCCCAGGCACCCCCCATAGGGTGAGGATGCCTTTTATGCACGTAGCAGTTCAGCACTCAGTCAGAGTCCTAATAGGGAACAATTGAACTACTCCATCCGGTGTGCGCATGCTAAGAACATTCCTAGGAGACCTGCCAAGAGGTTCCTAGCAGAGAAGGAAGTAGATGGCCACATGGAACCAGGAACATGGTATGCAGAATTAATGGAGCTCCGTGGTGGGCGCTGATCTCCTGCTTAGCAGAGACCAGCCCTGAAGCCGAGGACATGACTGGAAGTCAGAGTTAATGGTTACAAACTCTCAATGCAAGTCTATGAGATCCAGAGGAACACCTCATAGACTTGCACTGAAGAGTTTCTCATGGCTCCCTGCAAAAAAGACCAATGTGGGCGGGGATGACAGAAGATGAAGAGGGTGACTGGTAAGTATAAGACTTAGTGCAGGGAACTTAGATTAGAAGCACAACTCTGGAACTAACGTAAGAAAATAGACTTTAAATGCACTGCACCACTCGGGCATTTCTTGGGCTCTCGCTTTTATTGTATTTTTTATGTACCCTATTGTCAGCAGGATTTGGGGTTTCAAGATGTTTATCAATAGCAACTTTTTAAATAGCAGTAACATTTTTGTGCAAATGTTCTCCAAGCCTGACATATATGCAATGATATTTGGGCTCAGATCTTGCACCTTTTAGTGAACCATGTGACTTTTTTTGTGCTAAAAAGGTACAAAACAGGTTAAGGACAGAAACTAAGAACATTTAATTTTTTTTTAAACATTTAAGACATTTTGATATCTGTGTAAAACCATTAATGGATATGAGACAAAGAAGGCAAAAGTATTGGATCTTGTGTGTTTTGCATTGGAAATGAGGACGTGGCTGAGACTGTATGTGTTTATTGGTCCTCGATGTATTCGGAGCTAAATGCTACAAATACATAGGAAGCCTTTGTGATCACAAGAACATGTGCAAAGGTGAAGCGACTAAATGTATTGTCATAGAAGAAGGAAAATTATCCCTGGGCTTGTTTCTATCCACAAAACTAATAGTTAACAAGCCTGAATGTGAGCCAACTGGCTCTGCCGCCTCCATTCTTGGCTGCTGGAGGGGTCAGTAGATGCATTGTTCTCTTGTGAAATGTGTAACTTGGACCCTGCTACCCTGGAGAAGAAGAACCTGCTTTGTGACATTAGCAGGTGTGACTGACAGGGAGGATCAGTCATGTCATGTAGTTACCATGACTAGTCTTATCAGCTCATGAGCCCGGCCGTATGGAATTCCAGTTCTACTAATGCATCACAATGTGCAGCTCGGACAATGGTGGGAGAATTCGCTCAGCATTTCAACAAATACACTTAAGTGTTTAATGGAGCATAAAGACGTTATTGCTAATAATGTTAATGACGTTCTGTTCACATCTAAACTGCAACTCTAAAGGGCCCGTTACACACAACGATATCGTTGCAACGTCACAGTTTGGCGACGCTGCAGCAATGTCGACAACGAATCGTTGTGTGTGACGCCTATCAACGCTAAGTCGTTGATCGTAGATTTATGGCCAGGACCATAAATCTATCGTTGGGCGGCCAGCATCGGCGTATGTGACAGCGGAATGAACGACCTCCCAGCGCTGCACAGCACAGCTAGGAGCATGTAACCAGGGTCAACAGCGGGTAACTAAGCACCACGCTCTAGCTTAGTTACCTGTATTTACCTAGTTACCAGTGTTCTCGCTGATCCTGATCGCTGGTGAGTCTGCCTGTGTGACAGCTCACCAGCGATCATTCACATGTGGCAGCGATCCACATCGTTGGTCAGATCGCTGCCACATCACAGCGTGTAATGGGGCCTTAAGGGACAAGATTATTAAATCAAACTGTGCACAAAGTTATTTTATGTGGCTTCATAGTGGAAATGTGAAATGACTTACAGCAAGCTTTTCCTTCAAAGCAGACAACCATATTTGAACAGTGTTTTGCATCTGTATCTTGTAAAATGTCGGGAGGATGAAACGTTCCCTGGTCTGGTTTGTCTGTAATATTCATATACAAAGAGGGAAGAAACAAGGCAGTGGTTGAATATTTTAATTTTTGGCCAAAATTGTGAAAATCTCCAAGCTTTTAAAGGATTTTTGCAAAGTGAATGCAAAAAAAAGCAAAAATAACCATATCATGTGATATCCTGAAAGTAGTGAATGCATTGAATCAGCACAGTGAAGCATTAGGCTGCGTGCACACGATCAGTATTAGCCTGCGTTCATAACGCTGCATTGTGCAATACAAGCCTAGTGGATGGGATTTCTAGAAATCCCATGCCCACTGTGCTTCTTTACTCTTCAGCATAAACTGATATCCAGGCGGTATTCATGTCGCCGCTTGTCCGCAGCATATGTCCAGGAGGCGATCTCGGCGGGTGACAGCAGGGAAAAGCCACCCTGCCCTGAACGCTGATTGTGGACACAGGGCAGCTGCAATCACGTGGAGATCACCAGCTTCACTTAAGTCCAGAGACAATGTCTCCAAATCATCTGCACATACCCTTAGGGCAGAGACCCACTAAGCGAGATACTTGCATGAGACTCACATGACTCACCTGGAACAGCCACTGGCTCTCTGGACGGGAGCTGTCAGCTGTTTGTGCTTCTATGCAGCTCCAATCTCCCATCCAAAGAGGAGGAGGCCAGGCTGGGTGAGTCATGCGAGGATCATGTGACTATCTCGCACGAGTCTCGCATAGTGTGTCACTGGCGTTAGAGCTCAGTCAAGACGTACCCTAAGTTAATGATTCTTTCATTTCTCATACACAAAAACTGATGATATTCACCAGTGTTGTGGATCAGTTTTGTGCATGTTCACACATTGCTTTTTATGTGCGGTTTTGCAGTGTAATTACCCCATTTATTTGAATGGGTGAAAAGAGCTGGAAAGACGCCAAAAGAATTATATCCTCGTCTTTGCCAGCAATGTATCAGGGTTCAAATGTACGTAGAAAAAAGCGTGCGCGTTAGACTTCAGAAACCTCAATGACTATGCAGGTATAGTAAAAAACAGCATAAAACATTCAACAACAAAAAACGTGTGTGAACATAGCCATTTATCAGTTTTACTACATGCCGAAAAAAAAAAAACTGATAGCAGAAGCTGGAGAGATCTCCATCAGTCAGTGAAATCCAGACGGCACACAAGGGATATCCAAGTGCTGTCTAATTTTTATCACTTGCTCGGATGAGCTTGAGCCGCGACGTGGAACAAAATCAAGACGGTCTCCATGCTACTGGCGCGGTATGCGTATATATGGCCATATGTAGAAGCTAAGGGGGTCCCCTTATCATAGTTCACTAACAGTAATGCATTTCTAGATTCCAATAGCATGACTTAGCATTGAGTTCAGCTGACTTCTTGTTACTTTCTATAGTGTTTTGTGTGCACCAGTACACATAGGATGAGTGCCACAGTCTTTTCTTATTTAGAATAAGGGGTTAACGCCATCTGTAGCCACCTCCCCACTAGCTAAATGGTGCTGTTGTTCTTGTTATCAAGTCTGCTATGCCATTTACAGGATTTTTAATCCAGAGAAAGCTGAGACTTATAATACAGGATGAAGCAGGGCATGATACTACATGGGTACGCCTCGAACATGGCTACTGGGCGGTTGTACATATGGCCATATGAACTAGCTAGATGTCTCCATTTCATTGTTCACATAGAGATTCAGATTCTAGAAGGATTGACAGCGTGAGTGAGTGATTTTGTTATTTTACCAAATACACAGACATGTAACGCGACCATGAAAACACAGAGAAGAAAAACCAATATCTAATGCGGTTTTCACATATGATTGGACAATGAGAAGATGGAGATCAGGGATATTGTGAATCATTCCTAGAAATAATTTAAATCTGCTGATCTATAAGGATCTATAGTATGGACCAGATCAATTCTATGTCTCTGTAATATTAATACAGACACACAAAATGGTTATTCTAATGGACTGTGAGAACTGACCATGAAAAATCATGTCACCTTACTGGACATGCTGAATTACTAGGTATTATCCATAGGAGAAGGAAGCCGTGCCTCACAATAAAGGCTCGTGCACATGACCCATGCAGTCGGACAAGAGCCTTCTGGGGTGTAGACAGATTGAGCTCTTACCAATGTTATAGCTTTTATTTATCCTACGCATTTCGGAGCGTACCTTGCTCCTTAGTCAGGGATTACATACATCAAGAACACATGTATCCCTGAAGAAGGAGCAAGGTACGCTCCGAAATGCGTAGGTTAGATAAAAGCTACATCATTGCCAAAGACCTCGTGGGTCCGGTCATTTTTGCAGCAGTGCGGATCACCAGCACTTTGTCCATCCGGTTCGGTTCTTGCCACGTTGCACGTCAAGGTATGGATCCAGCAGCAGCTGTATATGCGCAGATACTGGTTGTGGCTCACACAACCATATCAGGTGAGCACTTTTCAAAAAGGGTTTTACACCCTCTTATCATAAGTCCCTATGCGCCCTTGTCTGTCATTACCTTAGATATGTCAGCACAAAATGACTGTTTATACCAGGGTTTTCCAACTCCAGGCCTCGAGGGCCCCCAACAGTGCACGTTTTCAGGATTTCCTTAGTATTGCACAGGAAGTTAGATTCATCACCAGTGCAGGTGATTCAATTATCACCTGTGCAATACTAAGGAAATCCTGAAAGCCTGCACTGTTGGGGGCCCTCGAGGCCTGTAGTTGGGGAACCCCGGTTTAAACCATGATTGGTGCCCCATTGGGGGAACAAACAGGTCGGTGCACCTTCCCATATCACCTATTTCCATCTATGTCCGCCCTTCATTGACTCCTGTAAAGTCAGAGCTGTCAATCAGCAAAGACGGGGCGAAGATAGATGGAAAAAAAGCGGTGGAAAGATGCACTTAACTGCCTGGCTACACCAAGGGTCTGTGCTTGGTTTGAAGTTATTTTCCACTGACTGACCCTCTGGAGTGAGAAAGGACCCAGTCAAGGATGTCCACAATATGTATATGATTAGTACCTTACATAGGAATGTGATTTCCGAAAGGGTATGAAGGAATTAGAACTTTTACAAGACAATCATGGTTTTCATTGGTCATTAACATCCCAAATGTTAGTTTACCTGGGGGTGGCAGATGCAGATATCAGGAGGTTTCTTCGACTCACAAGTCTTTCATGTATTTTGTAAGTAGATACAGTTGTGTTCAAAATAATAGCAGTGAGCTTAAAATCTTTATAAGGGCTCGGACACACATCAGTGAAATAGGAGAGATTCATTTTAGTCCTGTCCCTGCCCTCCTACATGATGAAGCAGAGCTGGACACTACAGTTCTAGGATCTATAGATCACTTATAAATCTATAAAATCAGATCTGCTCCTCAGCCCTCACCACTCCCTTGGGGTCAAAGAAATTCAGTCATGCATACATAGTGCTAGAGTTTCATGGGACAAGAAGCTACCAAGGTGATATGAGGGAGGGGAGACCATGGCAGTGCTGAATCAATCAATGTAATGCTCTGCCCGTGCTCCTAGCCTGATACATGACAGTATACATTATGCACCATCATATCACTGTACAGCAAAATATTTATATGTATTATGTATTTATATCTGCTTGGAGACAGGATTGCTATTTGAAGGGAGAACGACCCTGTTTTTACATTACATAGGATGGTATATCAGGGGCAAGACTGTAGTGTGACCATGGAACCAACGCCCATGCCCCTGCCCATACAGAAATGTGAGGGGGCAGGAATGTAAGATGATCCTGGAGCCCTCAGGGTTCACGTCCCTGACACACCTCCTGATCTCTGCAGCAGCATGAGGCTAAATTTCTCTGTCCTCAAAGGGAGGGGTGAGTGCTGAGGAGCAGATATGATTTGATTGATTTATAAGTGATCTATAAATCCTAGAACTACAGTGTACAGCTCTACTTCAACATTTAGGAGGGCAGGGACTGTGCAAATTTTTTTTTACCTCCCCGAGGTTCCCCTTTAACTATATCCCACAATTTCTTTGCAGTTGTTGGCTTTGCCTCAGAAACAGTATTCTTGGATGTGGCGCTTTTTTCTTCCAGTTTCTTGGCAGGAGGCTTGCTGCGTTTTTGCTGCAGATTTACCATAGAAACTAGCTGGCATGCTCTTTCTTTCAAAAATGCAGCAAAACCTGTTTTGGCTTAATACTTTCTGCAGAGAACAAAAACCAATGTGTGCGCACAGCTTTTCCCACAATCACCAAAACGAAGGATATTAGCATAAAACCAAGGCAAACCCTGAGCCCAAAAACGCAACAAAACCTTACCTGTGTGAACATAGTCTAACACAGACGTCTTCTAACTGTCACAGTTCTCACAGGTAAACTGAGACGTCTTTGGTCGTCCTGGAGCTGATCATTGGCTGAGCCTTTGCCATTCTGGCTATTTTTCCATCCATTTGAATGATAGTCTTCCATTTTCTTTCACATCTCTTTTGTTTTGCTTTCCATTTTAAAGCATTGGAGATTGTTTTAGCTGAACAGCCTATCACTGTCTGCACTTCTTGTAAGTTTTGCTCAATACAATCAACTTTTTAATCAAAGAATACTGTTTTTCTGAACTAAGTCTGGAATGACCCTTATTTCTGAGGAAATGCATGCACAACATGTGCCGGCTTCACCCTTAAATAAGGGTCACCTGATTCACACCTGTTTCTTCACAGAATGATTGACCTCACTAAGGCTGGCTTCACACTTGCAGATGCATCTGCAGCGTTTTGCAGATGTATCTGCAAGTATCAGCATGCAGACCGCGGCCCCTATGTTTATAATAGGGCGCACCGCGGTCTGAAAGCACTCATTCATTCCTATATGTGAACCGTCCGCAGGCGGATGCCTGCTTACAGATCACACACTCCCGCCCGCACCATGGACGCGACATCTCGCGTCCATGGTGGGGGGGGGAGTGTGTGATCTGTAAGCAGGCATCCGCCTGCGGACGGTTCACATATAGGAATGAATGAGTGCTTTCAGACCGCGGTGCGCCCTATTATAAACATAGGGGCCGCGGTCTGCATGCTGATACTTGCAGATGCATCTGCAAAACGCTGCAGATGCATCTGCAAGTGTGAAGGCAGCCTAATGGTGGGTTTACACACACCAATTTATCTGTTCAATCTCTGAACCAATCTCTGGTTGCAGTGAAATCATGGATACATTGCTCCATTTTGTGGCTGTGTACAACATGGAGCAATGTATCCATGATTTCACTGCAACCAGAGATTGGTTCAGAGATTGAACAGATAAATTGGTGTGTGTAAACCCACCATTATTGTACTCCACACTGCTATTATTTTGTACACACCCCCTTTCAATTAATTATTGAAATACACAGACACAAAGTCCTGCAGATCATGAATGCTGAGTCTGTTGGTTTTCTAAAGGTACCGTCACACGTAACGATATCGTTGCCGATATCGTTCAAAAGTCACGTATTTTGTGATGCTTGAACGATGTCAAAACTACATCGTTGCATGTGATTACAAATGATGAACGATCAGTCGGCTGATTGTTCACGGTTTGATTTGAGGACAGGACCTCAAATCTATCATTGGTCGCCCGGTGGACACCGGGAGACGACCGATAAGCCAGGTTCCCAGCGCCTCTCTGCAAGCGCTTGGAGCTGATCTCCAAGGTAAACAGCGGGTATCTAGGCAGCGCACTCTGCCTAGATACCCAAAAACAGGGGCTAGCTGGTAGATCTTGCCCTGGGGGGCAGTCTACTTCCTCAAGCTTGAGCACAAGTGAGGACCGGGGGGGGGGGGGGGTGCTATCGGAGAAAGCCGGATGAAGAGGGGTGTGGGGGGAGGGGGGTGCGGTGCTATCAGATCGAGCCGGGTGAAGACCAAGGGGGGGAGGGGGTGTGTAGGTTATTGGTGCTGCCACTCACCAGCCTCTGCCACGTTGCCCGCCGCCTGCTTCACGAGTCCCGCTGTCATTCCGGCAGCTGCGGCCGTGTTGAACACGTAATGATCCTTGAGACCAATGCCAGGACAATGTGTCCTACAGCACAACATTTTTACATAAATATGTGTTGAGGTCATTAGTGTGTTGTTTTTTTAATGCTATCTGTACCATTTCTCAAGTACACAGCTTTGTATCTGTCCCTAGCCAGCCCCAAAATACATATAGCCCATGGCATGTGCACCATGCCCCATCTCTGTCCACATGTAAAGGCCATTACTGCTTCTGCATACACAAGCTAACTACAAGACCACCTGTCATTGGTAGTGCTGGACATGGATTGGCCACACAGAGTAAGGTGTGACCTCATATGTACATGTATGTGTTTTCGGAACACAATGTTTGTTTTTTTGGCAGATGGCTGAAGATACTGATTTTGTCCGCGACCTCCTCACTATGTACCAGGACCAGGACCAGGACCAGGAATGCCTGTGGCGGGTGACGCTGTCAGACTATAAAAATAAGGCAGTGAGGGCTGTGGCCTACGGGCATCTTGTCGAGCTGGCCAACTGGCTTGACCAAACTAAGATCTGGACATTGCACATGGTTGCCGAGAAGATCAAGCACCTGCGGACCGTGTTCACCAAGGCCCATAATAAATGGATGGATGCTTGGTCCAGGGCTGGAGCTGAGGAGGTCCCTAAGCCACGTATGTGGTATTATGACCTCCTCACCTTCACTTGGGGTCAGGAGGCTCTTCGGGGAACACGGTACAGCAGGCGCCTTGCGCAACCATGTTTGGCTACAACCCAAGACCCTGCCCAGTCACCGGAGGTGCGTAATTGTGTTTGTGTTAGGCTGCGTTCACATCAGCGGTAATCGCTGATCGGAGCAGTTGTGGTGAAAGAAACGCAACTGCCACGGTTACTGCATAACGGCCACACTTGCGGTTCACCTGCGGCAAGCCCCATGCAATGTCTATGGGGCTTGCGGCAGGTGCGGCAAGTGCGGTACAGTTGTGGTTTCGGCACTTGCGGCTGCGAAAAAAAACGCGGTCAGCCGCGGTTTTCTCGCGGCCGCATATTCCGCAAGTGCCGAAACCGCACACCTACCGCAAGCCCTATAGACATTGCATGGGGCTTGCAGCAGGTGAACCGCAAATGCGGCTGTTATGCGGTAATCGCAGTTGTTGTGTTTTTTTCACTGCAACTGCCGCGATCAGCGATTACCGTTGATGTGAAAGGGGCCTTACCTATGTACACAGCTTGTTGGTTGCACCAACGTGGGGGTTACACCACATGTAGAAGGCACAATTGTGTTGTTCTTTCACCATTCTTCTTCTGAGTGTTCTTTTGTGTGTTGCGTCGTGGCTGTTGGCACAGATTGTGCTGTCTTATGTGGGGTCACTTGGCATATCAAGTTGGAGCGTCAGGTGAGTACAGAGCACTGGTCTACTTCTTTCTTCAGCTCTGTTTCCAACCCAGCTACTGTGACTTTGGGTGTTAGCCATGGTCATATAGGCACAATGGTGTGCTGGGTGGTTGGTTGTGGTAATTGATGTCAGTACATTGCAAATCTTGGTAATGTTTTTTTTTTTTCTGTTTCATTCACATGCCCCTCGGGAGTCTGGCTCCACTGCAGAGGACCCACCCCCTGGCGAGGCTCTCCCATCTAGATAATTTGGAGAGCCGGTGCCTGAGCCCAGTGGTGGGGGGCCGTGCCCAGGGCCCAGCTCTGCCATATGACAAAGGCGTACACCTGCCCCACCCAACACGGAGCTGGGTACCTGGGCTAAACGGGTCCTCTTGGACAGAGAGGACCCCCGCCTCTGGAATCAGGCACATAGCCAGTGAGATGGTGGGGCGTATGGAGCCAGAGCACCGGTTCCATCGCCCAGAGGGCCATGTTCTGGGTCTTGGAAATGGGTGTAGATGGGACACTGAGATGGGGTGGTGCCTTTACCTTACCCAGGAAAACCACCCCCGTGCCCACTGCGCCCCAAAGACGCATGGTGAGAAGTCGGCAAAATCAGGATCCTCCACCTCCCCCACAAAGGCAGCACCAACGACCTACCACCACTGGGTAGTATTACAGGGATGAGGGGAGGAGCCATTGTCTGAGCCAACAGAGGAGAAGGAAGACTAAAGACGCTACTAGGCAATGCACTATAGAGGCTGATGGACTAAGGAGAGAACTTGATTGGCACACAAGTAATGTTTTTTTTTATTTTTTTTAACATTTTTGGTGACTAAAATAAACCAATGTATGATTTGCCAGACCTACGTCCACATGTGTCACGCTCACCAGTATGTTTGTGTGTAATTGCTATTGTGGGTGTTAGATAGTAGACAGTGATGTAATATAGGGGTGCATAGCGGTTGAAATGGTTGAGTATGCTCACATGTTTGGCATGTCACACTGCATACTTATTGAAACTCCATAGCCCAGTGTGGTTGGGAAAATGTTACCTCCCAAACGTGACCCTGTGTGTGTTGCAATCTGAATCTGTGAAATGGATCAAAATCAGACACGTTTCTATGAATTTTTTGTGGGCATGTAGTCTATTGGTTAGAATGGGTATGTGTTCAGTCTGTAAAAATCAGACACAACAAGTACGGGAATAACAGGCCTAAGGCGGCCGTCACACGGTGAGATATCGCTAGCGATATTGTAAGCGATCACGTGCACGCGCAATCGCTTACAATATCGCTCACATCGCTGGTGAGATGTCACACAGACAGACTCACCAGCGATGTGGAGCCGCGATCTCGCTGGTTACTATGGTACACATCGGGTAACTAGGGCCGCACGTCGCTTAGTTACCTGACGTGTACCATAGTTACCATCTCCCAGCATAGGCGCGGTCGCTGGGAGATCGCTCATCGTGGTGTCATACACCAAGATGAAGCAGATCATGAAATCGATCATCGCTAGATCTGAGAACCGGAGCTCAGATCAGCGATGTCACGATCAAGCGATTTAACATCGTAAATCGCTTGATTACATGCAACGATTTCTTGCCCGATCTCGCTTAAGCGATCAAAAAGGAGATCGCTTAAACGATATCGGGCAAGAAATCGTTCCGTGTGACGGCCGCCTAATGCAGACATCTAAGTGCCGCAAACCTTTCGACTAAGCCACCGAACTTTGCCTAACTGTAGGGCAAAAAGCTTAAAGGAAGCCTGTCACATTGAATAACACTATTAACTTGCAGACATTGGGTAATTTGCAGGTTAATAGTTATGAATGTGCTCAGCCATAGCACTGAAAGCGTAACACCTGGAAGAAAATAAATGTAATTACCAGGGAGCCACTGGTTTTCAGTCATATAGGTGTGGCAGCGCAGCTACAGTCACCACTCGTAGCACTGTTAGCGGTAGCTGCAAGTACCTCCCGACACTGACAGACAGCGTGCTCTGTAAATGAATCAGTGTCGAGCCAACTCAATCAGTTCCGGAGTGTTCTTACAGCTGCTGCTCACATTATAGCGAGTGATGACTGTAGCCATGTTGGTACACCTGTATGATAGAAAGCCAGTGGCTCTCAGGAGGAATAGTTAATTTTCAGTATAGAGGCTGGGCACCTTCCTAACGATATTAACCTGCAGATTAGCCCTGTATATGCCAGATAAGGCTGGAGTAACACTGCTGTATGACTCGCGCGAGGATCGCATCAAATTGCCAGACCGGCCGCCGATGTCCTGACCTCAGTATAACAGCTTCTGGTCTTTCTAGGCACCTGACCACAATCAGGTCAAGAGAGCCGCAGCCAGCCTAGGCAGTGCAATTGCGATCTATGCGCGAGTCATGCGCTAGTGTAACTCCAGCCTGAAAGCCGTCACCATCGTATCGTGACAGGTCACCTTTAAAATGGCAAAATGTAAGCCAACCACCTGGTGACGTAACCAGAAGAGTAGCTAAACATGCACCATATTCATCATCCAGCCTGAGCCACTTTTATAAACTTGGTGCAATTTCAGACTATTTGGTTTATATCATCTAACAATTAGACCTGATTAGTACAAGATGACCTGAGAGTCATTTCTCACAGAATCCTCCATGGTGCAGTTTGTATTGGGTGTGGAAGGTCAACGCCACCGGTACCAGCCAAAGAAAAAGCTTGGTGCATCGATGCGAGGCTTTGTCTTTTTCACAAGTCCCTTCCTGCACAAGACTAGCACTTAGAATACAACTAAGTGATAGTCTTTATCCATGGACGCCGTCTGATATCGCCAATCAGCCTCATGGAAGAAATTTGTGTGACTTCCCCAGAATATACCCCCTTAAGGAAGGTATGTGCACACGGTGTTTTAAGAGACGCTGGCGTGCCAAAAATGATTTCGAAGCAGAAGATGATTCAGCAAAACGCCAGTGGTATTTTTCCTGAAGCAGCTTTGTCATCTTCTCAGTCTCTTTTATGATGACTTTGCCGTATGTTTTTTTTTTTTTTTGGGTCGGTTCACACTTTTAGCTGCTTTATGGCTTTCGAAGCCAGAAACGGTTAAAGGAAAGTAACGAGAGATGGAACGTGTCCACAGCAAGTCATTTTGCATTGCTATTCATGGGTTTTCTTTTTACGTTTTGTTTCTTTTAGCCCTTCTTTATTCAGGTTCTAGGCAGAATGTACCTGAAAAAGAAGTCATGTGCACATACCCTAGGGGGGCGCTGTTACAGAAAGGCTGCTTCTGCAGGGTAAGAGTCTTATTTTAATTCTAGGACAAGGATTTGGAGTCTCCGTTCAGTTTCTGCTCCAAGAACTCCTTAAATTCCACGACTCTGACTCGAAGATGAACTCACACCTTGAAGGAACTGTTCACCACAATTTTACTTTCAAGTGTTCCAAAATGACGAATTTGTGAAGCTGATATCCTGCGTGTAAGAATGGTAAAATATATCTCTTTTTTAATAAGCAATAAAAAGGAAAAGCTTTTTTAAAAACAATTCACCAAAAACACCTTAAAAATGCACAAACACCTATGTGCGATCATACCATGGAGCATTGGTGGACACAGACAGAAGAAGGCCCTGATGTAAGAACGGAATATGGGCCCCTCTTTATGTCTATGACAGGAGCGACTTGCTGATTTGGAGGTAATAGTGGCTTCCCATACCCTTTGTGGGTCCTGGACGGCTGCACGTTTGCCCAATGATCTGTCCATCGCTGCCTTGGAGGACACCTTCTCACGTGCTCTACTGCAGCTTTTGTTGCGGAGATGTTGGATCATTTCTGCATATTTCACACTGTAAATCAGTTATGATTTTCTAAAAAAAAATAATTCCTTATATATTTATCCGTAGGAACGTATCCCAAGAGGGGCATTTTACACCTCAGCATGTTAATTCTTTTACTCTTTGTTGTAGTTTTTTTTTATCCATTGAATTGTATAGATAAAAAATGCATCAAAAAGAGTCTTTCCAGGCAGCACTGTGACTTTAGTGCAGCAAACACGCACTGTGTGAATATACTGTAAGACTATGTGCTGCAGCAAAAAGGGAGCACGCACAGTGTTTACATGAAAGTCTATGAGGTTTTAAAAATGCTGTGCCCACAGGTATGTTTGTGGGTGGTCTGTTTTTGCTGCAGAAATTAAATGCACTCAAAAACGACCATGCCCGGTGATTGAGCTGCGTTTCCTCCATTGACTCCCATCCTAATCGCAGCAGCACAAACGCAATATGTTTGTGCATTTTTTTTTTACACAGCTGCGTTTGCACAGTTCAAAAACTCAGCATAAAGGCTCAGTGGGCACATAGTCGTAGACCTCTGATACATCAGTAATGCAAACTAAGGGACAATCACTCGCGGAGGTTATGGCTTTCACCACCATGCAAAAGAAAGACCTGTAATGTTTCCTCGAAAATAACAGGTCTTGTATTATTTTTTTGGGTCCGAAAAATGCACTAGGCCTTATCTTCAGGGGATGCCTTATATTTGAGCCTCCTATGCCTGCTGTATGAATGCACCATAATCCTTGGTATCCTGAGCTGTCAGCAGGATAGACATACACACTGTCACTGTCCAATCAGGAGAGAGAGCCAGGATTGCAGCTGGCTAATTAAGAGAGTGAATATTCATCTAATCCCGCCCACCGCTGTGATCCTGCATGTGGCACCTGCACTGTATGTCTGCTGTATTACAGGTACTGCCAAAGGAATTGCATTGCAAGATGACTCTCCTGCCGTGAGTGCAACAGTGTGTATGTATATGCAACCATTGCACTCCTCTTAGGAGAAATACCGAGGAATACAGTGCGATCCTCAGCAGGCAGATAGTGTGGGAGCCATGTGCAGGACCCAGAACGGTGGGCGGGATTAGGAGGGATGAGATGAATATTCACTCAATTAGCCGATGCGTTCCCACTGCAATCTGCGGTGGCACTCTGAGTCTTTTCAGCTGTCACTGTCAGCTCAGGAGAGCTATCGAGGATTATGGTGCGATCCTTGGCAGTAAGACATTGGGCAAAGTGTGTGTGCAGGACTCAGACTTAGAACGGTGGGCGGGATTGAGACGGATAAGATGAATATTCACTCAATTAGTTGGTGCATTCTCACTGCAATCTACAGTGGCACTCTTTTGAGTCTATTCAGCTGTCACTGTCAGCTCAGGAGAGCCACTGAGTATTGTGGTGCGATCCTTGGGCATTAATACAGCGGGCAGTGTGTGTGCAGGACTTGGAGCAGTGCGCAAGATTCTGGGTAAGGAAGAGGGTGAATATTCAATCATTTAATGAGCCAGGGCTTAAACAGCACAAGGGGACAATAAAAGTGGTGTACCGTGATATAGGGTGCACAAGCCCTATCTCAGGATACTGTTAGTTTGCTATGCAACTAGGACATATTTTCAGGGAACTGGTACTACTGCTAGAACAGAAACTCCAAGTGCAAATAAAAATTCTTGTGATTCTCATAATGGTCCACGAATAAAGAGACTCAAACAATGATCTGACACTTGTGTTATATTCTATGTACCAGAGTGTATAAATAATGTGACATAACACAGGTAGATTTGAGAAACAGATAAAAGCTGAATAAACAGTAAACCATCAGGAAAAAAAAAAAAAAAAACATTAAAAAAAAACAATACATTGATAATCAGCTTTGTTTTAACCATTCAGCTGCCGGAGACGCAAGGTCACCCTACATCAGCAGCAGGACTCGGCCCTATAACCGGAATGTCCCGAATGTCATCAGGAAAACAAGGGGAGCCGGGTGAGGAGCGCACTGTAAGAAAATTTCTCCCAAAAGTCATAAAATTTCCTTGTACCGTACATTTAGTTAAATATAGACATTTGTTATTTATACAGAAAATCACTTGAATAAAACTAGAAATTATTTAGTTCCACTAAAAATTCGTTCAGATAGTGTATTTGTAGGTCGTCCAATCGCTCGATTTTTCTATACAAGGTTAGTTCACGTCTGGAAATGCCAGAGTTATTATTAAAGTGTGAGGAGACAAGATGGGGCATGGAAAAGTATACATACATACATATATATATATATCTATATATTTGTTCTATAGTTCCCTCACTGCCTCTCTCTACCGATAAACATTCACTTTCGATCCATTCATCAAACATTCTTATCTGGTGGGATGTCCTCTAGTTCATATGTTACAAGATGATTGAATAATCTGCATTCATTCCGGAATGGCAAATAAAAAATAAAATAATATTAATTACAAAAAGGAAAAAAATAAAATAATATTTATATATATTTATATATATATATATATCTAATGCAAGACTGGCACTGTTACATATTCTCGCTGGTCCTATCTGAAGGCAGATAGCTCTGGTATAGTCCGCCACGTCATCCACTGTTATCACCTCAATCTGAACGCGTTGGTTCCAGCAGCCACCTGGCAAAATTAAGAAATTCCTCCTGTGTTTGTAGTGTCCGGGTGTCATCCAGCTGCTTTGTGCTTGCCCCCACAACAGCCACACATCTCCCCGCAGTGGTGACAGGCTCGTAGAGGGAGATAGCAGCACATACAGGGGGCAATGAAGGATAGAGTGACTAGAGCCAGCCAGCGCAGGCACAAGTTTTCATCGGAGGCATCGCACGAACAGGGGTCAGAGAAGTCTCCTTCCGAATCCGACATGCAGTGGTAGAGCATACTCTCGGCACACAGCATGCAGCTGACCTGGTAGATGCACCTCCGGATGGGATCTGGCGCATCCTGGCACTTCCCCTTCCGTTCTCTTCGTGGTTGAAGCGCTCCTGGCAGTACACGCACCGCGAGCGCTCTCCATCCTCTTTCCTTCGCTTTTTTAGAGAGGATGTAGGCTGAGTCTTAAAAACCCCAGATGTTTTTTGCTCCTTGAGCGAGTCTCTGCCATTGGCTGGAGAGTAAAGATAGTTGTTTTTTTTACAGTCCGTCTTAGTGAAAGGAGCACTTATCTCATGCTCCTCGCGCTCAGTGTCATTCCTCCATATGTCAGGATGGCGGTAGTCCGCGTAGCGCTGAATGATGATGTCACGAGGGTTGATACGCACGATCTCATCTTCATCCTGGAAGCTGACATGGCGGAGGGGCTTGAGAGGGACCTGGAAGAGATGGTAGCTTGGGTAAGTGATCATATGAAATAGGCAGTTTACTTGATAACCATGACGTCACTTAGTGGGACTCACAGAGATAACAAGTCAATCGGCTTAAAAACTTGAATTCTTTAGTATCTTATATCATATATTTTCCCTTTCAAAAATCAAGAGAAACACAAAAATCATAAATAGTAATAATGGCCATTCCAGCTGCTCATGATTCTTAAAGGTTTGAATACTAAATGTCTTTTTTATGGTTAAGGGTAAGTGTCCACAATGTTTTTAATCCAACAGTGAAGCCGCCGGTGTTTTCTATCACAACGTGGCTTCAGTAAAGAGCTGGCACAGTGAGACAATCCCTATAATCACTCTACACTCTTCCTAACAGAGGGGCAGGTCCAAATGAGGGGCACCCTTCTATTGCTGTAAAATCTCCAGCTTTGTGTTTAAAAATGGACTTTCTAAATTAAACATATTCTTTAACGGGAATGTGTCACCAGGTTTTTCCCAGGGTAAAGTATAGCCACCACCAATCGGCCCTTATATACAGCATTCTAGAATACTGTATATATGTCCCAAGCCAATCTATATAACATATATAATAGTTTTAATTATACTCACCTGCAGGCTGTCCGGTCCAATGGGTTTCACTGATCTTTATCCGGCATCTACACTCTGCTTGCTTCACGTGGCTGACGCGTCCCACGTCATCCACAGTTTCCTCCATTGCGCTCCTGCATTAGCGCACTTGTATTTGTCCTGTCGAAGGCAGAACAAAGCATTGCAGTGCGCATGCATGGAGAAAGGCCAAAGAGCGCCCATGTATGCACACTACAATACTTTGCTATGCCCTCGGCAGGGAAGTATGTGTGTGCAGATGTGCAATGGAAGACACTGTGTGGTTGACGTAGGACGCGTCATCCACATGAACCAAGCAGAGAGAAGGCGCCGGATCAAGATCAGCAAAACCCATTGGACCACACCGCCCTGTAGGTGAGTAGAATATAAGGTATTTTAAATGTTTTGATAACATCTTCTAACTTATTAAATGGGATTTCTCCGATTTTAAAAGTTATCCTCACTAGGTCCAAATGGCTGTATTAAATAAATATCCAATATTTGACTCCTGGGTCGGCAATGCTCCTCTGCTGGTCACGTGCATCATTAGAGGTGATGTCACGTGACCGTCACAGCCTAATCAATGGCTACTGATGACATGACACCCAATCTTAATATTGACGCCCTGTGACCAGAGGGGAACACAGTAGAAAGTGCAAACGAACAGTGCCAGTCCAGTAACAGGTAGGGGGGGTATAGGATTTTAATTTTTTATTATTTTTTCAGCATTATCCTAAATGTGCTAATGGGGGAAAGGGGGGGCTAAAAAAACAAACAATAAAGAAAAAAGAACTACATCCTTTAATGAGATTGTGTGGTTGCTGATATGTTTGTGTTAAACATTTTATTTAGAAAACTTTTATAGTTTTTGTAATGATCCAGACTACTCAAGCCTTAAAGTAATTGTGAAAACGTTCAGTTTTCGCACTGGCCACTTGGCCTGACATTAGCTGATCTGTAGAGAACACCCTCCAGCATTAAACATATTATCATCATCGGCACAATGACAAAGTTAAACTATTTGAAGAAAGTGACAGATCCCCTTCCTCCCCTTCCTGTACAGAATACAGAACATGGCCAAAACAAACTTCCTGCTACTGGGGCCAAAAGACTGGTAACCACCACAACTCCAAATGAACCAAACTTGGATTGCTATAGAACCCCATGATGACCCAAGCTGAGATCAGTAAAAGCATGGGCACTCCAGGTGGTCCTTCAAATAGGCTCCAATTTGTGCATTGTGGAAAGTGGAAAAGTACACCTAGAATATAAAGTTTATGAACCCCGTTGACCCTGGAGACAATTTGTACTCCTTCCTAGCTGTCTCACCTGGGTGTGCATATAGGCTCTTCTGGGATTAAGGTTTTCAAAGGGAGAAGGCCTGATGGCGGAGCTGCGGTAGAGTTCATCCGTAGGAATCGAGTCACGATGGAAAAACGAGTCATTGTTCTGAGTGCTGCAATTATCTTCTTTGCTCATCTATAGAGAGGACACACAAAAAAAAATCATGACATCCATACACAGTGTTTGTTTGTTAAAGGATACAAATAAAACACACAAAGTGAATAAAATGAAAATGCTAAAAAGAATCCATATATTCCAAGATGAGCAATAACTGATACCACATCATGTACTGATATGCCATGCATGGTCTAAGCCAGAGGACCCCAACCCTTGTGACCTCCTCCTGTCCCTCATGGTAGTGACATCCTAAGCCCCCATTACCAGTATAATGACAGCCAAAGCTGTCCAAAAGCATGGGATTTTAAATATGCAATTACCCTCTTCAGAGGCGCAAAGAGAGGAACTTTACACAGAAGAGGGGCAAACCTCTCGAAACATGTGTATATGGAGTTTCTGGCTTGGCTTCTCGTCCCAAGTCATGTGGCAAGATTTGACGATGACTTTTAGAAATGATATATCCAATAGGTGGCACTAGAATTCCTGCCCTCTTGCTTTCTGAATAGGCTTCTTGAATCCCTCCCAACAATCTCGTATCCATCAGAATTGTCCCAAATTTGGGGAGCGGTCCCCACTGTCCCAGGAGGTTAGAAGTATGTCTCAACATTAGCTGAACCTGTATCTGCAGGACACAGGTGAATATAACAGTGGAGCAAGAAACCATCACATCCCTCATCAATCGCTCAATCTATGTGAAGACTTAAAGACCTGTCACAACCTTTAACTTTTGTAGCATTGTGTTCCGAATGTACTGTGTATGCAGAATGTACTATGGGGGCATTATACTATGTGTGCGGGAATGTGCTGCGGGGGAATGATACCATATCAGGGAAACAAATTGTGGGGACAACAATGCATGTAGTGCAAATGTATTACAGAGTAATTATATTGTGTTCGAGGAAATGCACTATGGGGCCATTATACTGTATGAGGGGAACTGTGAGGTCCCCGAGAGAGGTACTAGAGTGTGATTTACGAAGAGCAATAGATTTCTGTATGGGCGCACACAGTGAGCTAGGAATGAATGGTTGGGGTACTTGCTATAAAAATTGTGTTCTGCAGTTTGTCCCCTTTTTCGCATCATTCCATGTTGGGAGGTATGGCCTGGTGTAGTCTCATAAAATTTGGGTAACAGAGTTTTAAATTAAAATTATTACAAATCTGTGACATGTGAGGTTGACAGCAGTTAAAGCGATCTTTTTAATACAATGGAATCACCTTCAGACCATAATTCAACCTGTTACTATACATAGTCCATTACAGACTAGTCCGCTAAACACAGAATTTTAGACTAGATTTTAATGTGATACTCGTACGGTTATAAAATAATACTTCAGACTATTGCTCCCTAAACAGTGACTCGAGCATGACATGTGCCCCTTGGTAAAGATTACCCCAAATTAAAGTTGTTCATGGAGTTCCATGATCTCACTGCCTAGGCCGGATTTACATGGGAGTAAGTTCATGGTCCATATATGAAGAGTAATGCACGGACTGACCACAGATCTCCAAACCCAAATTGACTGCCTCTTATGTGTCTATGAAGCGGTAAGTTCGGGAGACCAGTGGCCAGTACACTCCGTATATGGACCATGAAATACTCCTGACTGAAGGCACAGGATCATTACTACTTGGTACATATGTTTGTTTTTTCTCCATTAGTGTCTAAAGTGGAGACTTCTGCTTTATAATAAGACCAACAAACAAATTAAACAATATATGTTAATACATAGACTGCGAGCACAAACTAAAGTGATAAAGGAGTCATCCACCACTTAGTGTGCCCCGCACAAAATACAGACTTAACATACATTCACTTCTCTGTCCTAACAAAGTTGGTGCTGTGACTCCCAGTGTTCTTGTGTTTTATTATGTCACATTAGTGCTGCCGTCAATCATTGCACGCTGATGGGCTTCAGCTTGTCATGTCACGTGACTGCTGCAACGCTGACATGACAGAGTATCACGTGAAGGCCAGGAGTCGTGGCAGAGGTACTGCTAGAATACCACTATTCTGGGATGAGAGTTACCTAGTCTCTAGTAGTAGACTACTCCTTCAAATCATGGTGGTTGAATCTTTGGGCTCATCATTGGTGAATTTGCTCCAGTATATCGTGAATATGGCATTTTGAAATAAATTATGAGTGACAAAATTTGCAAAAAATAGTTGATCTAAATCTGTAGCATACTATGACTACTCACAATGTAGCATATAACTGGAACGAGAGGACGAAGTGCTGGTGATCCATGCTGCTGTAGGAAAAACCAGGACCCAAAAGGTCTGATGCAGTGATGTTTCTTTATTCCAACACATTTCGGAGCAGACTCTGCTCCTCCTTCAGGGCGTACAATGTTTGTAATCCCTGAAGAAGGAGTGTGCTCCGAAACGCGTTGGAATTAATAAACATTGCATCAGACATTTTTGGGTCCTGGTTTTTCCTACGGCAGCATGGATCATCAGCACTTCGTCCTCTCATTCCAGTTATAAGACACATTCCATGTGGAGGTGTGCATCCAGCGGCAGCTGTACAAATGCAGTTACTGGTTGTGGGTCACACAACCGCATCAGGTAAGCACTTTTCAACGGGCTTGCACCCTCCTTATCATGAGACAGGACTCTATGCACCTTTTTGTCTCTCACTATTATAGATACTCACAGTTAAAGCCCCCGTCACACATAACGAGATCATTAGCGAGATCGTTGTAACGTCACAGGTTTTGTGACGTAACAGCGATCTCACTAACTATCTTGCTACGTGTGACACTTAGCAGCAATCAGGCCTCTGCTGTGAGATCGCTGATCGTTACAAAGTGCTCTGGGTCATTTTTTTGATCGTTGGTTTCCCGCTGGTCAGCACGTATCAACAATCAGCGATCTCACAGGCTCATAACCATGGTAAACGCTGTTTATCATAGTTACCAGTGTCCTCCCGCTTCCAGCCATGTGGAGGTGGCTCCCTGGTCCCTGACGAGATATCTAGCTGTTTGACAGCTCCCAGCGACCAGGCAACGACGCACCAACGATCCCTACAGGATCGTTATCTTTGTTAGGATCGCTGGTGCGTCGTTGTGTGTGACCGGAGCTGTAGACACTTGGAGTTATAATGGCAGCTTCTGCCTCCCACATTAATGTCTCTCCAACACGATCATTAATATTCTCAGAAAAGAAAAAGAAACTGGGCACTATCCGTGGTGAGCAACCGGTGAAATCCAGAGCGATCCTCTCTGACCGAAGGTATAGGTCGAATGGAGGTGCACACTATATGTACCGTATATACTCGCGTATAAGCCGAGTTTTTCAGCCCAAAAATTGGGCTGAAAAGTACCCCCCTCGGCTTATACGCGAGTCAGTGCTGTATACCGATGTATACATCGGTACATACCGATGTATACATCGGTATACAGCAGCCCCCGCATCCCCAGTAATGCAGGGCCCCCCCAGGGTCTCTCCGGTCACCTGTAAAGCAAGCTATACTTATCAGTGTCCCGCTCGCACCCGCCGCTGCCGACATCCACGATCCTCCATCTTCATGCGACTCCTCTTCCTGTTTCTGTGCGCGTCGCCGGCAATGACGTCATTCCCGGCGACGCGCACAGGAAACAGGAAGAGGAGTCGCATGAAGATGGAGGATCGCGGATGTCGGCAGCGGCGGGTGCGAGCGGGACACTGATAAGTATAGCTTGCTTTACAGGTGACCGGAGAGACCCTGGGGGGGCCCTGCATTACTGGGGCTGCCTGTATACTACCACTGGGGCTGCTATATACCTCTGGGGCACTGTATACTACCACTGGGGCTGCTATATACCTCTGGGGCCCTGTATACTACCACTGGGGCTGCTATATACCTCTGGGGCACTGTATACTACCACTGGGGCTGCTATATACCTCTGGGGCCCTGTATACTACCACTGGGGCTGCTATATACCTCTGGGGCCCTGTATACTACCACTGGGGCTGTATATACTACCACTGGGGCTGTATATACTACTGGGGCTGCGTGTATACTACCACTGGGGCTGCTGTATCTACCTCTGGGACTGGTGTATACCACACTGCTGGGGCTGTATACTTGTGCTAGGGTCCACCCTCGGCTTATACACGAGTCAATAGATTTTCCCAGGTTTTGGGGGCAAAAGTAGGGGGGTCGGCTTATACACGGGTCGGCTTATACACGAGTATATACGGTAAGTGACCAAGTTTAAATAGCAGAAAAATAGACAGTGGCACACACCACGATGATCTTTGTTACTTTATTGCGGTATCCAAGAACACATTCCGGAAAAACAAGCGGTGGGGGAGGGAGGTGCGGGAGCGAGGACGACGGCAACCGTTTCGCAGCTCAGTGGCCGCTTCTACGGGTCCTGACATCACCTGATGTCAGGACCCGTAGAAGCGGCCACTGAGCTGCGAAACGGTTGCCGTCGTCCTCGCTCCCGCACCTCCCTCCCCCACCGCTTGTTTTTCCGGAATGTGTTCTTGGATACCGCAATAAGGTAACAAAGATCATCATGGTGAGTGCCACTGTCTATTTTTCTGCTATTTAAACGATCATTAATATGTTCCTATCTCCATTACTGCACAAAAATGCCAACTAGCTTACAGTCTCTAAGTTTCTCAATTTTTGCCATTTGTGCTCGGAGATTGATATGAAATGGTCGTCCGATATTGGAAACAATTGATCATTTGCTGCAGCATTGCAGGACGGATACGGAACATTAATACCCGCAGTCCCATCTGCCAAAAGTGTCTGATGAAGAGATACACTGCTATGTAGTCACAGGCAAAGTGTGGAGCTGCAAGTGAGTGGGCAGCAGCATGCCAATGAAGACCCACTTTATAAACAAGACGACGTTGCCACGGAAACACTCCATGGCGACACAGCAAAAAGCAAGAAAAAGAGGGGAAAAAAAAACACAAGAAAGAATAAGACAGGAGAGTGCTCAACTATCTTCATTAAGCTGCGGCCCGGGATGAGAAGAAATGTAAAACGTGTGAAGAGGATGGTTGCTCAACAGAGAGCCCTACTATTGAGTTTGTGCTAAAATTAATAAATAATGTCACAAACTTTAAGGGTAGCGTCACACTAGGTGACGTCGCTGGAGAGGTCGGCGGCGACTGGCGGGAGCGCTCACATTTTTGGTGCCCTGCCAGTGTCGCCATCACATGTTTACATGCAGCGACACCTCCGGTGACGCACCGGCGATCTTACAGGCGGCGGTCGCCGCTGGGGTGTCCAAAAACCCCAGCGGCGATGCCGTAACATGGGAGCCTATGGCTCCCATTGCCTGTGAGATCGCCGTCCCCAGTTTACATGGGGTGATGTGTACACATCGCCCCAGAGTGGTCGCCTGGTTTCAGAGCACTGCTGAGAAACCAGGCGACCACTCAAATGTGTCGCCCTCGCCTATTCACATTAGTTGCCGCATCGCCAATGTCAGCGGCGATAGGCCACGCTCCAGCGTCGCCTATAAAATCGCCACCGACATCACCAGGTGTGACGGTACCCTTAGTTAGGTGTGAGATCTAATTGTATCTATCTATTCGCTCGTAAATGCTGGATAGGTAGGAGGCCGGCCACCGGGGAGGAGAACCAGGTAACAGCTGGCACATCAGCCCAAATCACAGCGTCACAGACATCGCTTTACTCAATAGATGACTAACAATATGGATCTGTTTGCAATTGATAAAGTGTTTCACAAGCCTTTTTATTAAATCTGGTCTAAGAATGGTAAAAACAGTGAATCAGCAATTTACTTGCTTCACCGATGCCCCGGACTTTATGCAGGTCTGTGGAGGATAATGTTCCCCTTCACGTACATTGGTCGGATGGCTTGCCTTTCATCCCAAACTTTGAATGTGACACATCAGTAATGACTGTGTGGAGTTATGTCTGCTCTTAGTAATGACATCATGTACAGGGGGCCGGGGAATCGATGGGCGAGAATAGGTACACACTGGTCAACAACCCGCCCATGACAAGCCGCCCATGACAAGCGCCCATGACAAGCCGCCCATGACAAGCCACACATGACAAGCCACACATGACAAGCCACACATGACAAGCCACACATGACAAGCCACACATGCGCAGAGGCTTTAATAATGCAGGAAAGAAAAAACAAGTAAAGCACCATGAAATAAATGGTGAAATAATAATAAAGCATTCAGAGGGGTTTGCTCTCTTGGCATTTTGCATTCCGGGACTTGTAGTTTTCAGCATCAGGCTGATACTATAGACAACCTGAAAACACTGTCCACCAAGAACAGGGTATACACTAAAATCTGATGTCTTGCAGAAAGTCTGCTCTATTCATGATGTTAAGCAAAAGAGTTTGATGAGAGAACACGGATGGTAATACTGTCTACAACCCCCTAAGTGATTATCGAGGGTTCAGTAGTCAGCTGATGGCTGGACAAAGAAAAAGGCGACTCCTGATGAAGCTACCGCTGTAGCGATATGTATAAATTACTTATTGAAGGTTGTAATCTATATGTTATTAATGCATTATTTATTTCTATATGTTTAAGTGCACCTACTATTTGTTTAAATTATTGGGTAATTTATTTCTATTTCCATTATTAGACCATAGTTTCCCTCTATTATTCCGATAGTGATTCTGTCCGATATACTCACCAATCTAACAACACTGCACCTTTTTTATTTTTAACAAACACTTATATATAAATATTGCATATGTGTATATACACACACACATAATAAATCAAGTTATTAAACTTGTCTTGTTGATTCAGTAATACTGTTATTTTTTATACTGCACTCTTTTATACTATGCAGCTTTTCTCTTCTGTATTCGTTGGACTGAAAAGAAGGCTAATACCTGTGTTAGGCCCCTTTCACATCAGTGTTTCTCGCTGATCGCGGCAGATGCGGTGGATTTACCGCATCTGCCGCCTAACCGTCACACTTGCGGTTCACGTGCGGCAAGCTCCATGCAAGGTCTATGGGTTTGCAGCAGGTGCGGTATAGTTGCGGTTTCAGCACTTGCGGCAGGTGCGGCCGTGAAAAAAACCTGCTTACCGCGGTTTTTTCCGTGGCTGCAACTGCCAAAACCGCAACTATACCGCACAGTGGCACACCCAGAAATTTCCCAAGGTAGGGGTCCAAGAAACACACACCGGCCCTGAAAGGGGGGTGTCACCCCCAGCGGGGTTCCGAGGGGCAAAGCCCCCGGTGGGGGGGTTGGGGGAGTGAAGCCCCCCTAAAAGCCAAGCGATTTTTGTAAATTTGAATACCTAATTAATGCTTAATACTGCACGAAAACGGCTTCTCAGCTTCTCAGGACCGTCCAAAGGGGGGGTCCAGACACGTAGGTCCCCCCCTTGGGTGCGCCACTGATACCGCACTTGTTGCACCTGCCACAAGCCCCACAGACATTGCATGGGGCTTGCCGCAGGTGAACCGCAAGTGTGACGGTTAGGCGGCAGATGCGGTAAATCCACCGCATCTGCCGCGATCAGCGAGAAACACTGATGTGAAAGGGGCCTTACATAGCCCCTATAGGGATATGGCAGTTTATGTATTAAAAAGGTTTGCTTGAACTGATGGAATAGTGTTGTAAAGACATAAAAAAAAACCAAAAGATATCAGATTTATTAAAAAGGTCTCACATTTCACAAATAACTCAGAAACCTAATCCTGGTGTTCTGTTACACAGATGACTCATCTTTGTCATTGGTGCCAATTTGCTCTTCATGCTAATCAACCATCTTGAAGGAAAAAGAGAAAAACAGCGTCTCAGAGCATCTTACTGTACGGCTCTACATGCGGGGAGCCATAATATACGACTCAATACACACATTTGTGTGTATATATATACCGTATATACTCGTGTATAAGCCGACCCGTGTATAAGCCGACCCCCCTACTTTTGCCCCCAAAACCTGGGAAAATCTATTGACTCGCGTATAAGCCGAGGGTGGACCCCAGCACAGGTATACAGCCCCCAGCAGTGGTATACAGGCCCCAGCAGTATGATATACAGCAGCCCCCAGTGGTATATACAGCAGCCCCAGTGGTATTGCAGCCCCTATATACAGCAGCCCCAGTGGTATTGCAGCCCCAGTGGTGTATACAGCAGCACCTATATACAGCAGCCCCAGTGGTATTGCAGCCCCAGTGGTATTGCAGCCCCTATATACAGCAGCCCCAGTGGTATTGCAGCCCCAGTGGTATTGCAGCCCCAGTGGTAGTATACAGCCCCTGTATACAGCAGCCCCTATATACAGCAGCCCCAGTGGTATTGCAGCCCCAGTGGTATTGCAGCCCCAGTGGTAGTATACAGCCCCTGTATACAGCAGCCCCTATATACAGCAGCCCCAGTGGTATTGCAGCCCCAGTGGTAGTATACAGCCCCTGTATACAGCAGCCCCTATATACAGCAGCCCCAGTGGTATTGCAGCCCCAGTGGTATTGCAGCCCCAGTGGTAGTACACAGCCCCTGTATACAGCAGCCCCAGTGGTATTGCAGCCCCAGTGTAGTATCCAGCAGCCCCAGTAGTAATAAACAGCCCCTCCCTCCTTATCACGTCCCCCCCAGGCTGCGGCAGCTGTCAAAATAACAAACACTGTATACATCACCTTCCGACGCAGCTCTCCGCTCCTCCGGTCCTCTGCCCTCCGCTCGCGGCTTCTTCTTCCTTGATGTGCCGACTCCTGTGACCGCGCGCAGGAAATGACGTCATCTCCTGCGCCCGGTCACATGACACCGGCACAACAAGGAAGAAGAAGCCGGCGAGCGGAGGGCAGAGGACCGGAGGAGCGGAGAGCTGCGTCGGAAGGTGATGTATACAGTGTTTGTTATTTTGACAGCTGCCGCAGCCTGGGGGGGACGTGATAAGGAGGGGGGGCTGTTTATTAATACCGGGGGACCCATATTAAGGAGGGGGGCTGTGCAGTGCAATATGCACGGCATCCCCCCACCGCTGATGGACGGGGGGATGCCGTGCATATTCATTGCACTAATGAGGCGGCCCCACGTGACCGCATGCGGTCACCGCGGCCCCCTCCTGCCTCCTCCAGCTCCCGGTCACAGCCCCCCCCCCACAGCATACCGTATGACCCGTGTATAAGCCGAGGGGGGGACTTTTCAGCCCAATTTTTGGGCTGAAAAACTCGGCTTATACACGAGTATATACGGTATGTATATATTTGGAATATTTGGTGAGTTTTTACCTCAGTAATTGTAAGGCCACTTGCACATGCTGAGTATTTGGGGAGTTTTTTACCTCAGTAATTGTAAGGCCATGTGCACACGTTGAGTATTTGGGGAGTTTTTTACCTCAGTAATTGTAAGGCCACTTGCACACGTTGAGTATTTGGGGAGTTTTTTACCTCAGTAATTGTAAGGCCACTTGCACATGCTGAGTATTTGTGGAGTTTTTTACCTCAGTAATTGTAAGGCCACTTGCACATGCTGAGTATTTGGGGAGTTTTTTACCTCAGTAATTGTAAGTAGTGATGAGTGAGTGTAATCATTACTATTCGCTACTCACACAGATAGTATAGTGCGGTATTCGCGATACTCGTTACTCGGCGAGTATCGCTGGTGTTTGTGAGTGATGTGTCCATTGTTATCGATCTGACACATATTGCCAGCTCCCTTCAGTATACAATGGGAGCTGGAACCTCACAGTGCAGATTGGATGTTAGGGTCTCTCTGGGGGGGCACTACAAGGCGTTATATGTAGTAGAAATGTAAAAAAGCCCACCCTCCTGTCCAGTCCTGGAAATACTCATTTTATAACCGGATGGGTGTGGGCAAAGCCAATCATTAATTGACTAACATTGGACCCGCTATTCGGACGAGTGCACGAGCATTACAAAGTACTCATTACAAGTCTAACGATAACGAATATTTCTCTATTCGCTCATCACTAATATACTCCCTGTAGAGCCTGGCGTTGCCCAGGCACAGTAACTATCATTTCACAGTTATAAGCTGTGTGTGTCCACATACACACACCACCAATTTTCTCAGTAAATATATTTCTAAACGTGCTATTGACATGAATCGTTCACCAGATGTTGGTAACAATCCATCCAATCCACACAGGCAAAGAAATCAAAGCATAAATATAGTGATGTGTAATGAGAAATAACACAGGAAAAAAGTATTGAATACACTTACTGGCTTTTTTTTTTATACTTCATACAAAAGCCTTTGTTGGTGATGAAGCCTCCTGTAGGGAGAAACAAGTGACATGCATTGATTGCTCAGGTGGATTTTACTCAATTCTTCTACACAAACACTTCACATCCAGCAGGTCCCGTGGATCCTTCTATGAACTCTGAGCTTGAAGTCCTTCCATACATTTGCTATTGGATTCAGCTCCAGTGAGATTGTCTCAACCATTCTAGCAGATTTATTTTCTTTCTCTGAAATTGTGTTTCCTTGGTTGTGTGTTTGGGATCATTATCTTGTAAAATATCCATATCCATTTCATCTTCATCATCCTGGCAGATGGCAGCAGATTTTTATCCAGAATATGTTGGTACCTTTATCCATTCATCCTTCCTTCATTATATGAAGTTTGCCAGTGCCAAATGCTGAAAATCAGACCCACACCATGATGTTCTCACCTCCAAACTTCACTGTTGGTATGTGGTTTTTGAGGTGTTTTGCCTTTTGACCTCCAAACAACATGGTGTATATTATGGCATCGAAAGAGTTTAATTTTGGTCTCACCTAACCAGACTATATTCTCCCAGTTGAACAAACCTTAAACGCTCTTGAACATGCTTTTTATTCAGCAATGGAGTCTTGCGTGGTGTGCGGCATACACGCCATGGTGGGGGAGTGCATTACTTGTTGTTTTCCCTGAAACAATTGCACCTGCTAATTCCAGGTCTTTCTGTAGCTCTCCACAGGTGGTCCTTGGCTTTTGGACATCTCTTCTGATAATTCTTTTCACTAGTCAGTCTGAAATCTTACAGGGAGCATCTGGTTTTGGCCAGATTATGGTGAAATTAAGTTCTATTCACTTCCGGATTATGATCTCAACAGTGCACATTGGAACCTTCAGTAGTTTAGAAATTTTTCTGAAATTAATTCCATCACTATGCTTTGCAACAACAAGGTTGCAAAGATCTTGAGACAGCTCACTGGTTTTTCCTATCATTAGATGTTTCTTGTGTGGCATCTTGGTAATTAGACACCTTTTTATAGGACATCAGTTGAACCAGCCGATACAATTTTTCACTAAATTGAAAGATTTACTTTTAAAAATTTGGTGACGTGTTCAGTACTTATTTCACCCACTGTATATATATGTACATACACACACACATACACACACAGACACACTTCTGTGCAAAAGATTTAAAATAAAATGTGAAGGCGCTTCTATGTAAATCGGTAAAAACAAAAAAAAGTCATAAAGAGCAGGTGAAATGGACACATGTACAGTAATCGTGCGGTTCAGGCACAATGTTGCGTGAATGCTCAATAAAGGAGACAGTGCGCGGCTGCTGTGCTAACCGCCGGCTCCAAACTCCTCTGGATGTCTGTGGATATGCACGAACTCAGGTGTGTCTGCACAATCACTCCCAACAATCTGCTGCACCAGCCACCCGCAACAAATCCCACTGGGTAGGAGCTGAATGCAATGCAAAGTAGAATCAAAGAGAGGATCAGCTGGTTACTAGAAACGCTGTTTTTACACTGTGAGAACACACAGTGCCTCTAGTAACCAGCTGATCCTCTCTCTTGAAGCACCCGACATTGCCGCCCTTTGTGATTCTACTTTGCAGTGCAAAAGATTTAGGCAGGTGTGGAAACAATGCAGAAAAGTAAGAATGATTCAAAAACTAGAAGTGTTGATACTTACACATGTAAAGCACCATGGAACCAATGGCGCTATATAAATAATAATAATACTTTATATTTTGCAATTATCAAAATGCAAAGTGAATTAACAAACATAAAATGTAAATCATATATTGACCGCCCTTTGTCTTCAAAATCACAAACAATTCTCAGAACATACAGTATGTACAAGGGATGCTTTGATGCAGTTTTGAAGGAAAAGGGTAGTCACATCAAATATTGATTTAATTTAGGCCCCTTTCACATCAGCGTTTTGTCCGATCCGGTCAAAAAAACGCATCTGCTGCACTTGCGGTAAGCCCCATGCATTGTCTATGCAGCTTGCGGCAGGTGCGGCAAGTGCGGTATTGCCGCGATCCGGCACTTGCGACCACGAAAAATAAAACGCGGTCAGCTGCGTTTTGTTTTCGCGGCCACACCTGACGCAAGTGCCGGATTGCGGCAATACCGCACTTGCCATAAGCCCCATAGACAATGCATATTGGGCCTGCCGCAAGCAGAACGCAAGTGCGGCTGTTAGGCCGATCCGGCCAAAAACGATAATGTGAAAGGGCCCTTAGATTTCCCTTTTGGTCGTCCACTTTGTATTTTGTTAAAAATATACTATTAAAACATTATTTTCGAAAGCTTTCTCACGCTGCAGAATTCTCATCACATGTGGCTACTTATTTTGGAGAGTACTATATATACACATGTGTATACATTATTTTGAGCAAAGCATTGTGACACATCACTGAATTCAGGTCTTGCATGCAGACCCACTGCCACAGGTGTATAAAATCTAGGGCCTAACCATGTAAAGTTAGAGTGGGTTTGCAGAGTACTATGACACTTAGTGCATAAAAATCCCATCACTCTCTTGACTCAGTAGCTGCAAAATAATATCAGCACAATAAACTGAGCCTGGAGTTTCATGACATGGGTTTGCATGCCCAATCAGCTGCATGCAGCCTTATATCACCAAGCACAAATGTGGCACCCCTGCAGGGGATTGCCACATGACCCACCGATGCATGGAGGGATTTATACCTTGGTACACACAGCACACAACACCTTCCACTCCAGACCTGAAGGGGGAGCTCTACTGGCTGCCTTAAGCCAGATCCCCTTTAAAACATCCAGGCCTGAGGGGAGGAGTCAGTTAGTTTCAGTAGTTCCAGTCAGAAGGAGCGGTAAGTTCAGTCACAGGCAGGACTTACCCCAAACCACCGTACACAGAGACAGAGGAGGCATCACAACTTTCATCAGGGGGCTAATGAAGTGACCCAGGCTTTGCAGGGTCACAAAACGCGTTGGGGTCTTACGGTCCGACACCACCCCCCCTCTGTGTGTCTCTGGAAGTGTGGCCACCGATGGACCGGGTAATTATTAAACTGATGGGTGCCTGATTATTTGACTTTTTCCAATATAGTATCTCTGTGAAACCTAAACCCATGTTACTGGGTCTGGGGTAATAACTGTTTGGGCAGGTGGCAATAGACACTAGGCACTTTGTATATGGGTACATTAACCCTGTATTTGATATGCACCTTAATCATTCCCTTTGGAAGTGATATATATATGTGAGGGTTATATTGCACCTGATGTGAGGCCTACTTATTATTTCTGTACTGTTAATATAGACAGTTGGGATCACTCCAGACCTATTTGGGAAGGTACATACAAATAAATAGATATGATTTTTAATAAGTGATGATGTTACCAGGCATCTAAAAACATCAAGTTGTATGCAATCAGACTTCTAGGTGGTATATTTTCAGTTGCACTTTATCCCTCCTCCTTGTCCCTATCCCTTCTCTTAAGTAATAAATTAACTTTCTTGTTATGCAAATTGGAGCCTTTACTCGCTTGTTATGGTTATTTCCATCTGGTACCAGTAAAGAACTGTTTGGGCTAACTGTGTCTCTGCATCAATTATTTGTCACCTGGGAGGCTCTTACAGCACCACAGAGCCAAGGACTACGACTCTTCTCATCCACCCCGCTGCCATGAGGTAAAGCTCCACCTGTGGGAAGCTGTACTACTCAAACCGCATCACCATCACCTGAGAGGCCGGCTGCAGCGCTGGTAACTACATAACCAGGTACCACAGGTGGTGTCACGTATAATAATCCCCCATCCCAAATAGTTTTCCCCTCAGCCATTGAGTGTCCAGGGCACGGAACCGGGACCCGACCAGCCGTGATCCCCACTGAAGTAGCAACCTGTCCCGGTATCCGAATACCTCATACCCTGTCGACCGACTCAGAAGACAGTGACCACAGAAAGGGCTCTATAGCTGGCCTCCTTTTTCTCCAGCACCACTAAATCCAAGGAGAGCACTGTTGCTCCTCCTGGGCTCAGTAGTTCTTCTAAGGCTGCTAACCACCATATGTCACAATAACAGTTTGCACTGATCACATCTGCGTGTATAAAAACGGCTAAAGAGCTTATTTCCCACATCAACGGAGTTTACAGAGGTTGTGATGCCTAATTCTGCAGGTGTGGCGCCCCTCTGGCTAGGTGCCACAGGGAGGTATTGCACTTTAACAACAAAAGAAGTATAAGTTGTCAGTTCAGGGTTTAACCTATGGAGTCTGTTTTTACACACACAACACCTAGGACTAGGCCACTCTAGAATAGTGTGGGGGGGACTGGTTATTTAGTAGGTCCCAAAAGGGGGTGTAGCCGATTCTAGAGTAGTGAGAGTGAGTGACAGTTTACCTCAGACAGTGCTTCTGCTCACAAGGCAGTCACTAAGGACAGGCCTGACAGTACCGCTGACAGGAGGGATCCCCATCTTTAAGTGGGGGCCCAGGACAGAAGGCAAAGGATCAGGACTGGTTGGAGCCAGCTGGTCACGTTGGACCGAAGCACTGGCAACACGGGAAGAAGAGGCGGTCAGGAGTTCACCTCTGACCGCAGACCGACGAGCTGCGGGCTTACAGTAATCAGGTTGCCGTTATTGCCACAAAGGTATCTCACCCCTCAGGACAGAAACCGGTTGAGGCCACTAGAGGTTGCGGGCCGAATTCCGGTGGGGGGAGAAATAGTGCGTTCCTACTGCTCCAGTCCGTACCAGTAAGGAACCAACCTGACCCACTAGTTGCAGACCGTAGGATTGGCGGGAGAGCTCTGTGAAGGTGGTAAATACAGAGAAGAGTTAATTAGACCCCGTGAGACTAAGAAGGAACATCTAGAGACTCCATAAGGGGAACCCTGAACCGGCAACAGACACCCGGTAAACCGGTCTGTACCGTGTAACATTTACCATCTGCCGGTACCCAGTAAACAGAAGTTGGGGTTGAACTTAGTCTGTGATTCTTCTCGCCGGAGTCCGGAGGGCTCAGCACCACTACCAACATCTCACCAGAGGGGTAAGAACAACAGCAATAACTACTCCCCTCATCATCCTCCATCACCGCTGCCCTGAGGTAAAAGCTCCTCCTGTGGGGAGCTGGACCACTCTCAGCTGCACCCACCATCACCTCAGCGGCCGGCTTGCAGCGCAGGTACCCATATTACCGGGATCCACAGGTGGCGTTCCCTTGTAAATATTCCCTCCCCACCATCTAACAAATGACAGCAGGGGCACGGAACCGGGAACCCGACCACCCGTGACTTCCCCCAGTTAAAACCATCAAACGCAGGCCCGGTATCCGAGTACCCCTAGCCCTGGGCTCATCACAGGATGCTAAAGTGCTAACTGTAGTTTGGTGGAGGAAGGATAATGCTATGGGGTTGTTTTTCTAGTACATGCCTCTTTGTTACAGTGAAGAGATATCTTAAAGGGATCTTGTCACCCCCAAAACGCATGTAAACCTATTAAAACCTGTCCCTAGAGCATATTAACACTATCCCTACACTCTTTTTACCTCCTAAATGCAGTAAGTGACATTGAATAAAAACGTTTTATAAGTACCTGATTAGTGCTGATAATGAGTGACTATCTATTCATAGTCACTCATCAAGACTGCCCCTCTGCTTCATATCACGCCTATTCAGGCGTGATCGTCAGCCTAGATTCAAATTGCCGCCTCCCTGCTGTGCCCTGTCTCGTCCGAGGCTGCAGTGTGGCTGGTGACGCGATCCGCGTCATTCCCGGCGCCTGGTGACGTATTTAGACCGGCGCCGCGCTGTTAGCTTCAAAATGCGCACTGCGCATGCCCAATGCGCATGCGCAGTGCGCATTTTGAAGCTAACAGCGCGGCGCCGGTCTAAATACGTCACCAGGCGCCGGGAATGACGCGGATCGCGTCACCAGCCACACTGCAGCCTCGGACGAGACAGGGCACGGCAGGGAGGCGGCAATTTGAATCTAGGCTGACGATCACGCCTGAATAGGCGTGATATGAAGCAGAGGGGCAGTCTTGATGAGTGACTATGAATAGATAGTCACTCATTATCAGCACTAATCAGGTACTTATAAAACGTTTTTATACAATGTCACTTACTGCATTTAGGAGGTAAAAAGAGTGTAGGGATAGTGTTAATATGCTCTAGGGACAGGTTTTAATAGGTTTACAGGTGTTTTGGGGGTGACAGGATCCCTTTAATACTTTAGCATAACTTTGGGAGAATTGTAACTTCCAACTTTATGGGAGCAATTTGGGGAAGCCCCATTTCTATGCCCCATGACTGTGTCCAGTGCACAAATCAAAGTCCATAAAGACATGGTTGGGAGAGTTTGATGTGGAAGGACCTGTCTGGCCACACAGAGCCTGGACCTCAACCCTATCCAAAACCTTGGAGATAAAGAACAGAGATAATGAGCAAAAACTCCCAGACCTCCAAAATCTTGCAGAAAGTCTTTCAAAAAGATTGGAAGCTGTAATAGCTGCAAAGGTGGTGATCAACTCCATATTATAAAATATCATAAAAGCTCCTACATACATACACATGAATAGGGGACTAGGTATTTTTAGGACAAAGCAGCAAAATCTTCTAGCCAGCCTTACTAACAGGATAGATGTACGTAATGATGTAGATTGCAATCCCAAACATGTTACTAGGATGTGAGTACTTAAAGCATATACATATATATATATATATATATATAATATATATATATATATATATATATATATAAATATATACATATACATACATATAGATAGATATATTTTCTTTTTTAATAAAATCCCAGGTATATGCTTTAAGTACTCACATCCTAGTAACATGTTTGGGATTGCAATCTACATCTATAGATATATATATATATGTGCCCAATCAGTAACAGGCAGATATAGTCGCCACCTACCTACCTGTTGTGCTCAGGGCCAATCACTGCCACCATAGAGTAGTCACAGACGGCTCCTGCCGGGGATACAATGGCTTCATCAACGGAGCTGCGACTTCTTTTCAGCTCTGCTCTTTGGCAGGGGCAAGGCAGCCGACATCATGCTGACTGACAGACGGCTGTCCGCTATCTGGGGGTGCTGGCTATCAATAAGCATGATGTTGGCTAGGGCGCCCGTTATCAGTGCAGACAAGCCTCCTCTCTGTTGATGCAACGTCAGAAGAAGTTGTAGAATCGCCGGCAGGAGAGGTCTGTGACCATTCTGTGTTGGCAATGAACGGCGCTGGACACAACAAGCAGGTCGATAGAAACCAACCATTCATATGTTAGCTGAGAAGCAACTCAATTCCACAGAGAACTAAAAGAATTGGGCATATTGAAATGCAACTTCCCAATCCTTCTCTTAGGAACATTAGGGGTATCAGGCAGCCCCCATACTCATCAGATGGTCAGGAGGTTAGGCCAACATTGCTCTAATGTGTACAGCCATCACTGCACAGGAGTTTGTGTGATCTCTCTGTGTTTGTATGGGTTTTCTCCTGTTTCTTCCCACACTACAAATACATACTGATAGGGAATATAGATTGTGAGCCCCAATGGGGACAGTGTTGCTGATGTATGTAAAATGCTGTGGAATTAATGGCGCTATATAAGTGAATATTTATTATTATATAATACCTTGATTAGATTTACAGGTTTTTATTTTCCTGCAAAAATGTAGAAGGTAAATTAAGTAGTCAGTTCAGTGTCAGTATAGATCATTGGAGGGGGGAGAACAATGTGATAGCATCGGGAAGGTGGCGACGTCATGATGGGGACAGGCTGTGTGCGCTCAGGGCAGGAGCTGGCTCTCCTCCCGTGTGCTGCCCCCCCCCCCCCCCCCCCCCGGGTCAGCTCTCTCCCTTCCCTGTGTACTCTCCCTCCCCAGCCCTTTGCCGTCTTCTCCCCTCTGTGCTCTCTACTTTGACCTGCCTCCACTGTGCGTTCTCCCCCATTTGTGCTGATATACTCCCTCATGTGCTCATTCCTTTGAGCTGTCTCCTTCCTGTGCACCCTTCCCCCTGTATGCGGTCTCTCCCCCCCTGTGCTTCCCCTCCCTCTTGCACCAGGCGTCACGCCGCCAATGCCATGTTTGTACATCTGAATGTCCAAAGATGATGGCGGCATGATTAACTGCGCCTGGCATGTGCATGTGCAGTTTACTCAGGCAGCTGCCATCTTTGGATACCTGGGTGTCCAAAGATGCACTGGGTGGGCACATGCACAGTTACGGAGGCGGTGTTGTGTGTAGCGGCAGGCAGTGATGATGCATCCGTCGGTTTAGGGTGGCGGTGTGTGCGGGCATCTGTGACACCGCTGGCAGTGGGCCAGTACCGTCAGTGGGCGCCATATTTGAACTCCCATCACTTGGGTGTGCAAATATGGCTGGCGTGTGGTAGAACACATACATCAAATCAAATGCTCTGCCTTATAGTACATCACGGAGCAGGAAGACTCTGATCTATTGGCTCATTATGATCAGGGGGAGGGATGTCTGACGTTGGGACCATAATATGGCGCTTTATATTCTCCAAAAACATACACATACAGGTATCGTAATCTGGCGGTGCGATTGCCTTCTTCTAGATGTGTTTATTGTACAGCAGAAGAATATGTTGTGCCAGATAATTATATTGTATCCTAGATGATACTGCAGTAAGTCCGATATAATACAAGTATTCAGCAATAGTCCGATATAATACAAGTATTCAGCAGTAAGTAGGGTTATACCTATAGGATATATTGCTTGACAGCATGCACACTCCTTCTTCCAGCCACTTCTACTCCTCTCTGCACAAAGTTTGGAGTATTACTCGGCACCTTGCTCACTGCCCGGATTTAAAGCCCTTTGGAGATCTGCTTTCTCCCAGCTGCTGGTAGAACAATTATGGCACTGTGGTTGCTATGAGATCTGTCTGATTCCTCCCCAGCCCCCTTTCTGTAGCTGCTGCAGATCTGTGCAGGGGCAGGCAAGTCTGTAGAGAAGCTATAAAAGAGTCTCCAGCTGCAAAAATGGCAGCCAGATGAGCAAGAAAGCTGGAGTGAGGGGGGAGGAAAGGATATGGAGGCCTCCCCTCCCCATCCGCCCACTCACAGCACACAACTTTTCTCCTGTCATTCTGGAGCATCCTCCAGGCAGCTAAATAACTGTGACTGCGCCTGCCTCCGGGGGCCAGCAGGATGTGGGAGATTACAGTATATAGCCCAGACTTTAAACTTAATCTCCGCTCACAAAATACCGATCCAGGGACACTCTAATCCATTAACTGGAAGGGAAAAAAAAAAAACAATAGAAGGGGAAAAGAAATCGGAAGGAAGAGCAGAAACTGGAAGGAAGGAATAAATAAGGCAATAATAGGAAACAAATACATGGACATTCAAAAAACTAAAAATAAACTGTAAGGGGCCTGTCACACAGGTGACGTCGCCGGAGATGTCGGCGCACGGCGGACGTGAGTTCTGGCGCACTGCAGCACGCATGTTACATGCGGCGACACCTCCGGCGCGCATCGGCGTTCTAAAGGCGGCGTCGCCACTGGGGTAACTAAAAACCCCAGGGCGATGCCTTAACATGGGAGCCTATGGCACCCATCGCCTGGCAGATCGCCGTCCCCCATTTACATGGGCGATGTGTACACATCGCCCCAGAGTGCTTGCCTGGTTTCAGACGCTGCTCTGAACCAAGGCGACCTCTCAAATGCGTCGCCTTGCCCATTCACATTAGGCAATGCATTGGCGATGTCGGCGGCGATAGGCCACGCCCCAACGTCGCCTAAAAAATTGCTCAGAGCCACACAATAAAAGAAAGAAGGACAGATCACCTGTGGCCAATCACTTTTGTAGCTCTGTTCACACCATAATGGATAGGAAAATAGTAGCTTTGAAAAGTCATTTCAAATCCCAAACAATCAGAAGAGTCTGGGAATATAACGTATGATTACCGTTGACAAAATTCAGAGCAGGAATGAATGTGTCACATGGATTTATGTGTTTTTACATCAATTGAGGAAACTTCAAATCTTAGGCCAACCATAATCAAAGGACAATAAGCTATCACACGATATCTCTGAACTCTGGTATTTACTGCCCCGGATGCTCTTCCCCCTCCCAATACAGACCACTATGCTCTGCTTAATCAACCCTGTATATTTATGTATTTAGAATGTGTCATTATTAAGTCTGAAGAAGAGACCTAAGCTGTCTGGAAAGCTTGCTATTATTTACCATCTTTTCAGTTCACCATTATCAACCACTGAGGGCTCTCACATTCTAATATTTTTCTAAAAAATAAATGGGATTTTTTAAAATCTGGTTGTGTGTTGCATATTCTAATTTCCTTTTTATCAGTGACTTTTTAAATTTTACCGAAAAAGCGGGAAGGAAATGGTGTGGTGTCACACAGACGTCTTTCTAGTCACTTTCTACAACATTCATTTGGTATTTGTCATGCGAGGAACATGAGCGACTCCATCACAAGGCGCAAATTACATCCCAGGCACCAACACAAGCCTGGAATCCCTTTGAAACGACTTGTTGTGTCTGTCACAAATACTGCAGTATTGTTCAGATGGATTCTTTGTAAAAGTTTTGTGTCTTCCCCCCATCATACAAGACATATGTGAGTGGCGCATTTGCTTCCAAACAACAGCAAGAAGAGTTGGGATTTTGAAAAGTTCACGAAGCAATTATATAATTGCAATAAATGAAGTCCAATCACTCATACTGACTCCAGACAAGGCTAAGCTCCAACTTCAAACACGGATGATAATTGCCCGTTTATCTTTTGCAGATTATAGCCAGAACCCCCTATTTTTATTTCTGGCAGCAACAATTAGATGTAGAACATACCTGAGATCCTTCCTCTGATCCAACATCTGATTCCCCGTGGGATGTAGAAAAACCTGCACATGCCAGGAAGAAAAAAAAAAACATATTTACACAGTGGAAATATATATTCAAACAGTATAATCACAAAAAGCCAACACAAGTCCTAGTCTAAAAATGGTTAGAAAAACACCAGAGACTATGCTGCATTTGTCCAAGGTCTGTACAGGATTGTAGCTTTGGGTTCTCTTAAAAATGACCACAAGTAAAAATGCCCACAGGCAACTCTAACTCCCAACCCCTACACCTCCTAACCCCCGACTCCCATCTCTAACTCCCAACACCTACACCTCCTAACCCCGACTCCCAACGCCTGCACCTCCCAACGCCTGCACCTCCCAACGCCTGCACCTCCCAACGCCTGCACCTCCCAACGCCTGCACCTCCCAACGCCTGCACCTCCCAACGCCTGCACCTCCCAACGCCTGCACCTCCCAACGCCTGCACCTCCCAGCGCCTACACCTCCCAACGCCTACCTCTTTTTTTTTTTTTTCTGTTTTTGCTATTGCGCTTTTATAAAAACCACAGTATTTGCTACATTTGTTGGCCATACACATTCAATGAGTCATAAGTAAGAATAGAGATGGTACCCGAAACACATAGACCGGTGGAGTCTATTCGCAGTATGTTTTTAATCTTTTTTCTGCACTTTACAAAATAAAAGCTATTGTATTAGACCCGGGCAGATGCTGGATTTTTTCCTCAAACATCAGCTATACTTGCTGATTTTCTTAGGTCCAGCCATCCATCTAATGTGTATGGTACTTTCCTGGGTGGTTGACGTTGGTTGGAAAAAATGGTTTAGCAGGTTGGATTGTAACATACCCAATCCTTTTGTCTTTAAGGGAGAAATGCTACCACCAGAGATATCCAAAAGCAGCCTCTTCCCCTCTCCCTATTGAGAAAGCATATGAGAGCCAGGCGTGCATGTGTACAATGGGGTGGTAATGGATTAGAAGCTGTCAGCCAATTGGGTTTGGTTGACTGCTGTCTGACGTGCATTGCCTGCATATCTGCATGCCTGCATATACTCACTGCCCCAACACATCAGACATTCTCCTACCCTGGGAACCTTCAAAAGAAGCCTGAAGACCCACCTGTTCCGCCAAGCCTACCACCTGCAATAAGACCCGGTCCACCACACCGCCTCATGACTGGAATTTCCCCCTCCCACTGTATCCGCACCCGCCCCTCGTAGACTGTGAGCCTTTTTTGGACAGGATTTCTACCCTCTTGTTTCTGTACAACTGAATTGTCAACATTTATTGTTACTTGTATTGTTACTTGTCCTAGTCTGCCCTTTTTAACATGTAAAGCGCCATGGAATATAATGGCGCTATATAAATTAATAATAATAAATAATGATAATATCTGTAAGTGACGGACCATGGGAAATTTTGAGAAAAGTATAACGTAAGTTTAGGACAATTGAAGGCTGGATATCCATGGAGTTAATAGAGACCCCTTTTACTACACTGAGCAGAATGTGAAAATACATAGCAGAAGCAAAGACTAAAAGGCCCCCAGACAAGGTAGATGGTTGTGGGGCCGAACAAGGCATCAGACAATTGTTTATTGTTTGGTTAACAGCCATCTAGACGGTCTTTCCATACACTGGAACTCTTGCTTGGAAAAGCGCTCCTGCTTTCCTAATGAGAAACTCCCCGGTTAGTGGCAGCTTATCTCTAGGAGAACAAACCTCGGCAGTCCAGAAACAAACATGCCCAATTAACAGTTTCTTGGCAAATTCTCTCATGCCCCCATACACATTGGACTGTCATCTAAAACCGTTGGTATTGGCAGTCTGGCATGTAATTGTGGGGCCTTAAGGTGGCTATTAATATGTTTCATTTAAAATATCCAAGACTAGCAACACAATGGCTTGATACTGTTAAGAAAATAGCTGAGAAGACCCTGGTGAACCTATCTAGTGTATACTGCACAACATTGATCTTTCTACAGAGCATTTGTCCATCAAGTCGTCTTAGCTCGAGATTGAGGTGAAGGCTGGTAAATAAGAATAATAAAATAGCCAGTAGATATAAAAAAAATAAAATCCCTTTTTAAGGCCCTTTCATGGTTGACGAAAAAGCAGCAGCAAAACCAACATGATGTTTAGTAACATGGGTATACCTTGAGTGAGGTCTTCAATGGCACGACGTATTCCCCTATCAAAAGCTCTAGCATCTGCTGGACTCTGGAACGTGAGGCCAAATTTCTTGTCTCCAATCTTCCAGTGATGGAAAGTAGGGGTGACCTTATTGTAGACCAGTTCCCTCTTCAGAACACACTCCAGGACCACCTAGAAGAAGAAGACAAGTAACTATAGACTGCAGATAGAAAGTAGGATGATGCCCAACATCATATTTTCTTTGTTGGATGTTCCATGCTTGAACAAAAGAGACAAAGTTGGGCAGCTGATGACTCAAGATGAAAAATGAAACATTTCACATAGGGGTTATTCCATCAAACATCTGCTATACACGATCGGCAGGCAGCATGTGTTAGGTAGTGAGATATCCCTTTATGTTCATTACGCCTAACCAGTTATGCACTTCAAATGGGTTACAGCAGCAGTGAGACAACTCTACGGGAGTTTTGGGGGTCTTAATATGCTGACAAAACTTAAAGGGATTGTATTGGCAATTGTTGGAGATCCACAAGTAGGACTACAAAAAAAAAATCTATCTAATATTGTATTATTGCCATTAACAGTGCTGGGAAAACTAATGATTACTTCTTGGGTGTACCCCTCGTAAGAACACAGTAAAGGGCAAAATGAGGCCTGCGACACTTGAAGAAGAACTCAAGACATCTTGTCATTACCAAGTTGTTCTTCAACTCCATGGTTTTCATTAAACTCTCATCTGCAATGAAAGTCCAACATTACTTGGTCTTTTAATCAGAAAAAATACCTCTCAATATTAAGCTGCGCTAACTGCATAAATGAAAATTGGTCATTTTAAGTGAAGCCTCCTCGCTTACGAGTGTTCCTACAAACATACAATGGGTGACAAATGTCAAATTCTGAGATGCGACCCCTCACTAGTACGGGGTGTCTAAGTGTCATCGCTGGAGCACTCTCACTCGATCATTTCTATTATATCACCTTACAGTCAGCAGCGCGTATGTTTGACATTTCCTCCTCACCATGGTCAAGTTGGTGAGAAGGAAAGGAAAATACTCCGCACATGCATATAACAGGACCTTGGATTAAAAAGAAAAAAAAGTTTGCAACGCAACCTTTCTGTCCAAATGTCTGTAGCAAGGATTAAAATGGATTAGTATTTTGATACAGATTAGAATTATGCAAAATGATGGCATTTGTTGAATATCTAATGTGTATGATAGTCGAGAGATCCTCTCAAACATTCACTTCCAGGCAATAATTAAGTGGCCAAGTTGAATATTTTGGCCAGTCCACTTAGTTGCCTTCTATAGCTCGGTATACATCCTAATTTGCTCAGTGTTACAATGTAATTTGTGCAAAGGATAAGGAATATGTGGACTTTTTTCTTGAATGAAATTTAACAAGAGAAAATACTAGTTTGCTATGCTTATGTCTGAAGACCCACAGTCTCTATCAGACTTAAAAAGTAAGATAAGGAATACTGGATTCCAACATGGCAAAGATATGGACTCTACTCATCTAAACATGTATGCCCAGCCAATACAAGTGTGCATGAGCATGTGGAAGGCAGAAGAGATGGCTGAAACCCATACACTTGACTGCCATCTAATACATATAGTCTGTAAGGGGAAAAGCAGGTAGATGATATTGAACATTTCTTGGCATAGCCATTTATGTTGACATAAATGAAGGCCAAGCACTAAGTTTCCTCTACTATATAGAAAACTGTTATAATGCTACTAATCCCATCAGTCTTGTAGTTGGGAAGTCCCAGAACATCATCCCTTCCTTCTGCTCCTATACATATATCCATGTTTGGAAAAAATATGACTTTTAGAAAAGGAGATGAGGGGGAGGGAGGTCGTTAACTCCAGGATGTATGGGAAAAGACTGATCTAAATACAAAGTCAGACAGTAACATACCGCAACAAAATGATTTCACCAGACAGACCTATAATTCACAGTAATAGGTAGTCAGTGTATGTGTGTGAGCTGCATCAGCAGGATGCCATGTGGATTTATTCCTGGGTGATCAGATGGAGGCCCGGCTATGGCTTCCTGTAGACTGGCTGGAGCCCAGAGACGGAAGGTGACAGTAATAATGCAGGATGTGTGGAAGCAACATGAGGCCTGACCTGACTGCGCCTCCCTCCCTCCCGCATACAGGAGGCTGCAGCTGCTCCCAGGAGGAGGCCTCTTTACTGGGCTCAAAAAAATCCATACTCCTGCTGCCTCTGGAGGTCACATTCCTGTCCTCAGCACAGAAGACAACCAGGAGGCTGTCCGGCAGCATCACATCCTGCACACCTTTACCGGCTCATCTGGATTTGTAGCGACTATCCCCACAATCCTACACATATGGGATAATTAGTAATCTGTCGGATATTATTTATGCTATATGTGTCTGCAAGAGAAAGTATCATGTTTATTATGTAAATAGTAAGTGCTTCCATATAATAATAATAATATTTATTAATTCATATAGCGCTATTAATTTCTTAGCACTTTACATACATTTGCAACACTGTCCCCATTGGGGTTCACAATCTAAATACCCTATCAGTATGTAATAATTCACTGATAGATCAACGGTCCTAAACACTTAGGAAGTTATCACTAAATCACTAGGTTTAATAAGAAATCCAGCAGAATGATCTTATCTGCTGTGTGCAACTGTTATTTATGTATTATATTATTATCATTATTATTAATAACTAGCTGTAGAGCCCGGCATTGTCCGGGCAAAATGCCCATATATGATCATAATGCTCATTTATCATAGCCCCCCGTAGCTTTGTCCCTACACATAGTTCCACCCTCCCGGTAACCATGCCCCTTTCATAGCACCACCCCTTCATACATCCACCCCTTCACATAGTCCCAGGGGTGGGGCTATGTAGAAGAGGCGGATATACGTGGAGATGCAGGATGTTAAGTGGGTGTGGCTACATAAAATGTGTGAGGCTCAGGAGTGGGTGTGGCTATCTTGAGAGGGCAGGGCTTGCCATGTACACACACACACACTCAACTCTATATGAGTGAGGTTATGTTAAGTGGGCGTGGCTATCTGGAGTGGGTGGGGCTTGCACTCCCCCCCTTCCCCACACACACACACACACACTCAGCTTTATATATTAGATAATACATTGGGTAATTTGGTAAATGAGTGATGAGATGCTGTCATTGCAGACGGCCCATTCCTGCACAGGGGCCCTCTGGAGGATTCTCCGGCCCCCCGGTGGGCCAGTCCGTACCTGCTTCTGTTTAACCCTAGAATGCTTAATTTATTTCCTATTTTCTGCAAAATTACTTTAGTTAGAATTCTGAAGCTTAGGTATTCCTCAAGTATGTTGTTGTTAGCAATATCCGGTTGTTCATATAATTTTATGTTATGGCATTTTGGTATTACAATGCTTCTTTGGGGAGCCCCACATACGTCACGCATTCTCATACTTAAACAAGGGGGAAGTTTCAAAAAGTAATATTTAGACATTTTAGAAGTAAACTGTGGCAAGAGTTTATTAAGGTCCCTTTCACATCACGATTTTTGTGCATCCATAGCTATCCGTTGTAAAACCAATAGCCACGGATGCCATTTGACCTCCATGTATCCCTATGGCCAACGGATCTGCACGGATTTGTCTTTAATAGCAGTCGATTTTGACAGCGTCTGTTGGTATCAGATTTTCTGATGGTCACAAAATGTTGCCTGCAGCTTTTGGTGTCAGTCAGAAAAATCAGACCACAAATGGACAGTCACAGTCCGCCACCCTTTAACATTGGAGTCTAAGGACCGAGGATCCGTCAAAAAAACGGATCCGTTGTCAGCTCTGTTGTTATGTACTGAGCATGCTCAGAACATAACTGGTCTCTCCCTCTTCTCCTGTCTCCCCTCCCTCCTCCATCTCTCCTGTCTCCTTTCCCCTCTCCTCCAGTGTGAAAAAAATACATATCCTTAGTGAGGATTCCTCCCCTGTCCGCCTCCAGTCATGTGACACGTCATCTGATCAGGTCGGTCAGGTGACTAAGGCCCTAGCAGCCCATCGGAGGTGGAGTCGGTCCCATCCCAGGAGCCGGCGGACAGGTGAGGAATCCTCACTGAGGATATTTTTTTTCATACCGGAGGAGGGGGGGGGAGGGGTGACAGGAGAGACGGAGGAGCGGGAGGGGTGACAGGAGAGACGGAGGAGCGGGGAGGGTGACAGGAGAGACGGAGGAGCGGGGAGGGGTGACAGGAGAGACGGAGGAGCGGGGAGGGGTGACAGGAGAGACGGAGGAGCGGGGAGAGGTGACAGGAGAGACGGAGGAGTGGGGAGGGGTGACAGGAGAGAGACGGAGGAGCGGGAGGGGTGACAGGAGAGATGGAGAGCGGAGGTGACAGAGAGACGGAGGAGTGGGCAGGGGAGACAGGGAAGACAGGAGAGACAGAGGAGCGGGGAGGGGAGGAGAAAAGGGAATTAGCTCTGAGGGTTAATCCAAACTGATCTGGCAAAAAAAAAAAAAAAGGACATGGGTGCCCATTTGTCATCTGATTGCAGGCATCCGTTGGGATCTGTTGCTGTCCGAGGATCCTGCAAATAATAAAAAATAAATAAAAAAAGGATCACCTCAGACAGCAAAGAATTGTGATGTGAAAGTAGCCTTATCAGTTGGTATCAGGGCTGTGGATCGGAGTCCATTTTGGTGAAGTCGGGGTTTATATAAAATGGAAGACCTCAGACTCCTGAAAAATATAATAACTTGGGTACAGTAGTTTAATTCAGAATGTGTTGGATATTATTATTATTATAAATAATTATGTTAGATCTAAATATCTTGATTATTTTATCATAATGATTAGAAGCCTGATGTACCATTGTACTACAATAAATGTATCACAAACATGAGCCTTGTATGAGGGAGTCAGAGTCAAAGAAATTGAGGAGTCGGAGTTGGTGGTTTGCCAACTTCCTGCTTACAGATCGGAGACCATTTTTAAAATGACAGGTTCCTTTTAAGTCAAAATTCTGGTGCATTACGCTTATTAAATCTCCAAATGGACATTACTATGAGATATGCACTAGTAATTTCAATGACTAATGTTCCTCATTATCAACCATTATTTATATTTTTCCACCATACTAGACAGTGTTGTAACACTACTCTTTCTATCCAAAGCACAAATTACTGCTAAATAATCTATATTCACACAGTATGATATTGCATCTTGGCTGCAATGTGAACAAAGGATAGGACATGTTGAGATCCAATATGCCTCTTGCCTATTTCCTCCAAACGTCCCTCACAAATCTGGAGGCCAACTAACACAAAAGATCTTTGGTCTATCACATTAGAATAGACACCCGACCTATTTAGGCTTCATTTATACGGGGAGCAAATTTTCCTAAATAATTAAATTACCCCGTCATATCAAATGCAGCTGATAACTCGAAGAATAACAACTTAAAAGCTTGATTTATTCTTCATGATAATGAGCTTTGACGTATATGGAATTACCAAAAATGTGGTAATTTATCAACTTCTGATCACAAGTGCTCCAATCAATAATTACTATAAAAATATAAGAGCATTACTTCACCTTATGGGATAAATGACAGGAAAAGGGCTGAAGGTTCAGCACTCTGAGGAGCGTCTTGGGAGCGTGGGGGTTGGAGGGAGACTTGTAGAAGAGGCCAAAGAACGTGAAACCGGCCTCATGTATTAACCAGATCAGTGCATTTACTGATGGGAAATCCACAGCGGGACTCGGCTGGTAAAAGCCGCCCCTCCAGCCAGTCTCATAAAATCCTGCTCTCCCACAGACTATCCGGATAATCAATATGTCCACTGTAAATCTGCAAAGAGCAGAACCCTACAGACGTCTCCTGGTATTCATGTAAACCTATCCAAAAAATGCAATAAAACGGCCCATCAGCTCCAGATCTCCAGGTATTGAAAGCTTATTAGGATACAAAAACGGAGCCAGCGACCTCTGGAGTGAGGTAGAAGTTAACTAAATGCAAAACTATCTTCAACTACAAAAATGTACGAATCTCTAAGTAAAGCAATATACATCAGTTTAGCACATTGAAGTAACCCTTCATCTAAACGGCCATGCAAGTAATAGAAGCAATGGGTCCGGAAGAAGCATTGGCCTTGCAAAGGGTCCGCAACAAGCAATGGGTTTGCAATGGTCCGCCTCAAGCAATGGGTTTGCAATGGATCCTGCCTCAAGCAATGGGTTTGCAATGGCTCCGCCTCAAGCAATGGGTTTGCAATGGATCCGCCTCAAGCAATGGGTTTGCAATAGATCCGCCTCAAGCAATGGGTTTGCAATGGATCCGCCTCAAGCAATGGGTTTGCAATGGGTCCGCCTCAAGCAATGGGTTTTCAATGGGCCGCCATCAAGCAATGGGTTTGCAATGGTCCCATCAAGCAATGGGTTTGCAAGGGTCCGCCCAAGCAATGGGTTGCAATGGGTCCGCATCAAGCAATGGGTTGCAATGGGTCCCCTCAAAACAATGGGTTTCATGGGTCCGCACGCAATAGGTTTGCCATGGGCCCACAACAAGCAATGGTTGCAAGGGTCTGCCTCAAGCAATAGGTTTGCAATGGGTCCACAAAGCAATGGTCGGGTCCACAAAAAGCAATAGGTCGGGTCCGCAAATAAGATCTATTGTTTTACCGCTAATCACCAACTGGGAACTTCCCTGAATGACTAATTTATATGATTATGGAGACTGCTAAACTAAAGCCAGAAGATGTATAGGCAAGGCAGTGCTACCTGGGAAAAAATGTGATGCTAAATATATAACTATCCTTCCAGAACAACACAATTGGCTCTGCAAAACTCATCGCAGGTTATTACTAAAATTGGTGCGAATCAACCACATATCCTAGTCTAATGGCCACTGCAGGATATTGGGATTACTGCATATTACCTGCAGGCAGACACTACTTTTCTTTTGATTTGCTGACCTGATGTCACATGTGCATAACACTGCAACGATTACATTGTCTCAGGCTGGCTAATGAAGAGTCAACGAAGTCGGAAGGTAAATAGCGGTACTCCTGCTCCCCTGCAGGGGTCACAAGGAAGAGTCATGGCTGATGGAATAGGACATGAGAAAAGGTGAGCACCAAGTCTTGCACCTACCCTATAACTATGTCTGACCCCTGCGGTAGCTCTACGGGTTGGCACTAAAGAGCCAGCTTTTTCCTTTTGGATGAGAGCTAATTTGCATACTTTGTTCCTTATTTCGCATTTTCCACCCTATACATTTAGTTATACAGCTTTATAAACTCCACAAAGTTGCACCTATACATAGACCTCCGTCGAAGGCCTCTCACCTAGCCAGCCAGTATCTTACTTTACACCAAGCCTACACAACATAAGGCCCGCAGGCAGCCAGACAAGGGGTTTGTTGCAGCCGGTGGGGACACAGTGATGCCGGCTCCCATTCTCTTTATATTAAAAAGGTATTCACGTCCTTCAGATGCTAGTGCAATTGAAAACTTGAGTGCCAGAACTGAGATAGAGGAGCATACTTCAGTCCTTGCCCGGATGTGCAACGGTGTGATGAGGTCAGCACTCTGCTGGTTAAGTTGACAACACAAAGGAGAAGAAACATTGGGCACTGGTAAGCACTCCATGGAGGAACCGAAGATGAAATGTGGGAGCCATGGGAGAGGCAGATTGGTGTTACTTATGGTGCTTGTTCGGAGGTTGTATTCATGTACGGTGGTTCTGGACTTGCAAACATGTACTGAAGGTGGTTATGGTGTTGCACTTATGTAGTGATGGTGGTTCTGGCATCGCACTCATGTGCTGACTGTGGTTCTGCTTTTGTACACATTTTGCAATCCATAATGTGCTTCATGAATATGTTAAAACCTAGAAATATAAAGACTTGAAGTTATGAGGAGGCTATGGCGAGTTCCTACTTCAAAAATTCAGCTTCAGCTAGCATGTGTTCTTGTATTTGTTCAAACTTTTCAAATCCTCCTAAAATACTCAAAACTTGATTCTTGTGATCTATTATTGTATTGATTGTGGTTCTGGTGATTTATTCACATATGAACCTCTTTAAAAAAAATGTTGGGGCCCTTGGGATTGGTTCAGTGATAATGTGGCCTTTTAACCAAAAATGTTGTTCATCTGTTTTACACCATCAAGAGGGTACAAACCCCAAACACAGCTGTCAGTAGATGGGTACTGACCTTATCTCGGAATACTATTTTGGCTAAATCCTCTCCTATATTAACTTTGTTAGAGGAGAATTTGCAATTTTCAATCTTCTTTACATACAAAGGTATAAAAGGGCACCATCAGCTTCTGAGTTTTGCTAAATGGGGGTTGCATGTCACCTACAGCCTTTTCATCCTGAAAGTGAATGGTGGTACATTGGTCTTGACCAATGATCTTCTCATGTGTATCTATAACTTAAACTTCTTTATTTTTAGGCATGGGGCTACCTCCAGAATACATGACGCTAAAGATGGAAAATCTGTGTGTTGTTGACCCATAATGTTAAAGATTAAGGACTTTTCCCCCATCGACCAAACCCTATATCCTAAACGTGACCAACAAAGCCCTTTAGATTTCACTGCACACGGGATCAGACACGCAGGATCTTGTGGCTTTCATCCACTACCAGCCCGTCTCCTACAGACTCATTATCCTCCGTCGGAGACAGTGCACCGTCGCCATGGAGACAAGTACTCAGCAACAGGCATGGTGACCAAGGACTGCAAGCACGTTTCCTTGATCCATGACACCAGAAGCCATGTACTGTACTAAAATAAAAAGTATTACTGCTAAATTTAAGGAAGGTTATCCAAAATAAAAAACAAATGTGGAAGAGAAACAGTCACCGTGATGCCAGAACTCATTGCACCCTTAACAGCAATAATTATGACCAAATACTAGAGTTGGTGTGAATTTGCACATCCCCGGCCATCGGCCACTACAATGGTAAAATGGGAGTGGGAGAACAGATTCTTACCTTAAGGCAACTGCGACTCTTCTTTTGTTTAGCCAACGTGAAATCACGTGTCCCACCGCAATGATTACCAGGCTTGCTAATCATACGAAGAGCCACGGATATCATAAGGCAAGTGCTACTTCTCTTCTAGCAGACATTAACCACCGTCATGGCCGATAAACATGGATGTCCAAATTGATTTGCACCAGGTTAACCAATTACATCAGATTATCTGGCTCCTAAAACCTCTGGCAAACTGATCATGTTGCCAGCAATAGTTGCAATTTTTCCTCTATAAAAGAAGAGACATAAGCTTTTCATGGTGGGCTTTCAGGTAAACGTGGTCATCTGGGTTATGCATCAAGGGTCAAAACTGCTACAACCTTTGGTTCATGGGTGAGAGAATAACTCCAGACACACTACAGAAAGACATGTCTTGGCTGGGTGTGTGTGGACTCATGTCACGTGGGCTCGACACCGGTACAGGCCGAATGTTGCTACTGACTTAGGCAAAAGACGACTCGCTTCACAAGGAGAGCGCTAGATCATTTTCAACAAGACTCTTTACTTAGCAGTTCTTCCATAACTTTATTGTGCATACAACTTCTACGTCATTCCAGTTTTATAGAGCATCCTCAGACACATTCTCAGCTCCCTCTGGGTTGTTCTTGATGTCACTGGTCCTGTGAGGGTCAGCACAACAGTTTAATCCATGACAGTCCCTATCCCCTTCCGCTGCTCTATGCCTCTTCTCCTCACAGAGGAGGTGGTATGAGGGTTTGCTAGTAGTGTCAGTGAAAAGCCTTATGTTCTCAGAAACTTGGAAGACTCCAACAAGGAAAATCAACTCCGTTCATGGACCAGTTCATCCTGACTCATTAACGTCTAAGCTTGGGGCCTTGTCGCTAAATGCCCGTCCTCCGGACCCTTCTGCCTGGGACCACTTTGTTGGAAGGTCAGTCTCTATTCTCAGCATTTTCCTGCATTCTGGTGTCTCAGTCAACACATTATCTCAATTTGGTCTCCTCTTTTCTTCTTGATTGTCACTAGTCAACCACTGCATGTGGCCTTGACGACTTTTCAGTCTATTGGTCTGCTCTGGTCAGAAGCAAGGCCCTATCTGAAACACCACAGGAAACCATCACTTTACCTAGATCCTAACCCCTCCTATTGTGGGCTAATCCAAACACTTAACTAATACTTGCACTACACAGTCTGGCACTAACACATAGAAAAGTGATATACATTATATATAAAAACATTATAACACATTACATTACATTTCACATATTAATTGGTTTACAAAGACGCCGGACACAATTCACAGGACAATACAACAAAGTGATTGGTATCTTCAGATGAAAGAACGCAACAGCAACCAGTCCACCTCCTTACATTATAAAAGGGTATTCCCATGTCAGATATTCACGGCTGACATGGGTATGTGTCTATGTTGCCGCCAGGTTTGAACAGCCAAAGCAGGCCGTGTTACACTGTGTTTGTAACGGACATAGACTATGTAAGGTTTATGGAAAAATTATAGCACAATTCATGCAGTTGTTTCTGTACTTCTGGTTGCCCGCGGCTGCTTAACATAGCAAGGTATTCAAATCTCAGCCATGAATACTGCACCTACCGTATACACAGGTTGTTATTATTAGTCAAGCCTAATGACTTAAGGGCACAAATTTTTCACTTTTGATACCTCAAACATCACAGTATTTCCATATCCAGAGACTATAGAAGTGTCCTTTTAAACCTCTGCTCATGTATCAAATGGTGTGGTGCAAGGTAACTATCTTTTAAAAATATATACATGTTCTTGTTACTTTGTCAAGGAACATGTTTGCTACGGTCCTAATTAAAAATTTGCACTTTTTTGGGATGGTGGTGGGTAGGAAGACTCATTAAAGGGATTAACAAAGTTAATTTTAAAGTTGACTTTAATCAATAGATCTTGGAATCATTATAACGTCCACAATTGGATGTTTAAAAAAATGATCATGCGTTGAGATAATCTTATATATGTGTCTCTGCTATGTACTGTGTAATGGATGTGTCTGACCATAGAGGGACATGGTCTGATCATACCCCATCTCCTGTACGGAGATAATTTTATATATGTGTCCCTGCTATTGATATGGATAATATTTTAATATTGTGAAATATTAATAAGTTGCCTGCCCCATCCTAATAGATATGGATCAAGTGTCAGTGTGAAAGTATGACACCAGACTCTCAGTCAGATGTACACTCTCCTTGGTCAGCTCCAAGTGAAGTTTATTTGAACAGGCATGAACTTATAAAGCCTCAGTAAGGGGCTCGGCCAGCCCTACTTAGATGTATTCATTGGTTAGTGGGTTGGATAATGGGTTAGTCCATGGGCAAATCCATTAAGTCATCAGGGAATGTGGCCTTGGTCATCTATCTTCAGATGATATGTAGTTCTGTGATTGGTCAGTCCTTCTATGGAATTCAGCTTCCTCCAGGAACTTATTAGAAACAGGATGTAGTCATAGATCCAGTCACCATCTTGCATTCCATGGCATGGTGTGATAAAACAGGAAATGGCAGCCATGTTTTAGGTCTAAACCAAGCTTATACAATGTAAAATAATACACTTTATGGGTTGTTTCTCTCAATCCCTTATGTCTTAAGGTTAATTAAGTATTTGATCCTATGGCTCTCCTCAACACTATGTACTGTGTAATGGATGTGTCTGACTGTACAGGGACATGGCGTGATTATACCACATCTCCTGTGCTGAGATAATCTTATATATGTGTCCCTGCTATGTACTGTGTATTGGAAGTGTCTGACAGTACAAGTACATGGTCTGATCACATATATAAGATTATCTCAGCACAGGAGATGTGGTATGATCAGTCCATGTCCCTGTACGGTCAGACACATCCATTACACAGTACATAGCAGGGACACATACCGTATATACTCGTGTATAAGCCGACCCGTGTATAAGCCGACCCCCCTACTTTTGCCCCCAAAACCTGGGAAAACCTATTGACTCGTGTATAAGCCGAGGGTGGACCCCAGCACAGGTATACAGCCCCCAGCAGTGTGGTATACAGCAGCCCCAGAGGTATATACAGCAGCCCCAGTGGTACTATACAGCAGCCCCAGTGGTATGTATACAGCAGCCCCAGTGGTACTATACAGCAGCCCCAGTGGTATGTATACAGCAGCCCCAGTGGTACTATGCAGCAGCCCCAGAGGTAGTATGCAGCAGCCCCGGGGCTGTATACAGCAGCAGCCCCGGGGCTGTATACAGCAGCAGCCCCGGGGCTGTATACAGCAGCAGCCCCGGGGCTGTATACAGCAGCAGCCCCGGGGCTGTATACAGCAGCAGCCCCGGGGCTGTATACAGCAGCAGCCCCGGGGCTGTATACAGCAGCAGCCCCGGGGCTGTATACAGCAGCAGCCCCGGGGCTGTATACAGCAGCAGCCCCGGGGCTGTATACAGCAGCAGCCCCGGGGCTGTATACAGCAGCAGCCCCGGGGCTGTATACAGGCCCCCCCCATCAAGATCCAGGGACCCCCCCCCTTGCGCGGCAAACCTGTAAAGTAAAATCATACCTATCACTGTCCTGTCGCACCGTCCCGCCGCTGCCGACATGACGATCCCGGGCTTCATTCCGCGTCTTCCGGCTTCCTGTGGTCGCGGGCAATGACGTCATTGCCCGCGACCACAGGAAGGCGGAAGACGCGGAATGAAGCCCGGGATCATCATGTCGGCAGCGGCGGGACGGCGCGACAGGACAGTGATAAGTATGATTTTACTTTACAGGTTTGCCACGCAAGAGGGGGGGGCCCTGGATCTTGATGGGGGGCCTGTATACCTTCGGGGGAAGCCTGAAGTTCTGTATACTCGCATATAAGCCGAGGGGGGACTTTTCAGCCCAAATTTTGGGCTGAAAAACTCGGCTTATACACGAGTATATACGGTATATAAGATTATCTCATCACAGGAGATGTGGTATGATCAGTTCATGTCCTGTACGGTCAGACACATCCATTACACAGTACATAGCAGGGGACACATATAAATTATCTCAGCACAGAAACATTTTTTTAATCATCCAATTGTGGAAATTATTATTATTCCAAGATCTATTGATTAAAATAAACTCTGTCAGTGGGAATTGATTGATGAGGATTTTTCTTTTGTATTGCTTTGCACACCTTTTTTTTAGAGTAAAACGTCAATATCAAAACATCCTTTAAAGTGTTGCACTTTAGTGTTCTACTGTGGAATGAAAAAGTATTGTGGAGTACATCACAGCAAATAAAATTAAATGACTTTTTAAAAGCCACAAATGACTAATTAGATGAAACATCTGCACACCCACATTGATGATCAAGGGATAAAAAAAATGAAAAAGAAAATAAAAAAGACCTTCAATTGCAACTCATCACCACTGGCTGAATGGTGCATATCGGCAATACCAAACACAGTTGATGAAGATGTACAAGAATGATAGTGTTTCTGGGAGGACAGCCGACCATTTGCATACACTGATGGCTCTGCTGTCCACACATTTAAGAAACTATGCACGGTTTTTTCAGTCTGTACTCTGCAGACAATGTTAGGGCTAGAGGAACGTGTCAGCCTGGTGTCCGCTGAGAGGTCTGGAGGACTGTGAAAGTCTACTTACAATGGAGTGCAGCCAATTACCACCATAACATTATATTAGCAGATAGCCACTTGTGTACTAGGGTGCAGCACCCCGCACAACGTCTCTCACCGTTTTATCGCGGAGTCTCTCTCCATGGACAAGAAAGTCTGCACTAGTGTTATCCTCAGGGTGGGAAGTTTTGTACACGGTGACACAGCTGAGTCCCCCTCCTGCAAGTGGCAACCACCCGCCACTTGAGTCATCTCGCGTCATCACCACAGCTCGTACACGTGCATAACTGTCACTGCAAGACACAAATACAAATAAATGAAGATTAGCGCTGGGAATGGTAAAGAAAGCAAAAAAGCAAGCAGCCTGGACAGGAGAAAAACTGATTAACATTACCCACATGGCCATGCTCCATCACATAATTCAACCTTGCGATGTACATATTGTGCAACAGCTGTGAGGTCCCTATCAGATATCCATGATATGTTATGGTATAATACACATGGATTGAGATTGCATATCCCCTTTCATTGTGGAAATATGTGGAACTGAGGCTGTGTATTTCTAAAGTGTTTAGGTGAAACATGGGTGCGATTGCTGTGCCCTCCATGCCGATCGCCATCATCTTGTCATGATTGACACTTCCATGTCCTTCCCAGTGTCGGGGATAAATCTCATGCCTGCGCGGAAACCTTGCTGGTTCGTGCTAGTACACATTGCTCTAACCCACTGAGGGCAGAGCCTAAAACACAAGGTGCGCATGCACAAACGCAGGAGGGTGATTTACCCCCAGCTATGTGGATGATGCCGAATCGTTATCCAGGTCAACCATGACAAGAGGATGTGATCAGAGTGGAGTGGAGGGACGGAAGGCACACCAATCACACCCACCGAACCGGACAGATTTAAATACACAGCGGGAGATTTTCTAAAGGTATTTTTGGGGGCATACAGGGGGAGTCAGCTGATAACATGCATCTTCATGGAATGCAGGACACGTGCGGCTGGAGGTGGTAGTTCTGGTTTATAGATGAAAAATCTACCGATAAGCTCACTTTAAGATGTATTTAGACTGCAAGATAATCATGAACAAGTCTTGTTAACAATACTCATTTCACGATTATCTTGCTACGTAAACCAACAAAATTCTTGTTCATCAGGTGAAAAGATCTTTTCGTCCTCGGTGGTGCATTTATCAGTGAAACCAGGACATGCATTGTCAAGAACAAAAGCAGGCTGTATGTAGCGATCTAGAATGCTCATTGTTCGGTCTGACTGCGTAAAAACGCATTTTATCGGTAAACGTTTAGCAATCGACAGTCGTATTGGGTTACCAGTTGGCCCTTCTAAACGGACTCTATGCCATTCATTCAGTTGTGGTGGAAGATTGATAGCTGCAACTCAAAGATGTTCTTCAAAACTCCTCCTAAAGAACCCTTCCGGATGCTATGCTAAACAGATCAGGGAACACGAACCCCATTATATTAGGATATCAATGTATGGAAAATGTCCGTCCATGCTGCAATACCAAACAATACCCCTACTAAGGCACGTTGAAAGGGTTTGTCTGAGCACCTACCATGTACCCATCACGTCACTCAATACTGGAGTAAAAAGCATGGTCTTGCTGCAGTCATCCCCTCTAACAAGTTGTCCCCATTCTCATGCTGCGGAACTTGCCTTTCATTCTTTTTAAGTTAACAGATCCTGTTCATTAGCATATTGCCAGCACAAAAGGTGCTGGAGCACACTCACTCCCCAGCATGCATAGCAGCTGCCATTGCGCAGTATGTTGACCATCCCGAATTGAAAGCCAGCCCCAGTAATGTCTGTATGCAATTCGACAGACTGGAGCAGGAGAAGAGAGACAAAGATATGCCTTCACTCTCTCTATATAATTGTGTATGCTGGTGGAGATGGTCAACATGGGACACTGCCATTGCAGTGTTCCACCGTGAAAAAAATTATAGACATATCAGATAAATATTTTATTCCACAGCGACGCCTCTGAAATGAATGAAATTCAAATTGCAGTCACTGCCAATTTTCTCCCATTGTCTGCTATTATGGATGGCAAGAGCAAACAAATCAAGCCAAAATGAGGATCACCAAGCTACGACCTGTCTACACATCATACGAAGAGATAAATCCCTGGAGAAGGTCATCATGGTAGGAACAACAGAAGGAACAAGGAGAAGAGGAAGACTAGCAACCCAATGGCTTGATACTGTCAAGAGAACGGTGAAGAAGACCCTGGTGGACCCATCTAGGCTTGGAGAAGACCCTGGTGGACCCATCTAGGCTTGGAGAAGACCCTGGTGGACCCATCTAGGCTTGGAGAAGACCCTGGTGGACCCATCTAGGCTTGGAGAAGACCCTGGTGGACCCATCTAGGCTTGGAGAAGACCCTGGTGGACCCATCTAGGCTTGGAGAAGACCCTGGTGGACCCATCTAGGCTTGGAGAAGACCCTGGTGGACCCATCTAGGCTTGGAGAAGACCCTGGTGGACCCATCTAGGCTTGGAGAAGACCCTGGTGGACCCATCTAGGCTTGGAGAAGACCCTGGTGGACCCATTTAGGCTTGGAGAAGACCCTGGTGGATTTATCTAGGCTTGGAGAAGACCCTGGTGGACCCATCTAGGCTTGGAGAAGACCTGGTGAATTTATCTAGGCTTGGTGAAGACCCTGATGGACCCATTTAGGCTTGGAGAAGACCCTGGTGAATTTATCTAGGCTTGGTGAAGACTCTGGTGGACCCATTTAGGCTTGGATAAGTCCCATGTGGATTTATCTAGGCTTGGAGAAGACCCTGGTAGACCTATCTAGGCTGCACAAGATCGATCTTCCTAAAGAGCATTAAATCAATGTCTGCTCCTTAAAAATCATGTCCAAGATTTCTTCTGTTCATCCCCTATACTTTGGATTTCATTACTCCACATTGACATCTTCAAACATAACTTGAAAACCCATCTCTTCATAAAGGCCTACAAGCTACAATAACATTGCTGTCACTATGCTGCCATATCAGTGGCATCCACACAGGGACCTACTGTCTCCTCCTCTACTACCTCTAGATTGTAAGCCCTCATGGGCAGAGTCCTCACTCCCATTGTACCAATCAGTCACTCATCAACCAGGTTTTATTTCACTCGTTTTTAAAGCCAGATTGTATTATATGCTAATTAAAGGCACTTTTAAAATAAATACAATTCAGATGAAAGGTTAAATCATTGAATTTACTAATCTACTTGGACTATTAAATCTTCTAGAATCCTCTTTTTCAAGCTTTCCTCTCCTGGCTCCACTCCTCAGTTCATTATGGCACAGAATAGAGGCTTTCCCCCTTCTTGTGTCAGTGATGAGCTTGAAGGGGCTGGCTCAGTAATAAGTTACACCAGCCCCCTCTATGTCACAGCTAACCTAGAGATAGAAAAGAAGACGACAAAGACAACCAGTACAAAACTGGAAAAGATGGAGAAAGTGGACCAGGAGAGGGGCCGTGAAATAGAACTATTGGGGAATAGCGAAATAAAAAAATATATTCACACATTCCATTATTTAACATTTCATTAACAATAATATAACATACCTGCTGCTGGACCTCCACTATAAAGAGGACCTGACACCAGGTAAAGTGGACAATGTTTGCTCTTATTTTATTTCTTTTTATTTCTACTATTTTCCTGAGGATTACATTTTTTTGTTTATTTAAATCTGCCTAGAAATATGGGTCTTTTTATTCAGGGCTAATTTATTATGCACTTTGACAAGGAGGCGTGGCTCAGAGGATGCTCTGGGGCATGTATTTAGGCTGCTCTGCACCTCAACCCTGTGGGCACTGTCTCACGTGTACGGAGAACCGCCTCAAGTGAATGGAGAACCGCCTCAAGCGCACGGGCAGCAACGCCTCAAGTGTACGGGGCACCGCCACCTCAAGCGCACGGGCGGCACCGCCACCTCAAGCGCACGGGCGGCACCGCCACCTCAAGCGCACGGGCGGCACCGCCACCTCAAGCGCACGGGCGGCACCGCCACCTCAAGCGCACGGGCGGCACCGCCACCTCAAGCGCACGGGCGGCACCGCCACCTCAAGCGCACGGGCGGCACCGCCACCTCAAGCGCACGGGCGGCACCGCCACCTCAAGCGCACGGGCGGCACCGCCTTAGGCGTAGCTCCTGTACCTTTTCCGATATTGTCACCTATTCTTGTGGCGCTCTTACATCTATGCATTCAACAAATTTAATCCAGATGATGAAAAGAACAGCATCAATTCACCACACAAAAAGAAAAAAACAAAAGGCACATGAACACTCACTACGTTTTCTGAATGGATGGTCCGCAGAGAATCTAGTCATGTGAACCATAGTGACATGCATGTTACTCTGCAGAGTCTATCGTGGTGGCGGGGTGCTGGCATACGACAGAAGGGTTATCTCATATACTAAGCCTTGTTTATGCCCATGGCTTTCCAGCAATATTTTGAAAGGTGCCAGTGTTTGACAGTCTATTTCCTTCAATTATGCTGCGTTCACTATTCTCGCAGGAAGGCTGAATGGCGAGCTCTGTGCATCCTCGTCTCATTCACTTACAGCCGGGAGCTAGGAAATGGTTACATAACCGTGTCGGATGCGCTCTTAAAGGGCCACTGACACCTTAGCAGAACATGTGCGGATCTGGGTATGAACATTACTAATAAATACACTAGAAATGACCATCCACAGGACTCCAGACTACAAACCTTTTATGGATGATATACCGGTTTGTTCACACAGAGGTTCTTGATGAGAATCTTTCAAGCTGGAAAATTCACATAAAAAAAAAAAAAAAGATTTTTATTTAAAGTAGTATTTGTATATTGGCTTATCCCCTCAAGATTCTTAGTAGATACGAGATTCTTTTTTTAAACTTATCCTTACGTGGATTTTTCAGGCAGAAAGTTTTTATAAAAACACTCAAAGAAAAGTTCTTTGGTGAATATTTTTTTTCTTTTTTGGGGGCGGGGTATTTTTTTCATTCTTCAGTTGAATCACTAGTTACCCTAAATTATAGTGGGTTTTTTTTTTATTTGTTTTTCAAAAAGAATGACTATTTTTCCAAGATTAACATTAATAGCATAATGTGAACTATAGCCATATTTTCCATAACAATAATAATAATAATTATAATATTTATTGATTTATATAGCGCTATTAATTCCATAGCACTTTACATGCATCAGTAATGCTGTCCCCATTTGGGCTCACAATCTAAACATCCTATCAGTATGTCTTTACAATGTGGAAAGAAACCGGAGTACCCGGAGGAAACCTAGGGAATTCCGGGAAATTGAGGAGCCGGAATCAGATGTTTGGCTAACTGATTTGGCCATGGTTGTGGAGTTGGGAGTCCATTTTGGTGGAGTTGGATTCAGGGAAATTGAGGAGTCGGAATCAGATGTTTGGCTTAATGACTTTCCAGCCATTGTTGTGGAGTTGGGAGTCCATTTTGGCTGGAGTTGGATTCAGGGAAATTGAGGAGTCGGAATCGGATGTTTGGCTTACCGACTCCACAGCCATGTTTTCCACACTCGCCAATGAAGACTCTGCTAGCGTTTTTGAAGCCAAGACACTGGTGAAAAATGCTCAAAACGATGCTGGAGCTTCTTCAGGACGTCCTTTGTGAACTATACATCGTCTTCAGAGCAGAAAACGCCTGCAGATTAGTAAGGTCGCCTCTTTTAGTCTCATGGACATATATAGAAAATTGTTTTTGCATTTACGGTAAGTATTTTGTGAGCACATATTTAGGCAGTTTTGGTATCAGACCAACCTGAAAGATGCAGTGTGCACATACCCTACAGAGACCCTCCGGAGACAAATGGCACATTCAATCTGTTTAGAGGGCTTGGGAAGCTCTGTAATTACTCTTCCATTCTTTTCTCTATCAAGAACAGGAACAGATGCTACTAGCGGAGTCACAATGAAATATTCCTCAATAAGGAGATCCGGTTACATTTCCGGTGACAAAAGCTACAAAAGGGACATTAGGATATGTTCCCAAAGGACCTTTGAACTGTAAAGCCCCACAATGAAAAATCCTCAGCGGCACAAATAGCTGTGGATTCTGTGCTGCGAGTTTCAATCTTGTCAATTTCTACAACCAATTTTCTCTGCAGTGTGAATGAGATTTCCGCTGCTTATTCAGTTAGTGGGAACATACCCTAAAAATCAGGAGACTAAGGGTGGCTTCACACTGCGTGCAGATCCGGTCTGGGGATGTCAGGGGTGACAGCCATAGATCGGATTTTGGCCCCATAGTATCCTGTGGGGCTGGTTGGAGCCGGATGGCAGCTATCTGCCATCTGGCTTCCATCTCGCCGGAAGAATCCGGACCGGATCGCAGTGTGAAGGCCCCCTTAGCCGCCACCACCAATCAGTAATGATTTACCAATCAGGGTTTGTTTAATAGGTTAAAATGCGTAATAGACATCACATAAGCTGTCACTGTTCTCGGCAGCACAAGATGACGTGCTGCCGAGAACAATAATTTAAGCCTGCTCAAAAATCATTTCGCCCAACGAACGATCACTTTGCCCATACTTCTGGTGACTGGCTGCCTATTTACTCTGAAAGGTAATCCCACGAAAACATGTTCACAATCATTTTTCAATTTTTTATTCACGCAGTATACAGCAGATTTTCTGTATAAATCAGATTTTTGCCACCTTCAAAAATTCTCAGATGACTCCGTGGTAGCCGGATATATTAGGGGGTACAGGGTGATGACGAATATAGAAGGATTGTGTTGGATTGTGTAGATCGGTGCCATGATAACTATCTACACCTAAATGTAAAGAAAACTAAGGAGTTGGTGGCAAATAGTAACAGGACAAAGATGGAAGCTTTACTGGTCACTATTACTGGTCAGGAGGTGGAACAGGGGAGAGTTACAAATATTTGGGAGTCCACCAGGACAACAAACTGGACTGGAGGTACCATAGAGGTTTACAAGGGGATGAGCAAACTGTACATCCTATGGAAACTAAAGTCATTTAATGTGTGCGGCAAAATGTTAGAAATATTCTACCAGTCCGTAGTGGCGAGTGCCATCTTTTTTGCAATCATAAGCTGGGAAAGTAGTTTGCGGGAGTCTGATGCTAATAAGCTCTAGAAGGCAAGCTCGGCTGTTGGCTGCCATCGACACTTTTGAGGAGGTAGTGGAGAAAAGAACTCTGAAAAATGTATGGCGATAATGAACAATAATGCGCCCCCATTATATGAGCTGTTCATGAGATCAAGGAGCACCTTCAGTAACCAGCTACTCTACTAATGTGTAAGAAGGAAGGATAGAGAAAATCATAACACAGAGAAGCACCTTCAGTAACCAGCTATCCTACTAAGGTGTAAGAAGGAAGGATAGAGAAAATCATAACACAGAGGAGCACCTTCAGTAACCAGCTAATCCTACTAAGGTGTAAGAAGGAAGGATAGAGGAAATCATAAGACAGAGGAGCACCTTCAGTAACCAGCGAATCCTACTGAGGAATAAGAAGGAAGCATAGAGAAAATCATAGACAGAGGAACACCTTCAGTAACGCGCTAATCTTACTAAGGTGTAAGAAGGAAGGATAGAGAAAATCATAAGACAGAGGAGCACCTTCAGTAACAGCTAATCCTACTAAGGTGTAAGAAGGAAGGATAGCAGAAATCATAAACAGAGGAGCACCTTCAGTAACCAGCTAATCTAAGGTGTAAGAAGGAAGGATAGAGGAAATCATAAGACAGAGGAGCACCTTCACTAACCAGTTAATCCTACTAAGGTGTAAGAAGGAAGGATAGAAAAATCATAAAACAGAGGAGCACCTTCAGTAACCAGCTAATCCTACGAAGGTGTAAGAAGGAAGGTTAGAGGAAATCATAAGACAGAGGAGCACCTTCAGTAACAAGCTAATCCTACTAAGGTGTAAGAAGGAAGGATAGAGGAAATCATTAGACAGAGGAGCACCTTCACTAACCAGCTAATCTAAGGTGTAAGAAGGAAGGATAGAGAAAATCATAAGACAGAGGAGCACCTTCACTAACCAGCTAATCCTACTAAGGCCCCATTCACACTACTTTTTTTGCTGCGTATTTTTACGCACAAGCTCAAAAAAAGCCAGGAGTGGAACAATCAAAACCGGGAGTGGCACACTCAGAGGAAAGGTCTAATAGAAACAATATGTTTAATCACTCACTCCTGGTTTGTGATGAGCTTGTGCTTAAAAATACGCAGCAAAAAAAGCAGTGTGTGAATGGGGCCTAAGGTGTAAAAAGGAAGGATAGAGGAAATCATAAGACAGCGGAGCACCTTCAGTAACCAGCTAATCCTACTAAGGTGTAAGAAGGAAGGATAGGGGAAATATAAGACAGAGGAGCACCTTCAGTAACCAGCTAACCCTACTAAGGTGTAAGAAGGAAGGATAGGGGAAATCATAAGACAGAGGAGCACCTTCAGTAACGGCTAATCCTACTATGGTGTAAGAAGGAAGGATAGTGAAAATCATAAGACAGCGGAGCACCTTCAGTAACCAGCTAATCCTACTAAGGTGTAAGAAGGAAGGATAGCGGAAATCATAAGACAGCGGAGCACCTTCAGTAACCAGCTAATCTAAGGTGTAAGAAGGAAGGATAGCGGAAATCATAAAGGGCCTGTCACACGCGTCAATGTCGTCAGTGAGATGATCGCTGACGACATTGACGGCTGATCGCTGGTGAGCTGTCACACAGACAGACTCACCAGCGATCAATTGGCCAGAAACATCGTGGAAACGATTTAAATATCGTTTCCACGATGTCTTGCTCCCGCTGCCAGGCTGCTGGAAGCGGGAGCAGGCTGGTCTCCAAGGTAAACTGCGGGTATCTAGGCAGCGCGCGCTGCCTAGATACCCGACGTGTACCTTAGTTACCAGCCTCCTCCGCTCACCGGCTGGTATCTAAGGTACACAGCGGGTAACTAGGGACCCTAGTTACCCGCTGTGTACCTTAGATACCAGCCGGTGAGCCAGGGGCGGACCTTGCTGCCCGGGGGCCCTGGTGCAGCGGCAGAGAGAGGAGGGGTGGGCTCAGCAGGGGGAAGCAGGAAGCTTCCCTGGTTAACCCCCTCTCCTCTGCCACACTGGCACAGGGACATGGGGGGCGGCTGGGGACCCCCCTGCAGGGCTAACCTGCGTCCAGCGGGGCCCCTGTGAGCCGGAGCAGCAGCAGAGAGAGGAGGGGCGGGCTCAGCCGGGGGAAGCAGGAAGCTTCCCTGGTTAACCCCCTCTCCTCTGCCACACTGGCACAGGGACAGTGGAGCGGAGGAGGCTGGTAACTAAGGTACACGTCGGGTATCTAGGCAGCGCGCGCTGCCTAGATACCCGCAGTTTACCTTAGTTACCAGCTCCCAGCGCTTGTGAGAGGCGCTGGGAGCTGGAATATCGCTAGTCCCGGTGTCACACGCAGCGATGCTGCGTGTCCACCGGGCGACAATCGCCAGGTTTTAGAGCAGGTTCTAAAACCTGGCGATCATCAACCAGCGATTTATCGCTGGTTGATTCAGTATGTCACACGCGTCAATATCGCTGCAACGTCACGTGCAGCCGATATCGTGCAGGCGATATTGACGCGTGTGACAGGCCCTTAAGACAGCGGAGCACCTTCAGTAACCAGCTAATCCTACTAAGGCTGCTTTCATATTGCAATTTTGTTAAATCCAATGCTGTCCAATGAAAACTGGACAGCATCGAATCCGAATTAGCCCCCATGTTCTCCAATGGGGATCAGATCGGATTTGCACTTAATGGCATCCGATTTGCCTCCGATCCGATTCTGTCCGATTTTTCCAGCAGCCAAAATCGTAGACTGCTGCGATTTTGGTTTCCGAGTAAAAAAATCGGATTCGATTTGTTCCGATTAAAATAAAATGATAGTCTATGGGGATCAGATGGGATTGAAAATCGGATCCGAAAATTTGAATTAAGCATGCTTCAAATCCCAGACCGCTCCCAAAACCTCTCCGTTTAAATCAGATCCGATAAAAAATCAGATGCCATCGGTCCAATTTTCTATCTGATCCGATCAAGAAGATCAGTTAGAAAATCGGACTGATGGAATTCGATTTAAGGGATCCTGTGACCTCCAAAATGCCACCTAAGCTTCAAAATCATGTCCCTGCAGCATCCAGTCACTAATCTCACACTCCTTTTGTCTCAGAAAAGCATCCTGTGAAAGTGGAGAAAAACGTTTTATAACTTACTCATTAGTGATGTTAATTAGCAGGGGCTATATTTTTTAGTCCCTAGGGTGGGCCCTCTTCGTCATAAGATCACGCCCTAATAGGTGTGATCTTCTATTCATATTGTATTCAGCACCTCCCTGCTCTCCACGGCGCTGCCTGGGCTGTAATGACGCGAATCGCGTCATTTCCGGCATCGGGTGACGTCAGTACACCCGTGCCGCTCTGTAGGCTTCAAGCACCGCATTGCGCATGCGGTGCTTGAAGCAGTACACAGCGGCGTGGGTGTAAGAAGGAAGGATAGAGGAAATCATAAGACAGAGGAGCACCTTCAATAACCAGCTAATCCTACTAAGGTGTAAGAAGGAAGGATAGAGGAAATCATAAGACAGAGGAGCACATTCAATAACCAGCTAATCCTACTAAGGTGTAAGAAGGAAGGATAGAGGAAATCATAAGACAGAGAAGCACCTTCACTAACCGGCTAATCCTACTAAGGTGTAAGAAGGAAACAGAAGAAATTGTTTGTGCAGACTGCTAGGGGATTGGACAACAAATACGGTACTTACCATAAGTGTGAAATCATCAGAGTAATTACCAATTGTGTATGACATGTAATGTATACTCTGCTGTCAACGCTACAGTCTTGTTTTGTTAATTTAAGCAATTCATGTTCCTGTTCATGTTCTGCTGCTGTGATACCATAATTTTCATCGGGATCAATATAGTGCATTGTATTGTAAATGCAACATTAGGCTTCACACACAGTTATATGACCGTTCCATGCAAGAAAATATAACATCACCCATGTAAGTTTATGAGACCGCTCTGTGAATCCAAATCTCTATGATTTTATACAGAATCCAGAGAACAAATATCTAATCTAGCATCTGATGGAACATACTTGAAGTCATCAAAGAAAGAAACTATCAAACAGACTGTCCACGTGAATCCATGAAGTCGCCACCTGACAGCCAGTGTATAATCACCACTACTGCACAAAGTCCTGTCGGACCTCACAACATTCAACCATGGCCAGTGACGTCTAGTCCGGACTAATCCAAATTCCAGATGTAGAACATACATGATAAGGAACAATATATGACAACGTGCAACCAATAAGATGCAAAAAAAAATACAAAGTTTCAGGTCATATGGAACAGTTTCCTTAGTTTTTTCATACATGGTGCTATAATGGAACTGATCATTTCCCCAGGGCTATAATCAGACTACAAATGAGGATCTATTGCATGCTTGTCTTGGTAAATCTTCATACAGTCTGTAAAGGCCACGTCACACGCATCGATCTTATGAGCGATATCGCTTAAGCGATCTGCTTTTTTGATCGCTTAAGCGATATCGTCTGTGCGTCGCTGCGTGTAATCAAGCGATTTTACAATGTAAAATCGCTTGATAGATTGATTGCAGATTTGTGAGCCGGAGCTCAAATCAAGCGATAAACGCTTGATCAATCTGCAGCATCGTGGTGTGTGACACCACGATGAACGATCTCCCAGCGGCAGAGCCTATGCTGGGAGATGGTATCTATGGTAAACGTCGGGTTACTAAGCGCCGCGCGGCGCCTAGTAACCCGACGTTTACCATAGTTACCAGCGATCTCGCTGCTCCACATCGCTGGTGAGTCTGCCTGTGTGACAGCTCACCAGCGATGTAAGCGATATTGTTAGCGATCGCGCGTGCACGTGATCACTAACAATATCGCTCATAAGATTGATGCGTGTGACGTGGCCTTAAAGGGAACCAACCACCCCAAATGACCCCCCGGACTGTTAATATGTGTCCATACACCTAGCAGACACATTAGGGGCAATCGTTTTTGCTAAAAAAACTGATTAGTAGAATCTAAGTTATAGCTTTATAAACTTTAAAAAATATTGCCGAGTGGGCGTAACCTAACGGCCGGGGGGTGGAGCGCTGTGCAATATGTAGTACATGGTCCGGTGCCGTCCCTGCAGTCCTGGCCGGTGCTGTGCCACTGTACATGCTGTGCCCCAGGCCGGTAACATGATTATCCGTGCAGGCTCCGGGCAATGGGGACGCTTCCTGCTTCCTCCTGCCAATCTCCGCCCAGGGCAGCCCTGCACCAATGAGAACGCAGGGCCATTGTGTCATGTGGTCGCCGCTGTGAGCCAATCACAGCGCAGGGGCGGTTACATGACATCACTGGCCCTGCGTTCTCATTGGTGCAGGGCTGCCATGGGCGGGGATTGGCAGGAGGAAGCAGGAAGCGTCCCCATTGGCCGGAGCCCGCACCGATAATCATGTTACCGGCCTGGGGCACAGCATGTACAGTGGCACAGCACCGGACAGAGCAGCGGGCACAGCACCGGCCAGAGCAGCGAGCACAGCTCCGGCCAGGACTGCAGGGACGGCACCGGACCATGTACTACATATTGCACAGCGCTCCACCCCCCCGGCCGTTAGGTTACGCCCACTCGGCAATATTTTTTAAAGTTTATAAAGCTATAACTTAGATTCTACTAATCAGGTTTTTTTAGCAAAAAAGATTGCCCCTAATGTGTCTGCTAGGTGTATGGACACATATTAACAGTCCGGGGGGGTCATTTGGGGTGGTTGGTTCCCTTTAAGTATCACATCTACAGTGTCGAGGTGGCACCGGATAGTCTGAGAAGAGACATCTCGAAACGTATGAACTAGATGCTACTCTACCTGAGAGTAATACTTGTACCTCAACAAATAGCACTAACAACAATGTGTAGGAAGCAAAAATAGAGAAAATCATTTGTAGCAGATCAGAAAATTATTATAACCAGTCAGTATGTGTATGTATGACTATAAATATAAATGATAGCTTAGATGATGGGAGCCAAAAAGAACAGGTATGCTTCATGAGATAAACTTACAAACCATGAAGCCACTGATACTTCCCACTCATAGCCTACTGCATGGCACACCCTGCCTCCTCCTCCTTTGTGGGTGGGCACACCACTCCCTCTCTTCTACAGGGGGCGCACCACTCCCTCTCCTACAGGAGGAGGGGTACACTGCCCCCTCTTCTGCAGGGGGGGGCACAGATCTCCCTCTCCCCTGCAGGGAGGGGAGGGTACCACTCCCTTTCTTCTACAGGGAGGGAGGGGCATACTGCTTCCTCTCTTCGGCAAGGGGGGTGAGCACACCGCTCCCTCTCCCTGCGTAGGGGGTGCATACTGTTCCCTCTCCCCTGCAAGGGGGGTGCACACTGCTCCCTCTCCCCTGTAGGTGGGGAAAACTGCTCTCTCTCTCCTGCAGGGAGGGGGCACTCTGCTTTCTCTCCCCTGAGGGGTTAGTCAGCCCAGCAAGAGCGAATGTTAGACATTAATGTAGGTAGATAAAGCTCATTGTAATCCATTATATAAATCCAGATTGACAGTACGTAGATTGCACAGTTTAGACCTGGCCTGACAGTGTATTGTGACTGGTTCCTAACTTTTAAAGTTGCTTTATGACAATACCCCCTTCATAGCCCATATTGTGCTAACAATAGACTGATAATTGCAAAAATTAGAGAAACAGGTCAATTTACCAGTTAGGATTAAAAAAAGAAAATAATAAAACAAAATGCAAAAGGGTAAGGGTACCTTTACACGTCGCAACATTGCATGCAATTTCACTTGCAACTTACTGGTTGCATTGAAATCATGGACACATTGTTACATTTGTACACGGCAACAAAATAGAACAATGTGTCCATGATTTCAATGCAACCAGTAAGTTGCAAGTGAAATTGCATGCAATGTTGCGACGTGTAAAGGTACCCTTACACTCATGCTTGGATATCTAGCAGCCAAGGGGTTAAAAGCGACTGTTCCTTCCTTTTAAGAAAAGTTGCATGTCTCTCCTCTATTACATAAAACAAACAACAGGAAGTTTTTTCTCCCATTTACTTTCTTCAGTCTGTTTTCAAACCCCTCAGGCAAATGGTTAACCTATTTCTTCACAACCCCTCCCGCCTACCACCAGCTTTCTATCAACACCAGGGATTTCTTTCATGGCAAAGAAGCGTAAAAGCTGGGGTGGGGGGTGGAGGGTGCAAACCGGATGGTGGAGAAATAAAGAGAGGGCTAGAACAGAGGAAGAAGAATGAGAAGGGAGAACACACAGCAAGGATAAAGAAAATCCACTGGGAAGCCATAACACGTCAAAAATATGTTAACTATGAACAGCAAGCGATGTGTAACATGCGGGAGACACATCCGGGAAGAACAAACACCATCTTCATCCAAAATATTCATGCAATGACTTTAGAGGATACTGTGTCACCTCAACCGCATCTGCTACTCAATGGAAGAACAAGAATTTCCATTTAACCCCACGTGAAATTACTATAGAAAAAGACATGCGGTGTATCTTAAAAATAGTGGACACCACCCAAGGTCAGCTAATACCATCCGTGAGCAAATAAGGTTCCATGACTAAGTTCACAGATGATACAACAGTCACATACGGTAGATCTTAAATTAGACCGGTCACATTATTCATAGGAAACCCTAGTTTTTCATGGTTTGAGTCATTTTTTATAGTTTTCCTTCAAATATTCAATGCAACTTACTAATTTACTTGTATTAATAAAGGTGGCCCGATCTTCCGATATCAGCGTTAAGGCCCGGTTACACACAGCGACATTCCAGCGATCCCGACAAGGATACGACATGGCAGGGATCGCTGGAATGTCGCTAAGTGGTCGCTGGTGAGATGCCACACAGGCAGATCTACTCCTTAATGCGGCGACCCCGGACAGTCATTGGGATCTGTCACTGTCACAGGCGTAGCCTGGAGATCGTTGGTCGTTATCCCTGTCACACCGATGTAGCATGCCCAGCGGGAGGCCGGCGATGAAAAAATGGTCCAGGCCATTCCGTAACGATCGGCGATCTCACAGCAGGGGGCCGCTCGCTGCTATGTGTCACACGTAGCGATATCGCTGGCGAGGTTGCCACAACGTTACAGATATCGCTACGTGTAATGGGGCCTTTAGCTCTAGCAACTTTACTTTTGGTTGAGGTCAACACAGGAGGCAGGTTCCTATGTTAGCATATCAATGGGGTTAAGCGGACTGGCCAGAAATTGACCACTGAGCTAGTAAGTTACTGATGGAATCAAGGTCCAACCATGTATTTACCATGCAGAGGTCACAGAGAAAAGGAAACGTGGCATTTTACGCAAGGTAATTAAGAGCATGGTTGGGTTGTGTCAGTAATCGGTGAAGGAATCACACTCTTCGTATATTACATACTAACCAAAGTTTACAAGCAGGTCTGTGGAGTCGGAGTCATGGAGTTGGTGCCAATTATAGGAAATTGAGGAGTTAAAGTCAGCCCCGGATGTTTGACTTACTAACTTCACAGCTATGGCTGTGGAGTCAGAGTCGTAGAGTCGGAGTCCATTTTGGTGGAGTTGGAGTCAAAGTCGAATTTAGGGAAATTGAAGAGTCGGGTGTTTAGCTTACCGACTCCACAGCCCTGTTTTTACAAGGAAAGAAAATCTGCAACAAGCCAGAACCGCCGTCAGGAATTAAGTGAAAATGTCCACTTTTGGGTGTGGCTTTGATTAGCCGTGGACGTTTTTGAGAAGAATTCAAAAATTCCCACTCAATTTTTACCCCACAAACTCCTGAGGGGAAAAAAAACCCACTGGGAACATACCCAAAAGGTATGTGCACATAATGTGTTTTAGATGCTGGCATACCCGCTGATCATATGAAGTAGAAGACCCCTCAAGAATACGCCGGCAGAGTTGAGTTGTACAAGTACGACCCATACTTTATTTTCACCAGTGGACTGGACTTGGCAGACAGCGACATTAACTCAGAAACTGATGGCGAATAATCAGCCAAATTGCCATCAATATAAGCTTTTGACATCTTAAAAGTTTATTTTTTTTTCATTACAGTACAGAGGTCATATTAGACTAAAGTTGATGAAAAGAGCCTATTTCAACCATACCAAAAGTTCAGATAAAATGTAACAAGTGATCATTTTAACCGACCATTGGCACACCATCATATTTCCAAGTTACAGTAAGTCGCCCATGCTGGAAGTCTCCCGCTTATACCTACATGAAAGATATTTAAATTAATCAAACAACCTCCATCAACAAATTATGTTTTTTTTTTATAATTTAACGTCCTCAAAAATATTATTTGTCCTTGACGGCAGTGTCAATGAATGGCCAGTTTGAACCATTTAAAGGGAATCTGTCAGCAGGTTTTTGTTACCTCATCTGACAGCAACATAACTGATGTATCACATCATAGATTACTAGGAGCAGCCATTCTGACACTATTATGAAAGCATTTATTTTCAGGAACACAGCAGAACTGGGAGCGCCCTTTAATATTTGCTGAAAATTTTACTTTGTTTTAATATGCAAATGAACAGCACCCTTGGTGTGGCCCTATACGGTGGTGCACAGTTGCACCCTCCTACTTGGCATTAGAAAGCCAGTTAAACTGCTAATTGCAACACAAGACTTCCAAAGGGCATAAGGCTATTTCAAAAGACCCTTGGTATCCCAGTTTCAATAGTTATTAAAACGTTTGCCAAGCATAGAACCATCAAGAACCTCCCTGGATGTGGGGGAAAGGCAACAGTTGAGAGGTCTTCGAAGGTTGTCGAGAATGGTGGAAAAAACACCATGTCAAACATCCAAAGAACTGACTAGGGTCATGGTTTTAACAAGTACCATACGGCAGACACTAAACCAAGCAGAGCTTTATGGGTGAAAGGCAAGGAAGAAACTTTTGTTGAAGAAAAGACAAAAAAGAGAAACGACTAGTCTTACCCAAAGACAAATCACAATCTTTCTGAGAAAATGTTCTGCGGACGCGGACAGATTAAACATATTACACCTTTTTGGCATGACAAAGAAACAGTTAATTTACAGACGGCGCAATGAAGCTTATAAGGGAAAGAACACCTTACCAACAGTTAAGCATGGTAGAGGATCCATAATGCTGTGGGGTTGCTTTGCTACGTCTGGTACTTAAGGCGTTGACCGTATCACAGGAATCATGAAAACAGAGAAATGTCAAGAGATTTTAGACCAAAATGTCCTACCAAGTGTAGGAAAACTTGTTTTGAGTCGAAGAGTATGGGTCCTCCAGCAAGACAATGACTCAAAGCATACATCCAACAGAAATTGTAAGAAAAAAATTGATCTGACCTCAATCCCATAGAAAATTTTTGGGGCGAGTTGAAAATCTGCCATTGGAAAAAAGAACCTGCAAACATTCAAGAGCTTGAACAAACTACAAAAGGAAGAGAAAATACAGCTGAGAAGTGTAAAAAGCTTCTAGATAGCTACAAGAAACGTTTGGAGGCTTCATCAATGCCAAAGGATGAGCAACCAAGAATTAATTAGGGGCCTTTATTGCTGCACAGGCTGTTTATTCTGTTTCTTCTTTGAAATTGCAACATGTAAGTTGACAATGTTTTATTTTTGTCTTAAGGCCCAGTCACACATAATGAGGCACCAGCGATCCCGATAACAATATGCAGAGATCGCTGGTGCATCATTTTTCACATCGCTGGTAAGATGTCAAACAGGTATCTCACCAGCGATGTGAAAAATGACACACCAGCGATCCGGAACTATACGAGGTCGTTGGGAATTGTCACTCCATAGCGTAGCATTGAGATCATTGGTCATTGTCCCTGTCAAACACAACGATGTAGCGCTCCCAGCAGGAGCGCAACAACGTAGAAATGATCCAGAGCAGTGTGTAATGATCAACGATCTCACAGCAGAGGCCAGATCGTTGGTGCGTGTCACACATAACAAGATCGCTAACGGGATCACTGTTGCGTCACAAAATCTGTGAAGCAACAGCGATCTCGTTAGCGATCTCATTATGTGTGACAGGGCCTCTACTTTGGCCGACTAATTAAAAAATCCTGAGGATAAAACTTTGGTACATTTCAATTTATTTCTGATAATATTGTACAGTATGAAAAATATGATGGGAGGGTTGTCAATAATGGTAAGCAGCACTGTATATGGTAAATGTTTTTGTGGCTTGATATCCCAAGGACAAAAAACCAATACGATCTGCGCTGTTGTATATAAGATAATAGGCGTCCGTGGTGTTTTAAAACCGATGCTTTTTATTTCGATGCATTTCAAGGTCGTCCCGACCTCGTCATCAGGAATACACTAACAGTCAACATTGACTAAAGCCCCAGACACACATAACAAGATTGTTAGCGAGATCGTTGTAACTGTGACGTTACAACCATCTCCCCAGCGATGTCGCTATGTGTGACATCTAGCAGCGATCAGGCCCCTGGTATGAGGTCGCTGATCACTGCAAAGGGCTCAGGACCATTTTTTGGTCGTTGGTCTCCCGCTGGTCAGCACACATCACTGTGTGTTACAGCGAGAGACCAGCGATCAGTGACCTCACAGGCTGGTAACCATGGTAAACACCGGGTATGTAGGCAGCGCTGGTGTTCATCATAGTTACCAGCTTCCTCCTTGCTTAGCTCTGCCTGTAAGCAGGGAGGAAGCTGGTAACTATGATAAACAGCGGGTATCTAAGCAGCGCGCGCTGCTTAGATACCCGCTGTTTATTATAGTTACCAGCTTCCTCCCAGCTTAAAAACTGAGCTAAGCAGGGAGGACGCTGGTAACATCGCTTCCAGTGATGTGGGAGGTGGCTCCAAGGTCTCTGATCGCTGGGAAGATTTGCCTGTTTGACAGCTCCCCAGCGAACAGGTAACGACACTCCAGCGATCCCGGCAGGTCGTTATCGCTGGAGCGTCGTTGTGTGTGACTGGACCTTAAGTTGCTGTATTCCTAGTTAAGAGGTCAGGATGACCTTGAAACGCGTCAAAATAAAAAGCATTGGCTTTGATGGTAGCATGTGTTATGTTGGTCCCAGCTCTCTGCAGGTCATTCACCAAGTCCCACCTGTGGTTCTAGGATTTTTGCATTCTTGAGATCATTTTGACCCACAGGGTGAGATCTTGGTGGAGTCCCAGATTGAGAGAGATTATCAGTGGTCTTGTATTTCTTCCATTTTCTAATTATTGCTCCCACAGTTGCCGATTGCAGATTCAATCTTCCCAGTCTGGTGCAGGGCTACTATTTTGTTTCTGGAGTCCTTCAACAGCTGTTTGGTCTTCACAATAGTGGAGTTTGGAGTGTGACTGTTTGAGGTTGCGGACAGGTGTCTTTTATATTGATAACAAGTTCAAACAGGTGCCAGTACTACAGGTAATGAGTGGAGGACAGAGGAGCCTCTTAAAGAAGAAGTTACAGGTCTGTAAGAGCCAGAAATCTTGCTCGTTTGTAGGTGACCAAATACTTATTTTTCACCAAAATGTGAAAATAATTTCTTTCCAAATCAGACAATGTGATTTTCAGTATTTGTTTTCTCATTGTCTCTCATAGTTGAGGTCTACCAATGATGTCAATTACAGGCCTCTCATCTTTTTAAAGGGAACCTGACCCCTCAATCAACCCCGAGCCTCTGAATACCTGTCCCTGCACCCTCACAAATCATTTCCAACATTCCTCTTGTGTTGGAAATGCTCCCTATAAAAGATGAAATCTAGCCTTTTATACTTACTGAAAGTTCGACTTCTGCTCCCTGAATAAGTCTCACAGGGCATTCCCTGTGTGTTCCTAAGCCTGCCTGAGCCCGATGGGCGTGATAAGAATTCCAAGTCCTCCTCACTCTGCTGCACGGGTGTAATAGCCGATGTGACGCTATTTGCGTCACATCCGGTCATGGTGACGCATTGCGCATGCGCGGATTTTGCTTTACGGCGCTCCCGGCCGTAAAGCAAAACCCGCGCATGCGCAATGCACATGGTGAGGTCGTCGGTACAAAAGGGTGTACCGACGTCATCCTACCTGGATATGACGCCAATTGCGTCATACCGGCTATTACACCCATACAGCAGGGCGAGGAGGAATTCTTAGCACGCCCATCGGGGCGTGATAATGAGCGGCTCAAGCAGGCTTAGGAGCGCACAGGGAACGCCCTATGCGACTTATTCAGGGAGCAGAGTCGCACTTTCAGTAGGTATAAAAGGCTAGAATTCATCTTTTATAAGGAGCATTTCCAACACAAGAGGAATGTTGGAAATGATTTGTAAGGGTGCAGGGACAGGTATTCAGAGGCTTAGGAGTTATTATGAGGGGTCAGGTTCCCTTTAAGTGGGGTGGCTGACTAAATACTTTTTTCCCCCACTGTATGCAGATACTGCACTCCTTATAAGAATCATATATACGGTCATTAATATGTTTCATGTGTGAAGGGAGGAGGAAATCTGGTGACCTCTAGTCAGTTTGTGAGGTCATCATTCAAATAGTCCCGCAGTCCCCCGACACACCAAACTTGGTTTGGCTTCTTTCCCCGGTCATACAGCTGGAGACTGTCCAATGGGATGATTATCTTTGGGATGAGCAATAGTCTTGCACCATGTGCAGTCAGCAAGTGTTAAAATTGTCTATAAAACACAGGCTAAATAATTGATAAATGCATCTGCAACTAATTGTCTCTGTAGTATATGCCCCGAGTATTAACTTATCAATGACCAGTAAATACAAGAAATACACCTAATAAGGAACTGATATGGAAGCATGGGGGAGAATATCATGTAATGACCACTATTTAGGTAATGATGAGAATAATAAGATTATAGCATTGTCATACCCAAAATTAATGAGTAAAGATGTTTGCCAGCGTAGGAACAATTAGGTCAACTAGAACCCGGGCAGTGGAGTTGGAGTCGGTGTCCATTTTGATGAAGTCAGATTCAGTAGAAAATGGACCGACTGACTCCTAAAATATATAATAATTAGGTACAGTTCAAAGCAGTATGTGCTGAATATTATTATTATGAATTATTTTGTTCTATCCAAATATCTTGATTATTGTATCAATCATAATTTGTTCGTGGGGGACAGGCTCGTGGTGGGACAAGCTCGTGGTGGGACAGGCTCGTGGTGGGACAGGCTCGTGGTGGGACAGGCTCGTGGTGGGACAGGCTCGTGGTGGGACAGGCTCGTGGTGGGACAGGCTCGTGGTGGGACAGGCTCGTGGTGGGACAGGCTCGTGGTGGGACAGGCTCGTGGTGGGACAGGCTCGTGGTGGGACAGGCTCGTGGGGTCGGTGGTTTGGCTTACCGACACCACAGCCCTGGCTATAAGGGCCATATAAACATGACCATGCCAAATGGGAGCCTAGTTGCATAATCACACAAACATTCTCAAGCAATATATGAGGTGAGAGGAGTCAGATCAAACAGTTGTTGAATTGTGGCATTCAGTATACAGGAAGCACAGTCACATTGACATCTCTTTAATAAGCTTTACTGTTTTTTATTTGTACTATTTCTTATGGACGTTTTGTCACATTGGATAGGGTTCGGAGGACTCTTTTTCTTATGTTCATAACTACCGTACTTGACGTTAGTCAAAAATTAAAAGAAAACAGATGAGTTGGGGGTCAGTGGATCAGCTCCCTCATAATACATGCGTGCATTGTGTTGTGGGCACTACCTATGGTGATTCCGATGGCGGGCGCCCCTTGGTTTCCTTCACTATGTCCAGCTCTACACGTCGTCTGCCTTTTTGAGTGGTTCGGAGATGGAAGTGGTAAGTTAACATGGTTATTGGAGTCCAAATGAATGTGAATTACGGTAAACACTTTTGTCACTTACAAAGAGTTTTTTTGTAGCTTTGTTTTATATGTCTAAGGATTTTGGAGCCGGCTTTATTTCCTTTATGTGCGCACAAATGATAATGCATTATGTATGTCAGTGTGCGTCCCTTAAAAGGAATGTGTAAATCAGGTCTTTGTGTAACATGTTTTCGCATTTTTTTTTTTAATTTCATATCACAATCTTAATTATAAAAACAAAATCATTAATCTTGTAGTTTTAATAATGGATGGGCACTGTGACCTTTTTAGAATCATATCTGCGGTTCTTTCAGGTGGAGTTTTCAGCAGGCTCCTTATCAGCAGAGGCAGGATTACAATGACAGGTAACACCACTATATGAAGCTGGTAAAACATGATCCACCCTTTACAATAGTTGTTCACTACTCCCGCTGCTTTCGAAATGACTTATGCACACGCTCATTAGATGCTTCAATACAAAATAGGGTCATTAGTACAGATAATGTACGTGTAGACTTTCTGAAAAAGCCAACCATGTCACTCAAAGCAAGGATCACCAGGCTGTGACTTGCCTACTTTGGACACATCATACGAAGAGAGAAATCACTGGAGAAGGACATCATGGTAGGAAGAATAGAAGGAACAAGAAGAAACCAGCAACCCAATGGCTTGATTCTATCAAAATAACAGTGGAGAAATGCCCTAGTGGACCTATGTAGGTTCTCACAAGATTGATCTTCTTACAGAGCGTTTATCAAGTCACCATGGCTCAAGATCAAACTGAAGGCCATTAAATAACGATTTAAGCTTGCCATATCCATGCAAGAGCTGTCGGATGAAGGTTCACTGTCCAGCTATCATCCCCATACACATGAGCTGCGCTCCACCGAGCATTTATATGTTTACAATGTGGATAAAGTGAAATAAACCAGATAAAGGGCTCTCCCATCAAGATGAAAAGGCAATTGGTTCTGATAAGTATAGATAAGTATTTATAAAAAATCCTTTTCTCTTTGAAAAACCACTACTCGTTACGGCTGGCAGCTGCAACCAGCCTCCCTCATGTGTATGGGTACCCTTAGTGTATGTGTACACATGAGGAAGGCTGGACGCAGTTGTAACGCGGAGTGGTTTTTCAGGTGAAAGTATTTTTAACAAATACCGTAACTTTGTTTTATCTATACTTACTGTATCCATTTGCCTTCTTATTTCGACACAGCGCCATTTGTCTACCGACTGCCATGTACAAGGACTGTGGAATTGGAGTCGCGGAGTAGAAGTCAGTGCGTATTTTGTTGGAGTTGGCTCACTGACTCCACAGCCCTGGACAGAACCATCACTTACTTATAGGTCCGTTAGATCCCCAGTTTACAAGAGGTGATTTCCTACTGATAAATGATTTTTTTTTTCTTTTGGCTGCCAAATCATCTAATCACCCGATAAACCTACAGGCATCATTTTTGATGATGGGTCTCGACAGCTATTGTTTCTGCCCTACTCGAAAACAGCAATAGTAACTTGCAAGAGAAAGAGGTCAATATGTACGGTATTTGACTCCTGGAACTACCAGTTATAATTCCAGCTTTGATTGTCAAATATGGGCAAATTGTGAGAAGTGGACAACGTGTGCACTTTTAATAATATTGATAATTATGCATTTATAGACAGTTGACCGTAAAAAGATTATCCGAGCGCTTTGAAATGAACTCTACGTATGGCAAAGAGGGAGTTAATCCGTGGCAGTGCTCAATGAACTGCTTATCAGTCATTTCCTGTCCAGGCCGCTCCCTCCATCCAATGGTTAATCATTCATCCTTTCTTGCAGAAATTTATCAAGCAGATAACATTTGCAAACCAGCCTGCCAAGTTAGGAAGCAGACTGTGAGCTGAACTGCGTGGGGGCAGCTGTGCGGAGGACTAACCAGAGCCTGAAATCCTGTGTAGACCAATGTCAGCAAATCCTTTTCACTGTTTCAACGTGGTCAAAACAATAAACGGTAAATCCTTACTAAAGACTCTGCTGGAGCATAATCTCTGCCGCCAACCATAAAGTAGTCACATCAAATATCCCGAGAGTTTATATGGGAGACAATAATAAAAATTACCAAAAAAAAAAGATGAGGATTGGAAGAATTGGACACTCGTGTAGATATTCCACCAATATTGGAGCAACGTATTTACCACCCGCAACATTTTATGGTGGGTTTACACGTCCCGATATCGGGACCAACGACGCGGGAGCGTGCTTTTTGAGCGCGCTTTTCCCGCTATCGCATCGCCGGTTTAGACAGCCCGATATCGGGATACAACGTCCCGACGATGTGTACGCCCCCCAACCCAGGAACGACCAGTTAACATGGGAGTGAATGGGTGATGTGGGCGTACACATCGTAGTTGGGCTGTCACACGGGACGATGCGGCTACAACGGCCATCCGATATCGGGCGGTTGAATAGCACGCTCATTCAACCCCGATATCGTTTTGGCATCGTTCCAGCATCGCATTGTACGTTCAAACCGTACAACGCGCAAACGATATCGGGTCCAACTCCCGAACCACGTGACTTTGGGTCGGAATTGGACGCCGATATCGCAACGTGTAAACCCACCATTAGAGTCTGTATGTTTCTGCACCAAAAACAGTTTGCCAAAAAAAGACAGACGTGCCCCACCACCCCACTAAAAATGATATCTAGTGTGCCACCGATACGGATATCTACCCCGATGAGCTGATAAGATTCTGGCTGGAACTCCAACATGTCACGAAGAAAAGCAATGCACCGATTGTGTATACATTGCCGTAATGAAGCACCGTACGGCGGTGCACAGAGAGCCTACGGGTTCATTAGCTACCTTACAATAAATAGGAGAAATTTATTTTTTCCTTGGACAACTCCTCATTCCCCACAAAAATAATAAGACATATATACCAAAACCTGCACATCGATCTTACTGTATTTTATATGTTTTTTTTGTTGCAAAAGCGCAAAAACAACAAAATATTCAAACAAAAGAGTAAAATATGCAACAAAAATAGTATATCCATAACAGAAATTGACATGCTGCATATTTAAAAAAATAAATAAATAAAAAAAAAAATGTACATGAAACAATGCCCTCTCCCCAAAAAAACGAAGGCACCCTCATTGACAGCCTGCCCAGCAGCATGTGTGAAGAGCTGTCAATTAATGTGGGGTGGAGTGATTACTACGCTCACTGTATAGTGGTTGTGACTATAACTGCTCCTGGCACTGCCAAAAAGACTGAAAACAGGCAGCTGCCGGGAGGATGTCATTTATTTTTTTCCCTGCAGCTGCTGCTCCGGTAAAGACTCCAGACATGATTTAACCACTATTTACCTGCAGATTGCCACTATAACTGCGGTAAATAGCATTTCTGGAAGTGACAGGCTCCCTTAAAAGAACTCTACTGAAACATTTGACCCCCTCCTGTCCTCTATAAATGCGCACAGCTGTCTAATGAACTGCTAGAGGTGACACATTGTTGTACTGGCAAGGAATAAAACAGGGTAAACAGGCAGGGCAATTGCTCTATTTAACAGGAAATGTCAATGCCCCACTCTACCCTAGGGGCATGGGGGGAGTGTCTCAGAACAAACTATGAAGTAGAGAGGTGATAACTTGCTAAATGGGGACAATCTCTTGAACAAAGACAGACTGGAAATCTATTGATCTGTAAATAGATCTAGTTGAAAAAAGAAAACAATTTGCATATTAGTCAATTGTTCTATTAATTACAGGATACCAGGAACAGCAGACTGTATTCTGCAGTTGAAAGGTAATTGAAACATGTTGTATTTCCCTACTCAGGATTACTCCCTCGATGACTGTCAAGTGCCTATACACAAGAGATGACCCACCAGACCCCTCCCAACTGTCTTTACACACGACAACTTGGCTCACACTTAAAAAAAAATTCGAGAGACTTCAGCAGTTGATACCTTTTAATGGTTAACTGAAAATATGGTAAGAAATAGCAAATAGAGATGAGTGGACCCATGGACGGCGAGACAGAGGCACGGCGAGACAGAGGCACGGCGAGACAGAGGCACGGCGAGACAGAGGCACGGCGAGACAGAGGCACGGCGAGAGACAGGCAAGCATAGTAACCAGCACCAGTAGTAGTGGCAGTGGCAGCTCCATCTTGACTCCAATCCCTTGAATCCTGCCGATGCTCGGGCTGCACCGCAGCAGTAGTGATGGACAGGAGACAGGGCCTGCTCAAACGGTGAGGGGGCAGGGCCTGGAGGTGATTCACAGGAGAGGGAGCCTGTGCAAGATGTGAGGGGATGGGGCCTGGAGATTGGGGCACGCCCCCTCACATCTTGCATGGGCCCAGCAAAGCAGCGTCATCATGTGCTGGACAGGGGGGCGGGCCTCCCTGATCCAAATGGCCACACCCCCTGTGTCACGGCCTGGCCCCCCTGCCCCTGATCCAACATGCCCCCTGCAGTCAGGCCCAGGGCCACTGACTCCAGGCAGGGCTGCAGCCCCTTAGTGGCGTCCCTGTCAGTATGAACATCAAACTTTAAAGTAAGGTTCACTCATCCCTAATAGCAAGGTTTCCAGACCACCCAGGTCTCTTCATCAGGCTCTGTATAACACATCTGAAAAGTTACATATGTATGCACAGTAGACGTGTATATAAATGTGTGACTCTTCAGATTTTGTGTTATATTATGCCTGAAGAAGAGGCGCAAGTACTCTAGAAAGCTTCTATATATTACCATCTTTTCAGTTATCCATTATAAGGTATCAAAAAATTCAAAATGAATAACACAGTAAAGAGATATATTTTACCTGCGCCTCAATTTTTTTTTTTTTATAGCAACCAGACAAAAGGGATTGAAATAAAACAGCAAACTTGATCCAGAATCTTGTGTGCAGATCAGGTCTTGGGTCAAGAACCAGAATTTGTCTGGCCTTGTACCGATATGAGCAATCAAGTTATAGACAACAAGAGGCCAATAGGATTGCGCAGTATTAAGGTACCTTTACACGTCGCAACTTTGCTTGCAATTTCACTTGCAATTTGCTGGTTGCAGTGAAATCATGGACACATTGTTCCGTTTGTACACAGCAACAAAATGGAACAAAGTATCCATGATTTCACTGCAACGTTGCGACGTGTAAGAAGAAAACGCGGGCAGTACTTCCTACCTCTTTGGTAGTTTTTTTTTATTGTTACTTGATATATATGCTAGTAGCTGCTCCCAATTTGAAGCTGCCAGAAGATTGGTCCAGGTCGTGTATTTTCACCGTTTCACGACTTTGGAAACATGAAGCTGAAAAGCCTGAGCATATCCACAGCAATTTGATTCTCCTTTGCTGTATAGATCATCCTCTTTAAGAGGTTTTTAACAATTTTTTTCAGGCAATTCAAGGTGTGTTCACATACCCTAGTGGTCCAACCTTCATCGGCAATGGTAGATTACAAACCAGGGATTACCACTGATGAAAACAATCATTCCCCGTAAGAACAAGTGTGTTGCCATGAGGCCCACAATCTGGAATCGGTAGAGTTAACTGAGCAGATATAGAAGATTCTAGAATGACCCACAAGCCGAAACATATGAAGCAGTAATGAGATGGGGGAACATCCACCCACACGTGTAGCCAGGCCTTGTACAGTGCTCACAGCAGCTGCTATGTTTTCAGGAACTGTATGTATCACACACTCCTGACTCACCGCACTCACTGCCTCCTCCTTCTGCCATCATCAAGGCTCCATCATTCAGCCCTCCGCACTTCCCAACGCTGGAAGTCATGCAACCAGCAAACCCACGGGAAAGAAAACAGGAAATGAAATCTCTTCAGACTTCATCTTAGGCCTAGATTCTTAAAATGGTTTTATCTCGCGCTATAAAGAGCTTCTCCACTGAGCGGAATAATCACCGGTACATACAAGTCACCGAGTTGTCCTCTTCTACCCCAGTAGACATGTAAAAAGTCTCTTCTTGTGGGGCTCCAGGGTTTGTTCAGCAATATGTCCTGTGAACTTTTAGCTTCATTGTTTTATGAAGCTCCAGTTGCCCTGAATGTGAAGATAATGGGGCAGGTGAAAAAGCAATTGTCCTATATTTAGACAGCCAGAAACTGTGCCAAATGTATCGTCCAAGGAACACGCAATACGACTTGCTACATATGACAGACACCTTTCCGTAGGGCTGTGGAGTTGGATTTGGAGACTCTGCCCATTTTGGTGCAGTTGAGTTGGTTTCAGGGAAATTGAGGAGTCGGAGTCTGAGGTTTGGCTTACCGACTGCACATTGTGAAGTCAGGGCTGTAGAGCCTGAGTCAGTGTCAAAGAAATTGAGGAGTTAGAGGTTTGACTTAGGCCGGTTTCACACCACGGCCTGATCAGTTGCGGGGCTGTTCGGTTTAAACCGGACAGCCCCGGACCCAATCTAGAAACAGAACCGGACGGCAAATATGCCCCCCCCCAGTCCGGTTCGCAATCGGATGTAGCTGAGCACAGCTACAGCTGCCGGAATTTCAAGATCGCCACAGTCCTGAAATCTCTGCAGGAGACAGCGCTCACTGCCAAACTTCAGCAGCCGGCGTCCGGTTCCCGGATCCAATGTTTTTGTTGGACAGGGGCGATTCAGTGCCATAGATCCCCATGTTAGGGAGCGCCAGATCGTCCCGGATCCAGGAGGATCCGATTTGGGCAGATTTTCGCTCCGGACACAAAAACATTGCAAGCAACGTTTTTGTGTCCGGGGGGAAGGGGGGGGGGAAAGTCCAAATTCACCTGGATCCTCCTGGACAGATGGAATTCGGGTGGCACATAGCTGCCATCCATTTCACTCTGGTCCCATAGGGTTGCATTATGTGAAAATTGGGTCCGGGGCTGTCCGGTTTACACCGGACAGCCCCGAGCCTGGTCAGGCTGTGGTGTGAAACCGGCCTTACCAATTCCACAGCCCTGTTTTTCCATCTTACACCCCCATTCTTGCTGGTTTACTTTACACAAACCATTAATATTATATCTGGTCCATAGCATGGCTCCACTTAGCCATGTCCTCTTTTCTAGATCCTATCTAGTCAGGTATTAAAAGGAATCTGTCGGCAGGTGTTTCCTATGTAATCTAAGTTCAGCATAGTGTAGGGGCAGAAAACCTGATTCCAGTGATGTCATTTACTGGGCTGTGTTTTGGTGTCAATAAAATCAGTGTTTTAATCGGCAGGATATCACCACTAGAGGACTAGGTCTCCTCATCCAACCATGCCCCCAGCAGAGGTTAACAGCCAATCAAGGGTATGGGCAGGGTTATACTCAGCTAGATCGGCAGCAGGGAAAATAGGGAACATTTTATCACAACTGCGGCACCCAGTAAACTGATACATCATTGGAATCAGGATCATTTGCTGTCAAATTACATAAAAGCAATCTGTCAGCAGGTTTTCCTAAAAGAATACTGAAATGAAACACAAATGGCAATTCTGTAAAATAACTGGCTGACATTCATTATCATCAGATCTGAAAAAACGATAACAATTCCTACATTTCGGGAGAGCTGGGTTTTAGAAGTTCAGCTTACACAATGGGCACTGGAACATGAGACAAGGTGAAAAGAATGTCCAGTTTATGACCGGTCCTCCAAGGGATCACGTCAATGTCTTCTACAAGCTATGATATGCAATATATTCCATTCAAAGCTGAAAGAATAACCAAATATGGAGAAAACCGTATTTCCTGCAAAACAATGCTAAAAAGCATACTCCATTTCCCTTGGGTCTTGGAGCACCAGTTTGGCCGCAAACAAGAGCTAGTGGAATTAGGGATACAGTTCATTTTATTAAAGCATTGTGGAGGATGAAACAATAAGCAGCGGCAAGAGTTACCAGACATTGGCCTGATGTAATCTAGAGCTCATGTACACAACTGGATTATAGATCCACATGGCACGGGCACTCCAACATAGTGTCCCGTATTTGGTGATACCAGCAAAATGGAATTTTTTTCCATTAGAAATCCGCTATATCTTGGCAGTTGAGTCAGTTTTACATATCTATGAAACACAGACCGTGCTCAAATCGGGACAACCAGCGCCTGTCCTCTAGGTCTCCCGATCATGACCATTTCATAGACATACTTGTAGCAGTTGGCTATGGCAGGAAATTCAGCTGTCGGACCAGGTCTTTAGATCAGTGCACAGCGTGTGTTTAACGTATGTGTGAAACTGACCTTACTGCCAAAACTGTGGAGTCGGAGTCTGTGTCCATTTTGGTGGAGTCAAATTCAAGGAAATTGAGGAGTTGGGGGTTTGGCTCACAAACTGCATACAATGGCTATGGAGTCAGAGTCGTGGAGTCAGTGTCTGATTCAGGGAAATTGATAAGTAATGGTGGGTTTACACGTCCCGATATCGGCGTCCAACTCCGACCAAAAGTCATGTGGTTCGTGCCTTGGCCCCGATATCGTTTGTGCGTTGTATGGTGTGAACGTCCAATACGATGCACGAACGATGTCAATCTGATATCTGGGATCTAATTAGCCTGCTCTCCAACGGCTCGATATTGGATGCCGGTTGGAGCCGGATCGTGCTGTGTGACAGCCCAACTCCGATGTGCAGTACAATGTCCCCCATTCACTCCCATGTTAAATGGTCGTTCCTGGGTCGGGGGCGTAGACATCGTAGGGACGTTGTATCACGATATCGCGCTGTGTAAACCTCCGATGCGATTCTTTGAAATCCAGGCACAAAATGCGCGCTCCCGCGCCATCGGATCCAATATCGGACCGACGTTGGAGCGTGTAAACCCACCATAAGAGGTATGTCTTACCGACTGCACAAAACAGCTGTGGAGTCAGTGTCATGGAGTTGTAGTCCATTTTGGTGGAGTCAGATTCAGGGAAATTGAGGAGTCGGAGGTTTGGCTTCCTGACTCCACTGCCTTACTGCTGTGTGTGTGGGAAACCATACATCCTTAACCCTTGTGTGGTACCATTGGGCCAATGTGACCCGATGCAGATTGCATATATAGTGGATTTTTTTTTATGGTGCCAGTCAAGGGTTAAAGCTACATTCACAAAGGTTGCTAAATTCATTGGTCAAATCACGGTCAGTGTGCCCATCCACAAGGCGGAACTTCCCATTTCTATGCGCAAATCTAGTCCGTACATCCAACTAGACTGGAGCATGCTATGATTTCTTACACACAGACTTGAGGTCTATGGGAAAAGTAACTTATGTGCTAGTTCACTTGGGATAACAATGGGCCTGTTTACCGTTTTCCACGCGAACCAAAAATAAGTTAGGCTGAACCCTTTATAAACAAATACCCTAAATTAAATTTACTATGGGTAAACAATACTACACACAAGCCATAATTAGGTATCAGTGTTACAAACATCTATGTTAGGCAAATATGCTAGGAGTAATGGTTAGCCAGGCCTTCCACCCTGATGTGAGATTCGCCATGCTTGTTCCAGGGGTGTACATTGATTCACATCCATTCTGTTTTTCATGTAATTTTCAGGTCCCCCATAGAAGATTTCTATGTTCTTTAATTTATTCTGTGTGTTTTTATATTGAAATTTAATAAAAAGTTGTTTTAAATACATTTTAGCATAATTCTTTTTTTTTTTACCCAAATTAACTTTAACTAAGGCTGGTTCACAATGGTGTGTTTTGCCGGTGTGAGTCCGTCACAAACTGGATTTACCAGGATCAGTTTTCGGCCCCACTGACTATCAATGGGACCGGAGACACTTGAATGTGCATCCAGTTGTTCACATATTTTTCATGGAGAAAAAAAAAAAAAAATCTGCGTCTTGTAGCGATTTTGTTCTCTATGAAAAAAAAAAATTGAAGAACTGAATTCACATGGATCCAGGGCACCAGATTTGTAATCTCAATTGGGGCCTATGGAACACGGAATCAACTAGACTCCGGAACTCGGTGGATCCGGATTTCCGGTCTGTGCTCATGCACGTTCTGCGCATTCTGTGCATACCGAGGATTCATCATATGAATTGTTTAAAATAAACGTGAAGATTTTATATTATGGGACTTGCCGATATTTCCTTGGTACTGTGTGCTCACTGTCCGAAGGCGCTACATGTTGGATGTACGGTAGCTCCTCCGGACCTGAGTGAAGCCGCGGGTGGCCGCAGGGAGACCGCAGCCGCCCAGTACTCACCATGTGTGGTGGGTGCAAGGCGGCTTCTCCTTGCAGTCACCCGATAGGAGCTGCTTCCGACTCCGTAGCATGAAATGAACATGCTGCGGAGGAGCGGAATGCCAGGAACCTACACCGCAGCTAAAAGATGCTGCGGACGGGTTAAGCATAGTGAGGATGGGATTTCCTGAAATCCCATCCAGTATGCACTATAGAAAAAGATAAAGGAGACAAGCGAGGCGCAATAGTGCCCTATCAATATGACACGGATTCCAAACTCAGATCAAAAAGAGGTGCACTCACCTGGTCTAGTTGTGTGCACCCATAACTAGTTTTTATTGCATGTAGTTTATAAGCTGCTGCAGGACCTCCACCGCCACGTAGCACATGTAAAGATGATCAGATCCAGGGATGGTGTAAAGACAGTCCGCGCTGCTTTAAATAATCAGTCACTTTGGTGACTGATTATTTAAAGCAGCGAGGACTGTCTTTACACCATCCCTGGATCTGATCATCCAGTATGCAGATACTGTACTATGCAGCGTTTTGGACGCAGCAGCAAGACGCTGCGTCCAAAACGCTGCGTATACTGATCGTGTGCATGCACCCTAATATTTATGGTTGTCTTTTAACTGTTCCCTATGGTAAGGAAATGAAGGGTTGGGCATATTGTATTTTAACATGCCCCATTCTGCAGTCATGTGGGAGAGAAGGCTCCACCAGACGTACCAGCAGCTACACGCATGTGTTTTATGAATCAAAAGAGACAGATGCTTAAGAAATGCAGATGTAGGTTCCCATTTAAGATAATAGTGGGGTGGGGGGCTCAGGAGGAAAAAAAAAAATTGGAGAGAGCATTTTGACATTTTAAATGCAAAAAAGTGTCATAATATAATTTATACTTTTTTCATGTGTGTGTGTCATGAATGAGAAGCACAGAAATAATGCGGCCTTAAGGCCGCTTCACAAGCAAGGATATCCTCAACGATATCCTTAAAACGATCACGTGACCGTGATAGTTCCGACATCGTTAGTGCCTTGTCACACACAAGGATGTCGTTAACGATATCCCATTCGACAACGCACCAGTTAAATAGGACAGCAAGGACTGAACGATGTTTTAAAGCAGCAGGAAAAGGAGAAATATGAACAACATTGTTCACAAAGCTGTCACACTGAACAATGTAGCTTCCTGAAGCAGCGTTAATTGGACGACGAACGATAGTTTTTAGGTCAGGATCTCAAATTTTGGATGAATGATCCAACGATCTTTTCATCCTATATCGTTCGTTTACACGCAACGACGCCCGAACGATATCTTTTCAACGATCACAAATTCTAGACGTTTCAAGGATATCGTTCAGGATATCATCGTTCAGGTATTCGTATCGTTCAGGATATCGTTCAGGATATCGTTCAGGATATCGTTCAGGATATCGTCGTTCAGGATATCGTTCAGGATAGTTCGTCTTCAGGATATCCTTGCGTGTGAAGCAGCCTTTAAGCCCCATTCACACGCTAGGATCTCGTTAACAATATCGCTGAAACTTCATGGATTTGTGATCGTTCAAACGATATCGTTAGTGCATTCTTGCGTGTAAACGAACGATGTAGGAAGGAAAAATCGTTAGAACGGTCATCAAAAATTTGAGATCCTGACCTCAAATCTATCGTTTGTCGTCCAATTAATGTCATGGGAAGAAGCAACATCGTTCAGTGTGACAGCTTTTTGAACAATGTCGTTCATATTCCTCCTATTCATGTTGCTTTGTGAAATCGTTCAAACGTTCTTCTCCAAATAGCTGGAGTGTTGCCAAATTTAAGTGATAACGCACTAACGATGTCGGAAGGATCGCGGTCACGTGACATAGCTAACGATCTCGTTCACCTATATCCTAGCATGTGAAGCGGCCATTAATAACATGCTGTATGGTACTTTTTGTGATACCCATAAGGTTAACCCTACACAGGAGTAGGAATATTGGGTTCAGATTAAATCAGATACTACACAGATTGCAGATTCCCAGTAATTGCTTTATGGGTTTAAACCAACTCTCCTGCTGTACTGGCGTCATCTCTAGTGCCGCCGATACAGGGGTTTTACTACATCCACATATACTTTTTCATAGGAAAATGTTCTCTAAGTGACAAATATTTTTTCTAGCCTCCAGATCACACTGCTTAAGACAGCTGCCTCACCTTTCCTCATTATAGGGTCACTGGTGATTGCAGGCAGACATTTTTACAACAGGGTGGAAACAATTACGTTGGAGTTAGGAGTCAGTCAAACAAATTCAAAAGCCACTTTGTAATTTTAAAGGTTAGGATTTAGGCAGCCCCTCTTCTCAGTTCCTGGAATTCTTCAAGCCCCATTTCCCATGTGTTTACGACCATTTCATTTTTTTTTATGCTTGGGACAAGAGGAGATTAGGTTACAAAGATCCGATATTGGTGACAGAGCCAGCGCCTCCGGCCACTATCTCTGTCATGGCTAGAAGTTCATTGCTCTAAAAAGTTGAGCTTCTCTTCCTCATAAAAGGTGTCATTATGTAGTTGTACGACTGAGCAGTATTAAAACAAGTCAAATAAAAGCATTTAATGTTTTGCCTGAGAAGACGAGGAAAGACATGCGAACTGCCAATTGGCATAAACAACCCAGGCATCTGGCAGCCTTTTGTGTGTCCAAAATTACAGACCGGAGAGGTCCAACCCACCGAATCAACCGACTATAATAAAAATAAAGGCTTCCTCTCTCAGGCCTAAAATCTTCTAAGGACACATACACATGTTGAGTATTTGGGGAGTTTTTTTACCTCAGTAATTGTAAGGCCACGTGCACACGTGGAGAATTTAGGGAGTTTTTTACCTCAGTAATTGTAAGTAGTGATGAGTGATGGCCACTTTACACGTCCCGATATGGGCGTCCAACTCCGATAAAAAGTCACGTGGTTCGTGCGTTGGCCCCGATATCGTTCGTGCGTTGTGTAGTGTAAATGTCCAATTCGATGCAAGAACAATGCCAAACCGATATCGGGGGAGAAATGAGCAGGCTCTCCAACTGCCCGATATTGGATGGACGATCTGGCAGGATCGTGCTGTGTGACAGCCCAACAACGATTTGGAGCACAACTTCTCCTATTCTCTCCCATGTTAAATGGTCGTTCCTGGGTCGCCCGTACAAGGGGGCGTACACATCGCAGTTGCTTTGCCTGCAGATATCGCGCTGTGTAACATCTCCTATGCGATCTTAGAATTCTGCCCAAAAAATGCACGCTCCCGCGCCATTGTATCCAACATCGAAACGATGTTGGGACGTGTAAAGTGGCCATGAGTGTTGTCATTACTGTTTGCTACTCACACGGATAGTACGGTATTCGCAACACTCGTTGCTCGGTGAGTATCGCTGGTGCTTGCGAGTGATGTGTCCATTGTTATCGATCTGACACAAATTGCCAGCTCCCTTCAGTAAACAATGGGAGCTGGAACCAACAGTGCAGATTGGATGTTAGGGTCTCTCTGGGGGGCACTACAAGGTGTTGTATTCAGTAGAAACATAAAATCCCACCCTTCTGCCCTGTCCTGGAAACTCATTTTATAACCGGATGTGTGTGTGTGTGAGTGGAGCCTATCACTGACTAACATTAGACCTGCTATTCGGACGAATATGAAAGTATTGAGTATAGCAAATGCGAATATTTCGCTACTCGCTCATCACTAATTGTAAGGCCTTTTACCTCAGTATTTGCAGCCAAAACCAGGAGTGGGTGATGAATACAAAATTGGAAACGTGTTTAGATTATACTTTTCCTCTGATTGTTCCATTCCTGGTTTCAGCTACAAATTCTGAGGTAAAAAACTCACCAAATACTCAATGTGTGCAAGTGGCCTTACGAATACTGAGGTACGGTAAACAACTCACTGAATACTCAACATGTTCCCTACAAAGGTTCCCTGCAAGGGCACATGCACACGTTGGGAATTTGGTGAGTTTACCTCAGAATTTACAGCCAAAACCAGAAGTGGAACAATCAGAGGAAAAGTATAATAGAAACACGTCACTACTTCTGTATTTATCACCCACTCCTGGTTTTATTCTACAAATACTGAGGTACAAAACTCAAATACCCAACATGTGCATGTGCCCTTACAGAGAACCTTTGTAGGGAAGAGGTTGAGTACTTGGCGAGTTATTTACTGTACCTCAATATTCGTAAGGCCCCGTACACACATTGAGTATTTGGTGAGGTTTTTTTTACCTCATTATTTTTAGCCGAAACCAGGAGTGGAACAATCAGAGGAAAAGTATAATAGAAAAATGTCACCACGTCTGCATTTATCACCCACTCCTGGTTTTGGCTACAAATACTGAGGTAAAAACCCCACTAAATACTCAACGTGTCCACATGACTTTACAAGGAACCTGTGTAGGGCACACGGTGAGTATTTGGTGAGTTTTATTACCTCAGTGTTTGTAGCCAAAGCCAGGAGTGGGTGATAAATACAGAAGTGGTGCCGTGTTTCTATTATACTTTTCCACTCCTGGTTTTGGCTACAAATACTGAGGTAAAAAATTCACCAAATACTCAACTTGTGCACTTGGCCTTGTTCTGTAGGGTCATTGAATCCTGATGGAGTCATTTAAAGTTCATGCACCTCAGTGTAAAAGCTCTCATGCCTCATTCATCTTTAAACACATACGTGAAAATAATGGTCCCAATATCATCAGTATGTCAACAGTTGTTTTTTTCACAGATAAAGAAATTACAAAGCTTTTCCTATACTTTATTAAGGTGCCGTTTCGTGCCTCAGCGCTTCTACAGAGGTCCTATATCACCTGTAGAAGCGCTGAGGGGCAAAACGGCACAATAGTCTGCGGATCCATCACCCCCTCCCTGCACCGATGTACCTGATAATTGCATAATAAATCGGACTATACTGACCAATGAGTTGCAGCTTGTTTTTCTTGCTTTTTTATTATGACTTATACAGGTGATTTGCGCTATCACACAGACAACAAAAATACAAAAGCATGTGAACGGCCATAGAGACTACTGTATAATAGATACGAGTTCTATCACGGATGGAGCTCGTATGAAGATAGTAATGTGCATGAGCCCTAATATACATGGCTTATGAACATGCAAGTGCATAAAACAGTCTTGAGCTCTCAAGCTTTTTTTTTTATATATATATTTCTTCTTCCTTACAGCAATCAGACCAATTTGATTGCGTCACATATGAACATTCGCATGTTTCTGTGCAAATGTACATGGGAAAACGTCAGATTTTCACAGAATGGCAGATGCACGCCCAGCCCGGGTGGACGGCCTGTGTTTACATGCATCTGCCCTCATTAGGAAAATGGAGAACAAGCCGTGTGTTTGTCATAGCCTCCTCCGCCCCCTCCATGTACAAGCGAATATAAATACACCGCGATTTGTACACACCCAGGAAAGCGCACATGCAGCACAGGCTGGTGTCTCATCATAGCGCAACCTGTGTGACACTGGTACTGCAGTGTGAATGGACACAGGTATTTTATGAATGGAGGAGGAGGAGGAGGGGGAGAGCACGTGACGCCATGAGCCTCCCTGTTCTGATATTTCCCACATAGCTGTGTCAACAAGAAAGGGAGGGGAGTGAGAAGGGAGAGGCCAGGAAGGAGGAGAAGACAAGAGGAAGGAGGAGGAGGAGGGGGGAGAAAAGTGAAAAGAAAGGAACAAGGAGAGGGAAGGAGTGATTGATAAAAAATAATGAATAAATAAAGCTCATTTCCCCTAATCCTTACGGCGAAGTCGCCATTGACGGCAACACAGAAGGCGACCGTGTTGTGTCGTGGTGAAGTCGACCAGTGCAGCAGCCCTTCCTGCCTACATCTGTTCAGGGCAAACATGTCCTCCTCCCTCTCTTCACGATCCCTTGTTCCCCCACCCCATATTTTGAACCAGGCCTGGATTTGCTTTCTATAGTCTGTCGCTGCGCCCCTTCACCCTGGCAGAGTGTAAAAGGTAGCTCTGCCACCCAGCATTTTATGAATGGGAACCTACTATGCAAATGAGGGCAATTCACAAAACAGTAGAACAACATGGCGGAGGAAAGGACTGACTCCACAGGCAACAAACACATGGAGCAGTGCCGGATGTGGAGTGATAGTCACAAGGGCATCGCCATGGTATATGGGTAATCTCAAAATCTGAGGAATGACAGGAAAGTCACCATTCACGTTTATCTCCCCAACTCCGACTCCATTGTTACAGGAGGACATCCACACAAATAGCTGCACGACCTGCGGTAACGTGTGTGCTCCTCGCAGCACACGTGACGTGTTATTACACATTACTCATAGAATACACATTATATAACAGAACACGTCTTCTCACAGCCGGCACATGCTGGCATCACAGCTGGTTATGGAGGCACAGCCGGCACATGGAGGCGGCACAGCCGGCCATGGTAAAGGGATTAGAGAAAATAATGACTGTACACTTCAATAGCAACAGAATATTCAGTGGATGGGCCCCTGGCATTAGGGACCAATCACTACCCAGCAGGTTACTGGCTGTGAAGGCAATGGAGCAGACTGCCTGAGTCACCCAGCAACACGCAGCTGAGAACATGTATGACGCCAAGGACATGAATGGAGACGCAGACATGATCACCAGACTGAACCCAATGTAACAAACAGGGTAGACAATGCTACAAATGTATCCATCACAATGCACCAAGATACAAGAACAGAAACGTTTCAGAAATGACAGAATAAAAACATGAAACTATATATATTACACACACAATATCTACATGTACATTGTGCACTCCATACGTCATGAGATTTAGATAAATGCATTCTCACACTTTTTTTTTAACAAATATCAGGGTCCAAAACAATCAACTGGTGCAATACTATAATTAAACTTCTGACTGTACAAGATTATAAATGCCCCTAAAAGGAGAGAAAAACTAATTATATATATATATACATACACACACACACAACAGTACACATATTATTAATACACGAGCCGTGGGAGCATTTCATTTGAATTCATTTGCATTAATTTTTGTTTTCATATTACTATTTTATTTTTGCCACCCCCCCACACCCCTAAAAAAAAAAAAAAAATAAACCACAGTGAACATAATAATATGCCACAGTCAAAAACGACAACAATCGCACAGAAAGGGAATCGTCCGCCGCTATTTCCATATCGAAGTATAGATGGGACCGGAATTTTTTTTTTTAAATGAGCACTTAATCCATTTACAGCCTATTGGAAAAAATGAGTTTTTGGTAAATGAGCCTCGTACTGGTGTAAACACGTTGTATGGGGCAAATATTCCCGAGCCTTGTCCAGTGCAAAAATGTTCAGCTATGTCAAAACTAAATAAAAACAAACATTCTATTGGAAGACAAGCGGTAGGGGCGCACGGATAGGGACGCGGGGTTGGGGAGCACAGGTAGGGGAGCAAGGATAGTAAATCTATGGGTGGGGTAAGGGCACACATATAGTAAATCTATAGGTATGGGCACGCATATAGTAAACCTATAGGTAGGGTAGGGGTGCACGGATAGGGTCGGGGGATTGGGGAACACGGGTAGGAACGCACGGATAATAAACCTATAGGTAGGGTAGGGGGCGCACGGATAATAAACCTATAGGTAGGGTAGGGGGTGCACGGATAATAAACCTATAGGTAGGGTAGGGGGCGCACGGATAATAAACCTATAGGTAGGGGGCGCACAGATAATAAACCTATAGGTAGGGTAGGGGGCGCACGGATAATAAACCTATAGGTAGGGTAGGGGGCGCAAGGATAATAAACCTATAGGTAGGGGGCGCACGGGTAATAAACCTATAGGTAGGGTAGGGGGCGCACGGATAATAAACCTATAGGTAGGGTAGGGGGCGCACGGATAATAAACCTATAGGTAGGGTAGGGGGCGCACGGATAATAAACCTATAGGTAGGGTAGGGGGCGTACGGATAATAAACCTATAGGTAGGGTAGGGGGCGTACGGATAATAAACCTATAGGTAGGGTAGGGGGCCACGGATAATAAACCTATAGGTAGGGGGCGCACGGATAATAAACCTATAGGTAGGGGGCGCACGGATAATAAACCTATAGGTAGGGTAGGGGGCGCACGGATAATAAACCTATAGGTAGGGTAGGGGGCGCACGGATAATAAACCTATAGGTAGGGTAGGGGGCGTACGGATAATAAACCTATAGGTAGGGTAGGGGGCGCACGGATAATAAACCTATAGGTAGGGGGCGCACGGATAATAAACCTATAGGTAGGGGGCGCACGGATACTAACCCTATAGGTAGGGTAGGGGGCGCACGGATACTAACCCTATAGGTAGGGTAGGGGGCGCACGGATACTAAACCTATAGGTAGGGTAGGGGGCGCACGGATACTAAACCTATAGGTAGGGTAGGGGGCGCACGGATACTAAACCTATAGGTAGGGTAGGGGGCGCACGGATACTAAACCTATAGGTAGGGTAGGGGGCGCACGGATACTAAACCTATAGGTAGGGGCGCACGGATACTAAACCTATAGGTAGGGGCGCACGGATACTAAACCTATAGGTAGGGGCGCACGGATACTAAACCTATAGGTAGGGGGCTCACGGATACTAAACCTATAGGTAGGGTAGGGGGCGCACGGATACTAAACCTATAGGTAGGGTAGGGGGCGCACGGATACTAAACCTATAGGTAGGGTAGGGGGCGCACGGATACTAAACCTATAGGTAGGGTAGGGGGCGCACGGATACTAAACCTATAGGTAGGGTAGGGGGCGCACGGATACTAAACCTATAGGTAGGGTAGGGGGCGCACGGATACTAAACCTATAGGTAGGGTAGGGGGCGCACGGATACTAAACCTATAGGTAGGGTAGGGGGCGCACGGATACTAAACCTATAGGTAGGGTAGGGGGCGCACGGATACTAAACCTATAGGTAGGGTAGGGGGCGCACGGATACTAAACCTATAGGTAGGGTAGGGGGCGCACGGATACTAAACCTATAGGTAGGGTAGGGGGCGCACGGATACTAAACCTATAGGTAGGGTAGGGGGCGCACGGATACTAAACCTATAGGTAGGGTAGGGGGCGCACGGATACTAAACCTATAGGTAGGGTAGGGGGCGCACGGATACTAAACCTATAGGTAGGGTAGGGGGCGCACGGATACTAAACCTATAGGTAGGGTAGGGGGTGCACGGATACTAAACCTATAGGTAGGGTAGGGGGCGCACGGATACTAAACCTATAGGTAGGGTAGGGGGCGCACGGATACTAAACCTATAGGTAGGGTAGGGGGTGCACGGATACTAAACCTATAGGTAGGGGCGCACGGATACTAAACCTATAGGTAGGGGCGCACGGATACTAAACCTATAGGTAGGGGCGCACGGATACTAAACCTATAGGTAGGGTAGGGGGCGCATGGATACTAAACCTATAGGTAGGGGCGCACGGATACTAAAGGGGCGCACGGATACTAAACCTATAGGTAGGGGCGCACGGATACTAAACCTATAGGTAGGGGCGCACGGATAATAAATCTATAGGTAGGGTAGGGGGTGCACGGATTGGGGCACACGGATACTAAACCTATAGGTAGGGGCGCACGGATACTAAACCTATAGGTAGGGGCGCACGGATACTAAACCTATAGGTAGGGTAGGGGGTGCACGGATTGGGGCACATGGATAGTAAACCTATAGGTACAATCTGCTGTACACATATGGACAGACATGAGGTTGGAGGAGGAATCTCAGTGTGTGATGGCTGATGACATAGCAAGGGCACATTATTAGGGACAGAGAGGTGAATGTATATAGTAATATGTATATTGTGCACATTGGGGCAGCTGCAGAGCCCTCCCCCTGCACACATACACACAGGTGGACTCACTCTGGCTCCTGCTCGCTGCTCATTGTCCTCCTCTCACCGGGCACCGATCACAAGCTGCCTGGGCACGGCCGGGGCGCGGGGGGAGTCCCGGAGGAGCCGCATGGTGGCCGCGAGATCCCAGATCCAGAGGGAAGAATTCACCGGGAAACAGCCGAGCACACAGCGGGGAAGCGCTCCACAGCCGCCGGGACAATCCTGCAGCAAGCATCCGTGTGTGTGCGCATCCACAGCGGCGACTCCTCCTGCTCAGCGGGCACTCCTCCTCCTCCGTCTCTCCTGGACACGCCTCCTCCCGCACAGCCTCCTTGCTCCTCCGGACACTCCTCCTCCCCGCACAGCCTCCTTGCTCCTCCGGACACTCCTCCTCCCCGCACAGCCTCCTTGCTCCTCCGAACACTCCTCCTCCCGCACAGCCTCCTTGCTCCTCCGGACACTCCTCCTCCCCGCACAGCCTCCTTGCTCCTCCGGACACTCCTCCTCCCCGCACAGCCTCCTTGCTCCTCCGGACACTCCTCCTCCCCGCACAGCCTCCTTGCTCCTCCGAACACTCCTCCTCCCGCACAGCCTCCTTGCTCCTCCGGACACTCCTCCTCCCCGCACTGCCTCCTTGCTCCTCCGGACACGCCTTCTGCCGCACAGCCTCCTTGCTCCTCCGGACACTCCTCCTCCCGCACAGCCTCCTTGCTCCTCCGGACACTCCTCCTCCCCGCACAGCCTCCTTGCTCCTCCGGGCACGCCTCCTCCCTGCACAGCCTCCTTGCTCCTCCGGACACTCCTCCTCCCCGCACAGCCTCCTTGCTCCTCCGGACACTCCTTGCTCCTCCGGACACTCCTCCTCCCTGCACCGCCTCCTTGCTCCTCCGGACACTCCTCCTCCCCGCACAGTCTCCTTGCTCCTCCGGACACGCCTTCTCCCGCACAGTCTCCTTGCTCCTCCGGACACGCCTTCTCCCGCACAGCCTCCTTGCTCCCCCGGACACTCCTCCTCCCCGCACAGCCTCCTTGCTCCTCTGGACACTCCTCCTCCCCAGCACAGCCTCCTTGCTCCTCCGGACACTACTCCCCGCACAGCCTCCTTGCTCCTCCAGCCACTCCCCCTCCCTGCACAGCCTCCTTGCTCCTCTGGACACTCCTCCCCACACAGCCTCCTTGCTCCTCCGGACACTCCTCCTCCCCCGCACAGCCTCCTTGCTCCTCCGGACACCCCTCCTCCCCGCACAGCCTCCTTGCTCCTCCGGACACCCCTCCTCCCCGCACAGCCTCCTTGCTCCTCCGGACACCCCTCCTCCCCGCACTGCCTCCTTGCTCCTCCGGACACTCCTCCTCCCCGCACAGCCTCCTTGCTCCTCCGGACACTCCTCCTCCCCGCACAGCCTCCTTGCTGCTCCGGACACTCCTCCTCCCCGCACAGCCTCCTTGCTGCCCTGGACACTCCTCCTCCCTGCACAGCCTCCTTGCTCCTCCGGACACGCCTCCTCCCGCACAGCCTCCTTGCTCCTCCGGACACTCCTCCTCCCCGCACAGCCTCCTTGCTCCTCCGGACACTCCTCCTCCCGCACAGCCTCCTTGCTCCTCCGGACACCCCTCCTCCCCGCACTGCCTCCTTGCTCCTCCGGACACTCCTCCTCCCCGCACAGCCTCCTTGCTGCTCCGGACACTCCTCCTCCCCGCACAGCCTCCTTGCTGCTCCGGACACTCCTCCCCGCACAGCCTCCTTGCTCCTCCGGACACTCCTCCTCCCTGCACCGCCTCCTTGCTCCTCCAGACACTCCTCCTCCCCGCACAGTCTCCTTGCTCCTCCGGACATGCCTTCTCCCGCACAGTCTCCTTGCTCCTCCGGACACGCCTTCTCCCGCACAGCCTCCTTGCTTCCCCGGATACTCCTCCTCCCCGCACAGCCTCCTTGCTCCTCTGGACACTCCTCCTCCCCAGCACAGCCTCCTTGCTCCTCCGGACACTACTCCCCGCACAGCCTCCTTGCTCCTCCAGCCACTCCCCCTCCCTGCACAGCCTCCTTGCTCCTCTGGACACTCCTCCCCGCACAGCCTCCCTGCTCCTCCGGACGCTCCTCCGGACACTCCTCCTCCCCGCACAGCCTCCTTGCTCCTCTGGACACTCCTCCTCCCCGCACAGTCTCCTTGCTCCTCCGGACACTCCTCCTCCCCGCACAGCCTCCTTGCTCCTCCGGACACTCCTCCTCCCCGCACAGCCTCCTTGCTGCTCCGGACACTCCTCCTCCCCGCACAGCCTCCTTGCTGCCCTGGACACTCCTCCTCCCTGCACAGCCTCCTTGCTCCTCCGGACACGCCTCCTCCCGCACAGCCTCCTTGCTCCTCCGGACACTCCTCCTCCCCGCACAGCCTCCTTGCTCCTCCGGACACTCCTCCTCCCGCACAGCCTCCTTGCTCCTCCGGACACCCCTCCTCCCCGCACTGCCTCCTTGCTCCTCCGGACACTCCTCCTCCCCGCACAGCCTCCTTGCTGCTCCGGACACTCCTCCTCCCCGCACAGCCTCCTTGCTGCTCCGGACACTCCTCCCCGCACAGCCTCCTTGCTCCTCCGGACACTCCTCCTCCCTGCACCGCCTCCTTGCTCCTCCAGACACTCCTCCTCCCCGCACAGTCTCCTTGCTCCTCCGGACACGCCTTCTCCCGCACAGTCTCCTTGCTCCTCCGGACACGCCTTCTCCCGCACAGCCTCCTTGCTTCCCCGGATACTCCTCCTCCCCGCACAGCCTCCTTGCTCCTCTGGACACTCCTCCTCCCCAGCACAGCCTCCTTGCTCCTCCGGACACTACTCCCCGCACAGCCTCCTTGCTCCTCCAGCCACTCCCCCTCCCTGCACAGCCTCCTTGCTCCTCTGGACACTCCTCCCCGCACAGCCTCCCTGCTCCTCCGGACGCTCCTCCGGACACTCCTCCTCCCCGCACAGCCTCCTTGCTCCTCCGGACACTCCTCCTCCCCGCACAGCCTCCTTGGTCCTCCAGACACTCCTCCTCGCCACACAGCCTCCTTGTGTGGCGCCCCTGCGGGTATGCGCCACAGAATGGTATTACACTTGAATATAAAATGTGTTTTTCCTTGTAAGTTGCCAGGTTACGATTTAAATCTTATGGAGTCTATTTTTAGCACTCACTTAGGACCGCACCACTTAGTGTAGGGGGAACAGGTAATATGGTAGGTTCCACAGGTGGTGGGCGGAGCTTAGGATAGAGTAGAGTGACAGTTAAGAATTTACCTCAGTCGGTGCTGGGAAGGCAGACCATGTGGTCACGCCTGGCGGCTCAGCTGAGTGGAGGGTACCCCATCTTTATGAGGGGGCCCAGGACAGTTGGCAACGGACCAAGACTGGTAGGAGCCAGCTGGTCATGTTGAGGGTACACAGGTGACACGGACTACCGAGGCAGCCAGGAGTTCAGCCCTGACTGCGAAGCCGACGAGCTGCAGGCCCCACAAAGGTACCTCACCCCTCATGCCCAAAAGACGGTCCTACACTAGTGAGGAAAGACTGAAACCCGGTGTCAGGTGGGAAACTTGTGCGTTCCTGCTGTTCCCATTTGGACCGGTAATAGTCAAGTTAAGCCTACTAGACACAGACTGCAGGACTGGCGGGTGAGCTCTTCAAAGGTGGGAAAGACAGAAAGATCTAGAGAGAGAATAGAAACCCTGAAAGACAGAGAAAGAACATCTAATGACTCCTTAAGAGAAATTCTGAGTTGGTAACAACACCCTAAACCAAACTGTACCGTGTATTGCAGAGGTCCCCAATGTCAGTCCTCGAGGGCCGAACCAGTGCAGGTTTTCAGGATTTCCTTACTATTGCACAGGGATTGGAATCATTGCCTGCTGTGCAATACTAAGGAGATCCTGAAAACCTGCACTGGTTCGGCCCTCGAGGACTGACATTGGGGACCTCTGGTGTATTGTTATGCCATCAGCCGGTACCAAGTAAAGCAAAGTTAAAATGGAAACGGTTTCTGTTATTCTTCCTGCCGCAGCTCAAAGGACTTAACATCAACAACATCTACAGCAGAGGGGTAAGAACTGCACCACCATTTACCATCACTGTCCTCCCTCACCGTCTCACCACCACAGCTGCCCTGAGGTAAAGCTCCACCTGTGGGGAGCTGTACCACACACTGCTGCCCCCTCCATCACCTCAGTGGCCGGCTGGCAGCGCTGGTACCACCTTACCGGACTCTACAGGTGACGTCACGTTCCCCTGTAAATAACCCCCTTTTACCCCCACCGTTTACCATCAACACCTGGTATAGTTGTTCGCCAGGGCACGGCACCGGGGATACTGACCACCCGTGACATCCCACACAGAAGCCCCGGTGACCGAGTGCACCCTAGCTCTGGTTGAAACAAATTGGCGTCACGAACAGGACGAGCCAGCCTGGTATCTACCAGGTGAAGTGTGCCTTAAGAACTTTATTACTGTTTAACTGTGTGGATTATAAAAACTGAGCCGAGCCGCCATTACACCGCCTCAGAAATTCAAACTGCGTCACTACAGCAGGCGAAAGAGCGGGAAGATAAGCCCCGCCCCCTCCGCTCTGCCGAGGAGTGACGAAGGCAGTGGCGGGCTCCGGAAAAGCCCGAAGGACTTGCCCACAGGAACTTCGTGGTGGGCGGGCTTAAAAGTGCATAAACAACAATGTGCCGGCCTAGGGGCGTGCCTCGGCCCCTCAACAAACATAGGCCATTCAAGAGGCGTCAAAAAGTCTCCCCGCCCCATTGCTCTCAATCAACCAAGGGGGCGGGTCGAGCACCGTAACGGAGGATCCAGCGAGTATGGAGCCTGGAAGAGAGGAGACTGCCGAACCGGGAAGCCTTATCCAGTTCTCAGCAGAGCCCGACCTGACTGGGGAGGAGGACCGAGAGGAAGGAACAGCCGGCGGAGCAGAGGAGGCCGGGCCCCGCAAGCTATGGACACTCCTCTCGCACAGCCTTCTTGCTCCTCCGGACACTCCTCCTCCCCGCACAGCCTCCTTGCTCCTCCGGTCACTCCTCCTCCCCGAACAGCCTCCTTGCTCCTCTGGACACTCCTCCTCCCCGCACAGCCTCCTTGCTCCTCCGGACACTCCTTCTCCCGCACAGTCTCCTTGCTCCTCTGGACATTCCTCTTGCACAGCCTCTCAGCTCATCCAGACACTCCTCCTCCCGCACAGCCTCCTTTCTCTTCCTGACACACCTTCTCCCCGCACAGCCTCCTTGCTCCACCGGAAACTCCTCTTTCCGCACAGCCTCCTTATATGGTGCCCCTGCGTCTTGGTCGCCACACTGGTACTGCACCTACTCCACAGGTGTGGTGCCATTGCTCTCAGGTAAAATGGGGACATAAAGCTGAAACACCCAACCACACACCCATCCTAACTTCAGACTGGGGAGATGCAGGGTGGATGAAACTCCTCTTGAGAGCAGACCCCATCTGCTGTTTGGAGGAAGGAGTAGGTTTGGCGGTGTTGAAGGTGTTAGTGACTCAGAGAGTAGGAGAAGAAGCAGGAGCAGCAGATGGAGTTCTAGGGGACACGAGCTAGGGCCTAATGGGACCAGTGGGTAGGTCGGATGAGGAAACCCCACATCAGAAAACCCCAAATCTACAGCCGACTCCCAGGTCATGGTAGAGGAACTAGCTGCATGAGGGGACCGGCCCCAAACCTGTGTGAGATTGCATGATCAAGGCAAGAAACCGGAGGCCACTGAACTGCAGGTGCAGTAGCCAACACTGTGTACTCTCCCAGGCATAGTAACTACAGAGGGTCAAGAGGACGTGTCGAACGTCGCACAGCAGGGCCTGCAGCTGCCTGCCTTGGGAACTGTAGCACGAGGGCGCAGAGGAAGACCAGGAGGAGAACGTGTCAGAAAGGGCAGCACAGTAAGGCTTATGAACTGTGTTTCAGTGCAGTGTACCTGGACTATCTGAGGGCTGGCCAAGCTGCACACTGGGGGAGCACAGTACCCGGGCTGGGTTGTCTCTGCAACAAGCACAAGTAAAGAAACTGGTAAGAACTCAACCCATGTGTTTGTCCACTCCTTTTGCGCCTCCCTGCACCAAGAACTGCCACCATCATCCACACTGACTTTATACCAAACCCTGGGGACCCGCTCCATCCATGGGGAGTGACACACCTAGCTGCAACAACACCTTTTCTCCAGGGTCACTATAAGCAGCTCTGGTCATTCTGACCAGAATCCACGAGTGGCGTCATGATAAATTTTATCATCCCCTGTAAATAGTCTCCTTTATATGCTCAGTCAGGGCCACGACCACTGGGACTGCAATTGTGACAACCCCTGACTGATCCCGGATGTTCGAGTATCCCCAGTCCTTATGACCATTGCATTTGGCGTCACAAACAGTATTGAAGAGCCACATCAAATCTGGTCCTGTGTGCTACAAGATTGTGCTTAAAGAAATTGATTAATGGTGCCACCATGCCCTAACACCATGTGCTGCCGGGAGGAGTGTCGCATCCTCCCATCGTGGGAAGAGTGAGAAAGCGGCGCCAAAACTTGTGCCAACCTACTTTATTGACTGTTAATAGAAATGACCTGCTTGGTTGCCAAACTGATCCACCCCCTGCTGAACAAGCGACAACCCGAGTGATGACCGCCCACACAAGGGTGTGGGCCGTAAACAGGAGAGCGTGCGAGCAAGGTGGAGGAGCTGCAGAGAAGCAACACGTGCAGCCCAGAGTGTACGATGGCGGACGATAGAGAAGAGTGACCACCATCTGCTCCCTGAGAGGTGACTACTCGTCAGGCTCTAGGCCGCAAGTTCACAAAATGGCAGAAGGAGCTGAGGAAGAAGTCCATCCAGCAACCAGTGGTGCTAGGCTCTGAGACCTCGGACACAGTGGAGCAGGAAAACATAACCCAGAAGGAGACAGGTACTATCGCCAACCCCATAGCAACAAACAACCTAGTGGGTTCCCATGGATGCCCCTCCCGAGGTCTCCCACAACAGGCGGAAGGACCTTATCCTACAGGGTGGACCGAGCACGTGGATCACCTCCCAAAAATTAGACTTCCGCCCCACTAGAACCCGTAATCAAGCGCGGGTCTGGGGAGGTGAGAGCAGAAGTCGTATACTTTCGATGTGTGCAGCAAGGTGACGGCTGATCGGGTTTCCGAGGGGTCACCAGGATGAACCATCGGCAACCAGGGATGACCTGGAGGGCATTCTGGCTGACGTTTATCACTGCAAACGCCAGGCTGTGCGGTAGGCAGCCGCAGCTGCTGAGGAGGAGAAGGCCATAACACCACAGGCCCAGGTACGACTGCTATGCGTCCTGTTTATCAGGTGACAGCCCAGCCTGTAGTACTGGCCACGAGAGACCGGGGCAGGATGTGGCCCACTCCGTTCCTGTGTAGTGACCACTCCTAGTTACCTAATGACACCAGAGATAGCTGAATCAGAACGACAGCTGACCCGGCTTCAGGTGCGCCGGCTTATAGAGTGGAATAAGACCCAACATTCAAGGCCACTTCGCACCAAGATGAGGCAAAGCCTGCTGGAAAATCGGGATATGTCAGGCGCCTTGCCCTTGTAAAGGCAAGGAATAAAGACTTCATGTTTTATTTGTGCAGTTAACCAGTAAAATAATGTATATAGTACAATATAAGGTATTAGAAACTGTAAATAGCTTTGTGTGGATAGTTATGTTATAAACCGACTAGGTGCTGTTAAGTGTTATTATGACGGACAATTGAGCCACTGGACTATGTGGTGCTAGGACGATTTCTTGTATATAGTTGCACTTAAGGTGCCTCTTGTTGGTTTTCGGACCAATAGAGTAAGGTGCAACTCAGGATCCTGTTGAACTTTACCAAAACTTTTGCACTTAATTTCTGACCTCAAAAACCGTCAGCGTGGCTGAAGAATTAGGCCAAAATATGGTCTCTGTGCCCTGTAGTCATGCCCAGGGACGAAGTCTGAGGTGGTTTGGGGTGGTTCCCACCAGTTGCACAAAATTGCTGCAGTGTGATGCGTTGCACTGGTGTTGTGCAGAAGCTGCTGAAGCAAATGCACTTAAATCCTGTAATGTGGCACCACACTGGCGTCATTGCAGGAACCTGCTGACTGTTGGACCGTTTTTGCTACTTTCGTGTTTTTGTATTTTTCTATTATGTAATGTTCAAGAAAGGTGCCTCCCATAAAGTGAAGATGTTATTTGTTAACCTGCAGGTGGAAAAAATATTGCATGTTCTTACTTAACATCTTTTGTAACTGTTTTACAGCCCGCAGACGTTCTGTGCTTAACGAGGGGGAAATGTGGCACCCTGCATCTTGGTCGCCACTGGGGTACTGCACCTGCCCCACAGGTGTTGTGCCATTGCTCTCAGGTAAGATGGGTACACAAAGCTGAGACAACCGACCACAACCCAACACCCATCCTAACTCCAGATCAAGGAGATGCAGGGCGGAAGAAACTCCTCTTGAGAGCAGACCCCATCTACTGGTAGGAGGAAGGAATATGTTTAGGGGGTGGGAGGTGTTAGTGACTCAGAGAGTAGGAGAAGAAGGAGAAGCAACAAGATGGAGTTCTAGGGACACTGGAGCTGGGGACTAATGGGACCGTGGGTAGGTCGGCCAAGGAAACCCCAGTTCAGAGAACCCTGAATCTACAGCCATCTCGCAGGTCATGGTAGAGGAACTAGCTGCATGAGGGGACTGGCCACAATCTGGTGTGAGACTGCATGATCAAGGCAGGAAACCGATGGCCACTAAACTGCAGGTGCACTCTCCGTGTACTCTCCCAGGCACAGTGACTACAGAGGGTCAAGAGGACGTGTCGACCGTCTGCTCTGCAGGGCCCACAGCCGCCTGCCTTGGGATTTGTAGCACGATGGCACAGAGGAAGAACAGGATGACACATGTCAGAAAGGGCAGCACAGAAAGGATTATGAACTGTGTTTCAGTGGAGTGTATGTGGCACCCCTGCGGCCTGGTCGCCACTAATAGTTTGCGGCAATTGGTATCAGTTAGTCCAGTCACCCACAAACACACCCAACACACACCCCGGTCCCAGAGCAAGCTGGTGAACCCAGGGAATGGGATGGCTCAGGCAGCTGTGAGACAGATGGTGGGTGGGGAGTGAGCAGGAAACAGTCAGGGAAAGGAGAGAACAAAGGGGAAACACCACAAGAAGGAGATCTCAGTCAGGTGGAGGAGAACAAGGGACAGAGAAGACATAACAGCACCGACCCGTAGGCCTGAGCTACAATGAGGCCTACCCCGGGTCCCAGGGCTACAGACCACATGCAGAATGAAGGAGTCCTAGGGGCGCGGGCAGTGAGCGATCGACCCAGCACCCCAACCAGCTGTGAAGCAGAAGGACAGGGCGAGAACCAGGGGCCCGGCCCTGAGGTGGCGGCCGTACTAGGGCCAAGGGGACCCCGGGAGTCACTCAATGAAAGGCCCGTGGCTGCTGGACCAGGCCTCTGAGTGCGGAGGCATGTGCAGGAAGGAGGATAGACAGTGCTCAGAGAGGAGCCCATGAGAAAGAAACACAAAGGGGGTGCACTGGACAAACCATCCTGGTTGCCAAAGACTACCGGAGCCACCACTGTCTTGCTTGTAACCTGAAGTGCCTGACGAGAGAAGCCAAGTTAAACGGGTTGAAACTCAACATTGTGTCAGACTGTTCATTTCACGCTTGAGGAGAGGTAAACTGAAACACTGCACAGGCAGTAGGAGCCTGCCTGAGAGTGTCCCTGATCCATTTCCGCAGCTGGCTCAGCCTCGCTGGCTCCCCATCACTCCAGATCACCTTAACTCCGGATGCCCTGGGGACCCGCTCCTCCTGTGGGGAGCTATACCATCACAGCTGCAACTCCATCATCCCCAGAGGTCCCGGACCACTGCAGCAGCCCTTACCGGCCGCCTTCCACGGGTGGCGTCACAACAAACTCTTTTACTTTATTTCATTTTTTACTTTTCTTTTTACTCGCTTCAATCTCCTTTTTTACTGACTGCCCGATAGGGGACCATGGACCGGGTCACGCCACCGTGATAGCATCCCCACAGCCCCGTCCAGAGAGGACCTGGTTCCGAGTAACCCACGGTCCCCGCTGGGGCAAGTCAGACTTGCATCACGAACAGGATCTACCAACCCGGATTCAGCAGGTCTTGTGCGCCTTATGGACTACAACAAAGAGAGACTGTGTTTTTGGGCCTGAGCAATAGTGGCCCTAAGAGACTGAAAGCATGTGCGTGCTGGGGGTCGTTCCACGGTCCCCCATCGGGGGCCAGACAGCACGCAGCTTGAAAAATGGCATACGCCCCTTCCGCCCACCAAGAGTCGGGAGGGCGGACCAATGAACTGTATCATTCCTACCCGGGGATGTGATCGGTGATCGAGGAAAAGGGTCACGCCCACAAAGGGAGGAGAGAGACCCAGACATTGGTGCAAACTGCAGATGGTGTGGCGGGAATTCCAGAGCCCATGTGCTTCCCAACATGGAGGCAGAGAAAGGCCCAGGTGGTATGGAGAGTGGGGTGGCAGTAGCGGACTCCCCCAGCTTCCCGGAAAGGAGCCAGATGCCGGAGCTCAACCCCACCTTCCTCGAGGATGATGTCCGGGAGCTCGGACGCCAACTGGAGCATGCCCACCTCACCACCACTGCAAGACGGACGGCATCGCGACCCGCTTCCCTGACCCATATGACAGAGGAGGATGAGCCGACACCCGGTGCTGGGTCAGGTACCGAGCCCACTCCACCACAAGAGAGGCCCCCCTTGTGCCCATAGGCCCTCCTAGTCCCCTTGACCATGGCTTGATGTTCCCCGATACGGCTTGGGAGAATACTGTCCCTGAGGAAGGATTGGCTGTCCCACTAACCCTGGAGCCCCCGTCCCAGGAGGCCCACGGGGAGCGATGGCGTGCTAATGATAATGGGTTTTCCAGGGAGGTGGCGGTGGGCAGAGAGCAGGTGGAGGTCATGCCATTTGAGGAGCACCGGAGGCGGTGTATTGTCTGGTGGGAGGCGGAGGACAAAGAACGGTGGGCCCAACAGAGTGCGCTGGAGGCCCGAAACATCTGAGCCAAAGACAATGCCCGCAAGGCCCAATCCATCCGAGGGCCCTACGCCGGAAGGCGTGGTGACCAAGTTCCGCCCCGGTAGAAGCTGGGGCTTTCTCAGAGAGCCAGGAGCGAGCCAAGAACTCTTTGTTTCCCGGCGGGACGTCGAGGCCCACCTGCCCAAGGGCCTTCCGGGCAGGTATCTGCGCCCCTGGAACTGGGTGATTTTCATCCAGGAAGAGGGGGGATGAGGCCCCCACGTCCTCCACATGCATCGGGTCTGGCCTGAAGTGGCCCCCACCCGAGCACCTACAGCCACAGGATCCGCTCCACCACCTACGCGGGAACGGGGGTCTCAGACCCCTATGCTTGGGTACTCCATGACAGCCCCAGCTGTAATAAGAGCCGAGAGGCTCAACGCGCTGCCGTGGCAGCCGGAGTAATCGGGACCGGCAGTGGTCTCAGTGGACACTTTTCCCCTGATTTAGTCCCCAAGTTCTCCCTGTTGGAGTTTGCCCCCTTTGAACACTTATAATCATGAACAATGCATGGTTAGGACTTAATGTATATAGTTCGCATGCTCTGGTGTGCTCCCTGTTGGTTTTTAAACTGAGCTGCTAATGTGTGTTTTTAAAGTGTTTAAAAGGGAACCTGTCACCTAGATTTAAGCCCCTACACTATCACTACCTGTCCCTACACCTTCCTAGCTGCTCCCTATGTATCCCTCACTGAGCTAAAGGGGCCCTATAAAGCAGCAGAAAAATAACTTATAACTTACAGCAGTCCTTGAGGCTGGGGACTGGAAAGGCGGGCCCAGGCTCCATTCTGCCCTCCTCGATGCTGCAGCGCACGCCCTGCTGGGCGTCATTATTCATTATTCATCACCGCCTCCTCCATATGGAATCTCCCGCTCTCCTACACCTAATATGCACCGCCCGCTACGTCACATCCAGCGCGGTGCATTATGGGGCCGATCACGTGATCGGCCCGACTCCGTGCATGCGCAATGCGCTTATTGAAGCCTGGCCGATCACGTGATAAGGCCCATAATGTACTGGGGCCGATCACATGATTGCCCCCATAATGCACCGCGCTGGATGTGATGTAGTAGGTGGTGCAGCATGCCAGTGGTACATTTAGATTGCCATGCACCGGGGGGGGGGGGTGACAGGTCCTCTTTAACCTCCCTGCCGGTATTCCCGAGCGTCACTCGGGGTTAAATTTCGCTTCCAGAAGCGGTAACCCCGAGTGACGCTCGGGGTGAATGTCAGAACTGTCCTGGGTGTCCCCTTACCCCATCCTGGTGGTCTAGAGGTGTCCCCGCTGTGATCCCTCTGTGCCTCCGGTGGGCGCCGCCATCTTGCTTCCTGGATCCGTCTCTCTGAGCCGCAGAGGCTCATGGGAGGCGGAGCCAGGCGCCAGATTCAATAAATAAAGTGACACACACACTGTAAATAAATAAAAAAATAAATAAAAAGTGAAATCCTGTCAGAATTCCTGTCAGACTCAGATGTGACATTGTATCCACTGAGATCTGACATTTTTTCGTCCTCACTGCCCTGCCTGCCCATTTTGCTGTGATGTCCGCACTTGGTGCCCTATTGACTGCGCCATGGATGAGGTACCGCCGCCAAGATTCCCCTTTACCGGATCACCAGATATGAAGGTGGACGTTGACCCCAGTGACCCCTTGGCGTACTTCAAATTATTTTTGACGGACGACGTCATTGCCAAAATTGTCGCCGAGACAAATCGGTACCAGCAGCAGTCCGCTACTGCGCACACCCGGTTTTCCCGTAACAGGAAATGGGAACCGGTGACCAAAGAGGACATTTGGCAGTTCCTGGGGCTAATTCTTCTTCAGGGGGTGGTGGGGAAACCCCTGCAGAAATAGTATTGGACTACCAATAAATTGCTGGCAACCCCATTTTTTGGCACCGTCATGTCGGAATACCGCTTTTCCCTGATTATGAGATATTTACACTTTACCAACAATGAGGATTTTGACGCAGCCTCACATCCGGCGCCAAAACTCAAAAAGATCTGGGAGGTGTACCAGCTGATCCTCCGAAATTTCCAGCAGGCCTATGTGCCAGACAGAGACCTCAGTGTGGATGAAAGTCTGATGGCATACAAGGGACTCATCAGCTGGATCCAGTATATTGCGTCCAAGAGAGCCCGGTTTGGCGTAAAATTGTACATGCTCTGTGAGTCGGCCACTGGCTATATCTGGAATTCGGTGATCTACACCGGTAAAGGCACACAATTCGACCCCAGGTACAGCCGCTATGGGATGGCAACATCATCAGTCCTCACCCTGCTTCAGCCGTTGCTGAATCAGGAGTATTGTGTCACAACGGACAATTTCTACACCTCACCGGAGCTGTACGAGTGCTTGCTCAAGCACAAGACGGATGGCTATGGAACTGTTAGGGCCAACCGACGTGACCTGCCATCCATGTTTTCCAAACAAAAACTGAAAACCGGAGACATGGTTGCCTGGCAGAAAGGCAAGATTATGGCGATGCGCTGGCGGGACAAAAAAAGACGTGTGCCTGATGAGTACAGTACATAACACCTCCACTGCCATGGTCCACACAAGAGGTGGGAAAGACATCATGAAGCCACGACTGGTCATCGACTATAATAACACCATGGGAGGAGTCGACAGAGCTGACCAGGCGATGACATTCTATCCGGCGATTGGGAAGCAGCAAAAAAAATATTATAAAAAAATATTCCGCCATCTCCTGGAGCAATGCCTGTGGAACGCATACGTACTGCACAAAAAAAGCAGTGACAGGCCTCTTGTGCATTCAGACTTCGTGTGGAAGGTGGGGCAACTGATTTTTGAATCCAACCCAACGCCATCCGTGTCTGGGAACAGATCCGGGCGTCGTGCTAGTGACGTTGCTAACCCAGAACGCCTAACTGGTCGCCACTTTGTGGACTACATTCCACCAACGGCTAAAAAGGCAGCACCTACGAGGATGTGCGTGTTGTGCTGCTCAAAGCGCGACGGCAAGGGCAAGAAAATCCGCAAGGAAACCCGGTTCCATTGCCCAGACTGTGACGTGGGTCTGTGTGCGGTCCCATGCTTCAAGATTTATCACATACAGGATGTGTACTGATTTTTTGTTATTTGACAGGTGTCATTATGTATTTATTTTATTACATTTGATTATTTATTATTCAATAAGAGTATTGATTATTGAATAAAATTATTTTATTTAATTATAATTCATGATTTAATGTTTCAAACTTTATCACATCTGAGAGGTCTACTAGAGTCTTCTTTGATCATGTAATTACTAAGAATTGCAGGGCTACTGTACATAACACAAAATTTCCATGCAAAAAAATGGTACCGCTTTTAGCATAAAATTCCAGACAAAATCATACCGCCAGGGAGGTTAACCTTGGTCGTGCTCAACTAACTATCCATTAATTTAACTTTCTTCAACAATACACGATCATGCAATGCAATTTACATTTTTACTGTTTAAAAAGAAAAATACAAAAAAACATAGAAAAAGCATAAAAGAATGCGGGGGAGCTTAGGTTAGGTTTGAGTCTAGTCTCATGGGCACAGTCCAGAAACATGGCAAGAAGCAACAAGAAGCTCAGGTCCATTTGAGTCCATTTCCTGGGCACATCCTTAAACATGACAACCACTACAGGGATCCGGATCACCCACCATGGTTCCCGCCTCCTCTCTTTGCAGATTGTATGCCAAGGATCCATTATATACATCTGCCAAGTTACAGGGGCAAAAGGGACAGTTGATAAGGAAAAAGCAAGTCATGGGGGAACAGTCCATTAGAGTAAATGGTGCTGTCCATGAAAGGAGAAAGGGGCAGGCTCTCCAAAATAATACATATGAAATGGGAACGCAGGACTGCGTTCCCATTTCATATGTTTGATTTTATACTCACCTAAAACATGAAATAAAGGCTTGAAAATAAGGAGATACGTCTGGTGCCGGATATCTTTCATCAATTATTGTGGACTTGCAGTACGTCCTTTCCAGGCACCACCGGCCATAAAGAGAACTTGGTGAGCACCTTCCCTTACCCTTTCCCACATAAACTGTCCAAAATAATAACAGTCCTTGATAAAGGGTGACTCCCTTTTAGTGTCCAGCCTTCCATAATCCAAGAGGGGAAATGCACAAGGAGCGCAACATAAAGGGAGGGAGGAACACAAAACATCGACAGCCACCGACAACCATTAGCTTTTTCTGCAGGTGTCGCAACATACCGTAATCAGACTTCCTGGCTTGACACTGCCTTAGGAGCTTGTAATGGTTGGAGATGAGCAAACCTTTTGAAGTTCAGGTTCGGTTCGCCAAATGGGCATATGTTCGACGGATAGATTAACGAACAGTTCGCCAAACTTTTGAACCCCATTCAAATCAATGGAAGGCAAAATCAAAGGCATAGAAAAAACCCTTCAAAGAGGCACGAGTTGTCAAACACAGGTTAAACCGTTTTACAGTGGAGCCCCGTTGTTTTGCGATGGGTGTATCAGTACCAAAGTGGGTGAAGGGGTTAAACATCACATCTGATCTGATCATACTTATTCATATTTACATTGGCCTTATTCTCTCCTAAGCTATTCATAGCATAGAGGTAGTCAGCATCATTTAGATGCAAAGGGACAGTCTGCATTGCTCATCACACCAGCGGGGACAGATCAGGTATGCTCAGCACTAGCCTGGGCATGATAAAACCAGCATTTCCAGGCGGCGGCGGTGTGATCCAGCTGCACAACCTTGAGGGGGCCAGACTGGGTAAGTGAAGACCCTAATTGGGTCCCTGATTAGGTACTAGACCATGCAGCATCAGAGCTGCACATAGGTTACTGTGGATAATGATGGTACTGCAACTGATATTCACTGTCTATTACAGACACCATCACCATCATCTGCACAGGGATGTGTATCTTTGAACACTAATCCCTATATGTGTACCATGACTCCCCTGAAGAAGAGGGATCTGAAACGCGTCGGGAGGGAACGTATCAGATGACATGGTGGCTATATGACATTCACTGAGCCCTGAGCAGCCTGGAAAACACTAGCAGAAGGTTATCCGGAGCTATATGGACTCGTTTATATGCGTACAGGTGGACGCAGCTGGGTGAGATCGCTCCCTATAGGAGTATACAAGCTGTTTTTTCACTAATGCATGTGGCTGGGTTTACCTAATGGGATTGTTTGTTCTGATGACTACATCCTAGGGGAAACTCAAAACCGAAAAAGCAGGCACCTGCCAGCGTCCCTAGGGTATTTGGACGGGACCTAGCTTGGGTACCTGTGAACCCTGGTAATAAGAGGGGTTCAGTTTAGCACTACACTGACTTACACAGTCACGTATGCGCACTTTTTTGTTTTGTTTGGTCTAGACAACTATGTCTTTTTAATATGGAGCTAGTAAAAGTTAAGTTTTAACTTCTCAGTTTTTCTATGCTATTGGTTTAACACAGCCGTACCTGACTAGACTCCATTGGTCTTAACGGAGGGCAACCTACCTTGGTGATTGGCATTTAGCTGCATGCTAGCAGTAGCACTCCACTTCACGTTCACCCAGTGAACAGGGTCTTCTCCTCCATGACACAGTAGGTAAATCCTACCGCCAAGCCAAGTGTTGAGATGACAACTGTAGGGGGCCCCATTAATATCAAAATATTAGCATGGTAACAATTTTAAACCCTGGTGAATAAATCACCCCTTAGGGTACCTTTACACGCCGCTACAGCATGGTGGAAACAACCGGGTGCTTCATGTGCACGAGCACGCACGAACGGTTACAAACGGTACCTGCACCGCCTTTACACGCCACTATAAGGTGCTTTACAGAAGGTTGAATCTATCTCTGGATGCACCGCCGGGTGCTTCAAGTTACCTTCTGAAAAGCACCTTACCTCATTTACACGCCACTACAGAGGTTAATATGGGAGGACCTGATGCAGCAGGGACAACACATAGGCGTGCCAGAATTGTGGATTACGAAAATTTCGTATGCTGATAGGACAAAGCAATAGCATCATGATTGGCCAGCCAGCGCAGGAGGCTGACTAATACATGACGCTCGAGCAATTGTGTAGTGTGACTGGTCAGCTCATTAAATATGCCGCCCTACGCAGCGACAACCAACCACAACGCAGGAGCTTTCTCCAATGATCGCTGAAGGGGGGTGGTTTCACGGAGGCTGTGTCACGCCCCGGGGAGTTATCTAGGTGACGAATAAACCTTACCCTACCGTATTTACACGCCGTTAACATCGGGTTGAAATCAACCTGTTTTAGAACACGGCTCTGAAACAGGTGCCGCAAGTGACGGGTGGAAACAACTGCCTTTACACGCCGCTACCTCGGGTTGATTTGGCGGTGCAAGATACATTTGTCTCATCAACCCGGTTGTTTCCACCTCGAGCGTCTTGTATTAGTCAGCCTCCTGCGCTGGCTGCCCAATTATGATGTTATTGCTTTGTCCTATCAGCGTATGGAATTCTCGTAATCCACAATTGTGGCACGCCTATGTGTTGTCCCTGCTGCCTTTGTTCCGCCCATATTACCTTGTTATAGCGGCATGTAAATGAGGTGAGGTGAGCTACAGAACGTAACTTGTGGCACCCGGCGGTGTATCCAGAGATAGATGTAACCTACTGTAGCGCACCTTGTTGCGGCATGTAAAGGCGATGCGGGTACCGCTTTCAACCGTTTGTGCGTGCTCGTGCACGTGAAGCACCCGGTTGTTTCCACCATCCTGTAGCGCCGTGTAAAGGTACCTTTAGGGTTAGATTTGCATAATCTCCAAATCAAACATTATAAAACAGGAGAAATAAACTGGAGTATAGTGCAGTAAAAAGGTAGTATTTTTATTTTACTTTTTTAAAATGCGTGATGCAAAAAGTGGATACAATGAGGGTATGAGATGCAACTCACCCCTATGGTTACATACATTTTCCAAATCCAGTACAATTTAGTTTACAAGACTTGATGGACATGTACAAATATGGTATATATACCAGTACTGAATGCTGAATCTGGTTAATAAAGTGCACAGTAAATCAGAGGTTAACATATCATATCAAAAATACCAGGTTATATAGCATTAGACTATAGATTTACACATATTGTGTCCAGCAAGACAATTACAAGTAGGTACAAGGATAAAGGAAAGGATCGATCCTAACAGGTGTTTACAACATACCTATGCAAAAACCATAGAGGGAGAGCAGAGCTCAAAAGATAGCGTGGTCCTGTTTAAAAAGGCCCCTACATATGTTTCGCCTGCATGGTAGCACAGCTTCCTCAGGGAGAGGTTTGTGGAGGTAGATGACACCAAACTAAAACTGCAGCGATGTCTTTATAGCGCCAGGGAACCCAGGTGCGTTGTTCGGCACTTCCGGGTTCCGCTGACGTCACGCGCAAACTGGTCCCATGGGCGTCACTGGTCTTGATCCGACACCTCCTCTCTTCTTGTGATTGCCGTCCTCCCTCTCTGCTTCACATGGGTGACACACCCTATGTCATTCACACAGTCTCCTCCTTTGTGCTCCTGCGCACGCACACTTCGCTCTGCCCTGCTGAAAGATCAAAGAACACATGAGCACTACATGGGCACTGTTTGACCTTTTCCCGCACGTGTGCATTGCAGTACTTTGCTCTGCTCTCAGTAGGGCAGAGAGAAGTGCTCAGGTGCAGGAGTGCAATGGAGAACACTGTGTGCATGATGTAGGATGCTTCATTCACACGAAGCAGAGAAGGAGGACGGCAATCACAAGAAGAGAGGAGGCGCCAGATTACGTTCAGTAATGTCCATCAGACCAGACCGTCCCATAGGTAAATATAATAAACCTATTTTGCTATGTTGTAGATTGGCCTGAGGATTTAAATACAACATTCCACAATGCTGTATATAAGGTCTTACTGGTGGTAGTCGCAGCTTATAGGCTAAAAAACTGCTGACAGGTTCACTTTAAAAATTAATTTAAAGAAAAATCCCAAATATCAATTTCTGCACTGATTCTGCACACACATAAAATACTACCTGTCGAGGACAGTCAATTAGAAGTCATCCATTTGCAGGTTAAGTGAAACTGCAGACTTTACTAGTTTAAAATTTGCAACATATGAACGCAGCTTTACATGTGCATGTACTCTGATTTGTAAAGCGCTGCGGAATATGTTGCCATTATATAAATAGCTAACATATAAACTGCCAACATATAGAGCAGTGACTCATACAAGATGCATGAAAGACACTCGCATGCAGCTTGTATAAGTGTGTCTCTGCCCTTAGAACGGTAATCTGTTGGCAAAAAGGTTTTTTGTCTACTTTGAAAAAATTTATTTTAGCTGGATCTATTATTTTTTTAATATTGGAGTCTATGGAGAATGGATCCGATAACTGATTTGTATTTACCTTTCAATTTTTATTTCATATGTAATTGATACGATTTTTGCTTACGAGATCAGTTTCAAATGGAAATAAATAGCAATCCATTAACGGATCCATGTTCCATAGACTCCAATGAACACAGGGGTCGAGACCCGACTCCGTGACCTTGGGCATCAATTTTTTTTCAAAATCTTTATTTAAAGTAGAATAGCCATACATAGAAAAACAATCATTGTAGGTAGCTAAACTAAAGATGCTACCAACTGTAATCAAACTTAGTACAAAAGAATATATCAATCTATAATTTTACATATAATAATAAAGAAAAAGAAAAAAAAAAAAGAGATAGAAAAGCAATAAATTGTTGGCGACAAAATATAGTAAGTGTATGAGTCCATATGACCAAACGCAATATGGTGTTCTTGTCATAAGGTCACGAGTGATCATTTTCCTTGTGAAATGTTCTTTTGCCAAACGTATGGTATCTCAATAAGCATAAGATAGACAAAGAAAAATAAATAAATACTAAGTAAATAAGTAAAAATGAAAAGAAAACAAAAAATAAATAAAGACAAAAATAGGGGAGGAAATAAGAAAGAAGAAAGGTATAGAGGAAGAGAAGAGAGAAAGGTGGAGGGGAGAGGGAAGAGAGGATAGGGAAATTCTCGTGATGAAGAAAATAAGGTCAGGGTCCATCAATATGTATGTCCACCTTTAATCTCAGACCAAAATAAGATTACCTAACAGGTCATGAGAACGTCAGAAAAATCAGGGGACTCTCTAAATAATAACCACTCCTGCCAAGTGACAAAGTACTTATCAACCTGGGTGTGAGAGTGGGCAGAGAGCCTCTCCATCCTGCACAGAAGATCCATTTCTTTGACCCAATCTGAGATATCAGGGATCGCAGCGGTCTTCCACCGCCTTGGGATCGTCAGTCTAGCCGCCGTGAGGCAGTGTCGGAGAAGTCCAAGCTTGATCCCCTGGAAAGTACCAGGTATCATTGCCAAAAGTCCAATCTGAGGGTGACATGGAACAGATGAACCAGAGAGATGTCTGTATACCAGGAAGACTTTTTGCCAGAACGCCAAGATAGGCGGGCATTTCCACCATATGTGGACAAAAGATCCATCGCCTGCCGAACATCTCCAACAGATGTCCGGTACAGAGGGAAAAATTTTATGAAGGTCTTTGGGGCATCTGTACCATTTTGTCACCAGTTTGTAATTTAATTCCTGAATCCTGCACGGCACCGGCAATTTGTGAGCGCAAAAAAAAACCTTTTTCCAGTCCAGGACTGAAAATTCAAGGCCCAATTCCATCTCCCAAGACCGAACAAACCAAAGCGATTTGAGGTCATCAGGAGCGGATAGCAATGTGTAAATCTGGGATATGAGATGGGTTGGCATTGAATCCCGCACTAGGAGGGCCTCAAAGATAGTATGAGCCCTTGTCAGACCAGCAAGGGGACGGTCGGTGTTTAGGAATGATCTCAACTGCAGGTAGGCGTACCAGTGAACTGCGCTCTCCGGATATCTGGAACGAAAATCCGCGAGGGTTGGGAAGGAGAGGCCCCCCAATAACACTTCATGTACCTTAGTCTGTTGTTGCCGCGACCATACCATGAACGTCTCCGTGTTGACTGCCGGGGGAAAGTCAGGATTGTCGAATAGTGGGGTCAGTGGTCCCCATCCGTCAGAGAGATGATATTTAAAGCTTACGTCGTCCCACATCCTCAATGTATCTTGTAGGAGGGCGGAGGACGTTATGCCATCTGGACGTTTTGATCTGGGTATCCATGGTAGAGAAACTAAATTCCAGCCCGCTAATTGACCTTCAAGATCAACCCATTGCTTGGACTTAGCTCCGTGAAACCAACACACTAGTCTAGATAATACGGCTGCCGTGTGGTAGAGGTGAAAATCCGGAAGTCCAACTCCACCTTGAGATTTGGGTCTCCCAAGGATTCTTCTTGCTAGTCTAGATCTGTTGTTAGACCAAACAAATACTGTGGAGGCTGTCCTCAGCTGGGTAAAGAAGAATCTGGGCAGAGCAATAGGGACCGTCTGAAATAAATAAAGCAATTTCGGGAGAATGTCCATTTTGAGTACATTAATCCTGCCGAACCAGGATAGACGTTTTCCTACATGTGTTTTAAGGTCGCTCTTAATCCGCTGTAAGAGAGGTTTATAATTCAGATCAAATAAATGAGAGTAATCAGCAGACAAATGGATGCCAAGGTATTTCAAGGAGGCCGTGCACCACTTAAAAGGGAATGCCGATTTCAATCGGCTTTGTCGCTCAGAAGTTAGACTCACATTCAACACCTCCGATTTAGTTAAGTTGACCCGAAAATTACTAACCGCACCATACGCCTCGAACTCTCTCAGGATAGATGGGAAGGAGATCTCGGGTCTGGTGACAAACATCAGTAAGTCATCCGCGTATAGAGCCAATTTGTACATCCTCTTGCCAACCACTGCCCCCTGTATGTCGGAATTCTGCCTCAAGGCTATGGCTAGATGCTCCATTACCAGCGCGTACAGCATGGGCGAGAGAGGACAGCCCTGTCTCGTCCCATTGCGTACCGGGAAGGGCTTAGACATTACGCCGTTACACCTAATCCTCGCCGAAGGAATTGTGTACAAAGCCGATACCTTGTCCTGAAACCATGGGCCCAGTCCTATCTGCGCGAGCGTCCCCTTTAGAAAGGGCCAACTGACCCTATCGAAGGCCTTCTCTGCGTCGACCGATAACACACAAGCTGGAATATTCTGCTTCTTCAGGTGGGAGAGAAGTAGGATTGTCTTAATAGTATTATCTCTCGCCTCTCTCTGTGGAATGAAGCCAACCTGATCAGTGTGTATCAGTCGAGGCAGAGAAGGTCCGAGTCTGACTGCCAACAGCTTAGCAAAAAGTTTTACATCGATATTGATCAGTGAGATCGGACGGTAGCTCGCACATAAATGGGGGTCCTTACCAGGTTTGGGCAACACAGCAATAGTAGCCTCAAGGGTCTGCCCGGGAAAGGAGAATTTGAGGAGACGGCATTGAACACCCTGGCGAGGAAAGGAGCAAGGGGCTCCTCAAAGGTTTGGTAAAATTTAGCCGTGAATCCATCTGGACCAGGACTCTTATTTGACGGAGTAGACTTAATAGTTTGAGCTATTTCATCTACGGAGAACGGAGCATCCAGTTCTGTCGCCGTTGTTTCTGGAATAGTCGGCAAGGCTGTATTGGCAATATACTCATCAACCCCGGGATGTGTATCTGATAAATTTCGGTTCAAATCAAGATTGTACAGTTCCTGGTAATAGGAGGCGAATGCGGCTGCTATACTAGTAGGGCTGTGTACTACCCCTCCTCCAGATAAGGCAATAGAAGGAACAAATGTATTGGATGTTCTTGGGTGGATGTAACGAGCTAATGGACCGCCACATTTGTCTGCAAATTCGTAAAAAAACTGTTGCGATCGTTCTCTGAATTTTGTGTGCGCCTGATCTAGCAAATTCTTAAGATCATGTCTTAATTTGTTTAATTCTAATAGGGTGGAAGGATTCAGATTGCGTTTGTGCAAAAGTTCCATGTGATGAATTCGGGATAGCAGATCATCCATCCGCTTAGTTTTCTCCTTTTTAATTCTTGCCCCTTCTTCATCAGAATACCTCTAATTACGCATTTCATTGCTTCCCACTGAGTGGGAAGGGGTGCGGAAGCTGAGTCCAACAGCGGTCTACTCCATTATAGAGAATTGGTCCCTGATGACACTCCGGCCAGGTATTACTATATCAGTATCTGTGTCTGTGAGTCCTCAGCAGAAGATTCCTGGTCTGCATAATGACCTATCACAGGTATAGCTTGCACACGCAAAGACTAAACACCCAGCCAGAATCACCGCAATCAACCCATTCTCCCTTGTTCTGTGTAGGTGACCAGGGTGAGGACCACCAACGCAGTGAGCCCCTCATTCGTGACTTCCGCCCAGGGCCACCCTCATATCTTGCCCAAGGTTCCTTTCCATGCTACCCACCAACATGGCATTATTGGCTACATTTTTGTCAGGAGAATAATACTATTTAGAAAAAATAAATACCATAAAACATTATACACACATTTTAATTTTTTCATACCTGCTCATATTACAATTTGGCAACCGCACAACCCCAAAAATCTACTGTGGGCTGTTACAGCATTCTTTGGCCATGTTTCTGCCTCCTGGCATTTATTGTGGTTTTGGCAAGGAATTAATCTTCTTTAATCAAAAATCTGTAAACAAACTATTACAGTACTTCAAGATATTTAACAGTACAGGTCTGTTTTGCTACACCTGCCTAAATTGTCAAATTGAAGACACATATGGTGCATGTTACATCTATACTATGGAAACTCTTAGGTTTCATTATCCTTTTTGGTTGTCACAAGAACCCTGCCTAGAATTTCTGGTTTATTTCATAGTTTTCCAAAATTGGTTAGGTCTGGCTGGTAACATATTTTTTGGAATCTAATTAAATGTTATACCTGGGTCTAAAATGTATGTTAAATCAAGGCGTGGCATAGGCGATGAAAGTGGTAGCATGAGAGAGAAAATAACGTCATATGGAAAAAAAAATATGGGCTCCGCTAGCAAGACCACCACCAATGGTACAGCTGGCAGTAGCTGTCTTGAGACTAGTAGTACCAATCGCAGGTCACAATGGCCCTCCTTTGCCTCAGGTAAATGTATCAAAGGGAAGGAAAAAGAGAACATAATGGAATTTATTTCACATCACTTGTCTTAGTCACAGCAAGATGATATAGGCTCTGATACAACACCATCAGTTTGAGCCAATGTTCTACTCAGTCTACTTCCTCTTCCATAATAACATTTAATTTGTACATAGCGTAATTGCCATTCCATCAATGAGACCTGTTTCTGCTCTGCCCCATAGAACCCACAGAACCTCAGGGTCTCAGGACCTAACTACCCCCAAACTATTTCTTCCAGTTGATTTATTGGGAGAGATGGTCATTCTGCTTTTCTACTGAATGGACATGGATCACGAGATAGAGGCACCATTTTAGCACCAAGCTGTTGGCTCTACGATAAGTGGTGGTAGGAGCATTGGTAGCTGTAGTAGAATGCTGAGCCAGAGCAAATAATTTGGTAGGAAACAGTTGGGTGTACAAGACGTTTTGGTCGTTTTCCACATAGAAGTAACTGCGAGCCAAGTCATGGATAATGCTGCTGAAGAATGTGAACCAAATTGGGGTGCCAATGTGGCAGAGCCAGAATAAGAGAGCAGAGCTGGTGTCCAGCCAGAAGATCTCCTTGGGGAGGATGTGCTTGTTGTGCAGCCAGCTTAGAAACAGGTGATGTTGTAGGAGACTCAAGAGTGCTTGAAAGATCTAGCTGTGTTTGCACTAGAAAGCTCAAAAAGGGTTCAATACAGTCCTACAAGACCTCTTAGTATTATACATGTATTAACCAGCCAAGTAGTGACATCACAGTATCGAGATTTGCGTTGAATTAATTCTCTGCAAATCAATTTTTTTGGTGACACGCCCACCAGGGCCGTGGGGTGTTTGGAACCAGGTCGGACAGTTCTTTGAGGATGTCATGGTGGCATGAACTGGCTCCATGGTCCTGGCTGTGTCATAAAAATGGGGAAAATGTATATGTGATTGAGTCGTGACTCCACCCGTGGTATTCGGCAATTGGATGGCCATCGCGGCGGTTCAGGACCACTGGGGCAATTGGTGGCACACCTAAGATGGTACAGCTCCCCATAGGTGGTGCGGGTCCCCAGGGCAATTGGTACAGTTTGTGAAGGGATAGTGGACATTGGGGTGCAGGACTGAAGGTGCAGACAATGACCAGACTACACAAGGGTGGTGGTTTCCTTTACCTTTTACTTGGTAGTTGAAGGAGCAGTCCAGAACACTGGTAACAGGTGGTAATGGAGATTGGGCAGCCTGGAAGCAATTGGGGATCCATCTCGCCAGGTGGGCTCGGAGGCCTTTCTTCTGCGCTATCCTCTCTGGTCCTCACTGCCTAAAGCTATGCTGCGGCCCTCTGCCTGTGTGTTGGTTACTCACTCGTATGGCAGGCAGCTTGAGTCCTTTACAGGTGCCGCTCCTCTGTTAGTGGCTCTGGGCTCTAGCATGCTTCTGTGCTGCTGGTGCTTGCTGGGGCCAGGAGACTTGCAATCTACTGCCCTCCAGATTTAGCTGTCGGACTTCAGTTCCTGTACAACCACGAACTTCGGTGTCCGGTTTCTAGCACTTTCCACTGGGGCGAGCTTGGTCACCACTCCACTCCCCAGGTTCTCCTCTACTTCTCTCCTCTTCCCTCTCACTCACCTCTCCACTGTACTGGGATGAGCCTCTCGGTGGTGGCTCCAGGTCCCAGGACATCTGTCTCTCTACTCTGGCTGTTCTGTTCTCTCCAACCCCACCTCTGGGCCAGAATTTATAGGGAAGCTTCCCTGAATCTGGGTACAGAGCTCCCCCTTCTGGCCTGGAGTCAGGAAAAGTGTTGGATGCTGGTGTTACCTAGGGTGGGGACCCCTTCTTTCTTCCAGGCATGACATCACCCCCTGTGAGGGAGGCAATGCCATTGCGGCAACTGAACTCCTGGGGTGCCACATTGTTCTGCCCATTCTGAGCAGAAAAATAAACATTAATAGTTTTATACCAGTTATAACCCTTAGAGGTCACCAAATACCCATTTATGTTGTTCCTGCTCAAATAAGAATTTCCCCTTTAAGATGAGTCATTTAGACAGGACCGCCCCCCTGCTTCTCTGGATGAAGAAAACGGCAGACATGTACCTGAACTTCTGAGGGATCAGACTTATCTTGGCTTCTATCTGTTCTTCTACATCATTCATCCTCTTGTTAGATGATCCAGTAAGAGTAAAATGCAGTTACATGTTTATGCTGGGATCTGTGTAAGCAGGTGTAGGCTATAGTTGTACTGTGATTCTCTGCCTAAGTTAAGGCTCCAGAGTACATGCAGGCAGATAGTTCTGTACACTAAGTTAAGGCTCCAGCAGTACATGCAGGCAGATAGTTGTACTGTGATGATTCTCTGCCTAAGTTAAGGCTCCAGCAGTACATGCAGGCAGATAGTTGTACTGTGATGATTCTCTGCCTAAGTTAAGGCTCCAGCAGTACATGCAGGCAGATAGTTGTACTGTGATGATTCTCTGCCTAAGTTAAGGCTCCAGCAGTACATGCAGGCAGATAGTTGTACTGTGATGATTCTCTGCCTAAGTTAAGGCTCCAGCAGTACATGCAGGCAGATAGTTGTACTGTGATGATTCTCTACCTAAGTTAAGGCTCCGCTAGCACTTACAGGAAATCCAGCAGTAACATGCAGCAGATGTTTTACTGTGATGATTCTCTGCCTAAGTTAAGCCCAGCAGTACATGAGTGCGATATTGTACTTTGATTCTACTGCTAAGTTAGCTTCCAGATACATGCCAGGCAGATAGTTGTACTGTATGATTCTCTACCTAAGTTAAGGCTCCAGAAGTACATGCAGGCAGATTGTACAGCAGTGCTAGCAGCATGAACGTTGCCCTAGATAGCCATGTTAACTGCATTCTGTGTTTTACTGTTACTGTGCCATTTCTGTAATGCCCCAGTACTGGTGGTAATTGTATTTCTGTATCATACTGCTGTTTTTATGATATGCCAGTACTAATTAAGACTGTTTATTCCTTGTATTATAGTTTTTACCACTATCAAGTTCACATCACCTCAATAAATATAGACTCAGAAATCTTACAGTTTGTTCCTTGGGGAAGTGAACGAGGGTTAAGCTGTATGCTAGATATCCACGGCACCACATGTGGAAGAAGGCAGAACAGCATGGATGATTAGACGAAGCTGACGAATTCAAATTTCAAAAGGTCTGTCCAACTCTAGTTAGAAGCCTCCAGCAAGCTACATATAAATTATTGTATACATGACAACCTATTCATACCATGTCAGTGCGTCTGTGCTGCATCACTCCCTTAAACCAGCAGTTGTATACAGAGCAGTATATAACTTTCAGTATTATGCTGGATTACAGTTGTAGTCGAGAGTATGGAAATTTCAGCATACAAGGGTGACTGAGAGCAAAGACTAATGTGCAGACAATGTGCAAGGCTTGTGTGAGAGATGAGAATGGAAAGCTTCTAGATTCATGCTTTGCAATGCAGGAGTGGGGAGAATTATGATGACTAGTCGCCAGTGAAAAGCACAAGAGAGGCGGAATGTACTACAGAGTAACCCTTTGTAATCTACCAGGCTATGCTACAATGGTTTTCTGTGTATAAAGTAGTAATGACTGTAAATTCATGACTAAAGGGGGACTCCAACAAAACCTAAGATTTCCTATTGTTATTATTCATTAAGAAAACCTTGAGATATGGCTAAAATATGTGAATGCATAGCAATGTGGGCAGTAGTATATTCTGCATGTTGTACATTCCCTGCAAATGCATCTGGCATGTAATGTGCACATCGCCAACACTTCTGATTCAGTGTATGACAAATTCAATTTGGCTGTCATTCCTCAGCACAGAAAGGGAGACCCTTAGAAGCGTTGAAGTGCCGACGGCACAGGGACAGTGTAGTTAGACTCGAGTCTGGACCCAGGCCGTGGAGTAGCCCTGGGCCCACAGCAGCATCTTGCACCCAAGCCAGCTTGCTCATCACTATTTCCTATAAATGATGATTAAATTAATTTATGGAAAAATGCTATTCAGCTCCACAAAGCACTTTGTGGAAAAAGTAATTGCCCCCTAAGCTGCTAAATCAACTGGTTATCCAACCTCAACTGACAATTGAGTTCAATTTCACTTGCCACACCCAGCCATGATTACTGCAGACCTGTTGAATCTAAACACCGTTTAAATAGAAGCAATCAGGCAATGTGAAGTAGCTAAAAGGTCTCAAAAAGCAGCACATGATTCCACTTTCTTCAGAGATGGAAAAACAAAAGCCAAATAAAATCTAAGGGTGCCTTCACACTGCGGTCAGGTCCGGTCCGGGGCTGTCAGGGGTGAACCTAACAGCCCCGGACCGGATCAGTACACAGAATAGTAGCCCTCCGGTCCGGTGTGCAACCTGACACAGCTGCCGCTGTTGATGATTCCTGTGAGCCACGGTCCTGAAATAATGGCGGCGTGCAGCCGCAGGTGTCTGGTTCCCGGATCCTCCCGGATTGGGGCAATCCGGCACTATAGGCTCCCGTGTTAAGGGAGCGCCGGATTGCCCCGGAAAGATCAGGGGGAATCCAGGTGGATCCGGGAGGATTCGGGGGAATCCGGTGGAATCTGGGAGACGCCAATTATGGGGAGATTGTTCTCCCCAGACACAAAAACGGGAGAAAAATCCAACTTCTCCTGGATTCTTCCGTAGAGATGGAAGCCGGATGGCAGATAGCTGCCATCCGGCTCCATCCGGCCCCATAGCATACTATGGGGCCAAAATCCAGTCCGGGGCCCAGGGGGAGTGCCCAGTCAAAAAGGGGACATGGGAAGAACAGACAGTGGGAAGTTAGTTAGTGATTAAGTCAGTAGTTAGTGAGTGAGGAGTGAAGGAGGTGGAAGCAAAGTGCGCAGGCGAGGACAGAGAGAACCCCAGGGGCACAGGTGGAGTGAGAACAGCCTGGGCACCCAGATCCGAGACTAAGATACTCAGATGGAGGGGTTGGTCAAGAACCAGGGCCCCGGCCCGGAACGAGTGGTGGCCGCAACCCGATGCGCCCACTGAAAAGGCAGCTGAACTAGGGTCTGGAGACAGGTACCAGTTGTCCGAGAGGACCCGTGGATGCTAGATCGGGGCACTGCGTGCAGAGGTGCTGACAGGAGAGGCGAAGAAGTAGCGCTGGGAGAGTGACCAGAGAATGGAGAGGCACACGAAGAGGGTCCTGGGCGGGCTATCCCGGCTCCTTGAGGACAAGCCAGACTGGACTTGGTAGAGAGAAGCACCTGGTGGCCAGTTGCAACTTCAGTGAGTAAACGGGGTACAGAACTCCAACACTATGTGAGACTGACTTATTCTCCTGCCTGCAGAGCCACCGACTGACACCGAAATAAGTCATAGAGGCCCAGCACAACCACGGCCTTACATACTCTTGGAACTAAACACATCTCCCCCGGGGTACTGTTCCACCTAAAGGAAGCAATGACATCAAACTGCCATACCAACAAACCCGGAGGTCTGACCCGCAGTGTCGGTCTATGCTGACCGAGAACCGTAGGTGGTGTCACGAACCCATATAAACTTTAATCATATCCAACACATCCTAGAACCTGATCCCCAGCCAGACTGTCTACCAACTCTCCTGGGGTCACGGAAGCCGGGTCTCAACCCGTGACTTCCCTGGCAGAACTGTTAGCCCTGTTCTGAGAACCCCATGGCCCTAGGGTTGGGTGGGTAATGTAATTTGCCATAAAGACATCTAGATGACCACTAACCTTTTTTGGGATGCTCTTCTGTGGACTGTGGAACTTCTTGGAAGGCAATGGCTTGGGTGAGACGTAATACTTAGAAATTTTCTCCAGAAGCGCATACCGTTAACGCTATGCGCTTCTGGAGAACGCTTCCCCATAGCAACCCGCAGTGTACCTTGACAGCAGCCGCACACAAAGCTGCATGACGTGCGCTTTTTAGAAGCGCACAGGAAAACGCTGCAGGCAGCATTTCTTGTGCGCTCCTGAAAAGCGGCCGCCCAGCAGCTCTGTGTGTGGCCGCTATCAAGGTACACTGCGGGTTGCTATGGGACAGCGTTCTCCAGAAGTGCATAGAGTTAACGGTATGCGCTTCTGGAGAAAATTTCTAAGTACTAAGAGCAGCCCGGTAAAATCTGCTAATAACGGTAGAGTGACACCAGCCAATGCTCCCAATACATCATTGTAAATTTCCCACTACATTATGTCATAAGAACATCATACCAACAGTTGAACCTGGTGTGATAGTGTAGGGCTGCTCTGCTTCTGCAGGACCTGAGCGACCATTTAGAATAACTTTTAATTACCATATATACTCGCGTATAAGCCGAGTTTTTCAGCCCAAAAATTGGGCTGAAAAGTACCCCCCTCGGCTTATACGCGAGTCAGTGCTGTATACCGATGTATACATCGGTACATACCGATGTATACATCGGTATACAGCAGCCCCCGTAATCCAGGGCCCCCCCAGCCTCTTTCCGGTCACCTGGAAAGGAAACTATACTTATCAGTGTCCGCTGTCCGCGCCCGCTCGCATCTGCCGACATCGCGATCCTCCATCTTCATGCGGCGTCTTCCTGTTTCTGTGCTCGTCGCAGCAATGACGTCATTCCTTGCAACGCGCACAGGAAACAGGAAGACGCCGCATGAAGATGGAGGAGCGCGATGTCGGCAGATGCGAGCGGGCACGGACAGCGGGACAGTGATAAGTATAGTTTCCTTTCCAGGTGACCGGAGAGAGGCTGGGGGGGCCCTGGATTACGGGGGCTGCTGTATACTACCGCGGGGGCTGCAATATACTACCACTGGGGCTGTATACACTGCTGGGGCTGCCTGTATACTGCTGGGGCTTCCTGTATACTGCTGGGGCTGCCTGTATACTGCTGGGGCTGCCTGTATACTGCTGGGGCTTCCTGTATACTGCTGGGGCTTCCTGTATACTGCTGGGGCTGCCTGTATACTGCTGGGGCTGCCTGTATACTGCTGGGGCTTCCTGTATACTGCTGGGGCTTCCTGTATACTGCTGGGGCTGCCTGTATACTGCTGGGGCTGCCTGTATACTGCTGGGGCTGCCTGTATACTGCTGGGGCTCCTATATACTACCACTGGGGCTGCTGGGGCTCCTATGTACTACCACTGGGGCTGCTGGGGCTCCCATGTACTACCACTGGGGCTGCTGGGGCTCCTATGTACTACCACTGGGGTGGCCTGTATACCACACTGCTGGGGGCTATATACCTGTGCTGGGGTCCACCCTCGGCTTATACACGAGTCAATAGGTTTTTCCAGATTTTTGGGGCAAAAGTAGGGGGGTCGGCTTATACACGGGTCGGCTTATACACGAGTATATACGGTATGTGCTTTATCTCAAAATTCAGAAATAAAATGGCCATCCATCAAGTTTGGTAGAAAAACTGTAGGGGTACAAAAGTGCACGAGACCCACTGGGTGATACTTTTTTGAATGTAAGGAAAGTGCTCACCTCAGCATTTTATGTGCATGCACGACTATATTTGGCTCCCGCCAAGCAGGCGTTACAGAGGGGTACTGCACCCGTAAAAGAGGTGCAGATACTCCAGCTGCAGGTGGATCATAGGATGGTGGGTGGTACCCATTAACCAGCACCTCACATTAGATCACTTGGTGGGAGGTTACCCGGGAGAGAATAAAATCACTTCTAGGGGGAGAAAGGAGGTCTTTTGCCTCAAGGTCAGGAGCAGAATGGAAACCTAGAAACAAGGAGAGGGTCTCTCAGCTGAGGGATCAGGGAGAGAGACTAAAGAAAGATCCCAGGAGCAGACAGCTTGAAGGGAAGAGGAACTCGAGGGGGTTCATCCCAGTCAGCTTACCGGGCATCGGAGCCTGCACCTGTGGGATCTATAGGACCACAGAAAATCCGGAGACCTGTGTAGTCTACACTTCTCCCGGGCACCTGAGCGACCGAAAGAGGGTACCAGGCACTGCTTGAAGGTTCAGCTGTCAGCCAGCAGAGGGTTATCCGACAGGAGCAAAGGGGAGAGAACGCAGGAGGTCGGGTTAGCTTTATGGAACCAGACTTCACCACCACTGGGAAGCAGGAAAGGAACGGACGAGGGTAGAGCACAACGGCACACACCAAGGGTCCACCATACCACCTAAGATCTGCCTGCAGCCACCCGTTAGCTACCTGTTATAACATCTGAATGCTGAACTGAGAACTGTAACCAATGCTGCTAAAGTTTCCAGTAAAGTACCCGGAGGAACAGTGACTTTGGACTCAGTTTGCTTTCTTTCCATGAACTTGTCTCCTTGCAGGAACGTTGCTCCAGAGGTCCCAGTCCTACCTGTGGAGGACTACACCATCCTAGCCACGATACCATCTACCTCCGGAGGGCTCTGGCGGCGCTGGTGCAAATCGCCAGACACTAAAGGTGGTGTCACGACAACAAACTGTAAATAATCCCCTGTAAATATCACCCCCCTTTTCAAAGATAGGCCCAGGACATGGGATCAGGCGCGGCCGCCATTCCCCATGACACAGTAGACGCTACCCTAGAAGCCTGACACCCGAGTACCCCAAAGCCTGGGCTCGACATATACATTAGTGATGGGCAAACCCGAATTGTAAAATGTGGTGTCCATACTGAATACCTAGTGTTCTGGGATAGAACCCCAAACACGGACTTCTGAGTGTTGGAATGTGTTCAGTGCAACAACTCCAATCCTTTGTGTGTAAAGGTACTGTTACACGACGCAATATCGATTCAATATCGCCTGCAATTTCACGTGAGCGCGCACGTTTTTGGAACTTTGCCAACATCACCTAGGAGATGTTACACATAGCAATCGCACATGCTACGTCGGACGAACCGGAAATCTCCTGGCAAATTGCACAGTAGATGTTAAAAATCGTAGCTGCAGCGTCACACAGCACAATCACATTAGCAATGTGGGTGTACTGTTTGACACAGCCAAGGAGATAGGCTTACCTGACTTTGTATAATCGCACCCACACCACTCCGATTGGATGGCAAAAGTGCGTTACCATTGGTCAGCCGTCTTGGACAACATGGTGGCGACATGGCTGCAATTGCCTTTTCACCATCTCGCTAATCATGTCATTTGTCATTTGTTGCAGCTCCTGCAAGACACGGCTGCATCGCCGACCTGACAGACAGGAACACTAGTGTGTTGCAGTGTGTGCAGCAAATATGTATGGACCTTGTGTACGTGTGCTGTTGCAGTAGGTAACCTACACACAAAAACGATGTACATGTGTATGCACATAAACATTGCATGTGTTAACTATGAGTGTGCATACATGTATGTATGTGGCTACATATATGTAAATCATACACAATGCAAGTGGCCATGCGTTTGTACACATACCCATGTCTCCATGCAGCTATCTAGAGTGGGGAAGGCACACACAGCATACAGTGTGCAGAAATCCTCTACACCTGTGCACTGTACATGTGCACATAATGCTGCAAGGACCCACAAATACCATTGTACAGTCATACGTCGCAGCACAACCTAATGCCATGTGCTACTGCCCTCAGGAGCCAATCAAATACTCACACAAGTTTGTCTGTTCAGAAAAATTATACGGTATTATAAGTGTGGCCACACAAATGAAAATAACATGAACAAACACACAACAAAAAAACAAGTGTTTACATCACACAAGTAATATGGCACAATTGACACTAAATACATAACTACAAAATAAGTCACATAAGAAATGTAAAAATTAACTCCAAAAATATAAAGAAAATAAAAAAAGATACACATAAACATAGACTGAAAACACAATTAAACACAGTATACTGTGTTCACCCAAGACCCACACCCTACATCTGGTGGTGCTGCCAGACCATCGCCCCAGGGCCCTTGAAGTATGAGCAGTAGCTGTCTCTGTTGCTCCTAGCATCCTGCTGATGTTGGCCCTGGCCCAACGGCTGGAGTGGCACTATGCCAGGGTCGTTTGCACGCCACTCACCTGGCATGAGTTCCCCAGTTGCAGGGTCCACTGAATCTACAAAACTTGCTGGCGTGTATGATTGAGCATCCCTATGACGCAGAAAGTTATGTAGCACACAACATGCCATCACAACTATATCGATAGCTTCCAGTTTCATATTTAAAGCAGTATCAAACACGCGGAATCTATTGGCCATGAACCCGAACGCATTTTCAACCTCATGACGTGCCCGGGATAGCCGGTAATACGTTGCTCAGGGGAGATAGTCCTCTGGGGTATGGCCATAGTAGGTTGGCATGAAGTGGAAAGGCTTCATCCCCCATAAAGGCAAAGTTAAGATGTTCAGTGGTGTCATAATTTGTGGGTAAGTTCAGGCTCCCGCTTCTAAGGTCTTGGCCAAAGGACGTCTGTGCCCAAACCCCCCCATCAGACATATGCCCGTTCATCTCCACATCCACAAGGAGGAACTCATAGTTGGCATTGACGAAGACCATGAGGACCACGCTGAAGTACCCTTTATAATTATAATAATACGACCCGCTGTTGGGGGGTTGGGTGATCCTCACATGCTTGCCATCCAATGCCTCCCCGCAGTTTGGGAATTGCCCTCTCCTGGAAGGCAGTGGCAACTTCCAACCATTCTGCAGGGGTGTTTGGAAAACGCATATAGGTTGGCAAAAGACACCTCACAATGGCCTCACACATCTCAGGGATTAGCAGTGGGCGCGAGACTGCAGCTGAATACTGCAGGTCATCATCGAGCGCAATGTTGCCAGGAAACGCAGAGTCACAGCCAAAAGCTCCTCTGGTCGCACAGCTTCACGCATTACAGTGTCCTCATGGGCAATATGTGGCGCAACCAAGTCCAATAGGAATTGGAAAGACTCCTGGGCCATCCGGAGATAGTTTCTGAAGTCCTGCGGATTCCTGTCCTCCAGCTGACGGACCAGGCCCATGTGACTCAGGTGGCGCCTTTGCATGAGCCAATCCCAAGACCACATACGCCGTTGTCTACGCCTCCGCAGTCTCTCATTTCATCTGTCACCAAGGCATCCTCCACCATGGCCACAGCCACTACTGCCATCGCTACACGATGCATGACGTCAAATGTCTGATGGAAACGCTCTGTCAATGTGAAAGCAGAACAAACAAATATGAGCACATGGAGGCATTGCAACACAACATAAACTCAAATACCCCATGTACATAGTCCTCTCTCAATCCTCAAATACACACTTTCATGGTTGCGCTGTAATGTTACAAACCACTCAATTCTGTGCATTAGTTTACAAACTACAGTGTGACAGTCAATAAGACACCTACATCACATACGTTAACCCATCCTACTCCTCATGTACACCCTACAAATAATGCACATACAGAAAGCCCGTACAATAACAATATGGCTTACATGTCTGCCCACACTCAATATGTATGTGTCCAAACCAAGCAAAGCACATCAAAATGGGCTCATTGTGGAGCCAACATTACACATCACAAGAGGATCATGCTTGCTGATGCTTTGGTGTGTACATATACATGACATATAATCATTCAACAATGCTGCAAGGATTGGAATAATTGAGCATCCATTGTGTGTGCACAACCGGTGCTACTACATTTCATGTCGTTGGTACATAGGCCACAGTTTCACAGGGCCACACTGTGGTGGTGAAGCCAGGGTTAACTAGCCAAAATGGATGTTCAGTTACCACAAACAATCATGCATGGTTAAACCACCCACAAACTTCCTAATAGGGGTCATCAACTGTACAGGAGCTGTTAACAGTGGGTCAATGGGCCCTGAGCTCATGGTGGTCATTACAACAAAGTACAGTTACTATTATAGATTCATAACGCACTTGAGACGCTTGCATATCCTCTAACAGGTGTGCACATCAATACTTACTCAATGGCTCTGGGCAGCAAACACGACATTGTTCGGATGTTACGCATTTTTAGAAAGGAAACCAGCCAATTACAGGCGACCAGTCTCATCCAATTGTAGGTAGCGTCTCTGCGTTGCCATGCCCGTGGCCCGGATTGGCGTACTCTTCTGCAATGTCATTGGTGGCGCGCCATTTAAAAGATGGATGTGCCAGTTCCAGCCTGTTGCACATGTCCACATGCAACTACTTGGTAGTGTCTCCTCTTCTGGCACTGCAGGACTGACGGTATATATTGATGACTGCTCATCATCTTCAGCTCTTCAATCTGTATGGGCTGATCTTACCACTCACTACAAGACCATGTGGTAATGTTGTTGTTGTGACCTTGCGCTAGCTTTGTGTTATAATGGGCCAGCTTATCTTCGGATGTCACATGTTCAGCCCCTGACTGGTGTGATCCTCATAATGTACACCCCCACTGTTGACATGACATATGTTGTGTTGTGCGGAAAGTACATTTATGAATGCTTTTTCCAAATGTTAGGTCTGGTAATGTGTATTGTAAAACATTACAAATATGGGTGCCTAAACTGACACATCATACTTTAAAGGGATCCTGTCACCCCCAAAACACCTCTAAAGCTATTAAAAGCTGTCCCTAGAGCATAGTAACACTTACACTACACTCCTTTAAGCTCCTAAATGCACCAAGTGAAATTGAAGATAAATGTTATTACAGTACCTCATTAGGGATGATAATGAGTGACTATGGTATTCATAGTCACCCTGGCAGGCGCTCCCTCTTCATGTTATCACGCCTCCATAGGCGTGATCTTCTAATCAGATTAAAATGCGCGCCTCCCCTCCGCTCTGTGCATTCTCGGCCGGCCTGTAGTGGGGCTGGGTGACGCGAATCGCGTCATTTCTGGCGCCGGGTGACGTAGTACACCCGCGCCGCTTTGTTAGCTTCAAAACGCGCACAGCAGGGACCTTGAGCAAAACTCCTCCGCCACTCCCCATGACCTGGATCCGCCACAAGAGGTACTTGTCAATTTGGTTTTGTCCACACTGGCTTCAATAGTGGTTGCAGACACTTGTGGTGTGTTGAATATGACAAATATATAACTTTTGAGTGTTTGACACAGTACAGAGTATGTTTAGGTTTTGGGTCACACAATGTTGTTATATATAGTGCATTGATGTAGTCTTAACACATATGCATGAGCATGTTGGTTACTCATGTGAGTAGAGGAATCAATGTGGTATGTGACACATAGACGTTGCAATATAGCATTGTAATGGCCACATATTGTACAATGGAGAACACACACAACACAAGGAAATAAATAAGTTGAAATAATGTCTTGATGATATGCAAATGGCTGACAATGGTTTGTATTTGTATTTGCAGGACCCTCAAGACGTCGGGTCCAGTCAGGAGGGGATATCTGTCCACAACCCCCCCCATAAACATCTAGGGGTGGGATGAGCCTTGTCCCAGTGCTGCACAGCAGCACCCTGGCCCCAGTCAGGGGGTCGGCGAAGAAGACCACTGCCACACCCTACACAGCTGGGTGACTGGGCGAAGAGGGTGCTGCTGAACCTTGATAAGATCCCTAGCACTGGGATCGGGCAGATGGTGAGTGAACGGGTGTCCCGGCTGGACCATCAACAAAGGATGGATGTCAAGAGGGTCATACACCTTGCCCTGGACACGGTCGGGGCTGGGACACTGAACTCACACACCATCTTGGCTCAGCCTCCTGAGCCACAATCAGTGTCCCAAGACCCTCGGCCGCCTATGTTTGTGCCCTCACTTAATCCTGAGGTGCCGAGGGTGCCTTTACCACCTTATCCTCGGCGTTGACCAAACCCAGTTTCCGCAAGGGATATGGGTGAGGCTGCCACGTCAGATCCTGCAGAGGATTACATTCATTATTGGAGACTCTACCCGCATGTGTGAGATCCCAGTATTTATGGCTCAGACATGTGCTTGATGCCAGAGAGCAACTTTCTGTTTTTTCTTTCAGTGTCTGGATGCATGCGCGGATGGCACCAATACAGTCCCTGGCCTTGCATTTCATGTCAACCACCTTCTTAATAATCTGCTTGGCCGACCGCTCCACTCCCAGTCTCCTATGCAGGGCCCTCTGCACTTTGCGGACAATGCGCACCTTACGCAGGCATGGGTGCTGGTGCGGGATGTCGCACCAGTAGTCCAGCCTGTCAAATAGCATGAGGATCTCTGGTTCTCCCCATGTTGCAGAGCGCTGTGCGGCATGCATCTTTCTGCAGGGGCCTGGAAAGCACCTAGAAGGCAGGGCCTGACGTCCAACGACGTAATGAGGTCATGCCACACGGTATCTATGCAGAGGACACTTGTATGTCCGCAAAGGAGACGCCAGCGCATAGTGGGTGGCCACAGTAAACGCACTGGTGTCACAGACACTTCAAGACCACAACGCTGATGCGTCGAACAGGGCAGACATATATGACAATTACTCAAAGAAGGGGTTTGACATGACTCAGCATTTACATGCATGTGCCCCATATAGGATGGAAGATTGCAGGTAGCATCAATGAGGATTTCACATGCTGGCTTTGCACTATTTGCCAGTACATACATTGTGCGTTGCGATGCTGTTATTTTCGCCTCGCAAATACGCACCTACGTAATCCACCATAGTACCAAGAGGGTATCCTCACAGATTTACCTTCGATACATGATTTTTCTAGACATCACAAGAAGAACACAATGAATGTAGTGGTGTAATCACAAATCATCAAAGATGGCGCCTTTACCAGGGCCATTCAATCGCCAGACAATACTAGGCACCAATCGGCGTAGATGGGGCGCGGAAAAAACAACCCACAGGCACGCCTATGGCCTTGGTTGCGCGATCAGTGAAATCTCCTACAACATCCTTATTGCGGTGTCACACTGCACGATCATGCCACATCGCTTATGCAACATTGCCTAATTTAATAGTCTGCGCATAAATCAGGCGATATTGCTCCAGTGAAAAATTGCAGTCGTATCGCCCTGTTACACGCCACGACGCACTCACGATATTGATTGCAATTAACCACACCACATGACTTTAGTGCAATATTGCAGGCGATATTGCGTCGTATAACCGTACCTTAAGTGTTCAATTGCTAGGTTTGTGCATTGTCAGTAAAGTTAGTTTAAAAAAAAAAAAGAAAAACACTCCCAGAGGCTCACACACATGAAATACCATGTGACTGTAATCAGTTTCCTGTGTCTGTGCATGTGAAGAGAAGCACAGCAGCTTGCTGATGCTGCAAAGGGACAATTAAGATGTACAGTATATTCCTGTTTCCACAAAGCCCTTCATATCTGTACCTGTTTAGTGCTAATTAAAGCTCAGTTCTGTTGTCAACACGCTTTCAGTGTATCCTGAATGATCCGCTGCCAACACTGAGAAGTCCATATTACAGTTCAGGCTCGGCTGTAAAAAGAAGCAGAACATTTATTAAACATCAGCTCATACTTAACAGAGTCCGTGCACTTGTACTTCTGGGGCCACACATTAACTTCCTGATTATTCACTGTAAGACAGATGCTACAATTTATGGGCTGCTTCCAGGTTACTGAACTTACTCCAACAGCCAATCACAGATGCCCACTCTCTGTGACAGCATCTGTGATTGGCTGTTGCACCCCTCACCCATTGTATTGGCGTTTGTGATTAGTTGCTGTAGGCAACGAACCTGACATCATAATAGTGTAAAAATAAATAATTTTAAAAAATGATGTAGAGCTTTGCTGTATTTTTGATTTTATGCACAGATAAAGCGAACAGCTACAGGCTGCCACCCCCAGCTGCCTGGCTTTATCTTTGACTGACAATAAAAAATACAGGGAAGCCCATTATTTTTATTTAATTATTTAAATAATTAAAAAAAAATGTGTGTGTTTTGCCATTTCTGTGATTGCCAGCCAAGGTAAAACCCAGTCTGCTGGGGACTGGTATTCTCAGTGTGGTGGGGCCCATAGTTTTTGGTCCTCGCCAGGATAAAGAATAGCAGCCAGCAGCTGCCTCAGAAAGTGGTGCCTTCATTAGAAGCGCTGATTCCTGGTGCTTTACCTGGCTCTTCCCGATGCCCTAGTGTAGTGGCATCGGGGTGCTAGAAGGGGTTAATTACAGTTCAGTGTTTACAGCTTGTCATTAAGCTCAGATTGATAAAGTTCAGGTCTCTTTGAGACCCGCCCATTATCAGTCCTGTGAGGAAATAGTTAAATTAAACAACACAGAAGGGTAAAGTCTTTTATTTGAAATAAATCACACAGACAACCCTAATTTTCCCATTTATTAACCCTACACATACCACCTGGCGATAATCCATAACAATGGTTCCACGAAACACACTTCATCCAGAGGCTACAGCAAGGGAACAAGCGTCCTCTGGCTGCAGCCTCTGTGATCACCCTGCCATGAGGAGTGGTGATGTCACTCACTGAGTCACTGATGCTCCGTGGCAGTGAACGCAGGTGACTCTACTGCCGTCTATGAAAAAATTGGATGCTAATGTGTGTTGTCCATTTTTCATTGACTGATAGGATGAGAATGTGGAAAAAATTGTTTCTCAGTTAAAAAAAAAAACCCAGATGAAACTCTGATCAAATTCTGATACAACTCTGAGGAAGACTGATGACATTCTGATGAAACTTTGATGAAGATCAAGGATGTAACGTTTTTCTTGTACCTCAAAAACCTGAAGTATGAATGAGGCCTAAAAGAGATTCTAAAACCTCATTCACTACAACAGGGACTATAAGTCTTCACCATGTCTTGTCATATCCCCACCAGATCCTGCTCCTGTAACATCTGCTTCTGTCACCAGGCACTCTGTAGGTGGTGCTGATGATAGAGAAGTCAGAACCAGAAGCTCTAGAGAGTGTGGGCTCCACTCATCACAGTCTGAAAGAGTGGAGTTGTGTGTGTACTGTTCAGCTAAAGTCATTAACTCCTAAGCCTCAGCCTATTGGAAACCACCACCTCCTACTAATACCTTTAGCTTTCTGCTAGAAGCTGCCAGAAATAGCTTTTAATTTCCCTGGCTAGTCTCCTGTCTTGTATAGTGTTTTCGTGTCTTAAATCGGCCTGTTTTTTTAAACTCTTCTCCAGCCTCACACTTTTGTACCTTGCTGCCATCTTGGTTTTGACCCTGCTACCTGACTACTCTATTGGATCCTGATTTTGTCCTTTTGCTGACCTCTCGGCTTTGGTCCTGTTTGGCGACGTCCAGCCCGTCTATAGGCAGTTATCTCCTGGACTCTGTTGTGAATTCGGATCCCTGTATGTTAAAGGGTGTCAGAGTTTCTCAGGGTTCTTCCTAATGTAGAGGTTTTTTGCTTGTAGCCTCAGACCCATGTCACAGTGTTATTTGGAAGAAGTCATGCTAATTTTCTAATCTGACCGGTCCTACGTGTTATGGAATTTTTTTTTACTTTTTTTTGGGGGGGGGGGGTTTATCCTCTGCAATACATGTGTAATAGCACTATACCCACCTGCCTGGGCGAATGAGAGCAGTGTTGCCACGAACTAATGCACTCATTGGTGACTGCAAGTGGGTTTGGCTGCCAGCCGTATGCAGCAGCTGCATGGTGGGCTGCGAGGATTAATATTTACAATGGTTTTGCTCCAGATTTCAAGCAATTCCTTAATTTAGCATATTAGAAAATTATTGATATTGCATATTAGGGAAGTGTTGGTAATGACACGTAGAATGCAGGGCCCTAATATATTAGAGAACACCTAAAATACAGACACAAGTCTATGCATGTAATGCATTTGTATAGCATAAAGAAACATAAGAGATACTCTCACGCTTGTCTGGGACGTCCCCCCACAGTATTGTGTTCTCTAGGACTGAAGGAGCACAGGTTCTGTCTTGTGTTGGACATGTGGTTGCATTCAATACTCTATTTCACTTTGCTACGTGCATTTGATCATTGCCAGTTCTGCCGACACAGGTAAGGAGCGAAGGCCAGTAAAACGGTTCCGGTGACTGTTGGATACATAGAGCTACAATGACCTGCTTTACTAGATGACATTCCGGCTACGCTGTATACATTAGGAACATTTTTATATAATGGTCTGGTATTTTTTTTTTTGGATGCCATTGAATTCAATCCACACATTGCAATTGGAAACATATGGACATTGATGAAGGAAATCATTAGCAACAGATGCCAAAACGATTTAAATATGGAAAATGTATTGTTTGAATTTCCTGAAGTTTTGATATTTTAAAGTATTTGTGTTGTAAGTGAGTCCAATTGTTTCAATTATACAAGTCTGCAAGTACCGAGATAAAAGTTCTTTAAGGAGCAAAATATTTTTTTTCCACAGATGTTGAGAATAAAAAAGTCATCGAAATTTTACAATTTTTTCCTGTATCTGAAAAATATTTAAAAATGTCAAAGACACTTTATAAAATTACATCATTTTTTAAAAATAATTTAAAAACTATAATAAATATACTGTAATGTAGGTATAGTGTAGAGCTGTCGTTTTTCAGCATCAGTGTGAATCCTTCACAAACTGGAAGCACTCGTATTCATTTTTGGCCCCATTGACTGTCAGTGGGGCCAGAGACACTTGCGGTTGCATCCAGTTGTGTATGGTTCGCCCTGGATCTGTGTGGTTGCAGGGGTTCACAGATTTTTCATGAAGACAAAATCTGCATTGCTGTGAAACAAAACATGAACCGCTGGATCCACCCGAATCCAAGGCACCATGGGTAAAATCTGAATGGGGTCTATGAGACATGGATTCATCCAAACTCCAGATCCTGGTGGATTTCCGGTCAATGTACTATGAACTGCGCATGTGCAGAACCACCCACTGGATCCCTGTCAAATATGCGACCGGACACTCCTGCATGGGGAGCAGGTGCATCCAGTTTCATTATTGTTGGAGAATCCGGGGTCATGCAGGCTTTTCCTGCACCACCTTGGCAGTGCAGCACAAAGCAGCTACACTGCGCTACACTTTGCTACCATGTGCCTGCAGTAAGTAGCCAGTGAGTAATATTAATGATGGGTCCACAGCAAGATATTTCAGCTCTGTAGGATGTCATCTTCCCCACCAGCCCAGGTGCACAAGGTCCTTCAACACCAGAACTGGAGCTGCCCACACAGTACACGTGTCCCCTGGCGTTCCACCATGCTACCTGCATTGGGCCTCACATGCAGTGAAGTCGGGATCCAGTGCTGGGCTCGGATGCCAGAGGAGGACTTGAGGTAGTTACAGTCAGGAGGTGAGCCATTCCCCATGACAGCAGATGTCACACTCAGGAGGAACTTGCAGCTTGCCTGGCATTATTACACCTGCAACCAGTGCCGCAGCCACTGGAATGGCAAATACAGGACCAAGATCATGATGAGGAGGATGATGAAAAGGAGGAAGTAGTAGAGGTGGAATGCCCATTTCTCAGTCTTGTGTAGAACTCTTGCCAGGTGCCTTCGACTGGGAGAATTCCATGTGAGGACCCCTACCCCCTCCAAACAACTGTCCAATACGGCATGAACCACCCCGTCCTGTCTTCTTTCATGAATAGATTCGGATCGTGCATGCCATCGCCCAGGAGTGGATGCATGGGCCTAAGGCCAATGAATTTGTTGACCAATGTACCCAACACAAGGTGGTGACATCATCCACCAGTGAGGGTATGATGTCATAGCTGAAGAAAGTAATCATTTGTGCTACGTTACTATTGCATGACCATCTTCCCAAAAGACTGTGCAATCTATGTTGGGAAGAAGGTCATCTTCATGACGGTAAAGGGCAGCAAGGGGTGGTTCGCGGTTGGCGTAAGTAGGGTTGCCACCACCGATGAGTCTGAAAAGTGGTAGCAGGAGGTCGACCCAGAGGGAATGATGTATTGGATAGAGACCAGGTCTCTGTTGGTTAGCCATCCAGCTGCACCCAAACCCACAGGAGCCATCAATTCTAAAAGGCCTGATGGTGTTGCCCAAGTTGCTTTGATCTCTCCTAGAGGATGGTGGTCATCCCCTAATTCATCCGTCTTCTTGTCCAGCGGTGGCTATGATGAGGTGTGTTGGGGAACATGTGGTGGTGGAGAATGCTCCTGGAGCAGTAGCCCCTGCAATCCCTCGAGACCGTCCAGCAGCGGAGTACCATAAGGAACGGCGACCTATATCACGAGCAGCGATGAGAAAGCTGCTAGACAGATTTTACGCCAACTAAAGTGGAGTTCCCTTAAAAGGGCATGTTGTTGGACTTGCTGACATGTCCTAGTTGGCATTTTGTGCAGAGAAGGACTTTTTCAGTTGTTTTGTGTACTTCAAAGAGCGAGTCTTATTTTTTTGTTAATTTTACTTTTCCCTTTTCCAAGCTTAGCGCTGGTTGCTGGATTAGTGGGACTGAAACTTTTGGACTACACCTTAAAGCCCTTAATGGACTCTGCCCTTAATGGACTTTGCACCATTGTAATGGAGTATGCTGGTCCTTTTGGGACTTTCCTTATATATACTGTGTAGATTCATATACAGTGTGTACGGAAAGTATTTAGACCCCTTTACATTTTTCACTCTTTGCTGCACTGCAGTTATTTGGTAAATGCAAAAAAGTTATTTTTTTTTCCTCATTAATGTACACTCTGCACCCTTCTCGCATTTGCAAATGCATTAAAAAGAAAAACTGAAATATCACATGGTCATAAGTATTCAGTCCATTTGCTCAGACACTGATATTTAAGCCACATGCTGTCCATTTCCTTGTGATCCTCCTTGAGATGGTTCTACTCCTTCAATGGAGTCCAGCTGTGTTTAATTAAACTGATAGGACTTAATTTGAAAGGCACACACCTGTCTATATAAGACCTCACAGCTCACAGTGCATTTCAGTCCAAATGAGAATCATGAGGTCAAAGGAACTCAAAGACAGAATTTTGGCAAAAGACAGATCTGGTCAAGGTTAAAAAGACGTTCTGCAGTACTCCAGGTTCCTAAGAGCACAGTGGCCACCATAATCCTTAAATGTAAGAAGTTTGGGACCACTAAAAGTCTTCCTAGACCTGACCGTCCAGCCAAACTGAGCAATTATGGGAGATAGAGCCTTGGTGAGAGAGGTAAAGGAGAACCCAAGATCATTGTGGCTGAGCTCCAGAGATGAAGTAGGGAGATGGGAGAAAGTTACACAAAGTCAACTATCACTGCAGCCCTCCACCGGTTGGACCTTTATGGCAGAGTGGCCCGACGGAATCCTCTCCTCAGTGCAAGACATATGAAATCCAGCATAGAGTTTGAAGAAAAACATATGAAGGACTCCCAGACTATAAGAAATAAGATTCTCTGGTCTAATGAGATGAAGATAGAACTTTTTGGTGATAATTCTAAGTGGTATGTGTGGAGAAAACCATGCCAATGCTCATCACCTGCCCAATACAATCCCACCAGTAAAACATGGTGGTGGCAGCATTATGCTATGGGGTGTTTTTCAGCTACAGGGAAAGGACGACTGGTTGCAATTGAAGTAAACATGAATGCAGCCAAGTGCACAGATATCCTGGATTAAAACCTCTTCCAGAGTGCTCTGGACCTCAGACTTGGCTGAAGGTTCACCTTCCAACAAGACAATGACCCTAAGCACAGAGCTAAAGTAACAAATGAGTGGCATCAGAAAAACTCTGTGACTGTTCTTGACTTGCTTTACATTTGGGCTCTGACTGCATCCTGAGAGTACATTTTGATTCTGCTTTTGGCAGAGATGGTAAGTTTTTTTTTTTATGCTGCTTTTTTCTAGTAGTTTTTGCACTGTTCTTGACTGGCCCAGCCAGAGCCCTGACCTAACCCAAATACTTATGACCATCTGATATTTCAGTTTTTCTATTTTAATAAATTTGCAAAAATTTCTACATTTGTTTTTTTTTTTCAGTCAAGATAGGGTGCAGAGTGTACATTAATGAAAAAAAAATAACTTTATGGAATTTACCAAATGGCTGCAATGAAACAAAAATTGAAAAATGTAAAGGGGTCTGAATACTTTCTGCACCCACTGTATGTGTCTTTGAGACTTATTATAGTCTGTTCTACAGTAAAGTTTTTTTCGCTTCATTTCTTGTGTGCTGGACTGTTTTTGCAAAGAGGTGCTTTGATAATGCCCTACAGAGAATGGCAAGCAAACCACAGGCCTCTGGCCTGATGGTCTGAGGTATGCAAGACACTACACACACTTCTGTAGAAAAGGGCTGGCCAAGTGCATTCCTCATGGTCTGCAAACAGTGCATGTTTTCAGGATATCCTTATGATTGCACAAGGTGCTGGAAACATCACCTCTGCAGGTGAAATTAACACCAGTGCAATGCTAAGGAAATCCTGAAAACGTGCACTTTTTCAGACCTTGAGTACCGTAGTTGGCCAACCCTGCCCTAGAAGTTTCTGGAGGTAGCCAGGGGGCAAGAGGAATCCTCGATCTCTTTCACAACAACTAAGGCACTCTCTGGTACCTCAATCCACCTGTGCCTATTGTTTAATGCATTATTTGATGAAGATTTTGAGAATTTTCATCAAAATCTGCATATCTATTCTGAGGTTAGCAAACTCTATGTCAGGTCAGAAATGCTGTGCCCAAGCTGCTTGCTTTTCCTTCTTCATGTGGTTCAGATTTCTTTTTTTCTGCCCCAAAATCTGCACCAAACCTAAAATGAAAAAAAAAACCCACATTGGCATCGCATTTCTGAACTCTCATAGACTTTGCTGGCTTAGACATGCAGATTTTGATGCTGATTATCAAAATCTGCTTCAAAAGAAGCATGAAACAATGTACTTTGGGCACAGGGCCTTACAACAATACGGTGGGGTCATGTTCACAGAAAGCATCCCCCATATGCTGTGAGAGCAGGCACGCAGGCACTGGTGAGAGTGTGAAAAGCGCTGGTATCACAAACATTCCTGCAGTTCAGACTCGAGAGGTCTCTCAGGGACTATCCTGAAGTTTGAACTGTGCTGCACTCTTTGACATCACCACTCCTCACACGTGCTGTCTCATGATACAGGCGAGATATATCTGCTACATCTCATGCGATATTGCGGTTCTCACAAGATAGCTAGTGTTACAAGTTCTGATGCCACTGAGGTTATCTCAGATCACACAGTGGGATTCCCTGCTGTGTGATACCCGCTGTGTAATCTGAGACAACCTCAGAGAAGTCATGAGGATGTCTGAGGTTCATCAGCGGGCCTGAAAGCATGGTGACAGCGGCGCTGAAGCTTGCTAAGTATTAGTGTAGGAAGATCATGTCTGTGCCAAAACAGTGGGGCTTTACTGTAAAACGGTTTGAGCTGATTCTCAGCTTTTAGGCTCCTTTGAAGATGTTATGTAAACTTTTTTGCCTCTCATTGATTTAAATGGAATTCGTAAGTTCGGCAAACTGAACCGAACTCGAACTTCAAAAGGTTCAATCATCTCTACACCCATACACATTGTCCGGTGGTCCGAATCTGTCGATATTGGCAGAGACTAACTACTTTCGTCTAATGTGCATGTGGTGGCTTAACTTCTATTCAAAGGGTATGTGCACAAAATGTCTTTTAGATGTCTGTGGATGTTTCAGGCAGAAGATGTTGCAGGACACACCAGTGTCTTTTGTGCTAAAGCTACTTTCTTTGCTTCTTTTCAGTCATCTTTAATCTTTTAGGGACTTTTTAAAATTAAATTGTATTAAATAAACTTGTGAGCAGCTTACAAGCAGAAGTCGCCTCCGGAATGGTTGGGTCACTTTGTTTACCCGCTTCCCTTCTTTGGATATCTGAAGTGATTAAAAGAAGCTCAAAAGACTGAACATATGATCAGCAAGTCCTTTTTACTCTTCAGAATATATATCCTGTCTTTTTACAGTTTACTTATTGATTTTTAAGGCTGGTAATGGAGCAGATTCATATGAAAAAAATGTTGTGTGCACATACCCTTAAGGCCACGTTACACACACAGATATCTGTTCAGATATTGGTCTCAGATCTCTGGTTGCAGTGAAATCATGGACACATTGTTACATTTGTACACAGCCACAAAATGGAGCAATGTGTCTATGATTTCACTGCAACCAGAGATCTGTGACCAATATCTGAACAGATATCTGTGTGTGTAAAGTGGCTTTTATATCTAGAGGGTTGAGAATGCGCACATAGGGTCTTATCCTTTATAGGCAGGTAAATGTGAAAAATCAGATTTGCTCACCTGGTCAGGTTGTGTAGCACACAACCAGCGTAATCGCTCGAACAATGCAGCTGCTGCAGGGACTGTACTTCCACGAGGTGCGGTGCTGGGATCAGGTATTTTGGACGAAGTACCTTAATGTCCGCGCTGCTGCCAGAGAGGAAAATACACCAACGACACTGGGACGTCTGAGTACTGGTAGTAGAGGTTTATTTCCAACGCGTTTCGGAGCCACGTACCGAGCTCCTTCCTCAGGGAACAAAGTGGCTTTTAGTCTGACGAAGGGCCGCTTTACACACAAAAAACTTCTGTGACCAACTTCTGAACAGATCTCTGGTTGCAGTGAAATCATGGACACATTGTTCCATTTGTACACAGCCACAAAATGGAACAATGTGTCCATGATTTCACTGCAACCAGAGATCTGTTCAGAAGTTGGTCACAGAAGTTGGTGTGTGTAAAGTGACCCTTACCATTAAGGGGGTAACACCTTAAAGTGCCTAGGGCAGCATGAACACCAAATGATGTCCTTCCTATAAGGTAGCCGAATGTAAATGTTAATGTGTGATATTGACTATATCTCATCAGTACTGTGGTTACTGTATGGTCCGCAGCCTGATAAAGACTAGTAATTATAACTTCCAGTATCTCCTTACCATTGTTAAAGGGAACCTGTCACTTGAAAAAACATAATTAACATGCAGATTAGAGTTTAATCTGTAGTTTAATAGAGTTTGAGACTTGCCCGATGCCTGCATATTAAATGAACCTTATTCCTCCTAAAAGTGTTCATGTTTTAGTCATTGGGCGATGCCAACGTAGATTCAGTCACCACATTGTGTATTAAGAGCAGCGGCTGTAACCACTCCACTCGCACTGACTGATATCCTCTTTTAATTCTGAGAGGCTGTCAGTCCGTGCAGGGGGCACGGTTACAGCAGCCTCTCTTCATACACAGAGCATTGACTGAATCTGCGCAGGCACCACCTCAATAACTGAAACCAGAACGCTGCCAGTAGGAAGAAAATTAATTTCTTTCCGGCAGTGGAGCTCAATGTTCAGGCGCCAGGCAAGTTTAAAATTTATAGAATTTTTTTCATGCGACAGGTTCCCATTAAACATAGGTGGAGACAAAATGATAGTGGAGAATGCTCCATGAACAATACCTGATTGTCTAGTGGGGACACAATTAGAAAGGTGAGGGGATTAACCGCTCACCTGTCACTGTTGTGCACCCCTGCACAACCTCAGTGATTTACGCAGCCTGGGGATGCCGCTACTTGTCCGATCCTTGTCACTTCCTGGTTCAGATCACGTAGGGGGCCACCGGTCATGTGATGGCTGCGTCACCGCTGATGTCACGGCAGGTCCTTCAATCAGGCTGTCATCGGATCTAAGGTCTTCAGCAGCTCTGGCCACAAATCCCAGAGAGGATATTTGTGAGGAGAATTATGCATTCAGTGGGAGCGCTTAGAAACAGAAGATATGGGAAAAACTTCATAGATTAACAAACCTCTTTATTTTAGAAACCACAATGCATTTTAACAGCGGGGCGCTGTCTTCCTCAGGTGGATTTACCTGAGGAAGACAGCAGCCCGCTGTTGAAATACGTTGTAGTTTCTGAAATAAAGAGGTTTGTTAATCTATGAAGTTTTCCTCATATCTTCTATCTCTAAGCGCTCCCACTGAATGCATAATTCTCCTAAAAAAAAGGTTCCCTTTAAAGACATACTGGGAGTTGCAGTTCATGTGAATCAAGTATATGTCGGGCTGACCTGAAACTGCAGTTGATCACTGTACGAAACTTGATGATGCATTCCAGTACTGATGGTGGTTCTGGTTATGTATTATATACTAATGGTGGTTCTGGCACTGCATTCATGTACTGATGGTGGTTCTGGTGCTACATCCATGTATTGACGGGTGTTCTGGCACTGCATTCATGTACTGATAATGGTTCTGGTGCTGCATTCATGGTGGTCCTGATCATGTAGCAATCCATAAAGAGCTGTTAAAATAAAAAAATCCTCAAAACTTAGTTATGAGGTGTGTTTAGTGGAGTTTCTCCTAGAAAATTTTGTATAAGTTTCAGAGTGTTCACACTCATTTTTTGGAACTGAAAGTCGCCATATCCTTGTAAAATACTCAACAATTAGTTCTGATGATGTATTAATTTACTAACTATACAAACCCTGGCAAAAATTATGGAATCGCATGGCTCTGAGGATGTCCATTCAGTTGGCTTTAAGAAACACTAAAAAAAATCAAGATAAAAAAATGTGGTAGTCAGAAAGGGTAATTTTTTTCAGACCAAGCAGAGGGAAAAAATTATGGAATCATGAAAAAACAAAACACACAAAAGAACACTCCAATACATTACTAGTATTTTGTTGCACCACCTCTGGCTTTTATAATAACTTGCAGTCTCTGAGGCATGGACTTAATGAGTGACAAACGGTACTCATCATCAACCTGGCTCCAATTTTCTCTGATTGCTGTTGCCAGATCAGCTTTGCAGGTTGGAGCCTTGTTATGACTATTTTCTTCAACTTCCACCAAAGATTTTCAATTGGATTGAGCTCCGGACTATTTGCAGGCCATGACATTGACCTTATGTGTCTTTTTCAAGGAATATTTTTACAGTTTTTGCTCTATGGCAGGATGCATTATAATATTGAAAAATGATTTCATCATCCCCAAACATCCTTTCAATTGATGGGATAAGAAAAGTGTCCAAAATATCAATGTAAACTTGGGCATTTATTGAAGATGTAATGACAGCCATCTCCCCAGTGCCTTTACCTGACATACAGACCCATATCATCAATGACTGTGGAAATTTGCATGTTCTCTTCAGGCAGTCATCTTTATAAATCTCATTGGAACGGCACCAAACAAAATTTCCAGCATCATCACCTTGCCCAATGCAGATTTGCGATTCATCACTGAATATGACTTTCATCCAGTCATCCACAGTCCACGATTGCTTTTCCTTAGCCCATTGTAACCTTGTTTTTTTCTGTTTAGGTGTTAATTATGGCTTACGTTTAGCTTTTCTGTATGAAATTCCCATCTCCTTTAGGCGGTTTCTTACAGTTCGGTCACAGATATTGACTCCAGTTTCCTCTCATTCGTTCCTCATTTGTTTTGTTGAGCATTTCCTGTTTTGGAGACATATTGCTTTAAGTTTCCAGTCTTGACGCTTTGATGACTTCCTTGTTCTACCAGTATGTTTGCCTTTAACAACCTTCCCATGTTGTTTGTATTTGGACCACATTTTAGACACAGCTGACTGTGAACAACCAACATCTTTTGCAACATTGCATATTGATTTACCCTCTTTTAAGAGTTTGATAATCCTCTCCTTTGTTTCAATTGACAACTCTCGTGTTGGAACCATGATTCATGTCAGTCCAATTGGTGCAACAGCTCTCCAAGGTGTGATCACTCATTTTTAGATGCAGGCTAACGAGCAGATTTAGTTTGATGCAGGTGTTAGTTTTGGGAATGAAAATTTGCAGGGTGATTCCATAATTTCTTCCTCAGAATTGAGTGATTCCTTAATTATTTCCCTCTGCTTGGTCTAAACAAAGGTATCCTTACTGACTACCACATTTATTATCTTCATTTCTTTTAGTGTTTCTTAAAGCTATGAAGTTGCCATTTGAAATGACTTAAGTTTTGTACCATGTCTGTGAACTGCTTTTTTTCTACAACATTAAACAACTGAATGAACATCCTCGAGCCAGGTGATTCCATAATTTTTGCCAGGGGTTGTAGTTCTGGTGATGTATTCATGTAAGACCCCTTTAAACTTTTTGGCCCTTCAAATTGGTTTAGTACAACAATGAGGTCTTTGGACCAAAAACGGTTGTGCACCTGTTCTTTAAACAATGCAGATGGAACTCCATTTATCTTACAAACCGACACATACATTTTCCCCCTGTTCTCCTGTTTCCCCAAAAAGGATAAGCACTTGTATTTTTGGAAGGTTTTATACGTATCAATTTCCTCTGAATTAATTGAACAGCTTTCAGGAAATCTTACCATAGATGTCGCACTGCCAAAACCATTGCCCTGTGCAGAGTGATTATGGGATCTCTTGCGGGAAATTCACTCAACAAGAACCCAATAAATCACTGCTGAGAACATGGGCCAGCCTGGATCTTCTCCAATAAGTCGGTGATGAAGGCTGCACTTGTATTAAATACATGATCATAGTAATGGATTGCAGCGTGAAATGCAAACAAATGATCAGTCCAAAGCTCCTCTCGCTCCTACGTTTGATATAAAACTGTTGCTACTAGTTAAAAGGACCTTTTTATGTATACACAGGTGTTCAGGTAGTTTTTGTCCTTCCTTACAAAATTATTATTATGTGCAAATACCCACGCTTACTATAATCAGTTTCATGTGTGTAAGTAATGAGTATCATACAATATAAACATAATTTAAATTATTATGATATGCATAAAAAAATATATATTTTCTATTTATCATTATGGGAATCTGTCAGTAGGATGAACCCTTCTAAGCCATCTATATGGGCATGTATGTCATAGGAAGCTGAATAAAATTATACCTTGATGTCTGCAACCTGATATTTTATTCTAAAATAAACCTTGAGCTGTTAAGATCAATGGTCTGGACATAGTTCTTCATGTGAATCTGCCTCCAGAGATTATTCTAAATAAAATAGGGCATTACCAGAGTGAGACCTGTAGATCAGGAGAGCAGACTGTCAGTCATTACATGTCTCACACTGGTAATGCCCCCTTTTATTTAAAATAATCTCTGAAGGCAGATTCTCAGGGAGATTGTCATGCTGGATGTAGGGAGACACCCAGCGCAGGGTGACAAAGGGAGGGGAGAAGTCCCTGAAGCTAAGGGCAAGGGGGAGATAGTGAACCCTAGATAAACTAGCGTTGACACCTAGCTCCCCTAATGACCATATACAGTCTCCGTAACTCTCGCCGAACCGGATACCTGGCCCTGCTATCCCTGATCCAAGATACACAGGGATCAGAGCGGGTGAATACTAGTCAACCTTGCTAACTACTAAATAAATACACCAGAGAAGCAAACAAAGAGGGAAGGGAGAAAATCTTAGCTTATGAAGATCCAAACAGCAATCTAACAGAAAGTCCTGGATGCACTGCAGAGCTAGGAAGCAACCACCAACACCTGACAAGCTATCACCAGCATTGCAACCTGGGAGTCAAGGGGTATAAATAGACAGCTGAAAATAAGAGATCAGCTGGGTCCCAGTGACCTCCAGCTCTCATTAAGAGAGAAATGCCTCTTAAAGGGACAGATACATATTTTAGGATTTTGGCTGTTTGGCCAGGCGCTGCGACCTTCAGGTAATTTTTCAGTATGATACTAATAGAACGCTTGAATAGTGCTCAGGTAGACCTTTCAGAATATGTACATATTATTAACGTACCCTGTGTAGTTCTCTTGCTATAAGCACCTTTACACCCTGCAAGCAGCTGTAAAAGTAATTATCATGACTCATGTAGGTGTTATGTAAATATCCACGCCTATCCAAGCTGGTCTTCTGTCCCTCCCTTCTGTGATTGAAGTTACAATGAATCTATTAGGCTTCTGCAGGCTGCTTGGTAACATCTCTACAGTTTGTGCTATCTGTAAAAGATTTCTGTTTATATGAACATTGGCTTTCCTGCATACTTGTAATGTGTGTATCTGCTGAGCAGATGATCAAATGTTCATATAAACACAAAGAAATATCTCAGAGCACACTCTTTACACATGCCTCAGAAACACACAATGAATGAAGATCTCAGAGCTGCATCTGCAGACAGCACACACCTCCTCCCCCTCCCTTCTCCTCTGTCTGCAATGAGTCACACAACATACAGATCAGAGAGGAGGGCAGTACAGTGTACTGATGAATGAATATTCATTCCTTGGGGAGTGGGCAGCACAAAACATACTGTAATTGACAGATGGAATGAATCTTTTATTTAGACGTTTACAGAGGATAGGAGGGAAGCATAAATAATAGAAATACATGAATACAGAGAGCTTAGAGAGGAATTAGAAAATGATAGCAGTTACATATGGATTTTTGACCTGACCGATTCCCTTTAAGACAACCTATTTAAGTAAACCACCATAAATAACTTCTGTATAGGAAAAGGTACCCCTAAAAATTATGTATGTAGATAATGCTAACAAATTTTGCACATAAACTACAGCACTTGGTTAATGCTACAAATACATTTATAATTAGAACAGGCATTGTTCAAAGAAAAATCTCTAAAAATACAAAATGTAGGTTTTATTATAACCTCCTTCAAAGGAAGGGTTTCTTTTTTTTGCTCTTTTTATAATACAGATCACCAAGTCGAGGCCATGTGGGCCCTTCCTGTGTGGTTCATGGTTACAGCGACACATATGTTTCTTTGTTAGTTTCAGTTTGGGCAAATGCAATGTCCACCTTCTGAGGACATTTCAAAGCAAGGGTCCCATCTGTTTTACTTTATATACAGCCAGCCCTACAACCACATTCATTTAAACAACTACATACTTTATTTTTGGAACAAACCTTAAGGCTGGTATTGGATTAGCAGCAGAGACATTAATTTAGGTTGAGTTGCAAAATGGTCAGTTACGGCAAGGTTCTGCTTTCAATATGTCATTTAGTTATTTTTATATTTGTTCTTTAATCGAGGAAGAACTTAACCAAAGTTAAAAAAAAACAAGAACTATGAAGTATGGTGATCTAGAGCAGTATAAGAGCGTGGGCTGGTATATGAAGAGGCATACCAGACTTCTGAAGATACAGAGTATGTATTATAAGGAGAAACATCTGCTATTAACCATCAAGACACACTCATGTGACCATCAGAAAGTTTTTGGTGAGAGTGAAGGATTGTTATTTTAACAATCAATATTATTGCTATTTGGACGAATGGAAGACTGGCACGCATAGTATATATTTTTGGAGACATTTGGATGTGTGATCTTCACCGAAAGTCAACAAAAAATACAATGCAACTGAATGTTGTTTTAACTCACCCCAATCACTATCACAGAATTCCTTAGATGATGTGATTTTTTTAATCAAATTATTTTTTATTAATGTCTACAAATAGTTTAAAGTATAGTAAAATAAACCATCTCCCTGTTCCCCCTCCCCCCCCCAAAAAAACAGCTTATCCCTGTCTCCTACCCATAATGTGAGGTGAAACATATGGACCCTTCTCTGATATATTGACAAACATACAGAAACTTTGTAACACATGTAATCATTACATGCAACCCCTGGCAATAATTATGGAATCACCTGGCTCGGAAGATATTCATTCAGTTGTTTAATTTTGTAGAAAAAAAGCAGATCACTGACATGGCTGACTGAGATCTGTTCGTTAGTCTGCATCTAAAAAGGAGTGATCACACCTTGGAGAGCTGTTGCACCAAGTGGACTGACATGAATCATGGCTCCAACATGAGAGATGTCAATTGAAACAAAAGAGAGGATTATCAAACTCTTAAAAGAGGGTAAATCAACACGAAATGTTGCAAAAGATGGATGTTCACAGTCAGCTGTGTCTAAAATATGGTCCAAATACAAACAACATGGGAAGGTTGTTAAAGGGAAACATACTGGTAGACCAAGGAAGACATCAAACCTTCAAGACTGGAAACTTAAAGCAATATTTCTCCAAAACAAGAAATGCTCAACAAAACAAATGAGGAATGAATGGGAGGAAACTGGAGTCAATGTCTGTGACCGAACTGTAAGAAACCACCTAGAGGAAATGGGATTTACATACAGAAAAGCTAAACAAAAGCCATCATTAACACCTAAACATAAAAAAACAAGGTTACAATGGGCTAAGGAAATGCAATCGTGGACTGCAGATGACTGGATGAAAGTCATATTCAGTGATGAATCGCGAATCTGCATTGGGCAGGGTGATGATGCTGGAACTTTTGTTTGGTGTCGTTCCAATGAGATTCATAAAGATCACTGCCTGAAGAGAACATGCAAATTTCCACAGTCATTGATGATATGAGGCTGCATGTCAGGTAAAGGCACTGGGGAGATGGCTGTCATTGCATCTTCAATAAATGCCCAAGTTTACATTGATATTTTGGACACTTTTCTTATCCCATCAATTGAAAGGAAGTTTGGGGATGATGAAATCATTTATCAAGATGATACTGCATCCTGCCATAGAGCAAAAACTGTGAAAACATTCCTTGAAAGAAGACACATAAGGTCAATGTCATGGCCTATAAATAGTCTGGATCTCAATTCAATTGAAAATCTTTGGTGGAAGTTGAAGAAAATGGTCCATGACTAGGCTCCAACCTGCAAAGCTGATCTGGCAACAGCAATCAGAGAAAGTTGGAGCCAGACTGATGATGAGTACTGTTTGTCACTCATTAAGTCCATGTCTCAGAGACTGTAAGCGGTTATAAAAGCCAGAGGTGGTGCAACAAAATACTAGTGATGTATTTGATTGTTGTTTTGTTTGTTTTTCATGATTCCATAATTTGTTTGGCTAACGCCTATATAGTGCATCTGTATAATCCTGATCACTGCAAGGTGGTTGATTTATTATTGTAGTTGAAATGAATGAAATGGGAAGTAAAGGGTTACATACTGTATATGAACGATTCATAAAAGAGGTAACGACTTCCGCTTCTTATTTATATTGTGTGACTTTACTACTTTCAATCTGAGTAGCTGATAACAAAGCTCAATCATCATCTAGTTAAAAAAAGTAAAGATCATTCCCTGATTTTGTTTCAAGAGAAACCTTAAAATCCACATATTTCAATGAAAGATGATCACAGTTGGATTTCAATTGAAAAGAGCAATGTCTTGAGATACCTTCTTGAAAAGGGTTGTCCGGTCTAAACTGATAATTCTGCAGTTACTCGATGTGACTGCAAACTTCTCCATCCTCCCAGCGCCTGCACTGTGTGCTGCGAAGAATAGCTGTTTCTAAGCCAGAACGAACCACAATTATGCAGTATGCATGTTCCCGGCCAGAACCCCCAACTAGTGGGCATGGCCTCACTCAATACAAGTGCCGCTCAGACTAGTCGGACACGCTCGCTCCATACTTTTTTATTGAGCGAGGCTACGCCCACTAGTCTTGTGTTGCTGGGAACATGCATACCGCATAATTGTAGTCCGCTCCTGGTTTAGAAACTATGAATCCTTGCAGGCACTGGGAGGACTGACAAGTCTGCAGCCCCTTTATGGACTGCAGAATTATCAGTTTAGACCAGACAACCCCTTTAAGTAAGGAGCACTTGTAGCTATAGGCACCTCTTATAGACTCGGAAGTTGTTCACTTTTCCCATCTTTTCCATCTGGCCCAAATCGACAGGACAACTTCTTCCAGCCATGAAAAGTCTTCAGAGTTTACAACAAAGACACATCTGACTTCTCACATTTCCAGCCCCGTCCCCATCTATTCCCAGCCTGCATAAACGCCTCATCTCATCCTGCCGATACCCCAATGATGAGCCGCTAGTGCTGTGTATATCCATATTACTGGACATGCTGTGTGGCAAAATAACATGGCTTCTCTTACTGCCCCAAATAATAATGCCACCACTGTGCCCCTTACATGGTAATAATGCCTCCTTTGTGCCCCCCAGATGGTAAAATTGGCCCCTAGAAAATATTAACACCCTGCGCTAATGCCTTACAAAACAATGGCCACATTTTGACCCCTAGAAGGGAATCTGTCACCAGGTTTTTGTTGCCACATCTCAGAGTAGCATAAAGTAGGGGCTGAGAGCCTGAATCCAGCAATGTGTTACTTAGTTTATTGGGTGCAGCAGTTGTGACACAATCAGAGTTCTTAGCTGTAGGATGAAGAAGAGCTGAGAAAGCTACCCCCGCCCACATCACAGCTCTCTACATTGTCTACTGAAAGCTTATCACAGGAAGAGGTTTGGTTAGACAAAGACTTGGTGCCAGCTAGTGACAGCAATGATAATCAACTAGTGATAAAACCTTCATTATAAGTAAATAACAGCATACAGTGTGATAGGAGACACATCTGAATTTTGTGTTTTAACTCCTCAGGCTCATGCTGTCCTCAGATTACATAGTGAAAAAGCTGCTGACAGATTCCTGTTAATTGCTCACCTAAATTTAAAGGGAAACTGTCATGTGTAAAACTGTACTAACCTCCAGACATGGGATTATTTGGCAGGTTAGCAGCATTCAGAAGCTGCCCGATGCCCAGATTTATAGCCCCGAGGCCGGAAGGAATAAAGTTCAGTTTTGGGCTTCGAGCCATATGAGTGGCACTGGCGTGGCTTCAGTCACAGCTCTGTACATAGTGAGCGACAGCGGTAACCACGCCCCTGGCACTAACTTGTCCATTGGAGTGCCTCCTCCTGCACGCCACTGCCTTCGGGCTCGCACACGTGCCCCACATCAACATGTCTGGTATGCTATTTACGGACACATATATATTCCGACCTTCACTCACTCCTCACAGTCCCCCCAAGGAAGCTGACGCAAAATATGTGTCAGCGCCTGCATGTGGACACACTCTCCTTCTTGCACTTTATCTGATACTTTGCACCTTAATATTGTTAATCCTTTTTACTAGTATTGGACAGGGGCCTTTAACATACTGGGTAACTGGAATAACTTATGATACACTAAGTGGTTGATACCGTTTTAATGGCTTATTGAAAAGATGGTAATAAATAGCAGCTTTCGAGACTACTCAGGTCTCATCATCAGGCTTAATAATAACACAAAATCTGAAGAGTCACACATTATACACAACCGGACAAAGAATAGTACAATGAGACAAGTGACTTGAAGGGGATAAACAGTTGTGGCAGTAAATATTGGAGTAGGTCATAGTAGTTTGTTAGTCTTATTGTCCTCTGATTGAGGTCTGGTCCAGAGTTGTGATGCCCCCAAATGGTCTTAGGACCACTTTTCTAAATTGATGTAAACGGACATAAATCCATGTGATACATTCAATCTTGCTTGGAATGTGTCAAAGATTATTATAAGTTTGTACTCCCAGACTCTTCTGTCTCTCTGAGATTTGAAATTTGCTTTCAATACCAAAATATTAAAATCTGAGAGTCCTCAGTGGCTGATACCTTTTAATGGCGAACTGAAAAGATGGTAACAAGTAGCAAGCTTTCTAGACTGCTCAGGTCTCTTCATCAGGCTCAAGGTGACACAAATTCTAAACATACACATTTATACACATTGGATATCGCAGTACATAGCACCAGTGACATGAAGCACAATATAGTGGTCAGTGTTGGGAGGGGAGAAAGAGCAGCTGGGGCAGTTCAGAGATTAAAAGTATCATAGTCTTTTTACATCAATTAAAGAATCCTCAAAACAAGGACCAGACCACCAATCAAAGGACAATAAAACTATCACACTTCTTATCTCTGAATGCTGATATTTACTGCCCCAGCTGCTCTTTCCCCCCTCCCAACACTGACCAGTATGTTCTGCTTCACATCATTGGTGGTATGTACTGTGAATATCCAATGTACATAAATGTGAGTGTTCAGAATTTGTATCATTATGAGCCCGATGAAGAGACCTTAGAGTCTGGACAGCTTGCCTGTTCTTACCATCTTGTCAGTTAGCCATTAAAAGGTATCAACCACTGAGAACTCTCAGATTTTAATATTTTTCTATCTCCTGGCTAACAAGGTACAAACATTTTTTACTTTTCAATACCAGCAATTTCATATACATGATGCTGTGATCAGAGTTACAAAAATGTTCAGCCACAGCTAGATCTTTCATTTTTTAATCATGTGGCTATGAGAGTTTTCCCTTGTTCTAAGTTTCTGTCCTGTCTCTCCTACATACAGACCCCCAGTTGTACATTTGGTACATATAAATAAGTATACACATTAGTTGTGGTGCAACTGAAGTTACCTGGGATCTTGTAGTCCTGATCTGTCCTAGGAATCTTTATCTTGTCTGTTGTCATTATAAATGGACAGGTTTTGCACTTCTTCTCGTTGCAGGGAAAGATCCTTGTTATTTTTGGAGAGGACAGGGAGCTTCTGACAATGATGCTTTTTTGATTCGGGGGCGGTCTAAAACACAGAAGTGGGGGGCCTGGAAATATAGATTTTAATCTGACATCTTTTTGTAATAATGGTTGTGGTTGTCCTTCAACTCCCCTTCACACCTCCTGATTTGGATTGTAGATGACTACAAGAGGGACCCAGTTGCTTTGTTCTTTAGTGTCCATGTGTCTTTAGTGATGTTCACTTGCCATTTCTATTTTTAAATCTTTTAATATAATTAAAAAATAATACGCTATAATTATTTATTATGCTTTATTTATATGTATATATGATGCTTCTTATTCCTATAGCATAAGGAATTCATGTTTGCTGGTTTTTAATTAAGTGCCTTCCAGGTCTATGTTCCTCTAGGTCTGTACTAGGGTCTTTGTATATGTATCTTTGGAAACCTATGGTGGTTAAATGAAGTCACAAAAGACGGAACATATGCCCGGCATTTTTTCATTTATTTAGCACTTTATCAGTCAATTTACAGAACGTACCTGCCTGAAAAAGACATTGTCTGCACATACCCTTATTCAGGTTTTCCTTTTGGTAAAATCCACCTTGTGTGCCGGAGACATGAGGCTTTTTCTGGTGCTAATTTTTATGGTTTTTCCAAGCGGGCATGGCTCACAGGGCGATAATGTAAAGCATTCTAAAGACACGCCCCTGAGGAACCTGTAAGCTTCACCCTATTGGTAAATGACGCATTTTAAAGTAATTATCCACTTCATTAAAACTAATGACCTTTCTTTAGTTTCGGGAATAAATATTAAATCAGTTTGGAGGGGCCCACAGCATTTTTAGTAAAAGTGGATAGCTGGTTTGATTACCGATAGAGAAAAAAGTCTAATAAAACAGGAAGGACATCGTGGCATATAGAAAGCCCTCTCGTCACAGTTATTACAGAAGAACAATGTACAATCCAATTTAGATATAGAAACTAGTAGAAGATGAAACAACCGAGGCACACATTTACTTTATTTTTAATTTTCTAATATTCTTTATACGTGACCTTTGCTTTTATATTGTTTGCATTCTAATCTTCAAGCTCTTTGACTTTATATACTTTACGTGACATGTCTGGGCAAGAGAACATTTTTAGGACCCTTCTCAGATGGGAAAGGGGAAGCCCGTCTTGCAGAGAAGCAGACAGCCTAGCTGCGGCTTGGAAAAAGAGGAATCATTGGTGGCGGGGAAGTCATGTACAGATAATTCACAACATGCAGTGTCAGAACTAGGAGAACTTCTCCATTCTACAGAAGAGTAGGGACATTTTAGTGGCACTTGCATGTCTGTGCCAGTGTTAAATTACCCAGTGGATACTGTACATGTATTATAGTAATTCACGTATGTACAGAAGGAGCTACATGGCATGGTCGTATTGAAGAATATTTTATGTAAAGTGTGAAGAATTGCATTATTTGTTTAGCCGAACCGCAGATAATAGGCAACATGATCCCTGGATGAAATACTCAGCTACTAATCTGGAAGTACAGATTCCTACTAGAACACCCATGACCATTTATGTCTATCCATGGCTATTTACCTGCAAATATAAAGTTAATTTGCATGTAAATAGCGTCACAGTCCTTCCTGGTATCCTACTGAAAGTTCATCTACAGGGAGAAAACAATGTTATCTCCTCTCTGCAGCTGCCAGCTGTGAGGTCAGTCCAAGGCCTCAGGCACAAAAGGGGTATCTTGGACAGACTAGGCATAAGCCGCTCCATTAGGCAGAACCCCAAGAACCCCAGACACCCCTTAACCCCTATACAGGGATCAGGATTTACAACAGGATCCAGAAGATTGCTGTTTATGGAAGGGCTGCAGTCCGGAGACATTTTGTCTCTGGAAAGTCTCCATGCAGAGTTAAAACTGGGATGTCAGGGGAAGGACAAAATAAGGATCCGTTACAGTAGCCAGGGAGCCGGTTAAAAACCAAGATGGCAGCATTATACACAATCGTGAGGCAGGAGAAGAGTCCAAAAAATAGGCCGAGGAAAAACAGGAAAACAGTAGACACAAGAGGAGACTGGCAGGGACTCCAAATCTATTTCTGGCAGCTTCCAGCAGAAAGATGAAGGGATTAGTAGGGTGTGGTGCTTTCCAATAGGCCAAAGCTAGGAAATAATGACTTCAGCTGGACACTACACACACATACACCTCCACAGACTGTAAAGTATAGCAAGTCGCAGCCACTCCAACCTTAGTAGATGGGTAGAGCCTGCTATTTCCAGAGTCTCTGGTTCTGACCTCTCCTCTATCACCAGCACCACCTACAGTGTCAATACCATCTTCCAATCATTGGGTTCAGCATTTTGATTGTCAGCTCATTCTGTAAATTTCCATGGTGTGCTTACAGCTGTCTCTCTCAGTGCTGTGAGCGGTTACTGTAGCTACTGTAGCTGTACCATGCACACCCCCATGACTGAAGGCTGGTGGCTCCGAGGAGAAAATAAGTTCATTTTCTCCCACTATCCACACTTTCAGTAAGGCAGCCACACAGCCCTGTAACGCCATTTACATGTAGATTCACCCTATATCTGCAGGTAAATAGCTTTTTCCAAGATAACAAGGTTTCTTTAATACTTGTATAAGAACTTAAGACATACAAAATATCAATATCTAATGAGTATTATTATGATTGTCGCAAAACGCACATAGACGAGTTACAAATACTAAGTACTTACCACATTACTCATCAATGAATGACAAGCATAGCATACAAGAACTTCATAATACAGTGTATGGTTTTCATTTTGTTTTTTTTACTGGATATGTAAAATTGCTACATGATTCAGATACCATGTATATGTCTATGCTGTGAAGATACGAGATGTGCAGCATCTGAAACAACTGATCCTGGAAGCCTGTGCTGCATTTCTTCTGCGGTGTTGCTATCAATGTGTCAAGAGTGGGAGAAGAGGGTTCCATTGATAATCCAACACAATGGGCAGCACTTTGAACACATTTTATAAGTGGTCATAAACTTGTAAATAACTCATGAAAGAAGAAAGTTACTTAAAACCAAGCACACCATTGTTTTTCTTATAAAATTCTCAATACGTTTGATGTGTCACATGACCCTAATATCTCATATTTACATGGTGTTAAAGAGACGTTCCAGGTAATAAATATTGTTTATAAAAAGTTGGTAAAAAAAATCTGTACAATTTAGAGATGTTAAAAATTCTGAATTATTTTTGCAATTCCTTCCTGGACAGGAGGTTCTCTACACCGGAAGACACATAATCCATTTCAAAATGTTACATGATGTCTTGGTTGATTCCGCTCTGAAAACTGCTTACCGGTGATTAGAGAGCTTGTTCACCACGGCTCATTACTCAATCAAGCATTGGACTCAACTTTCCCATTGCTTTCATTATACTTAGTACCGTACTCAAGTCGCACCCGAAAACTCAATAGAGTAACAAGCAGTGGCGAAGACGCTCGATCATCACTACTGACTACTAGACTCTCAAAAGAAAGGACATATGCATTTTTATGTAAAAATGACTTACTGGGCATATGGTCAGACTTTAACCATCTTTTAACTTATCCAGGTTTCCAAAGAAGCCAAGCAGTTCAAAGAAGTCACCCAACCATTGTTCAGGTGTTTCCCTCCGAAGACGTTCTATAGTTACAATACCAGTCAATGAGAAAGCTTAACAAAATCAGTTTCTACATTGTTGGTTAAAGTTAAAAAATAAATAAATAAAAAGGTCTGTAAAAGAAGCACTGTATACTGTGGGGAGCCAGTGCCTCCCACCCAATTTTTTTTTACATTCTGACTGCGCCAGCGGCTTCACGTAGACATGTGATTGTTGCGTTCTTCATCTATACCCAATCACAACTGTTGCATGCAACCAGCTCTTCATTAATAAGACACCTGGATCCTGGATCTTCAGAGGGTCATGTTGATCTGACAATGTCACCAGTTAGTAAGAGTGTCTGATGACCCACAAAATTAAGCACTGAAAAATGTGAAGGACTCTGTAGCGCTGGGGGATTCTTTTCAATTCTAGCAGTGAAATAACATTTTTGTTGAGCGGCCAGCCATACGGGCCATGGCAGCTGCGCGTGAGACAGGGCCTTGACTGTGGAGCAGCCCTGGTTTTACAGCACGCACCCCGGCTGGTTCCCCAGTGCAACAGTTCAGTTCACAATTGCCCTCGTTGAGGGCCAAAACAGATAATAAGTCAATGATGCTCAAAAACAGTCTTTTACATAAACAGTCTTGTGAAATATGGGCACACAGCTTGAACGTTACATTCTTAGGGATATTCACAATGATTGACTTTAGTGCAGAATGCTCATGCTGTCCTGGCACCTCTAGGCTCTCTCCCACTCTGTTCTGCACCATGGTATCACGCAGCAAATTCATTTAGTCTCTACTGGCTCCAGCACAACTTTGCCCATAGGGACCCGCTCAGTGGAACGGTTAGAGCCAGCTTTTGGACAGACGTTCCTTTACCGCCAGCACCATGTTGACCCGTTCACCCAAGTCTATGCTGAAGTTCGCCCCATTCATACCAGAGGGATCAGCGCTTCCCGAGCAGCCACCAAAGGTGGAGGTTGTGTACTCAGTTCTTGGGGTGACCCATAGGGTCCGATCAATTCATATCATGGGGCCTGATGTTCCTGCGGTTCCTTTTATTTTCTACAATGGGACTCTCCTGCTAACTATACATTGCAGGCCCATTTTATAGACGGGGATCCACCCAAGAATTATTATTAACAACTTTCGTAACTGAATGGGACTGGGGATCGGTCTTTTACCTTACCCACTAGGTGGCTACATACACAATTAAACATACCACAATTAAACATAAAGACAATGTCCGCTCTGGGACAGTGATGACAGAATCCTAGACCTCCTTACATTTTTAACAGAAGGTAAAGTATTTGTACGGATGTTTGCAAAGACCTCAGCTCTTAATTCTTCATACAATATTGTGGATTCAAAAGGGGAATAAAGAAGAAACATTTCTTGTTGTACATAGGAATATAGACGTATGAGAAAGGAGCATTGCATTTGACAGATCAAAGCATGGTGTGAACAGATTAATAAATTGCCGAATCTGTGCTAATTTTCGAGTGAGAAATGATGTGGTATTTGGGGGCAGAGGAGTGCATTTCTTTTACACAATATGTGTCTATGTGCTGTTTGTCGGTAAACATGTATAAATGCATAGGGTGAGATTTTGTGGCCTTCTTTACCGTTATAATGAATGAAATTTGCATGGAGTCTTAAATTAGTTCAGCATTTTATTCATATTATCTATGCATTTCTCTATGGGAGAAATATTTCAGGATTTCAGTAACTAACAGCTGGGATTATATAGAGGTACAATAAGTAACATAAAGATTCATAAATTTGAAGGCAAAAATTGGCAAAAATTAATAAAATTTAATTTAAAATTAAAATTAATAAACTGAAAGTTCGAGCAGCAAATAAGGTTTGCTCACTATACTTTTTAGCTTTAACGTGTCAGAAACGTCTGACCCTCCAAATCATTCTTAGGATGTTGTAGCCCTTTAAAGGGAATCTGTTTGCTGGATTTTACTACCTAATCTGAGAACAACATGATACAGGCAAAAAAACCTCAATCCAATGATGTATCACATGGATTACTGAGTGCAGCGGTTCTGACACAATCATGTCATGCAGAAGAACTGAGAAAGCTGCCCCGCCCACACCAGGCTCTTATATGCAATGTCTATAGATAGTAAGCTGCTAATCACAGACAGGGCATGCTGGACTTGGGCTTATGAGCTGCTGTGTCCGGCAATGATAAGCTACTGGTGCTAAAGCAAACATAGCAGGTAAACACCACACATTGCAGTAAGAGATGCATGATTGAAATTTCTGTGTTAACCCTAAAGCCCCCGGTACACATAGCAAGATCGCTGTTGCGTCACGGTTTTTGTGATGCAACAGCAACCTTGCTAGCGATCTCGCTATGTTTGACACGTAACAGCGACCAGGCCCCCGCTGTGAGAACGCCGATTGTGCCGGAATGGCCTGGACCATTTTTTGATCGTCGGGTTCCCGCTGGCCAGCATACATTGGCGTGTTTGATGCCTTAACAACGACCTCGTTGGCGACTCAGAACTGAGCCATGTAGGTCTGAATCGTCAGACTAGCTGCTGTGTGAGAGTGTCCCAACGACCGCCGCGAAGTCGTTATTTGCGGGAACTAAATTTGACATCTCACTAGCGACCATGTAGCGAAGTTCCAGTGGTCCTTACCAGATCGTATCATTGTTGGGTTCGCTGGAATTTCGCCAAGTGTGACGGGGCCATTACAGCGTGCTGTTTTCTGATTACATAGCAAAAACCTGCAGAAAGATTCACTTTGAAAGATAAGGAATTGATCCCTTTATGACACCAAAGTACTGCTTCAGCAGTGAGAAATCATATTATGATATTTTATCTGGAAGTGCATTAGGGTATAATAATGGACTTACTGTTCTGGCACCCTCCCTCTGTACTTCAGAAGAACGAGTTGACAGACAGCTAAACTCATTCCCATCGATCCATTGTCTTGGACATGGAGGGGTCCTTTACAACTTTTATTGATAGGCTCAGTGTAAAACTACAAAAAACTAATTAAAATACTCAGTACAACATACAGCACATCTGAGATACATAGCATTACATTTGTTACAGGACTTGCAGTGTAATTGCACAACATGGCAAATACACAATAGCTATAATGGCAGAAAACTACTTGATGGTACACATGTAGAAGAGAGCAGCTACATTATACAATTTGGTGAGCCCTAGCAAGGGGATCATAAAAATTCACCGACTGTGCTATATAGAGGGAAACAAACAGGTGAGCTGAAATCCAGAGGGAGGGATCAGCATGCCAGGATGTCAGCGTCTATAATACTATAATGGCTTCTGAAAAAGAAGGGGCGAGGCTAGTGCAAGGGCTGATGGGAAACTACAGTAGCATCAATGAGCAAAAATTAGATTGTACACTAAAAAAAGTAAGAGAACATTGTCAATAGATGGCGCTGTTGGAAAAGTTATCACTGAACAATAACTGAAACAGCTTTATCACATGCAAGTAAACTAAGTGTATGCATTTTTAAATAGGCATGACACTTACAGCTCCTCAACCGAACACTGTAATTTATGCCTAGCAGCACCCGAGTGACAGTGTAAAAGAGCAAACGATCTATCCATCAGCTGGTGGAGGGTGCCGCTAGGTAGGAAATGCAGTGTGAGGCTGAGGAGCTGGAAGTGCGTTGTCAAAACACAATTTCTCACTGCTGGAGCAGCACTTTGGGGGCATAAAGGGTCAACTGGCTTTACAGGAACTGTAGTATTGTTACTCTTTGAACATACTGAGAAAATTACAAGTAGCTGAGTACTCAAAAGATAAAGACTGGTAAAAAATGAGGAAATGTGGCCCTGTATTCAGCTCTTTGGTTGGAGTTCCAGCATTTGGACATCCACCAATTTAATACTTCTGGCTTTCGGTGAGGACACACCACCATTATCAACGTCTAAGACAAACCCTTACATATGGTCATACATATTAGAAAACTGTTCTTTCATCCCGCTGATTTAAGAGGTCTCCCAACTATCCAATGGCTGATTTCAGGAGATGGTTTGGGAAGGTCAAATTTTCAGGTGTCTGAGAGGAGCTTTCACAAAATGTTTCTTGTTCAACTGGACACACAATGTTCTGCAATAGTGGCTGCAGAGCAGAATAAAATATGATTTTTATTTTGTCATTTCACCCCTCTGTTACAAAGATATTATTAAAGTATTTGGCACCTAATGAGTTACTTTATGTTGAATCCAAGTGGCTCTCCTCATAGAGTTTTCAGTGGAGGCGTGTACTTCTTCCTCATTCATGATGTTAACTAAGGATAAGAAGGCAGCAACATTCAATGAAAAGCAGACTATGCTCCCAGCGTAGCTTAAAACGGGCTCCACCTGTGTAAGCATGAAGTGAAATATCACATTACAAACCCTTCTATAAACTCTTCACCTCTTATAGCACTGTCACCTCTGCTGTACTGTCCAGAGATGAAAGCTGAAAGGTGTCAGTAGTCACACGTGTCTGCTGTGCTCGTGGCTACTTGTAAATTCTCTGCATTGAGATCAGAGCTGTCTGTCATTATATGTCTCAAAGTAAAAACCTGCTCTCAGCTATGGATTCTATGTGTTCTTTTATCTCCTGAGGGTTGCTGGCTGCTTTTTTTGTCAATTTCACACAGGGGACTTCGTCCAAAGTATTTCTTACACAGGGGAAAGAAGTACACACCCCAACTGAAAACTCCCTAATAAGGCCCACTTGGACGTCACAACAATGTACTCATTAGCTTTTAAATACTTTGATTGCTAATATTTCCGCAACAAAGAGATGAAAACAAAAGAGTAAAAAGACACATGTTCTATATTGCCACTAATACAGTGTATGTCCAACCCAACATGAAATGTAATGAAATATCCTCTTAAAGTTGTAGCCAGAGTGATCCGGCTGTGTCTTCTTTCCTTTTTCCCAATAAAACAAGTGAACGCTTCGGCAAGCCAAACATAGCTCATATGATTGTTATTAATCATGGCCATCTTCATTTAGGAGTGACCAGTAGTGATGGGCGAATCCTAAATTACTCGGACTCGCTTGACTCTACCGAGTCCGAGCCCGGGACTCGCTACTCGTTGCGAGTCTAGCGAGTCCAATGTTAATGAATGGGGAAGCGAATAATAGCGAGTAATGTGTGATTTAAAAATCGCAGATGTGTGTCGGAAAGCGCTCGCATTGCCGTGTCGGAAGCCCCACTGGCAACTGTATTTTGCTGCTGTCTCCGAGGTCAAAGTCGCATGTGTTGGAGGCGAGGCAAGCGACTTTCTGCAGCAAACCCCATGCTTTGTGCAAACAGGAAATAAGCCGACTCGAGCTTCCTGGCTGGACGCGCAGAAAGTCACAGCGAGGAAGCATGGCTCCTGTCGACACCCTGCAATTAATTGCTCTGGTGGAGGCTCGGCCCCTGCTTTGGCTGCCCACTGACCCTGCATATGGGGATAATGTCCAGCGGACTACGGCCTGGAGGGAGATCGCACAGAGCGTTTTCCCAACGTTTCATCGTTGTGGCCATGATGTGCAGAGCAATATGGGTGAGTTAAATGTGTTCACACGTTATATTGCATTTACCGTATATAGTCGTGTATAAGCCGACCCGTGTATAAGCCGACCCCCTACTTTAGCCCCAAAAAAGTGGGAAACCATATTGACCGCCATTCTTGTATACAGCGGCTATCACTGTTAGACATCCCCCCAGCAGAGTATACAGCTCCACCTGCAGAGTATACAGGCCCCCCCAGTGTGTATATATGCCACCGATATTAGGGTATACAGCCCCCCCGTGGGTACACAGGTCCCCAGCACTGGCTATACATGGCCCCCAGTGATTATACAGGGCCCTCATAGTAGGGTCTACAGCCCCCCCGTGGGTATACAAGACCCCAGCAGTGGGTATACAGGGCCCCCGTGGGTATACAGGGCCCCCGTGGGCATACAGGGCCCCATAGTAGGGTATACAGGGCCCTCAATGTGTTATAATGCGCCGTTGCATGGTTGCCTATATTTGGATGGGTTCACAATAGTACACTTAGTTTAAGGGCTGTTCCTCCTGGCTCTGAAGGCCAGGGGGTTGGGTGTATATAAATACCACTAATGAGCGGAGTCTGGTGCCCGCACTATTACATTCTCTATGCATTGACATGTGCCCTGCCCCATTTGTGATTGTGGCCACGTGAGCTCAATGTCCGTAATGCTGTTGATGATGTTCCACACTGTCGTTTCCATGTGCCTTGTATACACATTTCACACACAACATGATTAAAATGTTATTGTTGATTTTTACACATACTTTTAGTGTTTCAAATGTTAAAGAGGTCTAAACCCGGTTTGAAATCATTTCACAGTTGACCACATTATGAAGCGCTGGAGGAGCTGCCGCGACCAATTTAAGCGGCAACACCGGAGGATCCTGGAGGGGGGCCCGGAAGCTGGCCACGGGATAATATATTGCCACTATGAACGGCTGTCATTTCTGGAACCGGTGGCCCGTATGCCAAGGTATGTGTCTGCCGCACTGTTGTTTACTATTATTGTTATTATTATTTTTTAATATAGCGCCATTAGGTTCCATGGCACTTTACATGAGGATAAGGGTTAACGACAAAAAACAGTCCATGAAGACAATCAGGTCATACAGGTACAAGAGGAGAGGACCCTGTCCACGAGGGCACACAATGTACGTATGAAGCTCTATAATGAGTGTGCTGGTTTACATACCCACACAGGGGTTTGTTTCTGCCATGGTGCAACACAATTCTATCACCTTTGGCAATGATCCAGGACATACACATTTATAGTCACATTGTGACGTTTGGACAAATAAGCAATGTTCTGCAGGGTGGTCAGACACAATGTTCCGTGACCTCACAATTAGCTATTATTGTTGGCATGTTTGTGGAACAAAGCCATGTTCTTCCCTCCAATGGCCTCTAAGGTCTGTGGCCCTGTCTGGTTTGCCTGTCATAAGCCTCAGTTGTATCAGTTCCTAATGGCCTCGACTTGCATAAGGGCCACATACATCCCTACACATTTAGTTGTGGGTGTTTTTTTCGGCAAAATAACGTTGCAAGGATATACCCCTTTTGCACTAAACTGTTTGTACACCATCCCAGATTGCTGACACATTCACACACATTTCAGAACATACCCTGTATCACTACAAATATGTGTGGTTCAGTTTTCCCATGGGTTTATTTGGGGCTGCAAGGTGATGGTGTAGATATTAGGGCCCACATGTGAATTGTACTTTTTTTGTCGTTAACTCATGGCCACATTACGAATCCTCCGGAAAACATAGCGTATTAATGCTGTATTAAATCAAACTAAAGAGGGCCATATTTTAAGTGCAACAGCCTTTTATGTCCAAGGTCCTTTAGGAAACCCGAGGTTTGTCCTTGCTGTTCCCGTTTTTTGGTTCGGCCCCGTTGGAGTAACTAAAACTGTCCATCTGTGCATACCACCTTGTTTGGCACCAACGATGTGTGACCTGCTGCTCAAAGACAACCCCATACTCTATGTCCATTACAGTCGTTTCAAATCCCAAGCCATCTGTTTGTTGTGTTTTATTTACCAAGACATTCCTGATTAGCATACATGGCAGCAACAAGGAGTGTAGGCCACTAACGGCAAATGCTCATGTGTCACCTATGCTGCAGGACTCCATTTCCTGTCTTGCTCACCTGCCCTATAGATCTGGGTTATGTGCATTGAGACCAAGGCCGTCCACACTGTGTGTTTTTGTGTCCATCTGATGGCAAAGAACCCTGAATAATGTGTTTGCCTCACAGTGTCAGGCTATAGCTTTGTCCACATAAAGTTTCCACAAAAAGTCAAAACATTAGTTGTGGCCACTAATATGTCTTCAAGTGACTACATAGCTGTCCTGCCTAAGTCATGGCACAGTGTAATAGTGCAGACTAATTTTAAAATTTGTAATGTAATGGCAAAAAATCGTGGAGCAACAGTACCCACACATACAATATAGTTTGAGGCATGAGCCAAAAATGTCATTAATTTATTTGCTGCAATTCCATCTTAAGGGCAACAATGAAAAGACACAGAATACACAGATACACTGAGTCAAAAAAGCGTGCACATGTTATGTTTGGCCTATGGTTTTGTTTCCAAAGGCAACCCATTCACCAAATGTTTTTTATATTTACCCACAGAGCTGCTCACTTTCGGAGGCGGCGTTGGAACCCGCCACCACAGCTGCCTGAGGAGGGGAGGGAGGCCCCTCAACCCCCACCAGATGAGGAGGAGGGAGTAGCACCACCACCACCACCGCCACCACCACCACCACCGCCGCCACCACCACCACCACCGCCACCACCACCACCACCACCACCACCACCGCCGCCACCACCACCACCACCTTTGGGGCCGCAGATACAAGAAGAGGAGGATGAAGGGCCACACCAGCGCCCTCCAGTGCCGACTCCCAGCAGCAGTGTGGGGAGTCACTGGAACCCCAGCATCCCTGCTCTGATCCCGGGGGCACCACAAGACCGCAGAGGACAGTGTAGTGCTGACTTTGCCCGCAGTCTCATACCGTTCTTGGATGACATTCCATTCGAGAGAAGACTGCGGGCATGGTCAGCAATACACATTGTCCTCGATGCGTGTAGGCCCCCAAACCATCCTGGGCAGGTGTTTGATTTTTTGGAGGAGTGGCGGCTCAGCAGATCTAACATCCTGGACAGGGCCACACCCCGGGACAGGTATGTTGCGACCCAGAGGTGGTGTCCAAGAATCAGTGGCCTACCAAGCCAAGGCCAACCGGCCCAGATGCCCCAGCCTACAGGCTTCCAACCACTGGGTGAGGTACTGCATGGGGCCCTGGACCTACTCAACGACCAGGGTGATGGTGCCACGTTACAGCCAAGGCCGGAGGATGCGGCAACCTTCCACCAGCTGTAGACCCCTTCTTTTTTTTTTGTTTATTTTTTGTTCCTGTGCATTGCACAATTTCTTTGTTATGTTATTATTTTTTTTTACTAAGTTTAAACCCCAAAAAAAAAAAAAAAAAAAAAAAAACAATTCTGACATCTTTGCCATTATGGCGAAATAATACCCAGTTGACAAAAACTGCTTTGTGTCTGTCTTTTTTGAGGGAATGGATGTGTAGGTTTTTTTTGTGGGTGGGCTTAAAGTCATCATCATTAGCAAGTACTTTACGGCCCGCATGGCGCATGAAGGCACCTTGGTTATTATGTGGAAAATCATGACTGCACATACAAATGTTGCTTACAAATAAATAGTGCCTGTGTTTGTGGGTGGGTTACTTAATGACTCGGTATGGCAACAACACTGGGAACACAGATGCGATAGGCTGGGACGTCTACTTGCAACAGAGCGCGTCTATGCGTTATCTCCGTAGCGTACAGTGGGACCCTTCGCCATGCTCCAGCAGGATCTTAGTACAAGCCACGTTTTCGATGCAGGCATAGGCCTGTTGCCACAAAAAATTAGCCCAAGGGGCGAGATCAACTGTATTTGGAAGTTGAGGAGGGCGCGTGGCCCATACTATTTGCTTGTCCTGAGAGCATAGTACAAGCAACGTATTCGATGCAGGTATAGGCTTGTAGCCTCAAAAAATTAGCCCAAGGGGCGAGATCAACTCTATTTGGAAGTTGAGGAGGGCGCGTGGCCCATACTATTTGCTTGTCCTGTGAGCATAGTACAAGCAACGTATTCGATGCAGGTATAGGCTTGTAGCCTCAAAAAATTAGCCCAAGGGGCGAGATCAACTGTATTTGGAAGTTGAGGAGGGCGCGTGGCCCATACTATTTGCTTGTCCTGAGAGCATAGTACAAGCAACGTATTCGATGCAGGTATAGGCTTGTAGCCTCAAAAAATTAGCCCAAGGGGCGAGATCAACTCTATTTGGAAGTTGAGGAGGGCGCGTGGCCCATACTATTTGCTTGTCCTGAGAGCATAGTACAAGCAACGTATTCGATGCAGGTATAGGCTTGTAGCCTCAAAAAATTAGCCCAAGGGGCGAGATCAACTGTATTTGGAAGTTGAGGAGGGCGCGTGGCCCATACTATTTGCTTGTCCTGAGAGCATAGTACAAGCAACGTATTCGATGCAGGTATAGGCTTGTAGCCTCAAAAAATTAGCCCAAGGGGCGAGATCAACTCTATTTGGAAGTTGAGGAGGGCGCGTGGCCCATACTATTTGCTTGTCCTGAGAGCATAGTACAAGCAACGTATTCGATGCAGGTATAGGCTTGTAGCCTCAAAAAATTAGCCCAAGGGGCGAGATCAACTGTATTTGGAAGTTGAGGAGGGCGCGTGGCCCATACTATTTGCTTGTCCTGTGAGCATAGTACAAGCAACGTATTCGATGCAGGTATAGGCTTGTAGCCTCAAAAAATTAGCCCAAGGGGCGAGATCAACTGTATTTGGAAGTTGAGGAGGGCGCGTGGCCCATACTATTTGCTTGTCCTGAGGAGCATAGTACAAGCAACGTATTCGATGCAGGTATAGGCTTGTAGCCTCAAAAATTAGCCCAAGGGGCGAGATCAACTCTATTTGGAAGTTGAGGAGGGCGCGTGGCCCATACTATTTGCTTGTCCTGAGAGCATAGTACAAGCAACGTATTCGATGCAGGTATAGGCTTGTAGCCTCAAAAAATTAGCCCAAGGGGCGAGATCAACTCTATTTGGAAGTTGAGGAGGGCGCGTGGCCCATACTATTTGCTTGTCCTGAGAGCATAGTACAAGCAACGTATTCGATGCAGGTATAGGCTTGTAGCCTCAAAAAATTAGCCCAAGGGGCGAGATCAACTGTATTTGGAAGTTGAGGAGGGCGCGTGGCCCATACTATTTGCTTGTCCTGTGAGCATAGTACAAGCAACGTATTCGATGCAGGTATAGGCTTGTAGCCTCAAAAAATTAGCCCAAGGGGCGAGATCAACTGTATTTGGAAGTTGAGGAGGGCGCGTGGCCCATACTATTTGCTTGTCCTGAGAGCATAGTACAAGCAACGTATTCGATGCAGGTATAGGCTTGTAGCCTCAAAAAATTAGCCCAAGGGGCGAGATCAACTCTATTTGGAAGTTGAGGAGGGCGCGTGGCCCATACTATTTGCTTGTCCTGTGAGCATAGTACAAGCAACGTATTCGATGCAGGTATAGGCTTGTAGCCTCAAAAAATTAGCCCAAGGGGCGAGATCAACTGTATTTGGAAGTTGAGGAGGGCGCGTGGCCCATACTATTTGCTTGTCCTGTGAGCATAGTACAAGCAACGTATTCGATGCAGGTATAGGCTTGTAGCCTCAAAAAATTAGCCCAAGGGGCGAGATCAACTCTATTTGGAAGTTGAGGAGGGCGCGTGGCCCATACTATTTGCTTGTCCTGAGAGCATAGTACAAGCAACGTATTCGATGCAGGTATAGGCTTGTAGCCTCAAAAAATTAGCCCAAGGGGCGAGATCAACTCTATTTGGAAGTTGAGGAGGGCGCGTGGCCCATACTATTTGCTTGTCCTGAGAGCATAGTACAAGCAACGTATTCGATGCAGGTATAGGCTTGTAGCCTCAAAAAATTAGCCCAAGGGGCGAGATCAACTGTATTTGGAAGTTGAGGAGGGCGCGTGGCCCATACTATTTGCTTGTCCTGTGAGCATAGTACAAGCAACGTATTCGATGCAGGTATAGGCTTGTAGCCTCAAAAAATTAGCCCAAGGGGCGAGATCAACATTTTTAAAATTTATGCAAGGCACTTGAGCCAAACTATATGTTTTATTTCAGTTTGAGAAATGCCCACAATGCAGGCATAGGCTTGTTGCCTTAAAAAATTCAGCCAAGAGACTGTTTTGGATTGTCTGACATAATTCAACGGTCAAAAAACATCACAAGTGCATGCATTATTAAAGTAACATTACTGACACTGATTGTGTAGTTTTGTTGTCATGCAGCAAGTGTAGCAGGAACATTATTTATCCAATCTTCTTAGCAGAGGGACATTGTTTATCCTTTGTGTAAGAAGAGGACATAATGTTTAAACCGCACTGAGCCAAACGTAACAAATTTGAAAATGTCCCTCTAGGTTTGGGTTCTCTCGTCTGAAGGGGTTAAGAACTTTGATGATATCCAGTCCTTGTTAAACTTAATGAGAGTGAGTCTGTCGGCATTTTCTGTAGTCAGCCGTGACCTTCTATCAGTGACAATTCCCCCAGCGGCACTAAAAACACGCTCTGATGTCACACTAGCAGCTGGGCAGGCCAGCAACTCCAAGGCATACAAAGACAGCTCAGTCCAAGCGTGAAGCTTGGAAACCCAGTAATTAAAGGGTACAGAGGGGTCGGTTAAGAAGCTGGTAGTGTCACACACATACTCGTTCAACATGTTTGACAATGTTTGTCTCCTAGACAAGGGGACCGTAGGCACAATCCGTTGCAGATTGGAAGGTCTGTTGAACATCGCCCAGTTGGTGGACATCTTACCACCACCTCTTCTTGACAATGTGGCAGTTTGTGTTCGAACCAAAGGCTGCTGTGGCAAAGAGCTGCTTGTTCGTGGTATAGCGGAGTCAGATGGTGAAATTGACATTAAATTGTCAACCACCACACTTTTGAAATAATCCATCGTTAAGCCCCTTGGTGACTGCAACAGCAGCGATGGAAACTTGTCTTTGTAGCGTGGGTCAAGGAATGTTGACAACCAGTAGAGGTCGCTGTCATAGATGTTAATGACGCGTGGATCCTGGGACAGACATTGAGACATGAAGTCAGACATGTGTGCTAGGCTACAAAGACTCATGTCTTCTGTGTCACCAGACTGATGAACAATAGGCATCATGGTCTCAAAATCGGTCTCCGCCTCCTGCTCTTCAGCCCACCCATGCTGTACCGACATAAAACTGGGGTTGGGAGTTCCATCAGGGTGCACCTCAGTACCATGGAGAAATAAATCGTCTTCATCTTCCTCATCACTGTTTTGTTCTGCAGCCAATGTTGCCGGCTGAAATTGGCTTTGCTGGCTCTGATCCTGGATGTTAAAATGTGGATCCATAGCCCTCTGCTGTGCCCTCAATGATTCTGTTTTAAGATTCAGGAGAGAATCTGTAAGCAAACACAGCATGGGGATGGTGAGACTAATAATGGACTCATCACCGCTGACCAGTTTTGTGCAGTAATCGAAGTTCTCTAGAACCTCGCAAAGGTCAGCGATCCAGACCCACTCCATCGTACCAATGTGTCTTGTATTACTTCCTGGGTGACGGGCATGTTGCAGCTGATATTCCGCTATAGCCCTCTGCTGCTCATTGAACCTAGCCAACATATGGAATGTAGAATTCCATCGTGTGGGCATGTCGCAAATTAATCTGTGTTTGGGCAAATTAAATTGCTGTTGAAGGGCAGATAGATTTGCAAGTGCCGTTGATGAATGTCGGAAATGTCCGCAATTTCTACGCACCTTCTCTAGTAGATCAGATAACTCTGGGTAATTTTTCAAGAATTTCTGAACTACAAGATTCAGTACGTGAGCCATGCAAGGCACGTGTTGAAGTTTACCGAGCTTTATTGCTGCAACAAGGTTTCGTCCGTTATCACTGACAACAAGACCTGGTTGTAGTTGCAGTGGGGCCAGCCACTCATCTGTCTGTTGTTTAACACCTTTCCACAGCTCGTTTGCAGTGTGAGGTGTGTCACCTAGACAGATGAGCTTAAGAAGAGCCTGTTGTCGCCTGGCTGATGCAGTACTGCAAAGCTCCCAACTTTGACGTGATGTGGCGGACAAATCAGCAGTGGTCAAGGAAGTTGAAGACGCACATTGTGTTGTAGAAGTATATGAGGACGCGGACACCCGGAATGATGCTGTGCCCGCTATTCGTGGAGTTGGTAGGATCGCAGATATTCCACTATTACACTTTGGGACACTCTCGACAAGGTTGATCCAGTGAGCTGTCAGGGATATGTATCTGCCCTGTCCACAAGTACTTGTCCAGGTATCAGTTGTCAGGTGAACTTTTCCGCTCACAGCATTTGTCAGTGCACGCTTCAAGTTGTTAACCACGTGCAGATGTAGCGCGGGTATGGCAGTACGTGAAAAAAAATTGCGACTGGGGACAGTGTATCGTGGTGCTGCCACAGCCAACAACTCCCTAAAAGCCTCAGTATCAACAAGCCTAAATGGCAGCATTTCTACAGCTAACAGCTTAGAAATTTGCGCTGTCATTTGTCGAGAAAAAGGGTGTGTGGATGGGTGCTTCCGCTGCCTCTCATACAGCTGTGGAACAGACAACTGGACATTTGGCGCAGACTCACAAGTCACTTGACTACTGTCATATCTCTGGTCTAACGCAGCTTGTGGTGAGATCGTATGAGTAGGAGCTGCTGCATGAACAGTAGATGGTGAAGGACGATTCTGAAGTGGCATAACGGTGTTGAGGTCAGAAGGCCCTGATGTCGAACCCTGATGGGCCAACCACTGACTTGGGTGCTTAAGAGTCATGTGTTTTCGCATACTGCTCGTGCTCAAGTTTACTTTGCCCTGGCCTCTGCTCAGCCTGGCATAGCAGATGTTACATATAACCACATTTGGTACTGATGGGCTATCTTTGAAAAATTTCCAGACAATGGATGTTCGTCCTTTAGGTTGTGGTGTAGGAACTGAAGGATGAGTCTGGCCAACACAAACTGTAGACACATTTTGGCCAACTGTTCTTAAAGTTGGGGCAACAGTTGGTACAGTTTGTGCAACAGTTGACACAATTTGGGCTACTGTTGTCACAGCTTGGATTCGGGATAAAGGAGTAAGCCTGGGTGCTTTAGGCGGTGGTACATAACCACTTTCCTCCTCCTGGCTGCTCTGTTGGCTCTGCATGTCAAGTGTCCAGGTTGGATCAGTGGTCTCATCATCCACCCCTCCTCCTCAAAGTCATCTGGATAACGTGACTGGTCAGGCTGGCCAGATGAGATGTGTGTCTCATCATCATCATCATCCTCCACCTCCTGAGACGGTCTATGGCTTTGTTGAAAGGGACGTTCTTCAGGACGAGGTGAATCCAAACGTTGTCCATAGATGGAATGTACGTCTGGTTCAAGTATCTGTTCAGGCAGTGACAAAGAAAGGTCCGGTTGTCTGAATGGCTGATAAGAACCAAATAAATCTTCCGAATGCCCAAGTTCACGGTCTAAATTTTCCTCCGTCTGGCGATGGCTTGAGGAAATAGGAAGATTTTGTGGATTAGATGACCCCGCTTTGTCAGTAGCGGCACTTGAATATGGTGTCAAGGATGATTGTGTGCTGCCAGAACCCGTGGTTGAGGTCTTGTCAGCCATCCAAGATGTTATTTGGTCTTGATCTTCCGCCCTCAAGACACGTTTCGGTTGAGTACTGGGAAATTTAGACAGCAGGAAGGTGGATCGATCAATCCTTGTCTGTCTACTTCTACCAGTGCCTTGTTGTTCACGACTGCTAGGGCCCCGACCTCGTCCCTGTCCCTTTGCAGACTGGTTTTTGGGAATTTGGTGTTTTTGGGACATTGTTGACAAATGCACAGCCACCGAGATGGAGTTAGGTGTTGATGCAGGCGTCACTTACTGGCGGGTTAAGTGTGTGCTACCACTTGGCAGTGAAGCACTACACTATTCCCTGAAAAAATTAGAAAGTGCGCACAGCCACCGAGATGGAGTTTGGTGTTGCTGCAGGCGTCACTTACTGGCGGGTTAAGTGTGTGCTACCACTTGACAGTGAAGCACTACACTATTCCCTGAAAAAATTAGAAAGTGCGCACAGCCACCGAGATGGAGTTTGGTGTTGCTGCAGGCGTCACTTACTGGCGGGTTAAGTGTGTGCTACCACTTGGCAGTGAAGCACTACACTATTCCCTGAAAAAATTAGAAAGTGCGCACAGCCACCGAGATGGAGTTTGGTGTTGCTGCAGGCGTCACTTACTGGCGGGTTAAGTGTGTGCTACCACTTGGCAGTGAAGCACTACACTATTCCCTGAAAAAATTAGAAAGTGCGCACAGCCACCGAGATGGAGTTTGGTGTTGCTGCAGGCGTCACTTACTGGCGGGTTAAGTGTGTGCTACCACTTGGCAGTGAAGCACTACACTATTCCCTGAAAAAATTAGAAAGTGCGCACAGCCACCGAGATGGAGTTTGGTGTTGCTGCAGGCGTCACTTACTGGCGGGTTAAGTGTGTGCTACCACTTGGCAGTGAAGCACTACACTATTCCCTGAAAAAATTAGAAAGTGCGCACAGCCACCGAGATGGAGTTTGGTGTTGCTGCAGGCGTCACTTACTGGCGGGTTAAGTGTGTGCTACCACTTGGCAGTGAAGCACTACACTATTCCCTGAAAAAATTAGAAAGTGCGCACAGCCACCGAGATGGAGTTTGGTGTTGCTGCAGGCGTCACTTACTGGCGGGTTAAGTGTGTGCTACCACTTGGCAGTGAAGCACTACACTATTCCCTGAAAAAATTAGAAAGTGCGCACAGCCACCGAGATGGAGTTTGGTGTTGCTGCAGGCGTCACTTACTGGCGGGTTAAGTGTGTGCTACCACTTGGCAGTGAAGCACTACACTATTCCCTGAAAAAATTAGAAAGTGCGCACAGCCACCGAGATGGAGTTTGGTGTTGCTGCAGGCGTCACTTACTGGCGGGTTAAGTGTGTGCTACCACTTGACAGTGAAGCACTACACTATTCCCTGAAAAAATTAGAAAGTGCGCACAGCCACCGAGATGGAGTTTGGTGTTGCTGCAGGCGTCACTTACTGGCGGGTTAAGTGTGTGCTACCACTTGGCAGTGAAGCACTACACTATTCCCTGAAAAAATTAGAAAGTGCGCACAGCCACCGAGATGGAGTTTGGTGTTGCTGCAGGCGTCACTTACTGGCGGGTTAAGTGTGTGCTACCACTTGACAGTGAAGCACTACACTATTCCCTGAAAAAATTAGAAAGTGCGCACAGCCACCGAGATGGAGTTTGGTGTTGCTGCAGGCGTCACTTACTGGCGGGTTAAGTGTGTGCTACCACTTGACAGTGAAGCACTACACTATTCCCTGAAAAAATTAGAAAGTGCGCACAGCCACCGAGATGGAGTTTGGTGTTGCTGCAGGCGTCACTTACTGGCGGGTTAAGTGTGTGCTACCACTTGGCAGTGAAGCACTACACTATTCCCTGAAAAAATTAGAAAGTGCGCACAGCCACCGAGATGGAGTTTGGTGTTGCTGCAGGCGTCATTTACTGGCGGGTTAAGTGTGTGCTAACACTTGGCAGTGAAGCAGCACACTATTCCCTGAAAAAAATTATTAAGTGCGCACAATTAGTCGCAGAAGTAGGTGGCGTACGTGCTATTTGCAGCTAGGAGAGCAGCAACGCACTGTTCTGCCACAGACAAAATAACGCTGAAGGGGTTTTTAGGACCCAAAATCTATCAGCTGGCAAAAAATTGTAAATAGTACCTCAGCTAAGCCTCTCACTTCAGCTATTAGAACAGCTGAGTGAGTAAGCGAAGCTATGAGGTCGCTCCTGTGAACACTATAAAGGCTGCAGCTCCCTGCTTCCCTGCCTGCCTAAAGTGTCACAGTACACAGTACTCCTCTGTCCTCCTGCTAGCTCTCACAAGAGCTGTTTGGGGTTAATATAAGGAATCTTGAAGTTCCCTACACTCACTGACAATCCCTATGATCTGCTCCAGAATCTACCTCACCCTGTTCTAGCTCAGATCTTCAGAGAAATGTGCTCAAAATGGCGGTGGCAAGGCTTATATACAGCCTTGCCTGTCATCGATGACATAGCCATCACGATGGACAGAAGCCAATCATAGTAATGCCACAAGAAGAGGGCTGTGGCATTACTGAATATGATTGGCTAACATGCTTGTCCATCTTCACAAGTTTGTCTGACCTAACACGCTAGGCTGTCTCGGAAGATTTGTCGGAACATAACAGATTCTGTATTCGCGAGTCCCGAATACAGAATACAGGACTCGGATTCGTAGACTCGCTAGGATTCGCTAGGAGTCGCTACGACTCGCTCGGAATCGCTACTTACAGCGGGTATCCGTGAAGCGGTGCCATTCTCTAAACGATTTGGGGGAGATTCAAGCTACATAGCGATGTGATAGAGCGAGTCTCGCTAGTAAAACTAGGATTCCCATTAAATTGCATTGGACTCGCTACTTTGCGAGTCCTCGCTGGGAAACTCGCCGAGTAGCGAGTCCTGCGAGTCCCTTACTACTCGCCGAGTAACGAGTCCTAGCGAGTAGATTCGCCCATCACTAGTGACCAGCAATTGTAACAGTCTTTAAGCCATAGTTCAAGGGTTCTAGGTAGCCAACAGTTTGCAATATCAATACTTAACTACAAATCGACACATTTCAGAGTGAGTCCCCGCTCCTTCCTCAGGCCTTGGTTGAAGGATCTGGGACATGCTCTGAAACGCGTCGAATAAAGGCACCATTATCCTTCAATGCATTGAGGTCTCTCTTCTTTATACAGCTTGCGCAGATCGAAGAGCACTGTCCATTGGATTTGTAGCTAAGTATTGACATTGCAAACTGTTGGACAATAGGGTGATTAGCTACCTTGACCCCTTGAACTAATTATGGCTTAAAGACTGTTGTAATTGCTGGTCATTCTTAAATGAAGATGGTCAAGATTAATAACAATCATCTGAGCTATGTTTGGCTTGCCCAACAGCACCATCCATTGGATTTATATCAACCGCCACAGCTAACGTGGAGTGTGGATCCGGCTGCGGCTGTACTATATGCGTATACTGGTTACGGGTCCCACAACCAGACCAGGCGAGCAGCCATGAAAGTCTTCATTTTAAATTGTTTTAAAAGATAACACCCTATTTTGCTTTTGTTTCCTCATTTTTAGTTAATACTTTGCTACAATCAAACAAGCACTTAAACGGGTATTCCCAAAATATTAAGTTATCTGAGGAATAGGAGAAGATTTACTGATTGCTGGTGGACTGACCACTTGAACCCTTCGTATTCCCAAATTTACTCAGGTTCTGAAACCCGTGTACCAGGCTCAGCAGAGCCTCATCTTGAATGGGGCGGTGGTGCACATGCTCAATCTCCACTCCGTTCATTGTGTATGGAACTGCTGGAGAAAGGTGAGTGCTGCAATTATGGCAGTTTAAGCAAGTACAACTCTATTTAATTCAAGACAGAATCCTTAATGTTTTGAGAATAACCCTTTTACTGCTCCTAGTGCTCCATGGCTCCAGTAGCATATGGCATTCCATGCGATATTCTAATGACACTTAGCTCAGGCTCTGCTTTGAGCGTGTGTAAAGTGTCATCTACTGTGATTCGATCCTGTGATTGGCTCACAGGTGCGGAGAAGAGGGACAGAGTAATCTCTCCATCTTCTCCGTTGCCAGTCTTGGCAGGTGACAGCCGAGTGCAGTGCGATGTTTTTCATGCACCCATGGACTTGTATGGGTGCGTGTGATCTGAGACTCGCTGCCAAACGTAGCATGCTGCAATTTTTTTCTCATGCCGGTTGGGCATGAGAAAAAAGTATCAGGCTGAAGGCATACTGTGCAAGGGACTCGCGCGAGTGTAATGTGAGGGAAACGCGCATTGCACTTGGACCATTGTTGCCTTATCAGGCAAGGCACACTGGTGCGTGTCCCCCGCACTAAACTTGCATTGCGAGTCAGAAGCGATTGCACACGATTCTGACGCGCGTGAGGGCAATGCAAGTCTATGGGTGCAAGAAAATTTGGCACCCATACACCACATGGTGTGAGTTTGTAGCACCATGCTGGTCAAAGTTATAATGGATAGAATAGCTAGCTCAGGTTTAATAGTCTCCCGCTGCTACTTCTGGGGCTATTAAGCCTATTAAGCTAATTACATATCCACTGTACCGTCATACAAACAGCCAATCACAGGAGCTCACACTGTATGGGAGCCTCTGTGATTGGCTGTTGTAATCAGACTGGATTTTCCCAATCTGGACAGTGATTCTGTTTGCTTGCCTAACAGTATAGCAAGCAAGTATAGCAGTATAGCAGCCGCGGTCACAGCACAGTTAACTCCCTGCTTACCGGCACTGCAGTGATCGGTAAGCAGGGAGTTAAATCCTGCCGCTTATGAATGAGTCAGCTCATTCATAAGCCGCTGTGATGTCGGCAATGCTTAGCGTTGCTATAGTAACCGATAATTTGGTTACTATAGCAACGGGGCCAGCAATGACATCACCGCTAGGGATGAGCGAGTACTGCAAGAATCGGAATCGGACTCGCTATACCCGCAACGAATAGGTCCCGGTACTCGGTACTTGTTGCGAGTATAGCGAGTCCTATGGCAGTGAATGGGCGGGGCGAGTACTTTCGCAGTGTATCTATATATACACTGCGAAAGTGCACTAAAAGTGGATAAAAGGTGTTAAAAAATAAAAAAATATCATACTCACTATCTGACGCCTGCACTGGGACCGGCAATGAAGACATCCGATCAATGACAAGAACCTGTGAATCTGACAGCCAATCAGATGGCTGGTAGTGATCTGGCCAATCAGATGGCCAGACGTCACAAACCACCTGATCGCTGCCAGCCACATGATTGGCCAGATTGCCAGGTCTTGGACGTGCATCAATGACCTGGCAATCTGGCCAATCAGGTGGCTGGTAGCGATCACATGGTTTGTCTTCTTTGCCGGTCCTGGTGCAGGCGTCGGATAGGTGAGTATAATATTTTTTTATTTTTTAACAACTTTTATTCACTTTTAGTGCACTTTCGTAGTGCATATATAGATACACTGCGAAAGTTAAAGAACTACTCGCTACTCCCGAGTAATCACAAGAAACTTGGGGATATCGTTACTATTCGGCGAGTACCGAATAGTAACGATTCTATTCGCCCATCCCTAGTCACCGCTTAATGCTCACAGCCTCACTGACTCATCACACAGCACAGGGAGCACACTTCCGCCCCCTGCAGTGTGATGAAGCAGTGCTGAATCAGTTCAACAAAAAGAAGGAAGACTGAAGAGAGAATAAAGAAGAGAGAAGACCTGGATCGTTGGAGGGATGCGTGGTGGTAATAAAGATGGAGTCCATAATGGTGTCTGTCTCTTTATTTTTAATAAATAATTTTTTCTCTGTGTGGTGTCTTTTTTTAAACCTTTATTGGAGATTCTTAATGGCCGGGTCAAATTTGGCCTGACATTAAGAATCTCAGGCTTAATACCAGCTGAAAAAACAAAGCAGGTATTAACCCCTTTATTACCCAGCATGCCACCACCACCAGGGCCACTGGAAGAGCCCAGTAAGGTGCCTGAAAATATCGCTTATTATTAATGCGCCATTTTCAGGGGTGGCTGCAGGCTGCTATTCATTAGTGGGGGGGAACCTATAAAAATGGGCCCTCACCTCACTGAGAATACCAGCCCTCAGCTGCCTAGTTTTACCTTGTCTGGCATTGAAAATAGGAGGGATCCCAGGCATTTTTTTGCCAGCCAAGGGGAAATTAGGCAGCTAAGGGTGGCAGCTCGCAGTTTGCCTGCTTTCATTGGGCTAGACTTAAAAATGCTGCGAAGCCCCACACATTTTTTTTTAAATAATTATTAATTTAACACCCTATAACGCCAGGTTGGTTGCCATACACTAATGTGTATGGCAACCAAGCAGATTCACTGTCCAGGTTGAGGAAATCCAGTCTGATTACAACAGCCAATCACAGAGGCTCTCACAGAGTGTGGACTACTGTGATTGGCTGTTTGTTTGACAGTGCAGTGAATATGCAATTAGCTTAATTTGCGGCTCTGGAAGTAGCAGCGGGAGACTATTACACCTGATCTAGCTATTCTATCACCTTATACAGCATGATAAAGACCATGTTAAAAGCGCATTGCACACAGACGACACTTGCACCACAGTCATACCACATTCATCACTCTGGCACCATACTCGCACCACACTCGGACCACACTCGCACCACACTCACACTTCCACACACACAGCACTCGCATCACTGTCGTGCATCAAAATCGCTCAGTTTTTGATCCATGAGAGTGTGCCTCCAGCCTCAGATGAACACTACTTCAAGCTGGAAACACACTGTCAGTGTTATATACGAGTCACTTGGACGAGTGTCGGGTCATTACCCTGAACAACCTCTCCCTGTCAGCAACCCCACACTCCCGTCCTGACAGGGAGAGATTGTTCAGGGTTAATGATCACACACTCGTCCGAGTGACTGGTATATCATACAGACAGTGTGTTTCCAGCCTCATTGGTTAACAATGCTGTGAAAGCAATACAAAAAAATATTGAACGAGGCTTAACTATTATTTGCTGGGTTTTCCATACATGCAGTTTTTATTAAAAAAAAAAAACAAAAAAAACAAACATCCTAGAATGTTATAAAATAAAGAAGAAGTGAAACTCGCCATCCTGTTCCCTCACTGTTCTGGTTCCAACAGTTCCTAGTTCCTGGCTGGTTTCTGTCTGCCTATGGCAGTGGTTGTCTTGGAGCTGTGTATGGGGTTGTTATGATGTTGGAATACTGCCCTGCGACCTAGCTTCTGATGGGTGGGGATCATGCTCTGCTTCAGTATGTCATAATTCATGTTGGCATTAATGGTTCCGTCTATGAACTGTGGCTCCCGACAGCTGGCAGCACCCATATAGCCCAAAACCATGACAGTCCCATCACCATGCTTGAATGTAGGTAGGACACACATCTTTGTAGTCTTCACCTGGTTGTCACCACACACACCTGACACCATCTGAACCAAATAAGTTTATCTTGCTCTCATCAGACCACAGGACATGGTTCCAGTAATCCATGTCCTTAGTCTGCTTGTCGTCAACAAACTATTTGTTGGCTTTTTCGTGCATCATCTGTAAAAGAGACTTCCATATGGGATGACAGGCAGCAAGACCAATTTGGTGCAGTGTGTGGTGTATGGTCCAAGCCAGGGGTGGGGAGCCTCTGGCCCCAGGGCCGCATGAGGCCCTCGATGACTTTTTCTGTGGCCCTTGGGCAGATTCCTGGGGACTGGAGTGCTTAGGCTGGCAGACATGTTTTGCTAACTGCCTGCCTGTGAAATCCAACTTCTCAGTGCTTCTTGCTCTGCCTGCAGACAAGCTTTTTTTGCTTCTTGCTCTGCTTGTCTCAGGTTTAGTTGCATCTCTTGTGCAGCGAAATAGGACTTCACTTTTGCCGCCTCAGCTTCGGCACAAGCGACAGCAGCAAGCTCTTTTATTGAAGACTTATTTGATTCTGCTCGTGACCTCGTCTTGAGTGAAGATGCCCGGCTTGCAAACATTGTGTGCTTAGCTGCGTACTGCTAGTTACTTCAGTGCGGACCAGAGTCTATGTATAAACGGACTTCAGCATGGCAGGAATTGTGTTGCGCTTGCTGGGGGACTGCACTCCTGTTCCTAGCGACTGTATGGTGGCTGCTGTAATACCTGTATGTGGTGCAGTCTGGGTGGTAGTGGCTCCGTAAAGTCCGATCAATTATCACTTGTGACTAATCAATCTGTTTTACTGTTCTGCCTTCTTTCGCATATATGTGATGCGAATTCTAGCATACAGCTAAACCTTCTCTGTATCCCAAATAAACAAACTGTTGGTTGTGTAGTCGATTTTTTATTGTTCAACAGAGAGAAATGATGGGATGATTCAATCATGTGATGTAATATGATGGTTCATCAATCATTGTGTGATATGCGGTAAAACTATAAGAATACAGATAATATACATCAGTGCTAAACATATCACATATCACATAAACAACAATAGTGATAATACACAGCAGATATAATACATGAGCAGTGTATAAACATCATATATATATCCTCACAAAGCTATGACAGTGTACAGCATAGAAAACATAAATAGACACTGGGTACACATTTAAACAGCCCTGAGAGTGTACAGCACTCTAAAATGGAAGCTTGAGGAGAAAAACATATCTCTTACATACAAATCCCTATGTAAAATGACTGCTATACAATCCTAACAAGGCTCTAGTATTAGCATTCCTACAGGAGTAAGACTCTCACTGAACTGATGTGGGAAAGGGAGTTGGGATTTCACATGAGCGAAAAGCCTGTGGGAGTGAGAGAACCCGTAGTTCCCTGCATAAATCCTATCTGATAGTGATCTGAAAACGGTTGCTGAACTCACACTGAGGGAGAGGGGCTGGCCTGAAGGGCCCAGTGTTCTTAAAAGTGCTAAATCTATTTAAACACATAACAAGATAACATATGTCTCACAGGCTTTGACAAGTGTCAAACTAGAGCTGCTTTCTCTTAAGGTACCGTTACACAGAGATATATTGCTTGCAACTCACTGGTTGCAGTGAAATCATGGACACATTGTTCCATTTGTACACGGCAACAAAATGGAACAATGTGTCCATGATTTCACTGCAACCAGTGAGTTGCAAGCAATATATTTCTGTGTGTAACGGTATCTTTAAGGTACCGTCACACATTTCAACATCGTTTCCGACACCATTCAAAAGTGACGTCAGGAACGATGTTGAAACAACATCGTTATTGCGTCGTAGCGTGTAAACTCACGATTCAACAACGATAGTTGTTCAAGTCAGATTTAACAGGTTTTCCTACATGAAGGAAAACCTGTCAACTTCAACAACCGGCGGGATCGTTCAGTATGATACCGCAATAGCGATCCCGCCTATTCACTGCATTGCAGCGGATTGCTTGCTGGGTTGATCCCAGCCCAGCGAGCGATTGCGCCGCCAACATCGCAGCACTGTCACCGGCAACATCTTGCTGTGTGACAGCTAGGCTGCAATGTCGGAAGCGAGCGCGCACCCGCGGCATCGCATCCGACATCGCAGCCGATGTTGGAAGGTGTAACGGGGCCTTTACTGAGCCTGAATAAGCAGAAAATACACTATATAGCTCAAAAAGGTCTACAGTCATAGGACTTTGGATTCACTGTGATTCGAATCTGAACAATATCGATGCATTCTAATTCTATACGTTCAGCTATACATGTCCTGGTCCTGCCTGTTTTGAGGTTACACATTGTGTCTTTTCACCATATGTGCATAACCTTATTCATGACTGTTCCGTTTTTCTTAGCAAGTTCTCTAAAAATGACAGACGTAGTGTGTGATTTACAGCACAAAGGGTGTTCATATTGTCTCACAGCTCCATTAGTACATTATTAATACAAGATTATTTTCTGCCCACATTGTTATTTTTATTCTATGTTCATGGACTGAGATTTTATATTCCAATATTTTAGCATTTGTGAGGATTTATGAGAGACTTTTATTACATTGGTACATTCTCTTAATCGAAAAGGCAAGGAAAAAATAAAAAGGATCACCTTCCGAACGAGGTTCCCACACATGAAGAATATACATTGCATCAAAAAAGAGAGTACACCCCTCACATTTTTGTAAATATTTTACTATATCTTTTCATGGGACAACACTATAGATATTGCAAAGGTCTCCCTGAGATCAGTGAATACTTTGCAATCTTGGTCTACTAGGCCTTGCTCCCACCTAGCCAGAATCCTACTCCACACTGATGAGGGGCAACACCCCGAAACAGCTGTATGTGGATGGATACCTGGCCTTGGTATTCCCTTGTCATATCTGTAAACTTGTAAAAGAGTTGGATATTGACTTAAAGGGCCACTTCATTTGGTGGTTATGGTGTTCTCCGCAAGGAGCCACCCCTTGGCTGGGTCCTTCCCTGGAGGGATATATGGCTAGTCCTGTGTTTGAGACTCCTAACCGAGGCTCCACAGACTCTATTTGCATATTCATATTTCCCAGGGGGCAATGTGCCTAGGAATTCACTGTGTTTGAGAGCTTTAGCCAGCTGCCCACAGTGTTTTCTTGGACTGGTCTCCCTGAGATCAGTGAGAGCTTTGTGATGTTGGTCTACTAGGCCTTGCTCCCACCTAGCCAGAATCCTACTCCACACTGATGAGGGGCAACACCCCGAAACAGCTGTATGTGGATGGATACCTGGCCTTGGTATTCCCTTGTCATATCTGTAAACTTGTAAAAGAGTTGGATATTGACTTAAAGGGCAACTTCATTTGGTGGTTATGGTGTTCTCCGCAAGGAGCCACCCCTTGGCTGGGTCCTTCCCTGGAGGGATATATGGCTAGTCCTGTGTTTGAGACTCCTAACCGAGGCTCCACAGACTCTATTTGCATATTCATATTTCCCAGGGGGCAATGTGCCTAGGAATTCACTGTGTTTGAGCGCTTTAGCCAGCTGCCCGCAGTGTTTTCTTGGACTGGTCTCCCTGAGATCAGTGAATACTTTGCAATCTTGGTCTACTAGGCCTTGCTCCCACCTAGCCAGAATCCTACTCCACACTGATGAGGGGCAACACCCCGAAACAGCTGTATGTGGATGGATACCTGGCCTTGGTATTCCCTTGTCATATCTGTAAACTTGTAAAAGAGTTGGATATTGACTTAAAGGGCCACTTCATTTGGTGGTTATGGTGTTCTCCGCAAGGAGCCACCCCTTGGCTGGGCCCTTCCCTGGAGGGATATATGGCTAGTCCTGTGTTTGAGACTCCTAACCGAGGCTCCACAGACTCTATTTGCATATTCATATTTCCCAGGGGGCAATGTGCCTAGGAATTCACTGTGTTTGAGCGCTTTAGCCAGCTGCCCACAGTGTTTTCTTGGACTGGTCTCCCTGAGATCAGTGAATACTTTGCAATCTTGGTTTACTAGGCCTTGCTCCCACCTAGCCAGAATCCTACTCCCCACTGATGAGGGCAACACCCCGAAACAGCTGTATGTGGATGGATACCTGGCCTTGGTATTCCCTTGTCATATCTGTAAACTTGTAAAAGAGTTGGATATTGACTTAAAGGGCCACTTCATTTGGTGATTATGGTGTTCTCCGCAAGGAGCCACCCCTTGGCTGGGTCCTTCCCTGGAGGGATATATGGCTAGTTCTGTGTTTGAGACTCCTAACCGAGGCTCCACAGACTCTATTTGCATATTCATATTTCCCAGGGGGCAATGTGCCTAGGAATTCACTGTGTTTGAGCGCTTTAGCCAGCTGCCCGCAGTGTTTTCTTGGACTGGTCTCCCTGAGATCAGTGAATACTTTGCAATCTTGGTCTACTAGGCCTTGCTCCCACCTAGCCAGAATCCTACTCCACACTGATGAGGGGCAACACCCCAAAACAGCTGTATGTGGATGGATACCTGGCCTTGGTATTCCCTTGTCATATCTGTAAACTTGTAAAAGAGTTGGATATTGACTTAAAGGGCCACTTCATTTGGTGGTTATGGTGTTCTCCGCAAGGAGCCACCCTTGGCTGGGCCCTTCCCTGGAGGGATATATGGCTAGTCCTGTGTTTGAGACTCCTAACCGAGGCTCCACAGACTCTATTTGCATATTCATATTTCCCAGGGGGCAATGTGCCTAGGAATTCACTGTGTTTGAGCGCTTTAGCCAGCTGCCCACAGTGTTTTCTTGGACTGGTCTCCCTGAGATCAGTGAATACTTTGCAATCTTGGTTTACTAGGCCTTGCTCCCACCTAGCCAGAATCCTACTCCCCACTGATGAGGGGCAACACCCCGAAACAGCTGTATGTGGATGGATACCTGGCCTTGGTATTCCCTTGTCATATCTGTAAACTTGTAAAAGAGTTGGATATTGACTTAAAGGGCCACTTCATTTGGGGATTATGGTGTTCTCCGCAAGGAGCCACCCCTTGGCTGGGTCCTTCCCTGGAGGGATATATGGCTAGTTCTGTGTTTGAGACTCCTAACCGAGGCTCCACAGACTCTATTTGCATAACACTATAGATATGACAGTTTGATACATTGTAGTCAGTGTACAGCTTGTATAACAGTGTAGATTTGATGCCCTCTAAATTACTCAACACAGACATTAATCTTTAAAGCACTGGCAAAAAAAAGTGAGTACACCCCTAAATGAAAATAGCCAAATTGTGCACAATTAGCCATTTTCCGTCTCCGATATCATGGGGCACATTAGTGTTACAAGGTCTCAGGGTTGAACGGAGCAGGATCTGAGCATGAACACTTCCACTCTAACCTGTTCTCTAGGTTCCATACTTGTATCTAGTTAGTGCTGGGTATCCCATTGGTAGGATCACCAGTAAACAGCAAGTTTTCTTCTATTCTATGGGTAGAGGATAACTTGTTTCCTTGGAAACTAACCTACTGAACATTTTTTCAGCAATATTGGTGGCTTGCTTTACTTTTGAATTGCTTGCACAGCTTTCTATGAATTGCAGCAACACTATAAGAACTGGATACACAAGCAGCAGCAGCTTCCAGCTATGTGGCCCTCTCTGGCCTCACCTCACACACAATCTACAAATTCATCTACCTGACATAGCTGCTGGAGAGAATGTAAATTGGGTATCAGAGTAAAATGGGCGTACTCTGAGAATTCTAGCGTTTCATATATTCTGGTTTGTTTCACACATTACTTTACTCGTTTCCATATGCGCGTGTAGTTTTGATGTTTTGCTGCCTTCGTTCTCAATTTACACTGTGCACATGCCAATAGTAACAAGGAAAACCATTGCATGAGCAGCTGAGTCCAAACTTTTGATCGATACCCAGACCTGTGGCCCTGGTGGTCAACTAAAAAGGGGTAGTTGGAATGGGAATAAAAGTTTATAAGTTTATTGTGACGCCACCTGTGGTATCTGGTGACAGCACCAGCGCTGCGTGGGGCCTCCAGGGATGATGGATGAGCAGCTAGGTGGTGAAGCTCCCCACAGGCGGAGCTGGATCCCCGGGAGGTTTGGTGATGATGATGAGGAATGGAGCAGGGATTTGGCCGGGCTGTTGAATATTGGGACAGTCTCTGTGGATGGCAGGGGCGTGGGTAAGGAACATACACACAACTGGCTGTTTCTTTACCTTTTACTGGTGGAATTGCAGGTAAATGTCCAGGGCATTGCCGGGTGTTCAGGATTCCCTTCTGGGTCTCCACAGCGAGTGGGTATAAGGCCTCCTTGTCTCTTTTCCCGTGTGTGTGAAGCCCCTGCCCCATGTGAAACTTGGCTGGCCTCCTCTGCTCTCTGATTACCTGTGCTGTCATCGGGAAACCCTCTATGGACTACCGCTATTCCTCTCTCCGCGGTGCCTGGCTCCCTGATTAGTGACTGTGCAGATGCCCGGAAGACTGAAGTCTTCACGGTAGAACAGTATTCTCTACTGGACGAGGTGTTCTCCAGTAGACTCAGACTCCGGTGTCCAGTGTGCTGTTTGGGTGAATCTAACGCTGGCTCCTCAGTTCCCACTCTGTTCTCTCTTTTCTCCTCGCCTTCCGACCCTACTCTTGGGCCCTGCAGGGCTACTTCAAAGGTTGTTCAGGGTCCCTGGCTTGGGCCTAGCGCAGCACCGACCACCAGAACAACTTCGCAGCTCTTGTAGGGACAGCACACTATCTCTAACTCCACCCCCAGCACCAGTATTTATAGGGGATCTTGCCTAAGGGCAGCAAGTTGAGCTCCCCCTACTGTGCTGGGGTGGAAGATGTTGTTTGCATCTGTGTACCCACTGTGGAAACCCATCCGTGTTGTAGGTAAGTCTGTGGTTACCTGTGTGAGCAGGGCGCCACATGAGTACTCCACTAATACTCTGGCAAATACTCCATTGAGACTCGTGTGTGAATTTATCCACTGAGAGATAAATGGACAATGTATTATATGGACATTTACCGTGTTTCCCCGAAAGTAAGACCCTGTCTTACATTTTTTTGGGGGCCACTGTCTTACTTTCGGGGGGGTCTTATATTGGCAGCCCCAGCCTACTCACATAGACACACACACCGTATATACCCATGTATAAGCCGAGGTGGGAAATACAGCAGACCGCCACCCCAGTATACAGCCCCCAGCACAGGTATACGGCCCCCAGCAGTGTGGTATACAGCCCAGCAGTGTGGTATACAGCCCAGCAGTGTGGTATACAGGGTATACAGCCCAGCAGTGTGGTATACAGCCCAGCACTGTGGTATACAGCCCAGCAGTGTGGTATACAGCCCAGCAGTGTGGTATACAGGGTATACAGCCCAGCAGTGTGGTATACAGCCCAGCAGTGTGGTATACAGCCCAGCAGTGTGCTACACAGGGTATACAGGCCCCAGCAGTGTGGATACAGCCCCAGCAGTGTGGCATACAGGCCCCCTTCTGCTGGCACACTGCACCCGAACAGTGTTCTGGCCCCCCCCCCCCCCCCCCGCTGCTACTCACATCTTACCCTCCAGGGTCTTCTTGCAGCAGCCAGCGCGTCGGTCCTCCGTTCCCGTCTTCAGCTGTCTCCCGGATCATGTGACCCGTCGCACCGCATGACGTCATCGCTAGTGCGACCGGCCGGTCACATGATCCGGGAGACAGCTGAAGACGGGAACAAAGGAGCGACGCGCTGGCTGCTGCAAGAAGACCCTGGAGGGGAAGATGTGAGTAGCAGCAGGGGGGCCTTACATTAGCCCCCCCCCTCTCCCGGTTGTAAGGCCTTATATTCGGGGGAGGCCTTACATTAGCAGGCCCCCCCTTTACCCCTAGGCGGCCTTACAATCGGGGGGGGCTTACTTTCGGGGAAACACGGTATGTTATTTTGACACTAAAGGAAGCCTCATGTTAATGCTATGGAGCATGGTTTATGAAGACTGGAATAAAACTATTGAACTTTTAAATAGCAAATGTTCCTATGTGCCTAAATTCGGCTGCTCAGTGAGTGTTCCCCAGAGCTTAAAGTGAGCACATTGTCACAGCAGATAATGTAAGGTCATGCACTTGGGCAGAAAAAATAAAATGTATAATGATGTACTTAAAGGGAACCAACCACCCCAAATGACCCCCCCGGACTGTTAATATGTGTCCCTACACCCAGCACACACATTTGGGGCAATCGTTTTTGCTAAAAAAAACTGTTTAGTAGAAGCTAAGATACATGTTTATAAAGTTTAATAAATCGAGACGGATGGGTGTTACCTCGCTTTGTCCACGTGCAGTGCTCGTGCCTGTGATCCTCCTCTCCCCCCTCCCCTCTCACTTTCTAAGAGCCTGGCCGCGTCATGAAAGGGGCGTGACTAAATCGCGGCGAGCCCCACCCCCTTTCATGACGCGATTTAGCCCCGCCCCTTTCATGACGCGGCCAGGCTCTTAGAAAGTGAGAGGGGAGGGGGGAGAGGAGGATCACAGGCACGAGCACTGCACGTGGACAAAGCTAGGTAACACCCATCCGTCTCGATTTATTACACTTTATAAACATGTATCTTAGCTTCTACTAAACAGTTTTTTTTAGCAAAAACTATTGCCCCAAATGTGTGTGCTGGGTGTAGGGACACATATTAACAGTCCGGGGGGTCATTTGGGGTGGTTGGTTCCCTTTAACTGTAGCACACTGGATAAAACTGTCACTGAAAAAGACCTGGGTGTATGGGTGGACAGTAAACTCAAGTTTAGAGACCAATGTCAGGCAGCTGCTGCAAAGGCAAATAAAATAATGGGATGCATTAAAAGAGGCATAGATGCTCATGAGGAGAACATAATTTTACCTCTATACAAGTCACTAGTGCGACCACACTTAGAATACGGTGTACAATTCTGGTCTCCGGTGTATAAGAAAGACATTGCTGAACTAGAGCGGGTCCAGAGAAGAGCGACAAAAGTCATTAGAGGACTAAGGGGTCTGCAATACCAAGACAGGTTATTAAACTTGGGGTTATTTAGGTTGGAAAAACGAAGGCTTAGGGGTGATCTTATAATAATGTATAAATATACGAGGAGACAGTACAGGTAACTTGCTATGATCTTTTTACACCTAGGCTGAGACAGGGACAAAGGGGCATCCTCTACGTCTGGAGAAAAGAAGGTTTAATCATAATCACAGATGTGGATTCTTTACTGTAAGAGCAGTGAGACTATGGAACTCTCTGCCACATGATGTTGTAATGAGTGAGTCACTACTAACATTTAAGAAGGGCCTGGATGCCTTTCTTGAAAACTATAATATTATCAGTTATACATACTAGATTCTTTGATAGGGCGTTGATCCAGGGAATTAGTCTGATTGCCATATCTGGAGTCAGGAAGGAATTTTTTCCCCCAATGTGGAGCTTAGTGTTGCCACATAGGTTTTTTTTGCCTTCCTCTGGATCAACATGTTAGGCTATGGGTAGAACTAGATGGACTTATAGTCTACCTTCAAATTTGTAAACTATGAAACTATGAAAGGGGTCTCTCAGCTTGCCAGGGCTCTGAGCAACTGCGGTGCCACGCCGGAGATTGTGTGGATCACCCTTACTCACTCCCCATGCCTTCTTTTGTTGTGTGGTGTCTGTGTAAAGCAGTGCCAAGCGGATCTTACATTGGATGCAGAACATCACATTTTGGCAGAAGTGACTGGACCGTACCGTGTGACATCAACGTTTTAGAGACATCAGGGTGGGGCTGTGAGGTGCGGTTCATCACACCAACATACACTAAATACATTTGATGTAGTAAAAATGCAGGGATATATTTTTTACTACATTTTAATGCAATGCCCAAATCTGGCTTTTCTTGACAAATGTGTTCAATTCATAGGTTTGAAAGATGCAACTATTCATTATATGATAACTTATCTACAACATTAATAGCTCAGGAGTGGGACCATATTGGAGAACTATCTCAGAAGCTGCTCACCAGATGGTACGTGGACTATGATACGGCTGACAAACCGCAGTTCACTTTTTGCCAGATGGTGGGTGGCAAGTCAATGCAACCATGGCTAACGATGCCTGCTACTGCAAAATGGGGTGCAAATTGTGGTGTTACAGATTTAGATCATACATTTATTTTACCTTATAGATAACTGCTCCAGACGTATAAAGAATATGTTCAACCCTTTTCTGTCTAGGTGTAAGTCTCTTCTGGTAACTACAGTGGACTGTTGAAACTTGTCACCTTGGGAGTGCAAAGATGATTGATATTATTGACATCGTATAGCAGGTGCAGAGCACAAAGTAGATAACACTTCATTTTAGTACAAGGACACCTGGGTATACAAATACGACAGGTGTAAAGTGGAATGACAAGATTCGAAAGAGTGTAAAAACAGCCTAAACCAAGTTAGGTAATCCATGTTCCTCCTTTTTTAATTGACATCATTGACCTTTTTGAGGTCACTTCAATCATTTGGCTGCCAACCTGGCTACATGCTATGGGACCATGGTTATTAGGACCATGCTCCTGATGCCTCATACCTGGGCTTGTGTGTACACTGTCATCTTTTAATCATAAAGAATATAGAAGACTTGACACTTTTTAAATTAGTGCTGCACTGTGCTTGGATCAACTCTATTGCTGGCTATACGTTAATGGAATCCCTAAGTACTAGAATTCCCCGTAAGGAAGGAGTTTAAAGAGTTGAAAAGTTTCTTGATTGTACAAAATGTTGACTGTAACATTTCTATTTCTTTATGTAAATTTAGAATTAAAAATTTTTGATTGGTATCCTTAACCTTAGGTATGTTATATTGACGACATTTTGATCACATGGGATGACCATTCACACTTTTAGGACTTATTTTGACTTTTAAGAGCTTATTTTAAATGAAAAGGGGCGTTAACAGTGCGAGACATGTAGATGAAGAGAGCAGACTGTCGGTCATTACATGTCTAACACCGGTAATACCTCTTTTCATTAAAAATAATCTATGGAGGCAGATTGACTAGACCATAGATTTTTAACAGATAGTATCAAGAAAAACATGGATTATTCTGGAATAAGATATCATATCGCAGATATCAAGGTATCATTTTATTCAGGTTCCTTTGACCTGCATGCCCATATAGACGAATTAGGAGGGTTCATCCTACTAGCAGATTCCCTTTAAGCATGACATTTGCTTTAAAATGGTGAGAACCAAAAGTTTAATTTTTGGATGTTCAGGTTTCTGTTAGAAATGAAATGTAATTAGTTCATATATTTCAACAGTTATCAACCAGGAAATATTAACAAATATTTTTTATATGCCACATCCAGAACCCCCCTGAATAGTGACATCCACCTCCTATCTTACCCCACAGTAGTGAAACCAGAAGCCCCCATTATTGGCTTAATGACAGCCAAAGCTTTTCCAGAGAAATCACATAAATTGAGTATACATGCATATCAGGGTTCTCACTTTACCCTTATTCAGTATTCTTGCATCAAGAACTTCCACCACGCTCCAGTTTCAATCACCTCCTCTATCTGGCAGTACTATCCTATCTCTAGCTTAGCACTTACTTAATTTATCTATCCAACCACAAGGCAAGTATATGTGCATTTAGGTCTACTCTTCAATTTGGGCTACTAATAAAAGTAATCATGGAGACCTGCTTTTCAAAGAAGTTAATGCATCAAACAGCCAGCCAGCCATGAGCTACACATCAAGATCCCATGAGCCACACAGTTGTGGCCAAAAGTATTGACACCCCTGCAATTCTGTCAGATAATACTCAGTTTCTTCCTGAAAATAATTGCAATCACAAATTCTTTGGTATTATTATCTTCATTTAATTTATCTTCAATGAAAAAACACAAAAAGAATTGTCCTAAAGCCAAATTGGATATAATTCCACACCAAACATAAAAAAGGGGGTGGACAAAAGTATTGGCACTGTTAGAAAAATCATGTGATGCTTCTCTAATTTGTGTAATTAACAGCACCTGTAACTTACCTGTGGCACCTAACAGGTGTTGGCAATAACTAAATCACACTTGCAGCCAGTTGACATGGATTAAAGTTGACTCAACCTCTGTCCTGTGTCCTTGTGTGTACCACATTGAGCATGGAGAAAAGAAAGAAGACCAAAGAACTGTCTGAGGACTTGAGAAACCAAATTGTGAGGAAGCATGAGCAATCTCAAGGCTACAAGTCCATCTCCAAACACCTGAATGTTCCTGTGTCTACCGTGCGCAGTGTCATCAAGAAGTTTAAAGCCCATGGCACTGTGGCTAACCTCCCTAGATGTGGAAGGAAAAGAAAAATTGATGAGAGATTTCAACGCAAGATTGTGCGGATGGTGGATAAAGAACCTCGACTAACATCCAAACAAGTTCAAGCTGCCCTGCAGGGTACAACAGTGTCAACCCGTACTATCCGTCGGCGTCTGAATGAAAAGGGACTGTATGGTAGGATACCCAGGAAGACCCCACTTCTTACCCCGAGACATAAAAAAGCCAAACTGGAGTTTGCCAAAACTTACCTATTAAAAAAGTACCTCTACAAAAGTAGAGCTTTTTTGGCAAAGGCATCAACATTGAGTTTACAGGAAAAAAAAAGAGGCATTCAAAAAAAAGAACACGGTCCTTACAGTCAAACATGGCAGAGGTTCCCTGATGTTTTGGGGTTGCTTTGCCACCTCTGGCACTGGACTGCTTGACTGTGTGCATGGCATTACGAAGTCTGAAGACTACCAACAAATTTTGCAGAATAATGTAGGGCTCAGTATGAGAAAGCTGGGTCTCCCTCAGAGGTCATGGGTCTTCCTGCAGGACAATGACCCAAAATACACTTCAAAAAGCACTAGAAAATGGTTTGAGAGAAAGCACTGGAGACTTCTAAGGTGGCCAGCAATGAGTCCAGACCTGAATCCCATAGAACACCTGTGGAGAGATCTAAAAATGGCAGTTTGGAGAAGACACCCTCCAAATATCAGGGACCTGGAGCAGTTTGCCAAAGAAGAATGGTCTAAAATTCCAGCAGAGCAGTGTAAGAAACTCATTGATGGTTACCGTAAGCGGTTGATCACAGTTATTTTGGCTAAAGGTTGTGCAACCAAGTATTAGGCTGAGGCTGCCAATACTTTTGTCTGGCCCATTTTTGGAGTTTTGTGTGAAATGATCAATGTTTTGCTTTTTGCTTCATTCTCTTTTGTGTTTTTTTCATTGAAGACTAATTAAATGAAGATAATAATACCAAAGAATTTGTGATTGCAATCATTTTCAGGAAGAAACTGAGTATTGCAGAATTGCAGGGGTGTCAATACTTTTGTCCACAACTGTATGTGGCTTTCAAACCAGAGGTTGGGGATCCATGCCCTAAAAGGGCCGTCACACGCGTCAATATCGTATGCAATATCACTGCTGCACGTGACGTTGCAGCGATATTGACGCATGTGACATGGCGCATCAACCAGCGATAAATCGCTGGTTGAACGGTCACCAGGTTTTCAGACTGGACCGAAAACCTGGCAATGGTCGCCCGTTGTACATGCAGCATCACTGCGTGTGACACCGGGACGCGCGATCAGCCAGCTCCAAGCGCCTCTCAGGAAGCGCTGGGAGCTGGTATCCATGGTAAACTGCGGGTAACTAGGCAGTGCGCACTGCCTAGATACCCGATGTTTACCTTGGTTACCAGCCTTCTCCGCTCACCGGCTGATATCCAAGGTACACAGCGGGTAATTAGGGACCCTAGTTACTCGCTGTTTACCTTGGATACCAGCCGGTGAGTGGAGAAGGCTGGTAACCAAGGTATACATTGGGTATCTAGGCAGCGCACGCTGCCTAGTTACCCGCAGTTTACTCATAGATACCAGCCTGCAGACATTGTGGAAACAATATTTAAATCATTTCCACGATGTCGCTGGTCCAATGATCGCTGGTGAGTCTGCCTGTGTGACAGCTCACCAGCGATCAGCCGTCAATGTCGCCAGCGATCAGATCGCTGACGACATTGACGTGTGTGACGCCGGCTTAAGAGTTGTACCCTGTCTCTCCTTCTGTTTACTGTTATGAACATTTAACACTCACACAAACAGGAAATGGAAAAAGTGGAATGTATGGCTGCATCAAACTGGTCCCTGTACAGACTAAAGACCCTAGCCACACAACTAACATCATCACTTTGGACCAGCTCCCTAAATGGCCATCAAAGGATTTGTTTTACCACCTGAGGGTCAAGAGGGGAGGCTACAAAGCACTGCCTACAAGGCAAGGCTAATGAGTGCAATGACAAACAGCATGAGCTAAAGTGAAACAGGTACAAATACGATGAAAGCATAAAGGGGCTGGAAGGAAACACAGACAACAGCAGACACTTCACTGGTGTTTTCTTCCAAAAAAAAATCTAAATATTTAGAGCTGGAAATCCCAGTAACAGGTCCACATAGAACTATAGCCAGCAAGGAAATGCAGTGAAGGGAGAACATATATATCCCCAAACAGGCTGTGATAGGACAAATCAAAACAGAATATTGAAAGCACCCGTGGAGGATAAAGACCAAAATAAACGAAGTAATTGTAACAATCAACATTAGGATAGTGAGGAAAGGGACCACAGACCAGCAGAAACAGGAATCGACCACGGAGCAAGAGGTCACTGAATCGAAAAAAGGTATGACACGTATTCTTCCCTTCTTGTAACTTTACTGTAATGACAATTAATAAGCTGCATTGGCATCTCTCTTCTCTCCCCTCATTTTCTACCCTATAAAAGAAACCAACCAACAAGATTTTAAGTTTTAGAGTAAAGGAAGTGCCATACAGGCTCTAGGATGGTGAATGAAATCATACCTTCATTTTTCTGATTGTATGATTAGATTATAAATGTGAGTTTATTTGAGTATATAACTTTTTTTGCTACTCATAAAAACAACGTGCACCTCATAATGGGCGCAGCGATCCAGTAAGGATCCTATCCCAGCCTATGTGGTTCCATAACAACTAAAAATTCTACCTATGAATAATAATAATTAGCAATGTATGGTTATAGCCCATAGAGCTGCCCTTGGTGAATTTTTGAAATTATGTTCCTTCTTTTGCTAATTATTATTCATTAATTTAGTGTTTAGGTACTCATTAACATGAGGACCTTTGTTGTGACCCGCCCCAAGGCTTGGGATACTCGGATACTGGGGCTGTCACAGGCGGCCGTTTCCGGGACCTTGCTCTGGGAGTCGCTTTAAAAAGGGGGGTATATATACTGGGATTTGATTGATGAAGTCGTGACGCCACCTACGGAGTCTTGTGATGGCACCAGCGCTGCGGCAGACCTCTGGGGATGTTGGATGGGCAGCCTGATGGTATAGCTCCCCGTAGGTAGAGCAGGGTCCCCAGGGAGTGATGTAGGGATAGGAGTTGGCTTCCTCTGCAGGCGGGAGGTAGTTACAGTCTCTGTGCTGGACAGGATCAGGGCTGTAAGAACTGCCACAGACACTAGTTTTCCATACCTTTACTGATGACAAACCGGCACTGTCCAGGGTACACTCCAGGTGGTTGGGATGTACTTCAGGATTTCCACAGCGAGTGATTTGTAAGGCCTCCTTGTCCCTCCTTCTACTTGTGGTGAAGCCCTGACCTGTATAGAACCTGGCCTGGCCTCCTGTAGATGTTTCTCTTCCTCTGTAACTCTGAGCTCGTGTAACAACCTTCTCTGGATTGCTGCTACCTCTGGGGATTTTCTGCGGGTCCTGGTTCATTGTCTGGTTATGGTTACAGGTGTCCAGGGAAACCGAAGTCTCCTTGGTCGGACCGGTGTTCTTCTGCTGGGCTAAATGCTCCTTAGCAGACTTGGACTCCAGTGTCCGGGTTGCTTCCGTGGGGTGAGCCGGTATGGCTCCTCTGCCCCCAATTCTACTTCTTTCTCTCTAGCCTTGCCTCCGACCCTCACTCTCGGGTACCTCACTCTGGCTAGACTGTCCTCTGGTTCAGGCCTAGTGTGGCTCCGGCACCAAGTTGTCTTCACAGTTCTACTTCGTACTGCCGGACTGACTCTTCTCAGTCCTCTCCGGAACTGCACTGCCTAACTCTGCCCCCAGCACCGTTATTTATAGGGGATCTTGCTTAAAGGCAGCAAGTGGAGCTTCCCCTACAGGCCTACGGTGGAAGGTGTTGAGTGTGTAGGTTACCTGTTGTGGAAATCCATCTATGCACTAGGTTGTCATGTGGCTTCCTGTTAGGGCAGGGTGCCACAGTTGCATGTTACGAGCTTATGTGTATTGGTCCTAAATACCTACTAATACCTCACATTATGATTAATGTTTTGTATTGTGGTTTTTAAGCACTTTTGTTTCTTTTGCAGAGTGCAGCTGGGCCATATAGGGTGTCTGTCTTGTTGCGGTGCATTGATATAGTACCTAACAGCATGCCTAATCTAATAGTAAGGTGTAGCGCCCCACTAGTCAGTGCGCTACAGAGGGGTACTGCACCCAAGACAGAGAGTGCAGTATTCCTGTTATGGGGGGAGGTAATGCAGGTCTGAGGCTATCAATCTGCATTCACACATTTAGAGAAGGGGACTATAGGGTGAAATCCTTTGCTGAGAGACCCAGTCCCGGTGGGAGGAGTTTCAGGCTAGTGTAGTGTGAGCGTGGTAAGCAGAGAGGCAGAACGTCTGTGGAGAGAGACAGAGAAGGACCTATCAGGGGACACCACAGGAGGGCGCCCAGAAGGAGCGGCGACCCAGACAGAAAGGGACAGACAGAGGGTGACTGAACACCCTGGCCCAGTCCGAAGCGGGGTACCGCTCCGACGTGCATCAGAGGTCCATCCCTGAACCGCAATAACTGGCGTGGTCAATGTTTTCATAGGAGCATGATCCAACCGCCCAAATCAAGCACGTCTCCACCAGAAGTGCTAGACTGGGCTTGGTTCCCTTTGGAGAGAAAGAGGGTTCCCATATCACCCGACGGGCCTGGTTCAACAAGTGGGATTCCTGCATCTCATCGCAAGGAGGAAGGAGTGTGCAGAGGTAGGACAGAGCGAGTATAGAGAAGGAACATCACTGGAACCTCAGAGAGACATTGCTTCCTCCTATGACACCTGGTTCACTACCCAAGCCGTAACACCTGTGAACTGTGTACGAGCTAAAGGTAACTGGAGTAAAGACCTATACAGAGCAAGCAAGTGTCTGTGTTTCTTCCTGGTTGAGTGTGACATTCCAGTCTCACAGCAGAGACTGCGCTGCTTTATTCTATTATCACACTACACTGCCCCGGGGGACCCCGCTCTACCTGTAGAGACCCACAACACATTGCTGCCGCCCATCGCTCTGGAGGTCTGCAGCAGCACCGGTGCCATCACCAGATCTACAGGTGGCGTCACAACTTCTATAAACTTTTATCCCTGTAAATATCCTTTTTTGTTATCACCCCAAAGGCACAGACTCAGGCACCAACCACCCGTGACATCCCTGCATCCGACCACCCGAGATCTGAGTACGCCAGACCCTTGTGAGCCCAACAAAGGGCGTAAGTAATAGGCTGGGCACACGTGTGTGACTGGCGCCTTATAAGAACCTCATTCTGTGTGCATAAAAAACCCCTGAAATCAACCCCTCCAAAAGAAGAAAGTTCTCAGTGATTGGAGAGCTGGTATTTTGCACCTGTGATGCCTTTTCCTATATTGCTGAGGCCCACTGCATCTTGCTGAGTGCATTTGGTTATAGTAGTCCATGTAGCTGCTTTTGATGACTTAGGATACAAGTCAAATCAGAATCTGTATTTGCAGGCACGTTTTTCAGGGTGTTACCCTTTCTCAGTGCAAAGCAAGAGATCTGATTTAGCTGTATGAGAGGCTTCTTGTTTTGCAGACTACTGTAGGGTGGTAAAAGTGGTGCCAGCGGCATAACTCGAAGCTCATTGATCCTAATGCAAAAGCTTCAACGGGGCTCCCAATTATTGCAAGTCTTTACTAGCTTTGGTCCTTTCCTATAGGCTGAAGGGACTTTTGGGGCCCCTAGGCTCCAAGGTCTGGGTGTGATTGCAACCCCTGCCCCTATTTACATATTTACACCCAGGATGGTGCCATAAAATGTATTCATATAATCACTGGCACAACTAATTTTTCCCAGTAAAATTATAATTGATTTATATGTTTTTCCTACATAGGCTCAACCTTTACCAGTGGTAGGATTTCATACTTATGTGCCATCATTACAGCACAACAATGATTTACTCATTCCTTCCTGCGTTCCTGAACTGTCTAAACAGGATAAAGTATTCTTAACCTGTAAAGTTAAACCTTGTTATAGATTTACCTTCTACGGGAAACATTTCACTAATTAAATGATGCAGAAGGTCTTAACCATCCAGTTAATGGGGAAGAATGACCTCAAGTCACCCTGAAATGATTTGCCGTAGGTCACATGTGACTGAAATTAACTTTGCTTCTAAATGAGATGAATAATCTAGATAAACAAGACCACAATAATGGATGTGCACATAAATAAACTTATAATATATCAACGTTGACATCCATCATTGTTGCATTGATGGCCATATGTGAAACTGATGTGGAAAGAGATATTGAGAACAACTTTTCTAATGATATTGTAATTGATTTACCAACTAAAAATCTCTATCTGGGTGTGTGTCGTAGGGTCTACAATAGATGCTGCACACTCCACTGATCTCTATAGGTACCGTCACACAGGGACATATCGCCGGCGATGTTGCCGGGGATCGCGGGAGCGCGCATCCCTGACAACATCGCTGGGGAGATGTCAGACGGAGCAACTTACCAGCGATTTCGCCGGCTAGTTGCCGCGGCTATCGCTCGCTGGGTTGCCCAGCAACCCAGCGAGCGATAACTCGCAATGTTGTAGATAGGCGGAATCGCCCGCAACATTGCAGGTTGCCGTGTTACACAGGGCGATCAGGCATGATCGCCTGAGCAACATCACCAGATTTCCCAACATTGTTGGGAAACCTGGCGATGTGACTCAGGCGATTTTTCGCCTGATTATCGCCCTGTCACACGAGGCAACTCTCCGGCGATGTCGCCGCAACCAGACCACGCCCCTCAGTTGCCGGCAACATCGCCGGAGATATCTCCCTGTGTGACGGGCCCTTAAGAGTGACGGGGGTCTAAAGAAGAGAATATCTTTGCAGAAAATAAAAGGAAAATGATTGGGAGAGGTGAAAAAGGGATGGATTTTTAGAAAGAATGTACAATACCAATTAGGCAGTTTAACTAGAGGCACCAACATGAAAGATCTAAAGCTCTACTTAGTAGATGAAGGTTCGTTGTGTGAGCTGATCATTTTTACCAGTCCCATGAATGAATGCTGATATCGACCTATCTAAAGTAATCGATAATTCTGGCTGGCAAAGATTTTAGCTTCATGGGAACCAATATGGCTGACGGGAAGTTGGTTCTCCAAATGCAATTCTCAAGGTCTGAATAACGGTCTAAGAAAATGGAAAAAAATGCCCACTTCATCTAGGGCACATAAGGATTCCCAAGCACCAGCGTCTGTTTGCTGAAGATTCCCTTTTAATCCCAGTATCCTTCTTTCCCTCACGTCATATTCACATAGGTCTGAGACATCTGGGGCAGGTTATTCATGAGTTTCTGAGAATAAAGACATACAATTAAAATAATATTGTGGTACCGTGTTAGCCAGAGAGATCAATGCTTACTTAAGTCCCCCCAAAAATTGAGAAAAATATTCAAGGAGTGATACCAGAAAAATTATATTTGTAAGCTTTCAAACCTCAAGGCTCCTTCATCAGACATACTACAAATGAATTACTGAGACATTTAAAAACATTCCTTGGCCGACCTCGACTTAACATCACCTCATGTCCTGCTGTATTTTGTATTTAAATGTCTCAGTAAGTCATTTGTAGTATTGTCTGATGAAGGAGCCTTGAGCTTTGAAAGCTTAGAAATATCATTATTTTTGGTTAGCCAATAAAGGTATCACTTCTTGAATACTTTTCTCAATTTTTTTGGGGTATTAAGTATTTACGTTGAGAATAAAGACCTAAGAGTGTATCTTCACCCTTGTGGACTGAGCCCTCGTGAACAGGGTCCTCTCTCCTCATCTACTGTATCCTAACCCATCCCTTGTAGACTGGGAGCCCTCGTGGGCAGGGTCCTCTCTTCTCACCTTGTGGCGTCCCTCTGGCAGGACGCCACAGGGAGGTACTGCATCCCAAACAGAGGGTGTAGTGTCTCCATAGTCACAGGTAGAGGGGGAGCTACAGAGTCTGTATACAAAACCAAAAGATCCCAATCACAGCCACCCTAGCACCAGGGACTGTGTATTCAGTAGGTCCCAGAGGGGTGGAGCTTAGCAAAGCGGGAGACTTGACGTAAGTGACAGTGACAGTTTGACTCAAGTCAGTCAGACGGTGTGAGGAGAGCGGAACGGACAGACGCAGATCAAGCTGCAGCTCTGACAGGAGAGTATCTCAAAATAAAAGAGGTAACCCAGACAAGAAAAGGGCACTCCAGGACTGGTCGGAGCTGTCTGGAGTGCTCAGGTCATCCCGGTACTCCGGAATCAAGGTGGTTTGTTAAGGTTCATCCCAAACTGCTGACCGGCATGCTGTGGGCCTTACCAAGAAGGTGCACAGCACCCATCAAAGTAGTCCAACCTCTGTCCCAAAGCTGGGTTCAAGAAGCTGACAAGTAAGAGAGACTTTAAGCAACGGACCCGGGGACCAGAAACCAGACTCAAGAGTGGGAGTGTAAAGAGCCAAAAGAGTCCATAAAGGAACAAGACCAAGAAAGAGTTAGAAAGGCACCTCTGACAGAGTCTGTGGCGAACCCGAAAACCTGTGGCAACAAATTCCCTGGCAAACTAGACTGTACCGTGTACCTATTGATCCATCCGGTACCAGTAAAGAACTGTTTGAGCTACTTGGTGTCTGGTATCATTTATTCACCACCGCCGCCTGGAGAACTTACACAGAGCAAAGGACTACGACTACCCTCATCCACCCCGCTACCCTGAGGTAAAGCTCCACTTGTGGGAGCTGTACTACCCAAAGCTGCATCACCATCACCTCAGCAGCCGGCTGCAGCGCTGGTAACTACATTGCTAGGTACCACAGGTCGCGCCACGTATAATAATCACCCATCCCAAATAATTTTCCCCTCAGCCATTGAGTGTCCAGGGCACGGGACCGGGACCCGACCAGCCGTGATCCCCACTGAAGTAGCAAGCTGTCCCGATATACAAGTACTCCCTACCCTGTCGAGAATAAAGACCTAAGAGTGTATTTTCACCCTTGTAGACTGAGGCAGGGTCCTCTCTCCTCACCTACTGTATCCTAACCCATCCCTTGTAGACTGTGAGCTCTCGCAGGCAGGGTCCTCTCTCCTCACCTACAGAATTCTAACCCATCCCTTGTAGACTGTGAGCCCTCAAGGGCAAAGTACTGTCTCCTCACCTACTGTATCCTCACCCATCCCTTCTAGACTGTGAACCCTCACGGGCAGGGTCCTCTCGTCTCACCTACTGTATCCTCACCCATCCCCTGTAGACTGTGAGCCCTCGTGGGCATGGTTCTCTCTCCTCACCTAATGTATCCTCACATATCCTTTGTAAACTGTGAGCGCTTGCGGGCAGAGTCCTCTCTCCTCATCCATTGTATCCTCACCCATCTCTTGTAGACTGTGAGCCCTCGTGGGCAGAGTTCTCTTTCCTCACCTACTGTATCTTCACCCATCCCTTGTAGACTGTGAGCCATTGTGGTCAGGGTCTTCTCTTCTCGCCTACTGTATCCTCACCCATCCCTTGTAGACTGTGAGCCCTCGTGGGCAGGGTTCTCTCTCCTCACCTACTGTATCCTCACCCATCCCTTGTAGACTGTGAGAACTTGTGGGCAGGGTCCTTTCTCCTCACCTACTGTATCCTCACCCATCCCTTATAGACTGTGAGCCCTCACAGGCAGGGTCCTTTCTCCTCACCTACTGTATCCTCACCCATCTCTTATAGACTGTGAGCCCTCGTGGGCAGGGTCCTTTCTCACCTTCTGTATACTCACCTATCCCTTGTAGACTGTGTGAGCCCTTGCAGGCAGGGTCCTCTGTCCTCCTGTATCTGTCTGTACCTTGTATTGTTCATAATTATTGTACTTGTCTATGTATACCCTTTTTTCACATATAAAGCGCCATGGACTAAATGGCCCAGTAATAATAAACAACAATAATATTTATCTATCTTGTAAATATTTACTTTTAATAATTAGATAAACCCTTTAAATTCAGTTTTTTGAGGGGATTGATGGACATTATGCTGAGGGATTGAAATGGATACTTGCTTTTAATATGTGCATGATTTATGTCCATGTAAATTATGGTCCATCTATAATCTGTGTTTGTTTGGCGACCCTGTTAGGCTACCTTCACATTACGATTTTTAGGGAGCCGATGCTGTCCGATATAAATCGGACAGCATCGGCTCCCTTCTGATGCCTGGAATCGGGTGCCAAATAGGCACCCGATTCCGGCATAAAATCGTTCCCTGCGGGGTGAAGAAAAGAAAAAAAAAAAATGTTATTCTCACCTCTCCACGAGCCCCCGCCGTCTTCCGCCATCTTCTTGGACTCTCCCGGTGGCTCTCGCAGGCTGCCGGTGTCAGCAGAGGGCTTCCTCTGCCTTATAGGACCTGTGGTGATGTCACAGTCACGTGACCGCGGGTTCACCATGGTAACCCGCGGTCACATGACTGTGACATCACCGCAGGTCCTATAAGGCAGAGGAAGCCCTCTGCTGACACCGGCAGCCTGCGAGAGCCACCGGGAGCCTCCAAGAAGATGGCGGAAGACGGCGGGGGCTCGTGGAGAGGTGAGAATAACTTTTTTTTTTTTTTTTAACACTTGTGCTCCTAGTTAGGAGCAGTTTTACTGTACTGAGCATGCTCAGTACAGTAAAACGGGGTCCGAGGAGACATCAGATGTTTCCTCGGACCCTTCTCCATAGGGCCCCATGTTATAGGCATCGGACCTAATCGGATGTGCACTAAATGCCATCCGATTTGGTCCGATCCGATTCTGTCAGATTTTATTTTCGGTGCAAAAATCGGAGCAAGCTCCGATTTTTGCACCGATAATAAAATCGGACAGAATTGGATCGGACCAAATCGGATGGCATTTAGTGCACATCCGATTCGGTCCGATGCCCATAGGGCTGCATGGAGGCCAAATTCGGATCCGATGCTGTCCGATTTTGATCGGACAGCATCGGAAATCCGAAAATCGTAATGTGAAAGCAGCCTAAGTGGGTTATATTTGTCCTGTATGTAATAAGCTCATTTTAAGGCTTTCAAGTGAACTTTATATACATTTATACAACATAGGTACTAACTATTCTGCGGCATGTCACAATATATTTAGCAAATAGGAGAAAAGAGTCAAGCAAAGTCCAACCTCATTCCCACTTCTCTTCTCTCGCCGCCTCTATCTGTTCACAATGGCCCAGTGTTTCTGAATAGTTGCACTAAATCCCGGTGTCAAGTTAAGGGAAGAGGAAATGAGTTACAATTGTAGTAGAATGTCATTAAATAAAAAGACTAATTACAAATGGCTGCAAATTCTGCTCAATTAACCCTTAGACTGCCAGAGTTCAAACGACCAAACCCACACTTCAATAAAGAGCGATGTTCCCCAGCGCACAATATTCTCTTGGTTTGGTTGGCAAGTTGGACAATATCCTATAGGACGGAAGGGTACGGTATCTCTGTGACTGGTATAATGCCGGTAGCATGTGTTTTAGAACATATAAAAGAAAGCAAACAAACATAAAAATGTAAACATAGGAAGGTTTCAAATACTAACAAGCGAAGGGAATGCTTGTGTTACATTAATGATCTACACATGGGTCTCATGAGAGTCTGCGGGTACAGATAACTGCTTGCAAAGAAGAATTCCATGAATGCATATAGGAACAAACAATGGGGGTTGTATGAAACCACCAGCATGAACATAGGAGCTCATGAATGACCCTTATAAAGTTAGGGACACATGTCAAAACTCGGCTTTTTGGAATTTATATATTTGAACATTCGTATAGTGTTTTGTGACTTCCCAAGGTCAGTCCTAAAGGCTCATGATCTGAGAAAACTTGTCCCAGTTTCATCAGTTTTTCTCTGATGAGTAAAAAAAGGAAAGTAAATAGTTTCCTCCCCTCCTCTTATAAGTCCGTGGACAAGGGATGGCACACGGATGGCATCCAAGTGCCGCCTGATTCTGTTGCACGGATCCAGAGACTTTCATTTCCGAGTTTGATTCGACACTCGGATATTGGACATTTCTCTACAATTTTGCACCGGAAAACTTGGTCTGTAAAGAAAAAAAAGCAGTGATATGTGAACAGCTCTGTACATATATCAGCCCGATAGCCCCATATCACCAAAAAATGGTGTCACAATTCTTCACAAACTGTGTACATGCATTGTATGTAAGCTTTAGGTAGAGTTCTGCTTGTGAGAGCGATGCGAGAAACTCACACGTGTCTTCAATCGCATCACTCGGCACGGCAGTCCGCTCTCCGGACAGGAGCGTGGAGCTGTATTCAAATGCACGCGGCTAACATGCTCCTGTCCAGAGAGTGGGCAGCCGTGCCGGGTGATGCAATGCGAGACACATCTATGCCTCTCGCATCGCTCCCACAAGTGGAACCCTGGCCTTATGCAGTTATACAACTTTCCTTAGACCAAGTCTTTATCTTAAGCAGAAAGGAGGAAAACGTCTATAAAGAGTTATTCACCCTTCATAAATACTATATTCCCCAGTATAAAATAAAAATAACAGATACCCACTTCCCACACTGATACTCATCCAGCGATGTTGGCTCTGGGTGGCCCAGGGATCCAGAAGGTGGCCAGAATGAGGCTCTTATGGCGCCCCTGCGCCTTGGTCGCCACAGTGGTACTGCACGTACTCCACAGGTGTGGTGCCATTGCTGTGAGGTAAGATGGGAACACGAACCTGAAACACCCAACCACACACCCAACTCCCTTCTGAACTCCAGGCCAGGGAGATGCAGGGTGGAAGAACCCCGTCTTGAGGGCAGACCCCATCTTTTTTGCCTTCCTCTAGATCAACATGTTAGGCTATGGGTTGAACTAGATGGACTTAAAGTCTTCCTTCAACCTTAAAAACTATGTTACTATGTTACTGGCTGGAGGAAGGAGTAGGTTTTGGGGGTGGGAGGATTTAGTCATAGACAGAGAGAGTGAGGGGATGAAGGAGCAGCAAAATGGAGTTTTAGGGGACACTAGAGCTGGGGCCTAATGGGACCAGTGGTTAGGTCAATCAAGGAAAACCCCAGTTCAGAGAACCCCGAACCTACAGCCGATTTACAGGTCATGGTAGAGGAACTAGCTGCATGAGGGGACCGGACCCAATCTGGTGTAAGACTGTATGTTCAAGCCAAGAAACCGGAGGTACTGGACTGCATGTGCAGTGGCTAACACTAAGTATTCTCCCAGGCACAGTGACTACAGAAGACATGTCGATTGTCACTCAGCAGGGCCCGCAGTTGCCTGCCTAGGGACTGGTAGCACGAGGGCACGGAGGAAGAACAGGAGTAGAAATGTGTCGGACAGAGCAGCACATAAAGGCTTATGAAAGGTGTCTCAGTGAAGTGTTCCTGGACTATCTGAGGGCTGGCCAAGCTGCACACTGGGAGAGCACAGTACCCTGGCTGGGTTTGCACTAAACAACTTTACAGTAAAGAGACTGGTAAGAAATGCAACCCCTATGTCTGTCCACTCCTTCTGCACCTCCCTGCACCAACAACCACCACTATCGTCCACTCTGACTGTCATACCAAACCCTGGGGACCTGCTCTGTCCCTGGAGAGTGATACACCTAGCTGCAATAACATCTATTCCCCGGGGTCACTACAAGCAGCGCTGGTCAGTTTGACCAGATTCCACGGATGGCATCACAATAAACTTTATTCCTCTGTAAATATACCCTTTACAGGCTGGGTCAGGGCCACGACCACTGGGACGGCCACTGTGACATCCCCCTGACTGATCCCAGATGGTCGAGTAACCCCCAGTCCATATGACCATTGCACTCTCATAGAGATGTAATGAGTTGTGACCTCGATGAAACACTGGAGCTGCCAGCAGGTTAAATATTGCTGAAGACCGACTGGAGCGCCGCTGGAAAACGATGAAGACGGCGGCAGGTGTGCATCAGACAGAAGGCAGGGACTTTGATTAAAAGCACAACTCCAGAGGTAAAATAGCAGGAAACACTGGAGTGCTGCTTTAAATGATTTAATATTTTTGTAGCTTCTTGTTTCTCCTTGATGATATTTTGTAATAAAGATCCTTTATATAATAATTCCAATGCACTTGCACACTTCTTTTTGTTTGTTCCAAGTATCTGAATCACCTGCAAAGTAATCATACATTACCCACTAGTGGTCTGCCCTAGAAAAAGAAGATGTAATCATGGTCCCCGATTATGAGCCGATTGTCTGACTTTGTGAGACTTTATTGATACTAGTTCTTGGAATTATAGAAATCCCATTCACCCTGTGTTTCTGTTCTCCACAGCATTAACTGACATGTTGGGTGGATTTCCGCGCCGCCGCTTGTCTGCACATTCTCAGTTTAGCGCTGCGGAGTTGGAAGCGATCTCGGTGGGTGAATGCAGGGAAAAGCCGCCATGTCCCCTGATCGTGGGACAGGATGACTGCATTCCCCTGCAGAGATCCCCAGCATCCCACAGGAGAGGAGACACGGCATGCTGGATGTCTCCGGATCAGGTGCACATACCCTAAGAGTATTAGTGGATTTAGATATGTAATACATAGGCAGGAGAAAGAAATATCTCACAGCAGTATGCGATTTGGCTAATGCACTGAATATATACCCTGAATACACTATCGGGGTAAGAGTTGCTTTTTACTGTTTGTCTGCTAATTGTATTTCTTAAAACGCAGTCGTTACCACTCATCTGGAAACTGTGTACGCCAGACCCCCGAGCACTGTGGGGGTTAAATGCTTGCTTAGAAAAGTAATGGGTTCCTTGTGTGCTGGTGGTTGAATTATCCTAAAATGTGGGGCCCATCTGCAGAATGGCTGGGGTCAGTGAATATGTGTCCCACATGGGCCCTGCTGCCTTGCAGTCTCACCCTGCCGGAGAAGGCCCAGAGCTGCCTTCCCTCTCTGCTACAGAAGGGCTGCAGAGCTCAATAGGGTCTTTGTTCTTCGGCCGTGCCATCCTGCAGCCTCAGCAGGCATGTCTGAGTGTGGAAGTGCCAGCTTCTGACCTAACAACCACTTCCCGAAAATCCCCCCCCCCCCCCAAACTATGTTTTTTTGTTTCTGAAAACCTCAGATGAACGCTGGCAGATAGGAAGCGAATTCTCCGCTCCCCCCCTCCGCCCCATGTTCCCCTCTCCCGGCTTCTCATTCTGTTTGCACAGTTATATTCTGTATTTGTCAGGATCTATCAGAGCTGTGAAGAAAGAAGGAAAATAATAGAGTCCATTGATTATAACCATGGAAAAAGGGAATTATGCTCTCTCATTTTTCTTTCACTCCTGTACGGTGGTGTAACTTGAAGCTCATGGGCCCCGATGCAAAAGCTCCAATTATTGCAAATCTGTAATAGCATTAGTCTGTTTCTGTAGGCCAAAGGGACTTTTGGGGCCCCCAAGACTACAGAGCCCCGATATGATTGCAACTCCTGCACCTATTATACTTACGCCCCTGCTCCTGTGCTGAAGTAAAGATAGATTGGAGGAAATAGTGACTGGAGATAGGGCCATGTCTACAAGCAGAGTCCGGGCAATGGCGCACTAAGTGTCAGAGGTCATGCTGGGAACTAATGCTTTCAAGATGGAGGAATGTCAGCCTCCTCATTTACCTTAGTCTGAGGTAGGCCATATAGCTATATCAGAGGATCTGGTTGGATGAAAACATGTTATATATACTGGAGCAAACTGATAAGGACTTTTATCACAACGCGTTTCGGCACCATTATCTTCTCTAGGCAGTCAGCCTCTTTAGTATGATATAGGTCCGTCTCAATATACATTATAGATTATAAAAAGTGCAGTCACATCGCTAAATAAGCAGATTTTTTCTGCAGAGAAAAAGACATTATTATCCTAAACCTGTATATATATATAATTTTTTTTTTTTTTTAAAGCAGCAATGTAATTATATGTATGCCTTACGGGCGGATTTAGAATAGGAAGTAAGGAAATCAGCAATTATGGTTCCCTGGATGCCGGTCAGTGCCACACACAGACTGTCTCCTGGGTATACTGCCCGCTGGTGCAGTGAAGGGGTTACTCACGGCCACTGTGGAATACTATTTACTGCAATGAGTGCTTGCCAGTACAGCTATTTACTTAGTTGCTGGGGTACCACCGAGGCCAGGACCGCTTCTGTTTATCTAAAAATTGGGTCAGCGACAGCTGGGTGTGGCTTTATTGATCTGTTACTCATTCACGTCCGTCTGCCAGGAATCCATATCCCAGCTGTGTGTTGCCCTGTGAACACCAGGACCTAGAACTGTGTAATTTGGAATATCCGTACCAATGTTTTACGCTGGTCTCCATAAATCGGAGTATATGTCAATGATAAAGAAACATTTTTCTTTCTATATTTCATTAGCAGCGTATGGAGAAATATAACTTTGTAATATCCTTTTTGCTTCGCACACTACCGCTGTCAGGATTCTCCAATGCCAGTGAAAAGAGCAATTTGTACACATGCGGTCACATACAAACTAGATGTGCTGAATTTACTCACATTGAGTGATGCTGTGCACGTCTAGTTGGAATGTGAACCTGAAGTCTGCAAATTACATACTTGCAGTCATGGGACATCTAGCGCTCTAGCTGCCAACACCGGAGAATCCTAACAGTGTGCTGACTTCAGACTTGCAGATGCATCTGCAGCGTTTTGCAGATGCATCTGCAAGCATCTGCATGCAGACCGCGGCCCCTATGTTTATAATGGAGCGCACGGCGGTCTGCAGATGCTTGCGGACCGCCGTGCGCTCTCATTGCCCGCCATTAGTGATCTGTGCGCACGCGGATGCCTGCGCACAAATCACACACTCCCGCCCGCACCATGGATGCGACATCTCGCAGGCACTGTGAGGCAGGGGCAGACACTGACAGCTCAAGGCCCCTGTGCATGAAATTTCTCCACCCCCCCTACTTTTACGGCATCAAAGCTACAGATGTATATGTATACACTACATAGCCCAAAACCTCATGTGTGCCCACACAGCACTGGGGGGCACACTTGGGGTTTTGGGGGCACACACCACTGGGAGGTGCATATGGGGTTTTGGGGGCACACATGGGATTCTGGAGGCAGATACTACTGGGGGGCACACAGCACTGGGGGCACAGATGGGGTTTTGGGGGCACACAGCACTGTGGGGCACACATGAGGTTTTGTGGACAGACACCACTGGGGGCACACAGCATTTCGAGACACACATGGGGTTTTGGGGACACAGCTCTGTGAGGCACACATGGGGTGCAGACACTACTGGGGGCACACAGCACTTTGGGGCAAACATTGGGCTTCGGTGGACACAGCATTGTGGGGCACACATGGGGTTTTGGGGCAAACACTACTGGGGTGCACACAGCACTGGGGGGCACAGATGGGGTTTTGGGGGGCACACAGCACTGTGGGCCACACATAAGGTTTTGTGGAAAGACACCACTGGGGGCACACAGCACTTCGAGACACACATGGGGTTTTGGGGATACAGCTCTGTGGGGCACACATGGGGTTTTGGGTGCAGACTCCACTGGGAGCACACAGCACTGGGGGGCAAACACTGGGTTTCAGTGGACACAGCATTGTGGGGCACACATGGGGTTTTGGGTGCAGACACCACTGGGGGCACACAGCACTGGGGGCAAACATTGGGTTCGGTGGACACAGCACTGGGAGGCACACATGGGGTTTTGGAGGACACCACACTGCAGGGCACACACAGAGTTTTGAGGGCAGACACCACTGGGGCACATGCATGAGGCTTTGGGGGGTGCACATGGAGTTCTAGGGGACACACATGGGGTTTTGGAGGAGGCACATAGCACATGGGGGCACACAGCACTAGGTGGCACTCATGGGTTTTTGGGGGGCGCACATGGGGTTTTGAGGGCACACAGCACTACAGGCACACATGGGGTTTTTGGGGGCACACATGGAGTTTTAGGGCACACAGCACTGGGAGGGCCCACATGGGTTTTGGGGACACACATGGGGTTTTGGGGCCAGACACCACTGGGGGTACACAGCAGTGGGGGCCACACATGGATTTTGGGGGGCACACAGCAGTCAGGGGCCCCCATCTGTCCCCTTAATTCTCCCCCTTCTCCTTTGTACCCCCCACAGCCTATTAAAAGGAGGAAAAACTCACCTCTCATTCCCTCGCAGCAGCACTTCTTTTTCCTTTTCTGCCGGGTCTTTCAAATGACACAGGTGAGCCTGGCATGCTGATGTCATTAAGCTGTGCGCACCAGAGTCACAGAGATTAGTGCTGGGCAGTAAGCAGGGGACTCCTGCGTTCCGCTGCATGATCACTTCCTGCCCAGCATGTAATGAGGGCGATCTGGCCAAGGGGCTCCTGGAGCCTGGAGCTCCAAACAAAAGGCCAGATTGCTCTCATTATTTCCTGACCAGCAGGGGCCCCTTCTACCCCTGGGGCCCAGGTGCAGCTGTGGCACCCTGCCAGTACAGGTAATCACAGACCTACCTAAAACATGGATGGATTTCCACAGTGGGCACCCCATACACATACAACACTTTCCCCCCCAGACCAGTAGGTGGAGCCCCACTTGCTGCCTTAGGCAAGATCCCCTATAAATACCGGTGCTTGGGGTGGAGTCAGAGTGTGCAGTTTCTAGGAGAACTGTGAAGACGTCCTGGTGTGTCGGAGCCGCGCTAGGCCCGAGCCAGTTGACAACCGAGCAGTTACCAGCCTAGCCAGTGCAGGGGCCTAAGAGTGAGGTCGAAGGCAAGGCATAAAGTAACGGAGAAACAGCAGACTGGGGGCAGAGGAGCCACACGGGTTCACCCCAGAAAGCCACCCAGACACCGGAGTCCAAGTCTGCAGGAGAGCATTAAGCCCAGCAGAAACACCGGTTCACTGAGGAGATTCTAGTCTCCCAGACACCTGTACAGCAACCAAGAAGGGAGCTAGGCACCGCAGGAGAGGATATAGCGGTAGTCCACATGAAGGTTTCCCACTACAACACACAGGTGATAGAAGAGCAGAGGAGGCCAGGCCAAGTTACACACAGGTCAGGGGCTTCACAAAAGGAAACGACAGAAGGAGGCCTTATCCCTCACTCACTGTTGAGATCCAGAAGTGTTTCCCGGCCACCGGAGAGTACCCTGGACATTACCTACAATTCCACCAGTAATAGTACAGAAACAACTTATGGTGTGTATGTCGATTCCTCAGTCCCTGACCCTGTCCACTACAGAGACTGCCATGGCTGCTCGGCAGCATAGCCAACTCCCTGCATCCTTTCCTGTCTCATCACTACAACCCCGGGGACCCAGCTCTGCCTGTGGGAAGCTATACCAGTTGCCCATCCACCATCCCCGGAGGCCCACAGCAGCGCTGGTGCATTCACCAGAAACCACAGGTACCGTCACAAGACTTTTATTCCCTTTTTATTTTCCCTCAAATTTTCAGTTGACCACCAGGGCTATAGGTCTGGGTGGGCCACCAGTGACATCCCTCCAACCCCACGCTTGGGTTCCGAGTTCCCATAGACCCCTGGGTGAATCACAGCCACACCAGCTGCACCGGCGATATGACGTCCCCTGCTGTGAGGATTCAAAAGGCTGCAGTCACATAGAATGACTACAGACTTTCATCCCAAACTTGGACAATCCCTTTAAAACATATAATTTTAATGTTCTTTTCTGAAAATGGCAAGGAATTGGAACACAGACTTTGCTTTTCATAACAGTTTAAAAACCTTTTTTTAGTATCTCACTTGACAATTCCTTGATAAAGAGGAGTGAGTAGGTGACAGTTATTGGCTGCCTGATGTGGAGATGGTCCGGGAATGGGTTGCATTACAGTTTAAAGGCTACATTTTTTTATTTGAATTCCCAAGAATATGACTTTTCTCACACATGAGCAAAAAAAGCGCAGAATGCCATACCAAAAAGTACACAAGTAAGCATCCTCTACAAGTCCTCTCTGAAAGGGGTAAGGGCACCAAACATTCACCATCCTTCTGGACCAGAAAGTCACAGCAAGGGGGTCATGAGTGTGTTGCATCCTGCTGTGTTAAGAGATCTTTTCTTTTTCTGCTGAGAATCCTTGTAGCTTTAATCTCAGCTGTACCACAAGATAACTACTCCCCTCCTCTATTTAAACTCAGTCCTAGCTCTCTCCTATGCCAGTTATAGATATTCTAAGCTGACCACTCTAGTGAAGTTGTTCCAGTTCAAGCTGTAAAGTTCTTTCCAGTAGAAGCTGTGAAATCCCTTTATGGAAAAGCTGTGGAGTTCCCTTGTTTATGTTTTGTCCTACTTGTTTGTCTTCCTTCCCTTGTGTCTTATTGCAGTAGTAAGACTAGCGTCTTGCTGCTTTACGCACTAGCTAGGGCTAGCTCAGGGTCAGCCAGAGCCTAGGCACGTGATCACACATGGGGTAAAAGAGCCGTCTAGGGACAATAACTGTGTAAATACAAGAGGGGTAGGGGACAAGAGGCGCAATAGTGCCCTATCACTAGTGACACTAGGGTATGAAGGTGGTGCTATGGATCCACTCACCTGGTTCAGTTGTGGTACCCACAACTGGTTTGAAGGGCATCAACAAGCAAGCTGCTGCAGGACCTCCACCGACCACTCGCACGTGGAAACATCCAGAGGAAAATTGGGATTGAAGAGTTGTATCACGGTCCGCGCTGCTATACCCAAAGAAAACACTCACATGGAAGGCAGGATTTCAAAATCAGTTTTTTTCCTTTATTCCAACGCGTTTCGGTGCACAACCTGGCACCTTCCTCAGTCTAGGGACAATAGGGAGCTCAGGGTTCAGACTCGCTCAGATGAGATAGGTGTTCTCCCCTCTGCAAAGATATTGGGAAAGCCCACCTTGCTTCCAGCTAACATCTGAGCTGTCACAATAGTGTTGACCATGTGCTGTAGAGTATGTCTCCTATCTTCTCAAAAAAAGAAGGACAAAGTGTTGTAGGGGTTCAAAAGCCTAATAGCCACACTCGCTCCAGACCTTGCTCTTGAGGGACATTCCAAAAGCCCTGGAAAAATAGGAGTTGTTCTGGAATACCCAACAGCAGCTAATACATTGAATGTATCTGTGGATTGCAGCTCCGTACAGTGCTTACGTGCCTTGACCACTGCCACCATTTACTTGGCCACTGCTGATTGGCAGGGCTGCGAGGCGATGGCCCCCCGCCAAGAGGGCCCTGGTGCAGCAGCTGATGGTGAGGAGCGTGGGAAGTGCTATCGGATGTCGTCGAGGAGTGCGGGGGGTGGATGCTAGCGGACATTCGGGAGAAGTGGGGGGGAGGGTGCTATAGGTGCTGTGGCTCCTACCTGCGCCTAGCTGCGCAGTCTTGGGAGCCGGGGCGGCAGAGGAGAGGAGGGGCGGGATCAGCCAAGGGAAGCAGGAAGCTTCCCTCAGTTAACCCCCTCTCCTCTGTCACAGGGTCATGGGGGTCGGCTGGGGGCCCCCCTGAAGGCTTGAGGGGCCCCCTAGCCAGTCGGGGCCCTGGTGCAGCTGAACCAGCTGCACCACGGTAGGTCCGCCCCTGCCACCCACCGATCTGATATTGATGACCTAGCAAAAAGTTGCAATATCATATGGCCGTGGAGCCATTGTAAGATTACATTGTTGTAGTCCAGTGCTCTGGTAGTCCCCATGGAGAGGACCCTGACGTAATAAACATAGTTAATAAACATGTTCATAAGATACACAGGTCTACAAAGTAATTAATATTTTTTATTATGCAATTAATTTTAATCAGCTCCCTCTGATATTATATATATGTATATATACTTGTAATTATATATATTAGTACCTTTGCATACCCCAACTAGTTTTTGGTAAAGGAACATCTGTGGCACCTGTAGGAACAAAGCTGCTATTTTCCTCCTGAATAGTTGCTATGTGAGGTTTGATAGCATCTTGTGGTTATATTGGGTAACTGCCTCATTTTAACTTCAGTCCTGAATCCTTACAAAAAAAAAAAAAAACTGACTGTTTTTGCACACCATTGTAGTCCCTTGAGATATTAAAATAAATATAAAATAAATAAAAAAGTAAAAAAATATTTTTTTCTTTTTCTGTAACATAGCTATGTGAGATCCTACTTTTTGCAGGATGAGGTGAAATTAAAAAGTTGCCATTTTGGTGCACATATGACTTTTTGGTAACGTTTTCTTCCATTATTTTTTCAAGACATGATGTACAAAGCCATACGGGCATTGTTTTTTTATAGCAATAATAATACAGTATAACCAATAGTTCAATACTTTAGCTTGTAATGGATGCAAGTGATACAATTACTTTTGCTTCTTTTGATTTTTAGTTTTTTTTCTCCCAAATAATAATCATGTTTAAAGGGACACTGTCACCAGGTTTTTGCCAACTCATCTGACAGCAGCATAATGTAGAGACAGAGACCCTGATTCCAGCGATGTGTCTCTTACTGGGCTGCTCAGTGTAGTTTCTACAAAATCATTGTTCAATCAGTTGGAGATTAACATTGTAGGACTAATCAAATAGTCCGGCATAGTCATTTACTGCTAAATCTGTAATTATAAACAGTAATTTTATCAAAGTGACAGCACGTAGCTCAGTGAGTGACACATCGCTGGAATCAGGGTCTCTATCTCTACATTATGCTGCTGTCAGATGGGATGGCAAAAACCTGGTGATAGCGTCCCTTTAAGATGTAAAGTGTGATTTGTGTCTGTGCAGGGGGTTAGGTTTTTATTTTATACTCTTGAAACCAGGTTTAAAACATGATGATTAGTCTCACAAGTGGCATCCTTTAATCATAAGAGTATATTATGATTGTCCAGTCTAGTAAGAGTGTCCACTCAGTGATTTTACCTGTGAGGCCTGGGAAAACTAGTACGGTAATATTCAGTCCTGGCAATCTGATATTTATCAAAAATAATGTAATTTTTTGGCAGATATGTAGTGTATGCACTTTACCTCTGCGACTCAATATTTAGAGAATGTCACACCCAGGGCCAATACCCAGGTTCTTTCTAGCTGAGACAACATTTTTAATGCTGTCCCTCTCCATACACCTAAAGACAATCAAAATCCATGCAAAAATAATACAATTGATGTTTGTTCTTCTGTAGGTGTCAGGATTCTTGTCTTTCTGCAGATTGACCACTAGTGGCTGCTATTGTTCTATCTTTTACTATAAACGGAGGTTCAGAGCGCATAAATTACGAGATGTGTGTGTGCCCATCAACCACAGCAAGGTGACCTTTCTCTGAAGGAAACGTCACCTAATATGAACATGCCCCTACTGTACTACAAGCATACAAATTTAAAGGTACAGGTTGGATTCCAGCACCCCTGGGTTGGTGGGTGGGAACAGTCTGGGTAAGACTGTTCTGGAGCTAGAGACTGGAACTAGGCTAACTGCTAGACACAATACTCAAGCAATAAGTGAAGGTTCCATGTGGTTAACTAGGCCTAAATAGGAAACAAGATGGCTTTCATAGGTTCAACATTGGCCATCTTACTAAAGGGGATTTGCCAGGACACAGTAGTAACAGTCTCCAGTGACAAGGAGTAAGTGCAGGTCAATTCAACAAAGTGAACAATAACACCCACTAGTGGTCAGTCTGGAGAAGACAAAAGAATCCTGACAGTAGCTTAAATATACTGTATATCTACAGTGAAAAAATGTATACATAAATATATCCCAACAGTGACTGGTACTACCACATTGCTACTACTGGACAATGGACAGGGCTAAATAACACTTCTATTTATTCCACTGGGGGACACAGACAGAAGAGGCTGAACAATATATGGGCCCTTGGCAGTCTAATAATAATAATAATAATCTTTATTTCTATAGAGCCAACATATCCCGCAGAGCTTTACAATTCATCATCATAATGCAGAATTCTCCATCCTCTGGAGATGAAAATGGGGCCCCTTACCTCTTGGGCTCAAGCACAGCCAGAACCCAAGATACCCCTCCCGGATAGGTTTTCTGGAAGGTGTGATAAGTTTCTGGTGTGTCAGTAGGCCTGCAAGTTGTACTTCAGGCTCTACCTTTGTTCTTCGGGGAGTGAGGAACAGAGAGTGGGAAACTATATCCCTTTTTTGCAGGGATATCCCCAGTCCTGGGCCTTCTCCCTACCGATCGATTCTCCATCTTTGCAGTCGGTAGATGAGTTTTTGGCAGCTTTGGCCCTTGTGTATGGTGAACCTGATAGCGTCTCCTTGACTGAGTTAAAACTCTGCAGGCTCCAGCAAGGGATGGGGCCGACTGAGGAGTATTTCTCTGAGTTCAGGAGGTGGGCCACTGACACTCAGTGGAATGACCCTGCTCTCAGGAGTTATTTCTGTCTGGGTTTGTCAACAAGGCTTCAGGACTTCATGGCTCAAAATGCAACTCCGAAGTTGCTGGAGGCCAATATGTCTCTTGCTATCAGGGTGGATAGACGCCTCAGGGAAAGATCCCCAGAGACCCAGCCCCCTGTTGTTCTCTCTATGGAGGAGGTCCCACAGGTGCAGGTGGATGAACATATGCAGATGGGGGATGTCCCCTCATGTTCGGTTGCCTGTAGTTCACCATGGTATGGGGGTGTGTTTCTACTGTGGGCTTAAGGGTCACTTCATTGGGGTCTCTTCAGGTCTTTTTAAGGAAGGTGACCTGGGTGTATATGTTTCCTCTGTACATCCCTCTCTTCCGGGTAATGTGAATATGGTGCAACCAGAGAGAAAATGTGCAATTTATTCCCTCTGCACAGGTTCTTTCTAGACCTATGTGTCCCTCCAGGAGAGGTGGTAGAATGGGGGGGTGGTTGTCTCTACATAATTTCCTGGTTCTGACAGTAGGAGTTGCAGGTTCTGGGGTGACACCTCGGTTGTCAGTCTTTCAAGAGGATGTTCATGTTCCAGAAGATGCATGTGACTCGCCACAGTGGGGGCCGTGGGGTACTTGGAGCCGGGCCTGTCTCGACATCCTTGAACGTCACGGGGGCTGTCACGATGGCATGACCCGGTCCGTGGCCACCCGAGATGGGCGGTCAGTAAAAAAAAGGAGGAAAAGAGTTTTTGGATTAAGGGATTTTTGGGGGTGGTTGTCGTGACGCCACCCATGGTATGCGGCTGTTAGTAGCCGCTGCTGCAGGCCGAGACCTCTACCTGGCTGTCCCACTACCTGGGTTCACCCGCTCTCCCTAAGACCGGGTGTGTTTGTGAGTGACTGGACTTACCAACCCTGGTTGCCGCAGACGGGAATACTACCCTCAGATGTGGGTGCAGTACCCTTTAGCGGCGACCAGAGCGCTGGGGCGCCACACTCCAAAGATTAACATGTCCTCGTGATAAAACATGGGTTAAATGATGTTGCAATTAGAACTCTTTTTTTTATAAAACATAAAACAACAATAATAGTAGTAATGAGCAGAGTCTAAAAATGAAAAATTACAAAAAACAATAAAAATGTACAGTCTCAAAAGGGAAAAACACAGTCTATATGGTGCATCGCTCTTCCGCCATTGGCTGATGAAGAGTTATTTAAGAAACTGTCTTTACCACATCCAGTCCTGTGGTTTTTGGGTCAATTTTTAACTAAAAGTTCAAGAATATGCAAGAGTTCATACAGTAAGTCCTGTAGGCACATTACACTTGGTGGTTGCATTGTTACTTAGTTGCATATAAAACAAAACACATCTACATTTTAAACTGCTTAACTGTCAATTTAACGCAAATTTCTTCTAAGGGTTTAGCTAGGCATTACTACTAAACATTCATACCTATAATGGTACCTTTACACGCCGCTACTGAAGGTTAGAAACCACCGGGTGTTGGAGACAATTGTACCTTGTACCTTCAAAACACCGCTAGGTAGCGGCGTGTAATTCAGGTAGCACCGTCCTGTCTCTTTGGAAACCTGTCTTTCAGCCTTGCTCAAAAACAAGCAGGTATAAACCCTATGGTAACGGCGTGTAATCAGGGCACAGGTACGGTATTTGAGTTACCTGGGGCGTGCTTGAGCGTCATGTATACCACGCCCCATCAGCTATCATTGGTGGGGAGTACTGTGTACCCATTGACTGTTCCTGTACAGGGCGGCATATTTAACGAGATGACCAGTCACTACACATTTGCTATAGCGTCATGTATTAGCCAGCCTCCCTGCGCTGGCTGGCCAATCATGATGTTATTGCTTTGTCCAATCACCGTACGAGCGTCTCGTAATCCACAACTCTGGCACGCCTATGTGTTGTCCCTGCTGCCCCAGGTCCTCCCATATTCCCTTGTGGTAGCGGCGTGTAAATGAGGGAAGGTGCTCCACAGAAGGTAACCTGCAGCACCCGTCGGTACTTCCAGGGACCGAAAATACCTTCTGTGGAGCACCTTGTAGCGGCGTGTAATTGCGGTATGAGGTACCGTTAGGAACCATTGAAACGCGCGCGTGCACGTGCGACACCCGGTGGTTTCTAACCTTCAGTAGCGGCGTGTAAAGGTACCATAACAATACTACTCACATGCAACTTAACTGGGTTAACTTCTGTCTATTTACATTGTGGCATACTACAGTTCTGCTTACTGCTGGTGAGTAGGTAGGGGAACCTTAAGGGCCCCTTTACGCACGGCTACATTTCTTGGGTGGCTACAGGTAACTTACTGGTTGCAGTGAAATCATGGAGACAAGGTTCTATCTTGTTGCTGTGTACAAATGGAATAATCTCTCCATGATTTCACTGCAACCAGTAAATTACCTGTAGCCACCCAAGAAATGTAGCCGTGTGTAAAGGGGCCCTAAGGGTACCTTTACACGCGGCTACATTTCTAGGGTGGCTACAGGTAACTTACTGGTTGCAGTGAAATCATGGAGACAAGGTTCTATCTTGTTGCTGTGTACAAATGGAATATTCTCTCCATGATTTCACTGCAACCAGTAAGTTACCAGTAGCCACCCTAGAAATGTAGCCGCGTGTAAAGGTACCCTAAGGGAACTTGCAGCTCTGTCTCTGGCTGCCAAGTCTGATGCAGCAACCGGGTCTGAAACTGCTGCTGCTGGCTATTCGGCACAGCTTGGTGCTCCAGCCATCTCTAGCTCAAGACTCACTGACCTTACTGGTTCTGGAATCCTCTCTGGGCAACTGGGGGAGTCTGTCGCCTCGACCCCGCATGCCGGAGTCCTCCGGGCGCCGCTTGCCATGGAGCCACTACAGTCCTCTGCTCTCCAGAACTCCTGGTCCACCGGGGGCACCTAGTCTGGGTCCAGCTCGGGCAACTGGCTCTGGCCCTTCTCAGGTGAACTGGGGGTGTCCTCCGCTGCCACCCCACACTCTGAGTTGCCTTCGCCCTGCTCCGCCAGCTTGGGCACCATGCAGACGCTGAAGTTCCTGTCACTCTGTCTGCAGTTTGGGCCAGAGTCTGCCTCTGTACGCTCCTGTCGTGGGTGTGCCTTTGCTCTCCGGCTGTCGGTCACAACCCTGTGTGGAGTGACAGTCCTTTAGGCCGCTCTCCCGACTCTTGGAGCCGTAGGCCATCTTTCGCGCTGTGCGCTGGCCTAGTCCACAATGGGGGACTGCGGCATGTCCCCCAGCCATGCTCTTAGTCTCTCGTGGCCGCCATTACTCCATCCTACAAAGCACAGTTTCTAGGTTCAGTTCGTAAGGCACATGGGACCCGTGATACTGGGTCGGAAGATCCTGTTCGTGATGCCAAGTTTGACTCACCCCAGTGGGAGTTGTGGGGTACTCAGAGCCGGGCCTCTCTCGATGTCCTCTAGCATCTTGGGGGCTGTCACGGTGGCGTAACCCAGTCCGCGGCCACCCGAGATGGGTGGTCAATAAGCAAAAGGGGGAAAAGAGTTTTTGGATTAAGATATTTGTGGGGGTGGTTGTTGTGATGCCCCCGTGGTATGCGTCTGTTAGTAGCCGCTGCTGCAGGCCAAACCTCTGGGGATGAAGAATGGCAGCTGAGATGGTACCACTCTCCACGGGTGGAGCAGATCCCTAGGGCATTTGGAGTAAAGGGGTATTGGAGTTCTTGGAGAGCCAGTGGGGCTGAGCTGGCCGCAGGGCGAGAGTGGGGGCAAGTCTCAGGCAGGCTCCTGCTGCCTGCGCAGCGTGGCACTCTACCGCTCGTCAGGCGAGAAATAAACAGTCTGACACAGTGCTGAATTCCATCCTGGTTTACTGAGCTCTCTTCCACATGCAACACAGTTACAGCTCAAGTACAGTACCGGCCCAGTTAGTCCTTAGCAACCAGTAAGGCTTGTCCAGTTCACTCCTTTTGTGTGCCTTCCCTCACAGGCCTCTCTTTCCCAGTGCTGCCTGTTCTCCTCCTTCCTGCACGCACATCCGCGCACAGAGCCCCAGTCCAGCAGCCACGGGCCTTCGTTGGGTGACTTGCAGTATACCCTGGTCCTAGTATGGCTGCCTTCTTGGCGGATGTGCTGGGAGTTGGCCCTGCCCCTCTGCTATAGTTCAGATTCAGAAGGTAAAAACTATAAGCGGTCTAATTGGAGGCGCTCAGGCACAAAAGCAGCAGGCACTGGGATGGTTTTTCAACAGACCTTTATTCAGGCTCCCCTCCTACTCCACAACATGTTTCGATAGATTCTCTATCTTCCTCAGGTGGCCACCTGAAAAACCATCCCAGTGCCTGCTGCTTTTGTGCCTGAGCGCCTCCAATTAGACCGCTTATAGTTTTTACCTTCTAATATAAATCCCTCTCTGAGGGTAAAGCGGCGGGGAGCAGCTAGGTGCAGAGTGCAGCTTAACGTGAGGACCTAGCGTCGCCTGGCAACAGGAGCTTTAATTTAAGGACCTGCGGTGACGTGACCGGATGCTCGGAGCCCCCGGAGCACGCGGTGTGCGGATGAGCTAGAGCCTGTGAAGGGCGCCATATCAAGTGTATTACCGGGTTGTGCAGGGACAGCACAACCCGATAAGGTGAGTGGCCACCTATTAGTACGCCACGCTAAAAAAAGCCCCTTGGTAACCGCACTATTGCGCCCCTTTCTCTTTCTTTTCTCTTGCATAGTTCAGATTCAGGCGCATGGGTGGATTGCTCACTGCCTGTGCCCCTAGGGCTCCCTCTACCTCCTCGTGGTCTCTGGCCTCAGGACCCAGGATGAGCCACATCATTGCTCCTGTCCTCTGGGTCTTTTCTCTCTGTCCTCTCTTCAGCTGACCTCCCCGACTGCCTCCTCCGACTGACCTCTACTTCCTGTGTTTTATTTCCTTTGTCCCCTTCCCTGACCACTTCCTGCTCTCTGTCCACCCACCACCTTTCTTCCCCTGCTATCCCACGGGATGCCTGAGCCGTCCCACTACCTGGGTTCACCTGCTCTCCTTAGGACCGGGCGTGTTGGATGTGTTTGTGGGTGACTGGACTTACCAACCCTGGTTGCCGCAGACGGGAATACTACCCCCAGGTGTGGGTGCAGTACCCCTTGGTGATCAGACGGCCAGGGTGCCACAATTGCTTGGTAATAAATGTTAATTTCCAGACCACCGTGTGAATGAATGAAGGGGGACACTGTCACAATGGTCTCTCTTACTTTGGAGACTTGTGACAGGTTTGGGACCTGTGTCTCATTCATGTATTGAGACGTTTCTTTCCTTTGGCACTGTAGGAATTAATGTCAGTTTCTGTTGCTAGCACTGCTCCTCAGTTCTCTTTCTAAGTGTGGCTACGTTATGATAATTTGAAAGGAAAAAAACACCAGTGTTTTTTCCTTTCAAATTATCTACTGGGCGGTGGCCAAACCTGCACACCAAGTGCAGGAATCCAGGTGAAATCAGGCGGTGGAGCAGTCTCCCCTTTTCCCTTTCCTTCACTAGTTACTTTATGATAATTCTTATCTCCTTTATATGGTGACATGATCCAGCATTCCTTGCTTGTGATTGAACTTCATTCCTGGCCTAGCTACCTTAGGTGAAGGCGTTCCTTTGGAGAAGCTGACTATTGCCAAGCTGTCTACTGCCTAGGACTCTGGCAGCAGGCGTGAAGTTGTTTTGTGTTCCTCTGTCTGTCTCACCTTCCTTCTTTTTGATTTTGTGCAGCGGTTGGAACTAGTGCCTTCGCCGGCCATCTCCCTAGTGAGCGTTATCATCAGGGCCAGCGAGGGACTAGGTATCTTGCTCGGCGAGAGGGTGAAAGAACCTGTATAGGGATGATAGGAAAATCAGGGCACAGCCGCAGGTGAGTGCAGGAGGTCTCCTTTCCCCGGTTCCCTACGAGCAGTGCCCTCCATTGTATTTGTGCCCCTGTGTTTCTCCTGTTTTGTGTAGGGTGCCAGATACCGTTGGTCTGTGCTACTGTCACGAACTCTATTCGGATGCACACCAGTCCGTGGCCTGACACCATGGCTCTCTGTTTCCATATCTGCTCCATCCTCCACTGTCTTTATATGCACATTTGCCCTAACACTTCCTATAGTTTATTTCTTTGCCAGTTTACCTCTTCCTCCTGAGTTTAGTAAAATGACTACATACAACTTACAAACTGCAGTGAATTATAGAAGGATGTAGACAAGTGATATAAATTCTAGACCTGATTCACAGGAAGAAGAACGGACTTGAGTCACTTATTGCTTCCACATTGATTTTTATACTTGGAAGTCACAGACTTGCTCATCTCCATAGTTGATCTCTTACACAACTTAAAACTTAGTTTTATTAATTTATAGTGAACTCTAATGACTCAACCAAATCTGCTCTCTGACTTCAGTTATGATTATCAAATGCCTAACAAGACATCTACAACCAGAAGAGGTTAATACCTTTATTTTCCCTGCTCTACATGAGACATCAAGTAGCTACTACTCAACCTACAAAAAATTGGTCTGATGATTAAATGAATAAAAGTCAGCATGGATGGTTTAGGGTAATAAGGATGGCGCATAGTTCTTATAGTCAATTTGCTAAAATACAAAACATGCAGGGGGGTAGGATGGACTCTTTCAAGTTTATGGATCCTGTTAGTTAATTATATGGACAGTATGAAGATTGGTGGCGGCCCCTGTGATTTCTCAGAGCAATGGAGACTTTGCTACGCATATGAATCCTTGATCCGTAGAACGTCACTGAAATAACTGGTGACCTTATTCCTCATAATCAATGGTGTACCGCCAATGGTACGCCATGGGGCCTGTGAGTCAGTCATCGTCATCGCACTTTTAATTGTATCGGTTTTGCAGATGCCAATACAGTTGAAAGCAATGATGAAAGAAGGAGCGGAGCACTCCCTCTCTCATCATACTTCGCCCACTGTAATGAGATGTGCAGAGCGCAGGACAGCCGCTCACACTAAGGCCAGAGCTGCAGGGGACCCGAGGAGAGGGGAGTATTTATTCAATCAGTGAGTGCACAGTGGCCAGGTGACTATGGAGTTGTATCTGCTTACATAACTGCCTTAGTTTTTCTGTCTGTATGTTTGTCCCCGAAATAGTGCCACCTAGAGGACATTGTCCGCAGCACAGGCAGAGCCAGGTATCTACTGATTGCTCAGATTGTAAAAAAAAAAAAGTCTTTCCATTCTCATAAGCAGTAACTGATGCGGCTGCTGTCTCTCTCCTGTCCTTGCCGTCTTCTCCAGTCTGTGGTCTCTCCTTTGAGCTGTCTCCTCCTATGCACTTCCTCCCTCCCTGTGCACTCTCTCCCCCTGTGCGCTGTCTTCTCCCCTCATGTGCTCTTTCCTCTCTGTGTGTTGTCTCTCCCCCCGTGCTATCTTCTCCCCTCGTGTGCTCTTTTTTTTTTAACTGTCTCCCCTTGTTCTTGTCTTTCCCCCTGAGTGCTGTCTCTCTCCCCCCTGTGCTGTCTTCTCCCCTCGTGTGCTCTCTCCTTTGAGCTGCTACTCCCCCTGTGCACTGTCTCTCCCTCCCTGTGTGATATCTTCTTCCCTCTATGTTGTCATCTCCCCTCATGTGTGCTCTCCTTTGACCCGTCCAACCTGTGCGCTGTTTCTCCCTCCATGCACTCTTCTCCTGGTGTGCTATCTTTCCCCCCTGTGTGTTGTTTTCCCCCTGTGAGCTGTCTCTCCCTCAATGTGCTCTATCTCCCCCTGTGTGCTGTCTCACCCCTGTGTGCTTTCTCTCCCCTGTGTGTTGTCTCTCCCCCGTATGCTATCTCTTCCCCTTGTGATCTCTCTCTCTCCCATTGTGCTGTCTTTCCCCCAGTGTGTTCTTTCTCCCCCAGTGTACTGTCTCTCCCCCAGTGTACGGTTCCCTCCCCCCAGTGTACTGTCTCTCTCCCCAGTGTTCTGAGTCTATCCTCCACACGCTATCTCTCCCCTCGTGCGCTGTCTCCTGTCTCTCCCCCACTGTGCTGTCTCTCTACCGGCCCTGTGAGGTGAGAATTGAGTTGGGCTCGCAGACTTACGGGCGCCATATTTGGACACCCCGTCTGTTACTGAGCATGAAATGGTGTACAAACATGGTGGGCGCATGCACACTTACGCCACCGCCATGTTTGTTCACCCTGTCATGTGCAGTAGTGGTGTGAGTGTCCAAACATGGCACCCGCATGTGAATTGAGAGTGTGGCGGGTTCTGAGGTGGCACGGCAGTGGTGGCAACAGCGGAGGCGGCAACAGGAGAGGAGGGAGCGGCAGCAGACTGAGGACCCAGACATATTGGCATATCACATGGGTGTGCCAATATGACGGCCGCTATTTTTTTTGTTTTTCAGTGGACCAATCAGGTGGCGAATATCATGGACATCTGGACACATCCGGTCCCATGGAATCATGTAACTAGATACAAGCAATTGTATAGTGTAAACGTTTGTGTGAGGCCCATCATACTGTGCGGAGGGCTGTGTTGGGGGCCATTATACTATTTTGAGGGATAGCAGGAGCCATTATACTGAATGTTGGCCCATTATACTACATAGAGGACTGTGTGGGGATTACGTTGGAAATCATACTGTGGTTTGGTCACCATACTTTGTTGAGGGACTTGAGGGGGGTACAGTAGGGTTATTATACTGTGCATGTGGATAGCCCTGTGGAGGAATTCACTGTGGGGGATCATAATGTTTGTGGGCCCTTTTGTTGGCTTTATACCTTATGGCTGCAATGAAAGGAGAATCTAGGGGCTTCAATAGAAGGGAAAATTACTTTGTAAGACCTAAAAAGTTGTACAGTAAGAAATGCTCTTGAGTGAACCAGCCGAATATTAGTATTTCTTTTTTTTGGGGGGCAATTAGAAATTCTGCTATGAAGCCCAATATATCTCTGTATGTGATTCACCCAGGGATCTATGGGAACTCGGAACCTGGGCGTGGAGTTGGAGGGATGTCACTGGTGGCCCGTCCGGACTCGTAGCCCTGGTGGTCGGCTCAAAAATTTGGGGGAAAAGTAAAAGGGAATAATAAAAATAAAAGTCTCATGACGCCACCTGTGGTTTCTGATGAATGCACCAGCGCTGCTGTGGGTCTCTGGGGATGATAGGACGGGCAGCTGGGTGGTATAGCTCCCCACAGGCAGAGCAGAGTCCCCGGGGCTGTGGTAAGGTGAAAGGGATCGATGCAGGGAGTTGGCTATGCTGCCGGGCAGCCATGGCAATCTCTGTAGCGGACAGGGTCAGGAACTGAGGAATCGACATACACACCATAAGTTGTTTCTATACCATTACTGGTGGAATTGAGGTAATGTCAGGGTACTCTCCGGTGGTTGGGAAACACTTCTGGCCTCCTTTGCTCCTCTGTCACCTGTGTGTTGTAGTGGGAAACCTTCATGTGGACTACCGCTATATCCTCTCCTGCAGTGCCTGGCTCCCTTCTTGGTTGCTACACAGATGCCCGGGAGACTGGAGTCTCCATGGTGAACCAGTTTCCCTGCTGGGCTAGATGCTCTCCTGCAGACTCGGACTCCAGTGTCGGGTGGCTTTCTGGAATGAACCGGTATGGATCCTCTGCTCCCAGTCTGCTGTTTCTCTGTTAGCTTATGCCTTGCCATCGACCTCACTCTTAGGCCCCTGCACTGGCTAGGCTGGATAACTGCTCGGTTGTCAACTGGCTCGGGCCTAGCGTGGCTCTGACACACCAGGACGTCTTCACAGTTCTCCTAGTGACAGCACACTCTGACTAACTCCGCCCCCACCACCAGGTATTTATAGGGGATCTGGCTTAAGGCAGCAAGTGGAACTCCCCTACAGGTCTGGGGTGGAGTGTTGTATGTGTATGGGTACCCACTTGGAAATTCATCCATGTTTTACGCCTTGTGCATGATAGTCTGACACTTTCCTTCCGTGATTAGCAGCTCACTGTCTATAGATGGAGTAGAATGTGCAACTGTCAGCAGTATTGCTGCGCATTCAATAGCTACTAAATTGGACCAGAATAACAGCTATACAAAATGTTAACCTTCTTTTGTATTTATTTTTTAGAAATATATTTTATTTATCCCTCCTCTTGACAAAGTATATATGAAACTAAAAAACTACATAGCTTGATAGGTTAGATGCAAGGAAATGAGGCATTAAACGTCAGCCGTGTTGTTGTGGCATGAATGGTTGTTAAATTAGACTTGGAAAGCATTAATGCAAAAATTAAAAAGTGTTCTTATGTTTAAAGATTGAAAAATAAAAATAATTAACTGTATCACAGATATCAATCAATTATCACACAGACTTGCAGATCCTGTGCCTCCCTATCGTTTTAGTCTGTGTATTGCGGTGACCACTAGCATTTTCTAGGCCTTTCTTTTTTTTATCTGTAATAATGAGCTATATATTTTAACTTCTTATTGCCAGATTGTAAAACCCTAAAATGACCACTGCATTCCCTGCCTGCTGCTTTTAAAATGGCTGTGATAGTCCCTCCTGATTGGCTGAACTAAACCATGTGTTATGATAACTGCAATGCTATATTGGGAAGCCTGCATTCAATTAATCACTTTTATCAATGTCCAGTTAAGTGGGCCATAGACATGAAATGTCAAGTGTCCAATCAACTTTACCATTGTCCGTTTTCACTATACACTTGCTCCAAAGCCTTGTAGCAGGGACATGTGTGAGTTTGGAGTAAAAAAACCTTGTTTTAGCAGCACTCAATTAAAATGTAACCACCATTTAAATTTGTATTTAATAATAATGTAGAGAAAGTGATTATAATACATTTTCAAATATACTTCATAAGTGAAATCTGGAAGAAAACATTTCAAAAACATTCCAGAAGAAGTCCCCACTAGGCTGTTTCTAAACCTGACATATAATGATGGGGGCAGGGCCTACACGACATCCACAGGTTACCTCAGGCAAAGGGAGCTCAGGCATTCAGCACACAGCTGCTGTGATTTCTCTCCATTCATATTCCTCTGCTCCATGTTATTATCTGATAACACGGTGTAAAGCCGTCCGATGATATCACAGTTGTGATCTTATATCCCCTCCATTCACATCAACTCTGCTCCATGTGTGCTGAAAGCCTGAGCTCAGCTCAGCACTGTTCCTGAGGTGAACTGATACAGTTAACAGCTGAGAACATAGGCCCCAGCCTGTTATATGGCCGTATTCAGTGTGGAGCTGAAGATGGATTTCCCAGAAAACCAGCATTTGTCAGGTTTAGAAAGAACCTAGGGGAGACCATCTTCTAAAGAGGTTTTGAAAGGTTTTCTTCCAGATTTCTCTTATGAAGTACATTGGAAAGTTTCATGTAATCACTTGCTCTACATTATTATTAAATAAAAATTTTAAATGGCGATTACACTTTAAGGTTAGAATGTTGCAATAATGTTGGACAATAAAATGTTGCCTGACTTGACCAAGAGACTATATGAGAGCTTTTCTGTTGAAATTGTAGCAAACCCTTATTACAGTTTGCACAGTCCTGATGCATTCCTATCACGTGCACTCCACTTACTACACGCCCGCCATATTTGCACAGCCAAGTGATGGGTATGGTAATATGGCACCCAATAGCAGTATTAGTCCCTGGCACAATACCAATAATGGGGTAATGCTGAAACGACAACGACAAGATCCACAATTTACGCTAGCAAGGCGCAACCGCATACGATGCAACCGCTCTCATCCCCGGATACCCCCTGTCACGCATGCCGATGAGTATCTGCACTATGACCTGACATGACCTGTTATGATGTTACGGTCATGTGACTGCTCACATGACTATGACATCACCACAGGTCCTGTAATGCACAGAGAGCAGCCAAATACTTGCAACCCACTTTCCCCACTCTCACCCCATGCTCAGCCGCTATCACCCCGCTCCGCCCACTCTCACTCCACTCAGCCACTCTCACGCCGCTCTGCTCACTCTCACTCCGCTCAGCTGCTCTCACCCTGCTCTGCCCACTCTCACTCCACTCAGCCATTCTCACCCCACTCTGCTCACTCTCACTCCGCTTAGCCGCTCTCACCCTGCTCTGCCCAATCTCACTCTGCTCAGCCGCTCTCACCCTGATCTGCCCACTCTCACTCCGCTCAGGCGCTCTCACCCTGCTCTGCCCAATCTCACTCTGCTCAGCCGCTCTCACCCCGCTCTGCCCACTCTCACTCCGCTCAGCTGCTCTCACCCCGCTCTGCCCACTCTCACTCTGCTCAGCTGCTCTCACCCCACTCTGCCCACTCTCACTCTGCTCAGCTGCTCTCACCCCGCTCTGCCCACTCTCACTCCACTCAGCTGCTCTCACCCCGCTCTGCCCACTCTCACTCCGCTCAGCTGCTCTCACCCCGCTGTGCCCACTCTCACTCCCGCTCAGCTGCTCTCACCCCGCTGTGCCCACTCTCACTCTGCTCAGCTGCTCTCACCCCGCTCTGCCCACTCTCACTCCGCTCAGCTGCTCTCACCCCACTCTGCTCACTCTCACTCCGCTCAGCTGCTCTCACCCCGCTCTGCCCACTCTCACTCCGCTCAGCTGCTCTCACCCCGCTCTGCCCACTCTCACTCCGCTCAGCTGCTCTCACCCCGCTCTGCCCACTCTCACTCCGCTCAGCTGCTCTCACCCCGCTCTGCCCACTCTCACTCCGCTCAGCTGCTCTCACCCCACCCTGCCCACTCTCACTCCGCTCAGCTGCTCTCACCCCACTCTGCCCACTCTCACTCCGCTCAGCAGCTCTCACCCTGCTCTGCCCACTCTCACTCAGCTCAGCCACTCTCACCCCACTCTACCCACTCTCACTATGCTCAGCAGCTCTCACCCTGCTCTGCCCACTCTCACTCCGCTCAGCTGCTCTCACCCCACTCTGCCCACTTTCACTCTGCTCAGCAGCTCTCACCCCGCTCTGCCCACTCTCACTCCGCTCTGCCCACTCTCACTCTGCTCAGCTGCTCTCACCCCGCTCTGCCCACTCTCACTCCGCTCAGCTGCTCTCACCCCGCTCTGCCCACTCTCACTCCACTCAGCTGCTCTCACCCCGCTCTGCCCACTCTCACTCCGCTCAGCTGTTCTCACCCCGCTCTGCCCACTCTCACTCCGCTCAGCTGCTCTCACCCCGCTCTGCCCACTCTCACTCTGCTTAGCTGCTCTCACCCCGCTCTGCCCACTCTCACTCCGCTCAGCTGCTCTCACCCCGCTCTGCCCACTCTCACTCCGCTCAGCTGTTCTCACCCCGCTCTGCCCACTCTCACTCCGCTCAGCTGCTCTTACCCCACTCTGCCCACTCTCACTCTGCTCAGCAGCTCTCACCCCGCTCTGCCCACTCTCACTCTGCTCAGCTGTTCTCACCCCGCTCTGCCCACTCTCACTCCGCTCAGCTGCTCTCACCCCGCTCTGCCCACTCTCACTCTGCTCAGCAGCTCTCACCCCGCTCTGCCCACTCTCACTCTGCTCAGCTGTTCTCACCCGGTCTGCCCACTCTCACTCCGCTCAGCTGCTCTCACCCCGCTCTGCCCACTCTCACTCTGCCTCTCACCCGCTCTCACCCTGCTCTGCCCACTCTCACTCCGCTCAGCTGCTCTCACCCCGCTCTGCCCACTCTCACTCCGCTCAGCTGCTCTCACCCCGCTCTGCCCACTCTCACTCTGCTCAGCTGCTCTCACCTCACTCTGCCCAATCTCACTTTTCTCAGCCACTCTCACCCCATTAAAATAAATTCATAGTACATAATATATGACAGAATGGGGAGAAAAATTACAGCACCAATCATATAATGTTAATAATAACAGCACTCAACATTTGAAACATTTCATGCCATAATATAGTAAAATAAAAAAGTGAATAAAATTAGTTGACATATAACATTAAACACACATCATAAAACTAGGCAGGAAAAATCCCAAAACAACAAAAGGAATTTGCTTCCAAGATGAGTGCCTAGTGCAAAAAAAGGGAATAGCAAAAACTCATGTATATACTGTATGTGCTAAATGTATGAAAAAATAATATAGTAAAAGACATAGTAATTAAAATAACAATAGTAGAGCTGTTGTAAAAATCAAAAATCAGAAAGGTGCAGATTTAAATTCATGGGATGGTTCTAGGGCTAAAATAAGGTTCACAAATTCTCACTATAGCTTATTATTTGTTGCCCTCATGTGGTCGGTAAAGGTATAACATGTTCTTCACCTTATAATGAAATTTACAGATTTCTGCTGATCCCTGGGACTTTAACTAATCTCAATTAGACAGTGTGTGTAGGGGCTCGCTCACACCATTGTATATATCGGATGAGTGCTATCCGATTATTTATTGGATAGCAGTTGGTCCAATGTTATACCACGGAGTGCCAATTAATGCTTTTTTTCTTAAACTGATTCAGCGTGAGAAAAAAAATTGCAGTATGCTGCGAATTGATGCCCTGAGGAAGTGGCTATGAGCCACGAAACACGTGTAGGCAAAATAAACAGAGTGTGTTTACTCTGTTTATCTTTGTGGTCAGCGCGGCATTTGATTCCAGCTCTTTATCACTCTTTTCTGGATGCAAATTTAATGGCACACACCCATTCAAGTCTATGGTTGCACAACAGACTGTACTCAGATGAGTTCCGTGGACCTATATGTGGCGCCACACTGGTCAGTGCACCACAGTAGGGGTACTGCACCCACAACAGACTGTGTGGTATTCCTGTCATTGGGGAGTGTATCGTCAACCTGAGGCTCTCATCCCGGCATCCCTACAGCTAGACTAGGGGACCAATTGGCAACCCGTTTCCAGGGTAACCGGTCCCGGTGGGAAGAGAGTTCGGGTAGGGAGAAGCGGGAAACTAACAGACAGATCGAGTCTAGTCTGAGGGACGAAGCCGGGAGGAAGCCTTAAAGAGGTCCCCCAGGGAGGGAGCCTGAAAGGAACAGCGGCCCAGAAGGAAGGTGGAGACCCAGTGCCGGACCTTCTATAGTCCAGGGGAATCCTAGTCCACAATGGAGAATCAGCTCCGAGTCACGGTGCAGGAGTCTATCACTGAGCCGTCAACACTGGTAGGTCGAGGGCCTATCTAATAGCCCCGACTCCCCCGTCCAGAATGTGCAGCCCCACCAGGATCACTAAACAGATTTGAGCCCCTTAGAAGAGAAGAAGGGTACCTCATGGCACCCAGCAGGCATGGTAGACAAGTGGGCTGTGCAGGGCAGCGCAAGGAAGTAAGGAGGGGCAAGGAAAATAACGGGACAGTGAAAGAAGGCAGAAGATACTCTCTGGGAGCCTCAAAGAGACGTTATTCTCCTCAGTGACAACCCGGCCAGCTACCTGCTAAAGACTGTGTAATTGTGAACCTGATCCGTGCACTTTTACAAGTAAACTCCCGTACAGAGTCCATAAGCCTCCAGTCTCTTATTTCAGCAAGCTAACTCACAGAGCTGCTACTACGACAACTAGCACAGCAGCTACACTGCCCCGGGGGTCCTGCTCCGCCTGCAGGGAGCTGAACCATCTAGCTGCATTACCATCATCCCCGGCGGCGCTGGTGAGCATCACCAGAACTGCAGGTGGCGTCACAAGACATTTATTCTTTTTATCCCCTTTTTATTTTAGTTACAATTGACTATCAAGGCTACGGGTCTGGGCAGGCCAACAGTGACATCCCCCAACTCCGCGCCCGGGTTCCGAGTTTCCATAGATCCCTGGGTGAATCAGAAGCATTATTGCTACAGATGAGCGGTACTTAAATGCTCGGGTGCTCGAAGCTCGGGCCGAGAATCCCAAAATACTCGTGTACTCGGCCCGAGCACCGAGCCCAATGTTATCCTATGGGAGACCCGAGTATTTTTCTGGCACGACCCCGGCAGCATGGATAAACCCTAAAAATGTCACAAAAGTCTCAGAACAGTGCTGAAATGACATGGGAACAGCATGGGGAAGACCCCTGGAAGCATTTCAGACTCCAAGGTCACTGCTGTGAACAATGTTGTCAGACTATTACGCCACTTTTACGGACTTTCAAGAAAATGATACAAAATGAATCCAAAATGGATTTTCATGGATAAAATATTAAGGGCTCATACCCACTTGTGAGACAGAGTTGGTGTATGTTACTTTTTTGAATTACATGAAAGATTTAAAAAAAATAAAAAAATTGGCACTCCCCATGCCCCTGGATAGAGGCGTGCATAAGGGCCTCTTTTAATATTGTGCCCATTATAAGGAAGTGGGTCTTTTGTAGTATTGCCCTAGGCAGGGAAGCCAAAACTTGAGAGGCACCCCAATGACACTGGAAAGAGACGTGCATGAGGGCCTCTTTTAATATTGTGCCCATTATAAGGAAGTGGGTCTTTTATAGGATTGCCCTAGGCAGGGAAGCCAAAAATATTGTGGCACTCTTATGCCCTGGATAGAGGCGTGCATGAAGACCTCTTTAAATATTGTGCCTATTTTAAGGAAGTAAGTCTTTTGTAGTATTGCCCTAGGCAGGGCAGCCAAAACGTGGGAGGCACAAAGATGCCCCTGGATAGAGGCGTGCATGAGGGCCTCTTTAAATAATTTCAGCCTGTCAACGTGAGATAAATGCGCATAGGGTCTTATCCTTTTTACAAAGGGTTATAGTGGTGTATATTTGGAACTGCTCACCTGGCTCGGTTGTGTCACCCACAACCGTTATAATCGCCTGTAAGATAGCTTAAGGGATGGCTGCTGCAGGGCCGCACCTTCACGATAACCGTGGAAACAGGAATGCTGTAATGGGACAAAATGCCGGAATGCCCGCACTGCCACCAGGAATCACCAGGAAACGATGAGTTAACTGGGCAGATTTTACTTTATTTCATCCTACGCGTTTTGGAGCCTCTATCCGAGCTCCTTCCTCAGGGATGTTCCCTGTAGGATTGCCCAAGATGCCCCTGGATAGAGGCATGCATGAGGGCCTCTTTAAATAATCTGCCCATTATAAGGAAGTGGGTCTTTTGTAGGATTGCCCTTTGGCAGGGCAGCCAAAAATTGTGAGGCACCCCAATGCCCCTGGAAAGAGACGTGCATGAGGGCCTCTTTAAATATTGTGCCCATTTTAAAGAAGTTTGTCTTTTGTAGTATTGCCCTAGGCATGGCAGCCAAAACTTGGGAGGCACCAAGATGCCCCTGGATAGAGGCGTGCATGAGGGCCTCTTTAAATAATGTGCCCATTATAAGGAAGTGGGTCTTTTGTAGGATTGCCCTAGGCAGGGCTGCTAAAAATAGTGTGGCACCCCAATGCCCCTGGATAAAGGTGTGCATGAGGGCCTCTTTTAATAATGTGCCCATTATAAGGAAGTGGGTCTTTTGTAGTATTGCCCTTGGCAGGGAAGCCAAAAATTGTGTGGCATTCTTATGCCCCTGGAAAGAGACATGCATGAGGGCCTCTTTAAATATTGTGCCCATTATAAGGAAGTGGGTCTTCTGTAGGATTGCCCTAGGCAGGGCAGCCAAAAATTGGGAGACACCAAGATGCCCCTGGATAGAGGCGTGCATGAGGGCCTCTTTTAATATTGTGCCCATTATAAGGAAGTGGGTCTTTTGCAGGATTGTCTTAGGCAGGGAAGCCAAAAATTGTGTGGCACTCTTATGCCCCTGGGAAGAGACGTACATGAAGGCCTCTTTAAATATTGTGCCCATTTTAAGGAAGTGGGTCTTTTGTAGTATTGCCCTAGGCAGAGAAGTCAAAAATTGTGTGGCACTTCAATGCCCCTGGATAGAGACGTGCATGAGGGCCTCTTTTAACAATGTGCCCATTATAAGGAAGTGGGTCTTTTGTAGTATTGCCCTAGGCAGGGAAGCCAAGAATAGTGTGCCACTCTTATGCCCCTGGATAGAGGCGTGCATGAGGGCCTCTTTAAATAATATGTGCATTTTAAGGAAGTGGGTCTTTTGTAGGATTGCCCTAGGCAAGGCTGCTAAACATTGGGAGGCACCCCAATGCCCCTGGATAGAGGCGTGCATGAGGGCCTCTTTAAATAATATGCCCATTATAAGGAAATGGGTCTTTTGTAGTATTGCCCTAGGCAGGGAAGCCAAAAATTGTGTGGCACTCCCATGCCTCTGGGAAGAGACCTACATGAAGGCCTCTTTAAATATTTTGCCCCTTATAAGGAAGTGGGTCTTTTGTAGGATTGCCCTAGGCAGGGCTTCTAAACATTGGGAGGCACTTCAATGCCCCTGGAAAGAAACATGGAGGATAGCCATTCTGTAAGCATGGACTAAAACATTTTCCCCTGGGGGTTATACATGAGACTACTGCCTAACTTTTGAACAGTTAGGGTCATCATCATCATAAATATGATGTAAAAAAATTATGTTTTTGTGGCATCATGAACCACGGACGCACTGATCATATGATGGTGGCGGATGAGGAGAAGGAGGAGCAGTACAGCAAGTAGCCAAAGTCATGAAGTGTGTATCCATGTGTGGGTGTGCGGAGGTGCATGGCAATTTACCGGTACAAAATTTAAATTCCGCTATCATTTGGTGGTGGTGTGGTGAAGTCAGGCCCAATTCAACCCTTGTTCATCTTGATCAGAGTCAGCCTGTCAGCATTGACAGTTGACAGGTGAGTGCGTTTATCAGTAATGATTCCACCTGCGGCACTAAAAACACGCTCTGACAAAACGCTAGCGGCATGGCAGGCCAGGACTTCCAAGGCGTAGAGAGACAATTCCTGCCACGTGTCCAGCTTGGATACCCAATAATTATAAGGTACAGAGGAGTCTAGGAGCAGTTTTGTACGATCGGCAAGGTACTCCCTCAGCATCTTCGCAAACTTTGCAGTCCTTGTGACACTACCCCGCACCTCAGGGCCTGTGGTACGGGAGGTGCTGAGAAAAGTGTCCCAGATCTTTGAGTGTGTTCCCCTACCTCTGCTGGATTGGACTTGTGCCTCTCTCGACCGGACGCCTTGGTTGTCCACCGAATCGTGACCTCTGCCACTAGTGTTGTCAGAAGGGAATTTTTTGACTAATCCCGCGACTATGGCCTTCTGGTACTGCAGCATTTTTGTAGACCTCTCCACCTCGGGAATAAGGGAAATAAAGTTCTCCTTGTAGCGTGGGTCTAAAAGTGTCATTCAACCAGTAATGAGTGTCTGCAAAGATGTTGAGACAGGAGGGTCACGAGACAGGCAGCATAACATAAATAGAAAAAGGTGTAGAATCCGGTGCCACAAAATTCCTTTTTATTTTCAAAAATTTTAAAAATCACACATGCTCCAGAGGAGCTCCTGGACGCGTTTCGTGGGTCTAGCCCACTTAATCGTCAGTACAATGGCAAATTTTTGAAAACAAAAAGGAATTTTGTGGCACCGGATTCTACACCTTTTTCTATTGCTACTGGTGGTTGCCAAGCCACTTTCCGGTTTGCCTGGGAGTCCTGGGAATATTAGGTGGTTGGAGCTAATCCTTCTTTTTGAGCATAACATAAAGTCATCCATGTGCACCAGACTGTTAACAGGCAAGATCAGGATCATCACCAACAGCATGACTGTCCATGCTGGCCTCATCATCCTCCTCCTCCTCCCCCCTGTCCTCTGGCCATCCACACTGAACCGACGGTCTGACGGTTGTGCATGTATTACCGTCAATTCCGCATGAAAGTTGCTCTATTTCTTCATCCTCCTCGTCATAATCCTCCAATCTACGTTGGGATGAGATGAGGCTGTGAACAGTACTGTAAGAGTCAGCTGCCTCCCGGGAAGGTCTCCTCGAGGCCAGGGTAGAGTATCTATGAAGGAAGGGTTGTATCCACACATACCATGCTCCCAAACAAAGTTCCCAGGATGACCCAGAAGGCCAGAAGGTCTGGCCAAATTACTCATGGGTTGTATTCCAAAATGGCCATTCTTAGTCTTGATTCACACTGGGGGACTCTTCAACCAGGCTACATTGCAGGCTGTTTTCATTTGACTAGGCCCGACTCCAAAGGGATATTAATAATTATTATTATCAACTTCCATAACTCACTGGCACCGGGGAGCAGTCTTGACCTTGACCACTAGGTGGCTGCAAGCATGCCATTACATTAATCAACTTTATGAATAAATACATAACATTACAATGCATTCAAGCATGCACCGTGCTCCCTTGGGAAACGAGGAGGGGCAGAGCCCTAGACCCTGTTACATATGCACATGTTGAATATTTGGTTGGAAAAATTCTGTATCTCTTGGCAGAAAAAAGGCAGCAGCAATAAAGGGCGCTTTGTCGAGTTTTGAGACACAATTTTGATGCATTTTTCTAGTGTTTTCAGGCACTAATATTGCTATAGAGCAGGGTTCCTCAACTGTCCTCAAGACCTACCAACAGTCACGTTTTTAGGGACTTCTTAGTATTACACAAACTAAATCACCTGCACAGGCGATGATTTCAACACCCGTGCTAAGAAAATCCTGAAAATCTGCATTCTTGGAGGCTCTTGAGAACTGGAACTCTGCCATAGAGTCATATCTACTATATAATTGCCGTAGGCACGTTTGTGTCGGCCCCCGGCACGCCGTGGCTATGTCACACTGTGACGTCACCACGTCGTGCGAGGCATTGCCCGCGTAGCGGGCATTGCGACCCCTCGCCGCTGTCATCCCGCTCCGGAGCAGCTGCTGTCAGCACATGCTGACACAGTGCTCCGGAGCCTGTGCCCCTGTGCCTCTGTGCCCGCTCCGGAGCAGCTGCTGTCAGCACATGCTGACACAGTGCTCCGGAGCTTGTGCCCCTGTGCCTCTGTGCCCGCTCCGGAGCAGCTGCTGTCAGCACATGCTGACACAGTGCTCCGGAGCCTGTGCCCCTGTGCCCGCTCCGGAGCAGCTGCTGTCAGCACATGCTGACACAGTGCTCCGGAGCCTGTGCCCCTGTGCCTCTGTGCCCCAGTGCCGCCCGCTACCCACAATTCGCCCCCCCCCCCCCATCCCACAGACCCCCCCCATGTCCGCACAGACCCCCCCCCCATGTCCGCACAGACCCCCCCCCATGTCCGCACAGACCCCCCCCCCATGTCCGACACAGACCCCCCCCCCATGTCCGCACAGACCCCCCCCCCCCATGTCCGCACAGACCCCCCCCCCCATGTCCGCACAGACCCCCCCCCCCATGTCCCCCACAGACCCCCCCCCCATGTCCGCACAGACCCCCCCCCATGTCCGCACAGACCCCCCCATGTCCGCACAGACCCCCATGCCCAGCCTCCCATGTCCGCACAGCCCCCCCCCATGTCCGCACAGCCACCCCCATGTCGTACACACAGCCCCCCATGTCGCACAGCCACCCATGTCCGCCACCCACCCGCACCTAAGCTCCTACCCTCTAAGCTCCGCCGCATCCTAAGCCCCGACCCGCCCCACCTAAGCCCCTACCCCCTAAGCACCGCCGCACCTAACCCCCGACCAGACGCACCTAATCCCCTACCCCCTAAGCCCCGCCGCAACTAAAAGCCCCGTGACACCTAAGCCCCTACCCCATAAGCCCCGCCACACCTAACCCCCTACCCCCTAAGCCCCGCCACACCTAAAAGCCCCCACTCGCCGCACCTAAGCCCCTACCCCCTAAGTCCGCCGCACCCCTACACCCTAAGCCCCGACCCGCCGCACCTATGCCCCTACCCCCTAAGCCCCGCCGCACCTAACCCCCTAAGCCCCGCCGCCTCCTAAGCTCCCGCCGCTTTCCCCCGCCGCTGTCGCTAACACCTAAAGCCCTACACCCGAAGCCCCCGCCGTCCCCTACCCTAACGTCCCTGTCGATCACTTACTTGCCTTCTTAGTCATCTGATCGTCCGTCCGATCCACAAGTCCTCCGTCCGGCCAGGCGTCCTCTTCCTCCGGCCCCGGGGGTCTTCTCTCTTTCCGCCATCTCCGCCTCTTCGTCCGGCCCCGGGGATCTTCTGTCTTCTTTCCGCCAACTTCCAGCTCCGACGTCCTCTTCACTTATCATTAACATAGAATGGACGACAAATCCACCATTCTATGTCAATGAGGTGTGAGGGGCTCTTCTGATTGGCTGAGGGAAGTAGACAGCGACCAATCAGAATATGGGCAGTGAGCTCGAATTCTGATTGGTCTGCTTCCAATCCGAAATCGGGCGGACTGCCCATAGACATGCATTAGCGGTGTATCCGCGATTTTAGGGCCGACAAATAGAACCAGGTGGGCGACCATAAAATCGCCGACACACCGCTAATGCATTTCAATGGGAACAAATAGCGGACCTGAAAGAGAACTGGGTCTCAGCCTAAATAATAAATTTAATAATAAAAAAAATAATAAAAAAATAATTAAAAAATAATAAAAAAATAAATAAAAAATAATAAATAATTAAATAAAAATAATAATAAAAAAATTAAATATATGCTAATTATATCAGCCCTTTCAGCGGACCTGAAAGAGAACTGGGTCTCAGCCTAAATAATAAATTTAATAATTAAAAAAATAATTAAAAAATAATAAAAAAATAATAAAAAAATAAATTAAAAATAATAAATAATTCAATAAAAATAATAATAAAAAAATTAAATATATGCTAATTATATCAGCCCTTTCAGCGGACCTGAAAGAGAACTGGGTCTCAGCCTAAATAATAAATTTAATAATAAAAAAAATAATTAAAAAATAATTAAAAAATAATAAAAAAATAAATAAAAAATAAATAATTAAATAAAAAATAATAATTAAAAAAAAAATGCTAATAATAATGATATTACTGCTAATAATAATGCTATTAATGCTAATAATAATGTTATTAATGCTATTATTAATGCTAATAATGCTATTATTAATGCTATTAATGCTAATAATAATGCTATTAATGCTATTAATAATGTTATTAATGCTATTATTAATGCTATTTATGCTAATAATAATGCTATTAATGCTAATAATAATGCTATTAATGCTATTATTTATGCTATTAATGATATTAATGCTAATATTTATCCTATTAATGGTATTATTAATGCTATTAATGCTAATAATAATGCTATTAATGCTAATAATAATGCTATTAATGCTATTAATAATGTTATTAATGCTATTATTAATGCTAATAATGCTATTATTAATGCTATTAATGCTAATAATAATGCTATTAATAATGCTATTAATGCTATTAATTATGCTATTAACGCTAATATTTATCCTATTAATGCTATTAATAATGCTATTCATGCTAATAATATTGCTATTAATGCTCTTTATGCTAATACTAATGCTATTAATGCTATTTTTTATGCTATTAATTCTATTATTTATGCTATTAATGCTATTATTAATGCTAATAATGCTAATAATAATGCTATTAATGCTATTAATAATGCTATTAATGCTATTAATAATGCTATTAATGCTATTATTTATGCTATTAATGCTATTAATGCTAATATTTATCCTATTAATGGTATTATTAATGCTATTAATGCTAATAATAATGCTATTAATGCTAATAATGCTATTAATGCTGTTAATAATGTTATTAATGCTATTATTAATGCTAATAATGCTATTATTAATGCTATTAATGCTAATAATAATGCTATTAATGCTATTAATAATGCTATTAATGCTATTAATGCTAATATTTATCCTATTAATGCTATTAATGCTATTAATAATGCTATTAATGCTATTAATTATGCTATTATGGCTATTAATGCTAATATTTATCCTATTCATGGTATTATTAATGCTATTAATGCTAATAATAATGCTATTAATGCTATTAATGCTAATAATAATGTTATTAATGCTAATTATAATGCTATTAATGCTATTAATTATGCTATTAATGCTATTAATGCTAATATTTATCCTATTCATGGTATTAGTAATGCTATTAATGCTAATAATAATGCTATTAATGCTATTAATGCTAATAATAATGCTATTAATGCTATTAATAATGTTATTAATGCTATTATTAATGCTAATAATGCTATTATTAATGCTATTAATGCCAATAATAATGCTATTAATAATGCTATTAATGCTAATAATGCTAATATTTATCCTACTAATGCTATTAATGCTAATAATAATGCTATTAATGCTATTAATAATGCTATTAATGCTATTAATTATGCTATTAATGCTATCAATGCTTTTATCCTATTAATGGCATTATTAATGCTATTAATGCTAATAATAATGCTATTATTGCTATTAATGCTAATAATAATGCTATTAATGCTATTAATAATGCTATTAATGCTATTAATAATGTTATTAATGCTATTATTAATGCTATTAATGCTAATAATAATGCTATTAATGCTATTAATAATGCTATTAATGCTATTAATTATGCTATTAATGCTATTAATGCTAATAATTTATCCTATTAATGCTATTAATATTGCTATTAATGCTAATAATAATGCTATTAATGCTATTAATAATGTTATTAATGCTATTATTAATGCTAATAATGCTATTATTAATGCTATTAATGCTAATAATAATGCTTTTAATGCTATTAATAATGTTATTAATCCTATTATTAATGCTAATAATGCTATTATTAATGCTATTAATGCTAATAATAATACTATTAATGCTATTAATAATGTTATTAATGCTATTATTAATGCTAATAATGTTATTATTAATGCTATTAATGCTAATAATAATGCTATTAATGCTATTAATAATGTTATTAATGCTATTATTAATGCTAATAATGCTATTATTAATGCTATTAATGCTAATAATAATGCTATTAATGCTATTAATAATGTTATTAATGCTATTATTAATGCTAATAATGCTATTAATAATGCTATTAATGCTAATAATAATGCTATTAATGCTATTAATACTGTTATTAATGCTCATAATACTGCTAATAATGCTATTAATACTGCTATTACTGCTAATAATAATGCTATGGCTTATATTATTGCTATTGATGATGCGATTATTATTTAAAAATCTTTAAAAAAACAATAAACATATTTTAGATACCCGATGCATTTGCATCAGGCTAACAGCTATAACTACTATAATCAAATTAATGCACGTTCTAGAATCCCGATGCATTTGCATCGGGCTCACAGCTAGTAGACATATAATTGCACAACCCCCGACATACCGTATAATACTAGTGCAATTCAATGAATTAAAATATCATCAAGAAACAATGTAATAGTACCATGTTTCAGGGCATTTCTGGGAGTCCTGTAACACGTTGAATAATAAATCAATATTATATTTACATTTGATGTCTCGTGGAATACGGCAGTGCAATTCTTAACCCTTCATCCTCCCTACTTTAGTTTTCTGAGATAATGACCTTTGGGTTTTCATCGGCTGTAAGTCATAATCATCAATATTAATAGAAAAAAAACACTTGAAATAGATCACTCTGTTTGTAATGACTTTATATAATATATGCCTTTCCCTTTTTTATTTAAATTACTGAAACAAATTGTAAAGCTTGTAGCATAGCTTTTTATGATTAAATAAATAAATAAATGGAAAAGAAACATGGGCCCCCTTCCACCCCTGTTTTTGATAACCAGCCAAGGTAAAGCAGACAGCTATGAGCGGATAGTATCAGGCTGGGAAGGTCTGTCATAGTGCAGGGATTCTGGCTTAATCCAATGAATCCGACATAGTCCAAAAATGGAATCCAGAAAGATATAAGAGAGAAATAAAAACAAAGCACTGTCATTCATTAATTTATTAGATATCAAATTTCCCCATGTCCGACGTAGTCCAGCGGTTTCCACAGTGTTCCTCAATTACCTAGATTCAAAAGCTATGAAGCCTCAGATTGAGACAGCAGCCACTCTACGATCTGCGACTCCCAGCGACTTTGACAAATGGTGATGAAGTCAGTAACATTACAGACATAACCACTCTCACTGGGTCACAGAGGTCAGCGCAAGACCCGCCAGCTGTGAAGAGCAGTGATGTTATTAATTTCACAGCTCACCAGACATTCTGTTCTGAGGCTCCATAGCATTTTATCTAGGTAGTGGAGGAACTCCATAGGAACCACTGCACTATGTTGGACATGGAAACTATGCTTTCGATAAACTGGTGAATGAGGGACAGTATCTTGACTTTATCTCTCTTTTTTATTTTTTCCAAGTTTCATTTGAACCAAAAGATAATTGTGTGGGTGATCCGCGCTGCCGTATGATGAAAAGGACCACTGTGATGAATTATGCAATGGTAGCATTATTAATTCTATATGCATTTCGGAGCTTTATCCTCGCTCCTTCATCAGGAAACCAAACCCTATATGCGCTTCTGTCTCACTTTTGCAGTTGTCAAGTTTACATTTGTGGACTACGTTGGATTTGGTGGATTACGTCAGACATGCATAGGTATTTTTTTTATATAATGGTGAACTAGGGAAAGTGCGGGTGAGTGTGTATTTAAATAAAGTATTTTCATGTGAGTTTTTTTAATTTTTACTTTTTTGGTTAGTAATGGGGGTGTCTCGCATCTCTTCATTACTAACACCAGAGATTGATGCCAACTAACACTACACAGCTGACATTAACAGCAACTACCATCGCCCCGATTGCCACTGCACTAGGGCAATTAGAGCTGAGGTGAAGTGCCAGTCACTCTGTCACTCTGTCACTTTGACAGTCACTCTGTTGCTGCCGCTCTTTGTCAGACTGTTTCTCTGTAGCTCTTTATATTGCTCTCTGTGTTCCTTTGTTTCTTTGCGCTGTCTGTTGCTCCCTCTACCTCTATATACCTATCACTCTCTCTGTTGCCCTGCCTGTCTCTCCGTCACTTTCTCTTTAGGTCTGCCTGTTAGTCTGTTGATCTTGGTATCTCGGTCTATTTTAAATTAGGTATATAATGTATGCCTTCAAACTTTTCAGTATACACAGGGATAAGAAGATATGTAGCTCTGAAAAGGACTTTAGTTTTTAGGTTGCAGCAGTATAAGTATAGAAGGACTATAAGGCAATAAAGCCTGGCTATATGCCTCTTATATAAGACCTGATGAAGAGATACAGCTGGCTAATCCCAGTAATGCCAGTAGCCAACATGACTACGGCTATACTGTGTATGGCAGACAATCCCCACATGTTGATTGCCTGTCTAACAACTGCAAAACATGCAGAGTGAGGACTCAAGCATGGTCGACCATGTGAAGTCTTCTTTTGTGTGCACTATATTTTCTTTTGAAAAATAAAAAGAAAGGAAAATCCAGTCCTGTTGAGCCGGACTCCAATTTTTTGTATCATCCATGGTGCTTGAGCACCAGCAATAGTCAATTGAGCAACGAGCATAGCCGGACACCTTGATGGTTGACCGAGTATCGAGCATGCTCACTCATCACCAGCTGCTAATGTATAAAACCAGATTGCATATGGATTGTATACAGAATCTATACAGATGAAAATCGCTTGTTTTTCCGGATGTAATTTGGACGATTTTTTCATACGCTTGTGTGAATTTAGCCTAATTACGAGCATAACTGCATTTACAAACCATACTGTACTCTCGAACAAATAGTTGTATAAAAAAGCACTCATCAATATAACTAAAGATAGAAAACCACAATTTGACAAAAGAAAACTCGACTTTAAAAAAAATAGGCAAGAATGAGGAGAAATACAGACTTTGTAATGGAAAGAATGAGTAGATCAGGGCTCAGTGCATTCAATGAGATAATGAGGCGGACCCAGAGAAAGTACAGAGATTGGAGACTACATTTCTGCATTTGGAGCAAGGATCTGTAAATACATTATAATTAGCAGTCTGCATACTTTAGCAGTCCAGATTTGTGTTATTCTGAGGAATTGATTGCATTAACTCTTTAACTGTCACAAGGCGGCCTTGCCTGAACAGCACGGCCACTTGGCTCAGTATCTTGAGTCCAGCAATCACAGGTTAATTTCGCCGCCGTCTGGCCGGTGCCTTTCTGCTTGGCATGGTGTAAAGCTACTATATTTGCACAAGGTTGTTCAGCGAGATCTGCTGATCTGGACCTTTTCCATAACAAATGTCAGTGGTGATTTATCTTGGCAGCCCAAAGATCTTTAATCTCTTGATTACCCAGTTCTGTATCCTTGAGCTGTTAGAAAAGTTTTCGAGCTGTCCACCAAAGAGGACATCATAGTCTACCAGGTCTGTTTTCTTTTTTCATACTTTCCATAGACAATGTGGCACTTTTTTGGAATTATCGTCCAATGTCCAAACTAAATCCAGCACAAGGTTAGGGCAGACGGTACATTAAGACAGTCAGTGTTTAGATACATTTTCTTTGTTTTACTTCCTACGGTCTTGGAAGTCTTTTGAGCGGTTGAAGCATGAGAAAACTGATCCTGATCCAATAGATAAATGGAATGCCAGCCTTATATACTCCTAAATAAACTGCAAAAAAACAGCAGCACAATGGGTTACAAAAAGATGTGATGTGAATAATTACTCCCATAGTATTGTAATACCATAGTTTGAGGATTTTAAACTATAGAGCTGTTCTCTATTATCACATTAAAAACTTGAGGGCTCACCTAATACCACTGATATCAGATGTCACCAGCACAATTTGAAGTGTAAGAATATGAAAACCTGTGAATGGATTTGTGCCACCCCTTACTTCCACAATAGGTGTCTATGCCTAAAAAAAATGAGGGGGCATCAAATATTACTTTGGACTCCATTGACGTGTTTTATTTCCTTTCTCTAATTTAATTCTTATCACTGCCATTCACTTTCTTTTAACTCTCCGTCTGGCCCAGACCATCATGAAGACTTTCAAGTTGTTCACACATCTATTCTGTATATACTGTAGCTTCTCTTTTTTCAGCACACTTAAGAAGCTTATAGGAAAAAAAAAACAGCACCACATACAATACATACAGTAAAAATGGATATATATTTGAAGTGATAAATTTGAAATAAAGGTCCTCACCTTATGTAATAGCAGTCATGGGTAGGGAAAAGGAGAGAAAAACATAGACCGTATATACTCGAGTATAAGCCGAGTTTTTCAGCACAAAAATTGAGCTGAAAAGTGCCCCACTCGGCTTATACTCGAGTCAGTGACGGCTCAGTGTGCGGGGGGGGGGCGGTGTCCAGGGGCTGCAGGAGGTGGGGGAGGCTGCAATAGGAGCGGATGGTCACGTGGGGCCGCTCATTAGTGCAATGCAATATGCACTGCATCTCCCTGTCCATCAGCGGCAGGGGGAGCGGTGCATATTACATTGCACTGTCAGCGCTCCCCCCCCCCAGTGGTATGTACAGGCCCCAGTTGCTGCCGCACAACTGTAAAGGAATAGCTTTCATACTTATCCTCCTCGCTGTCACCGCGGTCCTCCGGTCACCTTCCTGCTTATACCCGGCCAGCGCAGCCGCAATGACGTCATTGCTTCTGCACGGTCACATGACGCCAGTACAAGCAAGAAAAGACTGGAGGACGCACGGTGACAGCGAAGAGGATAAGTATGAAAGCTATTCCTTTACAGGTGTGCAGCAGCAACGGGGGGCCGGTATATACCACTGGGGGGGTGCCTGTATATACCACTGGGGGGGTGCCTGTTATACAATGGGGAGGAGCCTGTATTTACCACTGGGGGGCCTGTATGCACCTCTGGGGGGGAGCCTGTATATACCACTGGGGGGCCTGTATATACCACTGAGGGGGGCCTGTATATAGCACTGGGGGGGCCTGTATATACAACTGGTGGGGATCCTGTATTATACCACTGGGGGGGCCTGTATTACCACTGGGGGCCTGTATATACCACTGATGGGGGCCTGTATATACCACTGAGGGGGCCTGTATATACCACTAATGGGAGGGCCTGTATATACCACTGTGGGCCTGTATATACCACTGAAGGGGGCCTGTATATATCACTGATGGAGGGGCCTGTATATACCACTGATGGGAGGCCTGTATATACCACTGATGGGGGGCCTGTATATACCACTGATGGGGGGCCTGTATATACCACTGAGGGGGGCCTGTATATATCACTGATGCAGGGGCCTGTATATACCACTGATGGGGGCTGTAACCTCTGATGAGGGGTCTGTAGATACCACTAATGGCGGGCCTGTATATACCACTGATGGGGGGCTGTATTCCACTATTGGGGGTTGTAACCTCTGATGGGGGGGAACTGTATACCAGTGATGGAGGTCCTATATACCAGTGATGGGGGATTATATACCAGTAATGGGGGGGCCATTTATCATGATGAGAGGGGCTGTATACTGTGATGAGAGTCTGCTTCATTTCCTCCCCTAGGCTTATACTCGAGTCAATACGTTTCCGTAGTTTTGGAGGGTAAAATTAGGGGCCTCGGCTTATACTCGGGTCGGCTTATACTTGAGTATATACGGTAATAATACATTTGACAATAATTTTTTATTGTTTCTAAAGAATTGGACACATGGGTTTGACTATGTGTAGGGGGTCTAGGAGGAAGCCACCGCCATTCTGGAGAATACTGTGACCTTAAGCCCCCGTCACACATAGCGAGATCACTAGCGAGACTGCTGTTGTGTGGCACCCCAGGGGTTAATGTGCCACAGTAACATCACCAAGGGTAAATTCTCCCACACAACACTGAACACTGCACTAGCACCTCTAGGCCAGAATGGGGAGCTAAAGCAGCTCCCTTATATATTCTGGTGTAGAGAGGAAGTGAGTAGTTCAGTGCGGTGCAGCACTGAGAAAGAAAAGACTGTGGTGAAAAGAGGCTGGATTAGGCTTCTCCACAGTCTGCTACTCAGTTCCAGGCCTAGCCAGGGTCTGAGGAGAGAAGTTTAGGAAACAGAAGAACACGTCTGGGAGACTGAGTTACCTCATAACTTGCCCTGGAGGAGCACAAACAACGGATACCGGATCCTAATCTGTGACTGAAACACGCAGCACAGTAAACACTGGAATAGTGGAGGTTACATACCTACACCGTAGATCAGCGAAGCAACACGGCGGGGTCAGAGACACAAAGAAAAGACTCAAGTTGCCTAGCAAGTGGGTACCTGTGAGGAGAAACAGGGCCATCAGCCTAGCTGAAGCGGCAGCAGGGCCACACACACAGCGCAGCAGTGGGAAGCTGAGGACCTGGTCGGGGTGGGAGCAACCTGGCCCCGGTACAGACTCCGTAGACAGTACTTTGCTAAAGAACATCTGCAGTAAAGACTTGGAAAACTACAAAAACTGTGATTCTGTGTGATCCTTGTGCTCCAGCCCTATGTTCCTATCCTGCAACATCCATAGCATCAATCATAGACTTTAACTACCACTGACCCGGGAAACCAGGCTCTACCCACAAAGAGCCGTAACATCACCAGCTGCCAAATATCATCCCCGGAGGTTCTGGAGCAGCGGTGGTCGCCCTGACCACAACCCGTGGGTGGCGTCACGACAAAGTCCCCTGTAAATATCCCCCCATTACTAGTGGGCTCGGGACACGGTCCGGACCAAGACTGCCGTGACATCCCCAGCATATACCCCGGTCCAGTACCGAGTACCCCATCCCAGTGGGCTCCACAGTTGCGTCACAGGTTTTGTGACACAACAGCGACCTTGCCAGCAATCTCGCTATGTTTGACACATAGCAGTGACCAGGCCCCCGCTGTGACATAGCCAATCGTGTAAGAATGGCCTGGACAATTTTTTGATCGTCGGGTTCCCGATGGCCAGCATGCATCTGTGTGTTTGACGCCTTGACAACGACCTCGTTGGTGACTCAGAACTCAGCCACATAGGTCTGAGTCATCAGACTAGCTGCTGTGTGACAGGGTCCCAACGACCGCCAAAGTCATTATACGGGTCGCCCTATCGTTGCTGTGTCGTTGAGTAGATCTGACTGTTTGACATCTCACCAGCGACCACATAGCGACGTTCCAGCGATCCTTACCAGGTCGTATCGTTGTCAGGATCGCTGGAACATTGCCAAGAATCTATTGTTCGTATGTATACTGTAAACAAATATTGTTGATTTATGTGTACTGAGTAATGTGGCCAGTGTCTTAGTAAACACTTACCTGAGACCTTGAGTTGGCTAAGGTTAATTGTGGTTAGGAGTTTTCTACACCCCTTGAGGCTGGAGTTATGGAAACAAAAAGGGCTTGCAAAATGGGGAACGAATGGTGAATGAAACAGAGAGGAGTAACAGATGCTGCACTTGTGGGAGGCATGGTGAGTAGGAGCCCAAGAATCTAATTTGGCCAGACCTTCGGGTCAGATTTGGGACTCGGACACGCAGTGGTCCTAGAAAGTGGAGGACAGGGCGTAAATAGCCAAGTGACTTTGTCCCTTACGGGTTGAGTCCATGAGCTCCAGGTGGGGTACGACTTCTACTGGTGAATACTCAGATTCCTCCCATTTGCCAAAGGCCTGTGTAGGCTCTAGAGAGTGGGCCTTAGACATGTAGTAGGAGTGTTTTCTCATTGGCCATTCCAATAGTTTACGCTAAATCTCTGTGGGTGGATCGATGTGGATCCAAATAGACAGTTTAATTGCACACATACACAATAACGCTAGCAAAGAGAATGAGAGGCTTGAGTGTATCATTGGTAGCCCAAGTGCCAGTAAAGTGGTTGGATAATAAATTTATTGAGACTGTTGCTATTGAAACCTAAATCTTGGGAAAAGGAAATGCCCATACCATGCATGAGAATCCCGTTATTTGCAACAACAAGTAAAGTTCCTTTGATGCCAAAACTAACTAAAGTGTCTATGCATTCTTACAAAGAAGGGGACAATCAGTCAACAGATGTTTGCACTGGGGAGGTGGCTGGAAAGGGACTGCTAATCCAGGGATGTACATCAGCCTAGGTTTGGCCTCGCCCGCAACTAATAAGGCCCTGTACCCCGCCCAACATTTGGATGCCATTTTTTGCACAAATAGATCTCTAAAAATATGTTTTGCAGAACATTCCCATTAGCTCTAGCAAAGTAAATTCTTAGGCCAGGTTCACACCACGGTTTTGGAGCTGTCAGGCTGTGTCCGGTGTTTTGCTGGATGCACTGGACACAGCCTGACAGCTCCGAGCAGAACAGGACCGGAGGGCAAATATTCCCTCCAATTCCTTGGTCTGCCAGATTCAGGACTGCGCGGCTGCTGCCGCTGTCCGGGTCCTGAAATTTCAAAATCGCGGCTAGTGGGGAGCTAGCTGCGGTTCTGAAATCTCAGCGGGGAGCTCTCCAGGTGCTGAAGTTCAGCGCCAGCCAGCGCCGAGCTTCACCACCCAGCGTATGGGAACCGGACAGATTTTCTGTCTAATCCGGCGCCCATAGACACCCATGTTATTGTGCGCCGAATCGCTCCGGATCCGGTTTTGTTTAAGTTTTTGCCCCGGACACAAAAATGCTACAAGCTCCAATTTTGTGTCCGGGGCAAAAATCGAAAACAGCCTGATCCTTCCGGACAGGGACAAAACAGGATGGCAAATTACTGCCATCCTGCCCTATCCGGCACCATAGGGCTGCATTATGTCCAAAATCAGATCCAGGGCTGTCAGGTTCACACCGGACAGCCACGGACCCGAAGAAACCGTGGTGTGAAGCCAGCCTTAGATTATGTGCACATGTTAAGTATTTGGTTGCAGAACTTTGTACAACATTTCAGCATTTCTTGGCAGGAAAAACGCAGCAGAAAAGTAGAAAAGCAGTGTGCATTTTTGCTAGGTTATCAATGCATTTTTAAATGCGTTTTAAAATGTGTTTTTATAGCGTTTCTGACTAGGTTCATTGAAATCAATCAGAAATCAATGGTTGACAAAATGCTGCACTTAATCTGCAAGTCACAAATAAGCAACATGTGCATGACACTTCAGGATTCTCATCGACTTTGCTGGTATCAGATTCCACTCAGGTTTCGTGACAAATCTGCACTCACAAACGCATAAAAGAAACAATAAAACTTGCAACTTGTGCACACAGCTTTAATGTGGCACAGCACTAAAATATACTGCAACAGACACTTTGTTGCAAATGTGACTACATCTAAAGGCCACGTCACATGCTTCAATATCGTTAACGATATCGCTGACAAGTCACAGTTTTTTAATCGCTTAAACGATATCGTTTGTGCGTCGTTGCGTTAAACTGAGCAATCTTGTAGTGAAAAATCAATTGATCGCTCATCACAGACTTGAGATCTTGACCTCAAATACATCGTGCGTCATTCAATTAACCAACTTTCAATCTGCTGCATCGTTGTGTGTGACACCGCGATAACGATCTTGTGAACGACTTCGCCTATTCACAACATTGAACAAGTATCGTTCCTGGGTTGTGTGAATGATCGCTGCTCGCTACATCGTTGGTGCGTCGTCCGCGATATCTAGACATGTGACTTCTCACCAACGATCTCGAAAGATTATCCAAACGATCTCGTTCATGGGAGATCGCTCGTGAGATCGTTAAAGCGAACCTGTCACCCCCTCCAGGCATCTAAAGATAACATAGCCACCTTCTGCAGCACTAAGGCTGCATTCTGACAAGGTGTCTATAGCATTTATCCTCCCTTGATTCACTGAAATAAAGACTTATATAAAATCTGTTTCAAACCAGATCCAAGACCGGGAGGCGGGTTTTCAAGTGTCTGTCTCCCTCCTCTGTAGTGTCAGTCATCCCTCTCTGCTCTCTGTGCACCGCCTCCAGGGCCATCTCCCTCCATTACAGAGCTGTGTCAGCTCTACTACAACATAGAGCTGCTGTTATAGGAGACCCCACAGTAGTAAATCTACCGGTAGCAGGAGGATCCTGAGCAGGCAAAGCACTGCCTGCTACGTAGCAGGCCTTGAGCTGTCAGCAGTGCAGCAGAGTTGAGTTTGTGCTTTAGATCAGGGGCTGAGGAGCAGTGCTGCTGGGTACAAGAAACTGAAAGTGAAACCTGCTCAGCTCAAGGGCTGCTACGTAGCAGGCACTGCTTTGTCTGCTAAGGATCCTCCTGCTAGATTTACTACTGTGTGGTCTCCTATAACAGCAGCTCTATGTTGTAGCAGAGCTGACAAAGCTCTGTAATGCAAGGAGATGGCCCTGGAGGCGGTGCACAGAGAGCAGAGAGGGATGACTGACACCACAGAGGAGGGAGACAGACACTTGAAAACCCGCCTCCCGGTCTTGGATCAGGTTTGAAACAGATTTTATATAAGTCTTTATTTCAGTGAATCAAGGGAGGATAAATGCTATAGACACCTTGTCAGACTGCAGCCTTAGTGCTGCAGAAGGTGGCTATGTTATCTTTAGATGCCTGGAGGGGGTGACAGGTTCGCTTTAACGATATTGAAGAGTGTGACGTGACTTTAAGGCTGGAAGCACACCGGCGTGTAAAAAAATGGTCCGATTGACATATCCAAGAGTCTTACGAGTGTCATCCGATTTTTGGTCCGTTTTGCATCCAACTGCTATCCGACTGTCCGACATTTTTCTCATCACATCTGAGTGTTGTCCGAGTGCAATCTAATTTTTTCTCAGTAGCTATTTACTGTACAATCATTTACAGGAACACTTTACAGTGTTCTCAGCTACAGAATGATAATGTATCAGTGAAAAAAACGTGTCTACTCGGATGGTCCGTGTGCGGTCCGACTGCGGTCCGTGATTTTGTTGGATCCATAGACTTGCATTGGTGACTCGCAAATGTGCTCTCAGACATTGAATAACATTGGTCTGACAGCAATGCGAGAAAAACTAGCATTGCAGTCGTCCGAATTTCACGCCAGTGTGTCCGTACCCTAAAGTGCCTACTAAACTGAACTCAGTGCTCCCATATACAGTGCTCTTTACAGTGTATATACACCAGGGCAATAAACAGGACAATTAACACTAGTCCCTTCGGTTAGGTGTTACCTCCAGTTAATGGGTCTTCTAGTGGCCCCAAATAATAGGTAACGTTTTAGGACCATTTTAGCTTTCAAACTTTTTCCTGAACAAAGCCGCACTCGCTGACTTTTTGGGAAAGTGTTCCCAATCCCCGAGCTGAATCGGCAAACATGTTCCAGCAAAGTTCGCTCATCACCATTCAAAACCTCAAACATATGCACAGCTAGTTGTTTTTCTTCATAGAATTGCTTGTATATTTTTTTAAATAGCTTCTTCAGGCAGTTTCAGTGGCAAAATCCTCTTGAAAAAGACATTGTGTGCTTTCAGTCAGTTTCTATTCTAAAAACTCAGCAAAAACACTCAGTATGAACTTACACTAAAAATTCCTGAGCTGCAAACAGTGCATGCATTCCAACACCAACTATTGTGCTGGATTCATAACTCACCCCCTAATATCTCTTTAATATTTTCAACAAAGGTCACCCAAGTGCACCACCACAATGAAAGGTGTATAAAAGGGAATTCAAAATTCTTTATTTTACTAATTCGAATAGTTGAAATTTCACATTGGTTTAATAAACAGCATTTCATTAAAAAACCCAGGGCAATCAGTTTTTTCCTTTCCAGTTTTTGACTTGTGAGCCGCCTTTTGGGTTTGCTCAGTATCTCAGATTACACATAAAATACTCCTATCATTTCAGCTGTGGAGCGTTATTTACATGAAAAACTGCAAAAAAAATGTACTCAATACAAAAGATAATGCACGGTATAATCTTACATCTCTCCTACACAAATGATATGGGGAATACCCCCATATTCTGTAAGACTGAGAATTGTTGAGGGATCTCCCACTGGACTACGTCAGACATCGCAGAGTAATAAAGATGGGGTCTAAATATGTGTTTGTGTTCTTTTTCTAATAAAAATACTTCTTTCTCTGTGTTGTGTATTCTTTAGGCTACTTTCACACTATGACTTTTCCCTGTCCGTGGGATCCTACTTTTTGTAGGATCCCATGGACAGGAAAGGAAAGCATCGGAGGTGAGCCTCCCTGATGCTATTTCTGTGTCCGGGTCCATGATTATCACGGATCCGGACACAGCGAGGCACTTTCACTTCTGCAATGTATAATATACATTGCAGAAGTGAAATATAAGAAAGAGTTAAAAATAAAAAATCAATATGCTCACCTATCCTCTATCCAGCGCTGCCTCCCAGCAAGGTCCTTGTGCTTACAGGACCTGTGATGATGTCAGAGAGCGTCATCAGGTAACCACGGTAACTGCAGTCATGTGACCCGATGATGCTCTCTGACATCATCACAGGTCCTGTACGCACAAGGACCTTGCTGTGGGAGGCAGCGTTGGATAGAGGCTAGGTGAGCATAATGATTTTTTTATTTTTAACTCTTTCTTTTACTTAATTACACTTCTGCAATGTATATTATACATTGCAGAAGTTTAATTAGAAGGGTTGGATCAATTTTAGTGTACTGAGCAGGCTCAGTACACTAAAATCGGGTCCGAGGAGACATCAGATGTTTTCTCGGACCCTGCTCCATACGGCCCCATGTTAATGGAATCGCATCGGATCGGATTTGGCATAATTGCCATTTGATCTGTCAGATCCGATTCAATCCGGTTTTTGATTCGGATGCTAAAATCGGAGCAGTCTCCGATTTTTGCACCAGAATGAAATCGGACAAAATCGGATCGGACGCAATTCGGATGGCATTTAGTGCACAACTGAATCAGTCCGATCCCCATAGGGTTACATGGGGCCAAATTCGGATCCGATGCTGTCCGTTTTCTATCGGACAGCGTCGGATTTGCAAAAATCGTAGTGTGAAACCAGCCTTACTAGAGATTCCTAATGGCCTAATGTCCTTTTTTTATTTAAACTGCCCCCAATGTTATTTAGATCAGGGGTCTCCAACCGCCAGTCCACGGCCCTACACCAGGCTGCCGGGGTCCCTATGCCGGTCCACGTCGGCACCGCCACAGACAAGCACTAATCATCATCCCGCCCGTTGTGGGACAACCCTGCTCTGTGACGTCTGATGTTGCGGATGCGATATCAGGCATAGCCCCGCCTCTCCAGACTGTCATATGATCCTTGAAGATGGCAGCGGTGGCAGCACCTCCGGCCAGAAACAAAGATGGAGGGACGCACTACACATGATCTGGGCGGCAAGTTTCAATACAGAAAAGCTGATATGGGGCATGCTGGGGCGGGGTGATGGGCTGGCTTCAATGATGTGCTACCAAGCAGATAATATTGAGGGGCATACAGGGGGCGGAATGATAGGGTGGACTCAGTGATGTGCTCCCAAACAGATAACATTAAGGGGCATGCTGGGGGCAGGATGATGGGCTGGCCTCAGTGATGTGCTCCCAAATAGATAACATTGAGGGATGTGCCAGGGGCACGGTGATGGGCTGGCCTCAGAATGTCATGTGTCCAGCTCTATTTCCCCTTCAGCATGAGTTGGAGGGGGAGGAGCTGTGGATGCTCGTGGGCAGTAAGATATGAAGTCGATTGTCCCATCCATGTGACTCATGGAGCTGTGTTGTGGTGTGGTGCAGCCCAGCAGCAGAATTCCTGGTTAAAAGAAGAAAGAGGTAAAAATCATAGCAGTCATCAACAGTGCCCATCTCCAGTAGCATCATTATCAGCAGTGCCCATCTCCAGTAGCATCATTATCAGCAGTGCCCATCTCCAGTAGCATCATTATCAACAGTGCCCATCTCCAGTAGCATCATTATCAGCAGTGACCATCTCTGGTAGCAGTCATCATTATCAACAGTGGCCATCTCCAGTAGCATCATTATCAACAGTGCCCATCTCCAGTAGCATCATTATCAGCAGTGGCCATCTCTGGTAGCATCATTATCAGCAGTGACCATCTCCAGTAGGATCATTATCAGCAGTGGCCATCTCTGGTAGCAGTCATCATTATCAACAGTGGCCATCTCCAGTAGCATCATTATCAACAGTGCCCATCTCCAGTAGCATCATTATCAACAGTGGCCATCTCCAGTAGCATCATTATCAACAGTGGCCATCTCCAGTAGGATCATTATCAGCAGTGGCCATCTCCAGTAGCATCATTATCAACAGTGGCCATCTCCAGAAGCATCATTATCAACAGTGGCCATCTCAGTAGCATCATTATCAACAGTGGCCATCTCCAGTAGCATCATTATCAGCAGTGACCATCTCCAGTAGGATCATTATCAGCAGTGGCCATCTCTGGTAGCAGTCATCATTATCAACAGTGGCCATCTCCAGTAGCATCATTATCAACAGTGCCCATCTCCAGTAGCATCATTATCAACAGTGGCCATCTCCAGTAGCATCATTATCAACAGTGGCCATCTCCAGTAGCATCATTATCAACAGTGGCCATCTCCAGTAGCATCATTATCAACAGTGGACATCTCCAGTAGCATCATTATCAACAGTGGACATCTCCAGTAGCAGTCATCATTATCAGCAGTGACCATGTCCAGTAGCATCATTATCAACAGTTGCCATCTCTGGTAGCAGTCATCATTATCAGCAGTGACCATCTCCAGTAGCATCATTATCAGCAGTGACCATCTCCAGTAGGATCATTATCAGCAGTGACCATCTCCAGTAGGATCATTATCAGCAGTGACCATCTCCAGTAGCATCATTATCAGCAGTGACCATCTCCAGTAGGATCATTATCAGCAGTGGCCATCTCCAGTAGGATCATTATCAGAAGTGGCCATCTCCAGTAGGATCATTATCAGCAGTGGCCATCTCCAGTAGGATCATTATCAGCAGTGGCCATCTCCAGTAGGATCATTATCAGCAGTGGCCATCTCTGGTAGCAGTCATCATTATCAGCAGTGGCCATCTCCAGTAGCATCATTATCAACAGTGGCCATCTTCAGTAGCATCATTATCAACAGTGGCCATCTCCAGTAGCATCATTATCAACAGTGGCCATCTCCAGTAGCATCATTATCAACAGTGGCCATCTCTGGTAGCATCATTATCAACAGTGGCCATCTTCAGTAGCATCATTATCAACAGTGGCCATCTCCAGTAGCATCATTATCAGCAGTGACCATCTCCAGTAGGATCATTATCAGCAGTGGCCATCTCCAGTAGGATCATTATCAGAAGTGGCCATCTCCAGTAGCATCATTATCAGCAGTGGCCATCTCCAGTAGGATCATTATCAGCAGTGGCCATCTCTGGTAGCAGTCATCATTATCAGCAGTGGCCATCTCCAGTAGCATCATTATCAACAGTGGCCATCTTCAGTAGCATCATTATCAACAGTGGCCATCTCCAGTAGCATCATTATCAACAGTGGCCATCTCCAGTAGCATCATTATCAACAGTGGCCATCTCCAGTAGCATCATTATCAACAGTGGCCATCTCCAGTAGCATCATTATCAGCAGTGGCCATCTCCGGTAGCAGTTATCTTCATCAACAGTGCCCATCTCCAGTAGCATCATTATCAACAGTGGCCATCTCCAGTAGCATCATTATCAACAGTGGCCATCTCTGGTAGCATCATTATCAACAGTGGCCATCTCCAGTAGCATCATTATCAGCAGTGACCATCTCCGGTAACAGTTATCTTCATCAGCAGTGCCAATCTTTAGTAGCAATAAACCCTTGTAAAATGAGTAAAAAACAAACATTGCTTCTTTGAAAAGGGAGAAAAGGCCAATGATGAGACGGAAGACGACTCCATGACTGCTAAAAAAAAAGAAAGCTACATTTAAAAGAAAATACAATGACTCCTACTTAAATTATGGGTTCATTGCATCAGGGGATTCACAGGCCCCAAGCCCACTCTGCTTGATATGTGGTGAACAAGAGGCCATGAAGCCTTCAAAACTAGTTCGCCACTTACAGACCAGGCACCCTGCATCACAAGACAAGCCTTTGGTGTTTTTTGAAAGACAAAAACGTGAACATGAAGGACAAAAACAATTACTGAACACCACCACATCGACAAGTGTGTCTGCACTGAAAGCATCATTTTTAGTGGCTAACCGCATTGCCAAAGCTAAGAAGCCCTTCACTGTTGGTGAAGAGTTGATCCTGCCTGCTGCTCAGGACATTTGCCACAAACTTTTAGGAGAGGATGCATCTAAAACGATGACAAAGGTTCCTCTTTCAGCTACCACCATAACAAGATGTATTAATGACATAGCTGAAGACATCGAGGCACAACTGTTAAAGCGGATTAATGCGTCACCATGGTACGCAATCCAGGTTGATGAGTCTACTGACATTGACAACAAGGCAATGATGCTTGTTTATGTGCGATATATTTTTCAAGAGTATGTTATGTTGCATTATTGTTACCAGCCAACACCACAGGTGAAGACCTTTTTAAGTCTTTGGATGATTACACATTTGGAAAATTAAACTGGTCATTTCGTGTCGGTATATGCACGGACGGAGCAGCTGCTAGGACTGGACGGTATTCTGGTTTAACTACTCGTGTCAAAGAGGTGCGTCTGAATGTGAGTCTACACACTGTGTCATCCATAGAGAAATGCTGGCAAGCCGAAAAATGTCACCTGAACTTAACAGCGTTTTGCAAGATGTGATTAAAGTTATTAATGACATCAAAGCACACGCCCTTAACTCACGTCTGTTCGAGCAGCTCTGTGAGCACAGACGTCTTCTCTTACACACAGAAGTTAGATGGCTTTCTAAAGGTCGAGCATGGCCAGAGTCTTTGAGTTACGAGAACCGCTCATAGATTTCTTTTAGAAAAAGAATCGCCACTTGCAGCACATTTGAGTAGCCAGAAATAGGTCACTGAACTTGCTTACTTGTGTGACATATTCAACTTGTTGAATGAACTTAATGTGTCAGGGGAAAATGACAACTGCCTTCAAGTTGGCAGATAAAATTGCTGCATTCATAGCCAAACTGGAAGTGTGGGGACGGCGAGTGAGAATAGGGAATATGACATGTTTCAAACATTTGCAGGGATTTTGGAAGAGACCGAGCCTGAGCCTTCAGTCTCCCAGTTGGTGCATGATCACCTTTCTCAGCTTTCAGTAGAGTTTGAGCGTTACTTTCCAACCACAAAAGATCCACAAACGAGGAAGGAATGGATTCGCAACCCATTTGTGAACAAGCCAGGTGAATCGACCTTGTCTGTACATGAAGAAGACCAACTGCTTGAGATTGCAAATGATGGCGGCTTTAAAGTATGTTTGAAACATCAAATCTTCTGGATTAAAGTCAAGACAGAATATCCTGAGATTGCCACAAAAGCGCAAAAAATTCTGCTACCATTTCCAACATCCTATCTTTGTGAAACTGGGTTTTCTCCTGCGAGATTACGGAGGAGACTGGACATAAGGAACACACTCAGGGTGTCACTGTCTCCCATCACTCCTAGATGGAACTGTCTTGTTGCAGGAAATCAAGCCCAGTGCTCCCACTAATCCAGGGAATCAAGCCCGATGCTCCCACTGATTCTGGACCTATGGTGAGTTGAGTCCCATTTACATTGTAAATGTCATAATTTAATAAGTATGCACTATGTCGTACGACTACTAAACTCCAACCCTATAGCCCTCAAGTTGTAGGGAAAAAAATGGTGTATCACAATCCGCGCTGCCAGAATCATCCGCTCCAAAAGTAATGCACATGAAGATGGAACTTCAACATAAGTCCTTTATTTCCTCCTACGCGTTTCAGTGCCCTCCTGGCACCTTCCTCAGGATCCCTGAGGAAGGTGCCAGGAGGGCATGAAACGCGTAGGAGGAAATAAAGGAGTTATGTTGAAGTTCCATCTTCATTACTTTAGGAGCGATGATTCTGGCAGCGCGATTGTGATACCCCATTTTTTCCCTACAACTTGATGTGTTTCCACACTTGTGTGACGGTGGAAATCCGCAGGCAGCCATCTGGTAATAAGCATTGAATACGCCTTCAAGCCAGTTGTGGGTGACACAACTGCCTCAGGTGAGTGAACCCTTTTTCACCACTTTGTACTCAGTCCATAAGTGATAGGCACTATTGCCTCTTGTTCCCTCTCTTCTATATTTAACCCTATAGCCCTGTCCCATATGACCAAAGCCCCGCCCTATGCCACCCCGCCCTACCGGGCCTTGAAAAAATAGTCTTCCTTGAAGCCAGTCCCCGAAGCAAAAATTATTTAGATCATGCACTGTTATTCTCTAACCTGGTTAAAAAAAAATAAATAATCCATGTATCTATCATAGAAAGGCACTTTAGAGGCTTATATGTCTGCATTTTGTACCTGCACATTCAGTCATCGGGGTGGATACTTCAGCTGGAATCAGTCGCATCAGTCCACTTTTGTTAAGCAGTTTTTTAACCCGATAACGACGGCCTTACGACTAAAAGCGTAGGAAACTTAGTGTATGTATGCTTTGCTATTGTCTTACGACAGCAGTAAGGAATAAGCCTGTAGCGCTCCCCAGTGCCCAAAAATCTCTAGGGTTTTAGCTACTGGGGGTAGCTGAGGTCCTGCAGATTATGAATCATGCAGTTTTTTCCGGTATTGGTGAAATGATAACCGTCATCACATTACAAAAAAATTAATACCGGTAAAAATTATTTCTCTTTCATCTGACATGATAACACATGTTGGATGAAAGAGAAATGTTAACCTATTGGGCCGCCAGACCCCCTGGTACTGGTAATCTTCCTCCCAAACCCACCCCTCCCATAGAGCATCCCAAAATGGCAGCTGAGTGCAGGAAAAACTGCACCCTCCCCTGCCCCAAACACGGACTGTGGACACGGCGCTGAGTTCATCTGTGGAGATCCCCAGCATCCTTGCAGGAGAGGAGACACTGCATCCAGGACATCTCTGGATCAGGTGCACAAACCCTAAAAAGTGAGAAATTTAGTGTGAAAATAACAAAATGTTCTAAATGACTGGTAATGATAAATAGAATCCACCTGTGTGTAATCAAGTCTATATATAAATGCACCTGCTCTGTGATAGTCTCAGGGTTCTGCTTCAAGTGCAGAGGCATCATGAAGACCAAGGAACACACCAGGCCGGTCGGGACACTGTTTGGCGAAGTTTAAAGCCGGATTTAGATAAAAAGATTTCCAAGTTTTAAACAAGTGGAAGGAGTATCAGACCACTGCAAATCTACCAAGACCCTCTAAACTTTAATCTCAAACAAGGAGAAGATTGATCAGAGATGCAGCAAAAGCCATGATCACTCTGGATGAGCTGCAGAGATCTACAGCTGAGGTGGAGAGTCTGTCCACAGGACAACAATCAGTCGTACACTGCACAAATCTGGCCTTTATGGAAGAGTGGCAAGAAGAAAGCCATTTCTCAAAGATATCCATAAAAAGTCTCATTTGAAGTTCGCCACAAGCCACCTGGGAGACACCATATAACTTAGTGGAATGAAAAGTTGCGAAAGAGTCTAGCTCAGGTTCTGAGAGGGGTGAAAGAGGAGATCGAGTCAATAAGATTCTAAAACTTTGTCAAATGGACTCAAACCAATGATCAAAACATACTAATGTTAAAATCCGTTTTCGTGATAGCGATGTGTATAAGCCGACCTACTTTTCCCAAAAACTGAAAACTTATTGACTCGCTATAAGCGAGGGTGGACTCCAGCAGGTATACAACCAGCATGAGATAAGGCTCCAGGGGTAGTATACAGAGCTCCCAGTGGTAGTTACAGCAGCAGCCCCAGTGGCATATGCAGCAGTGTATTGCAGCCCACGAGGTATATGCCTGCAGCCCAGAGGTATATGACTGCGCCGATGGTATACCAAATATATGTGGCCAGAGATAGCTGGCAGCAGTATGCAGCAGCCAGAGTATATAAGCCAGAGTATATGCAGCACCAAGGTATCATGCTGCACAGAGGTAATGCTGAGCCAGAGGTTTCTGCAGCCAGAGGTATATGCTGCAAGGATATGCTGCAGCCAAGTAATGCAGCACCCGAGTATATCGCACAGGGATTGCAGAGAGGTATATCCGCGTATTCCTGCACAAAGCTGACCAAGGTTATCAGCAGCAATATCCAGCATATAAGCTCAAAATCTATTTACAATGTGAATGGTTTCCGATAAAAATATAGACCGTACTGCACAAGTGGTCCGTTTAGTCCAATGGCCAATGTCACTAGTCCCAGGACTCTGAAATCCAACCGAGAATCTGGTTGGAAAGAGCTGAAAACAGCTGTTCACAAATGCTCTCCATCCACCTCACTGAGCTCCAGCTGTTCTGCAAGGAAGAATGGGCAAGAATTTCAGCCTCTCGATGTGCAAAATGATAGAGACATACCCCAAGAGACTACAGCTGTAATCCAGCAAAAGGTGGCGCTACAAAGTATTAACTCAAGGGGCAGAATAATATTGCACACCCCACTTTTCAGTTTTTTATTTGTTAAAAAAGTTTAAAATGTCCAATAAATTTCGTTCCACTTCACGATTGTGTCCCATTTGTTGATTCTTCACAAAAATATTAGAATTTATATTTTATGTTTGAAGCCTGAAATGTGGGAACAGGTTGAAAAGTTTAAGGGGCCAAATACTTTCACAAGGCACTATGTTTTTTTGCAGGTAAGGCTTATTGATGGTAAAACAAAGTTTTAATTTTATTGCTCATGCCCCATATAGGTATCCTAAGTGCCAGGGAAACTGTCCATTAGCAAGCATACCTTTATGTAATACACAACCACAGGACATAACTCTATCTGAAACCTTAACCATGAGAAGACAAGGCACATTATCCAATTCCCTAGCTGGGATGAATGGCGTTCTTTGCTTTCCTCAAACTACACCAAGAATATGGAGATGTAAGACGGGAGGTATTATCCTGCACATTACTCCCTAAAGAGCAAACAGGAGTCATGAAAGCATCAAATTGCTGAGGTCAAGCCGATTCGTGAAAGCAAATAAAATGCCCGAGTACTGTATCCATGAAAGTAAATACAGTAATTATGTGCAAGAAATACAAGCTGCTGTAGTCTCCGTCCACGACTGTGCCCTATTCTACATTGCTCAGGACATGAGACCGCGGCAGTCATCTCCGGTGCTGAATTCTAGTATGTTCTGTCCCACTATGTAAAATATGTAGAAGAAGTCATACAGCAAACATATGGGTCCTATGAAAAGTGCAACCTAAAAATAAAATATTTGCTGGGATGATTCAGGGCTACTAATCTCATGTAATGTTATCTTGTGACTATCGACAGGACTGGTCTATAATTAAGATCATAATTACATAATAAGTAGGAATATACATGGAGAACCCTTTTTCCTAAAATGGTATACAGTACTTAAAGAGGACCTGTCACCAAACCAGGCATGGTGATCTAATTTATAGCACTGGATGCAGCATGTCTGCTGCATCCAGGCAAGGGGTCCCCCAGTCATTGAGCCCCCCTGTACCCCGAGTAAATACACTTTGAAAACTTACATCCTGCAGCCATAAAGGAGGTGGCTACAGGCTGGAGCCGAAGGGCAGATTCACACTCCCTGCATGTTTAATCTGCCCACCGCTGCCAATCATTGTCTCCCTCTTCTGCAGCATAACACAGAGTTTTTTTTTTTTTTTTTTTTAGAAGTGGCCGTTTAGCCCCACCCCCTGCAGTGAGTCCCGTCCACACTGTGCCTATGTTAACATTGCCAGGGCAGGAGACGCGGTATGTCACTGCACGGTGCTGATTCTCGTTATCATTCTGTCCCCACTATGTTAAACATAGTAGGAAGAAGTATAAGCGATGAATCACTAGGGGCGGGCTAAACAGCATTTCTAAAAATTAAAAAAAAAATTATGTGCATGAAAGGAGAATAATTGCAGGGCTGAATTAACATGCAGGAGGTGTGAATCTGTTCATCTCAGCCTTGGCACCTCTTCTGGCTGCAGGATGAAGTTTCAAAGTGTATTATATGTACAGGGATCAATGGGCACCCCTTCATGAATGCAGCAGACATGCTGCATCCAGTGTGTAATTAATCACCTGCCTGGTTGGTAGACAGGTCCTCTTTAAGAGGTTGAATTATTAAGTTTTTGTTAATATTTTTTTTTAAATATCACTGTATTTTGCAGACTATAAAATGCACTGGACTATAAGACGCAGGAGGAAAGAAGGAAAATAGGAATAAATTAATAATTTTCAATGTGAAAATGGGAGTCCATCCTATATACAAATTTAGCTTATCAGGGGGTTAGTGGCAGCGGAGGAGCAGGTCACAGGAGTCAGGAGTGGGCCAATGCATGGGCCCTGGGCTGGGAGAGGAGGTGTCCCATTGATGCAAGGCAGAAGCCATTGATCTCCTGCAGTGGCTTCAGGAACATGGCGTAGGAGGAGATGCATGTGCAGATTGAGATCTCAGCTGGTCAGTGAGCCAAGATCTAAACTTGCGCATTCGCCACCTCCAAACCATTTCCCTGGAGCCTACTTTTAGCAGTGTGAGGCAGGAGCTGTTGTCTTCTGGCAGAGGGTTCAGTAAAATGGCACTGGAGATGGTGCATGCCAAACTAAGAAATCGGCTCTTCATTGAGACTCTATGGTTAGACAGTTTATGACTGTATTGAAAAGAAGGTCGACTATATGGTCACCAGGGGAGTAACGATCGTGGTCGCAAGGGGGTGAAGGGGTCCACTGACCCTAGTGCCTGCTTCAGATGGATGTGCTCCCCAAGGACACACATCCAACTAACAAAGCAGCTGATCATGCAGCTGCTATGGTGCCTGGTGCTAGCTCCGCCTCACCTGCAGACCCCACCACCCGTCATTGCACATAGCGATAAGCCTGCAATCCCGCTGCTTCTGCACACAGATGTCTTGGCGCAGCGGAGTGTGGTTACATCACTACTGCATGACCCCTGTGAGGAGAGCAGGACACTCGCAGGGAGACCATAGCAGTGGGAGGACAGAGGAGAGGTGAGTACTTATTTATTTTTTAATTAGTGAGTACACACGGTGGCCAAAGGATTTGGGGGGGGGTGAGGGTTGGGGAAGCTACTCTTAAAAAAAAATTCACAATCAGACCTTGGATTATTCCAAATGCTCTTTTCCTTTATTTTGCATGCATCATGGGAACTGTTGATGCGTTTCGACTCTAGACATTTAGTTATGACTAAGACTTGTGTCTAGAGTTGAAATGCTCAATAATTTCCATGATGCTGACATTTTAAGCATGCAATATAAAGGAAAAGAACATTTGGAATATATCCAGGGTCTGATTGTGGATTTTTTTTGCTTATTGCTTCCAATTGCTCAGCCGACGGTATCAGATCAGGATACGATCCATGGTGGCTCCTCCGGAGATTATGTGGTGAGCACAACCTTCTTATTTACCTAAGAGTAGGGATGGGCGAATCTACTCGCTAGGACTCGTTACTCGGCGAGTAGTAAGGGACTCGCAGGACTCGGTACTCTGCGAGTTTCCCAGTGATTACTCGCACGAGTCCAATGCAAATCAATATCAATCCTAGTTTTGTCAGAAACGCTGACAAAACTAGGATTGCCATTGTTTGCATTAGACTCGGCTACTGTGCCAGTGATAGCAGGGAAACTCGCAAAGTAACTGCTGTTTCTTTGCGAGCCGAGTCCAGCTGTCTTCTCTGTGCAGCTCCAGGGTCCTAGAACCTGCCTGCTCACAGAGATGATGTAGCAGAGCTGAGATTGTTCTCAGTCTGCTCATTCCCTGTGCATAGACATCTATATTTATGCACAGGGGATGTAGCAGAGAGGACATCGCGTTTTGGACTGCGTCGGACAGAAGAGGATTTTTTAAATTAAAGATGGAGTCCCTAATGGCTTTTTTTTTTATTTCAAATAAAACATTTTCTCTGTGTTGTGTTTTTTTAACCCTTTATTGGAGATTCTTAGTGGCCGGGTCAAACGTGGCCTGACATTAAGAATCTCGGGCTTAATACCAGCTTGTATAACAAAGCTGGTATTAACCCCTTTATTACCCAGCGTGCCACTGCCACCAGGGCCGCTGGAAGAGCGGGGTTCAGCGCCAGAGGATGGCGCTTCAATGAACGCGCCATCTTCTGGGGCGGCTGCGGGCTGCAATTTGCAGCGGGGGTGCCCAGAAAGCTTGGGCATCCCTGCGCTGCGGATTTCAGCCCCCAGCTGCTTAGCTGTACCTGGCTAGACATAGAAATTGCGCGGAGCCCCACGCATTTTTTTTATTATTTAATGAATTTCAGAGTCAGAGTCTCAAAGTCAGAGTCTCAGAGTCAGAGTCGCCTCAGAGTCGGAGTCGCCTCGGAGTCGGAGTCGTCTCGGAGTCGGAGTCTCCTCAGAGTCGGAGTCTCAGAGTCGGAGTCGCCTCAGAGTCGGAGTCGCCTCGGAGTCGGAGTCGCCTCGGAGTCGGAGTCGTCTCGGAGTCGGAGTCGTCTCGGAGTCGGAGTCGTCTCGGAGTCGGAGTCGGAGTCGTCTCGGAGTCGTCTCGGAGTCGGAGTCGTCTCGGAGTCGGAGTCGTCTCGGAGTCGGAGTCGGAGTCGGAGTCGTCTCGGAGTCGGAGTCGGAGTCGTCTCGGAGTCGGAGTCGTCTCGGAGTCGGAGTCGGAGTCGGAGTCGTCTCGGAGTCGGAGTCGTCTCGGAGTCGGAGTCGTCTCGGAGTCGAGTCGGAGTCGGAGTCGTCTCGGAGTCGGAGTCGTCTCGGAGTCGGAGTCGTCTCGGAGTCGGAGTCGTCTCGGAGTCGGAGTCGTCTCGGAGTCGAGTCGGAGTCGTCTCGGAGTCGTCTCGGAGTCGAGTCGGAGTCGGAGTCGTCTCGGAGTCGGAGTCGTCTCGGAGTCGGAGTCAAAAAAATGCGTGTGGCTCCGCGCAATTTCTATGTCTAGCCAGGTACAGCTAAGCAGCTGGGGGCTGGAATCCGCAGCGCAGGGATGCCCAAATTTTCTGGGCACCCCCCGCTGCAAATTGCAGCCCGCAGCCGCCCCAGAAGATGGCGCGTTCATTGAAGCGCCATCCTCTGGCGCTGAACCCCGCTCTTCCAGCGGCCCTGGTGGCGGTGGCACGCTGGGTAATGGAGGTTAGGGCCAGCTTTCAATTATCAGCTGGCCCTAAGCCCGAAATTTATGGCGGTCACGCCAATATTAGACATGACCGCCATGAATTTCTATTAAATTGTTTTAAAAAAAACACAACACAGAGAAATTTTTTTATTAGAAATAAAAAAAAAAGCCATTAGGGAATCCATCTTTAATTAAAAAAATCCTCTTCCGTCCGACGCAGTCCAAAACGCGATGTCCTCTCTGCTCATCCCTGTGCATAGATATAGATGTATATGCACAGGGAATGAGCAGACTGAGAACAATCTCAGCTCTGCTACATCATCTCTGTGCACAGACATTCATGTCTGTACACAGGGAATGAGCAGACTGAGAACAATCTCAGCACTGCTACATCAGGCAGCAGGCGGGCTCTAGGACCCTGGAGCTGGGGCAGCCAGCACACAGAGAAGACAGGACTCTTATCTGTGCGAGTTTCCCAGCGATTACAGTTGCAAAGTAAACGAGTCCAATGCAAATAAATGACAAAACTAGGATTGCTTCAGGCTGAAGCTTCCGAGACACATCTGCGATTTGTAAATCTCACACTACTTGCTATTACTCGCTTCCCCATTCATTAACATTGGACTCGCTAGACTCGCAACGAGTAGCGAGTCCTGTGCTCGGACTCGCTAGAGTCAAGCGATTCCGAGTAATTTAGGATTCGCCCATCACTACCTAAGAGGGCTATTGGGGGAGGCTGAATTTTAACATATGGAATGATATGAGTCTGCAGTAGAATATATGGAGATATACGTGTCTGCAGTATATTATATGGATGGATATAACTCTGCATTATAATATATGGAGAAGTATGAGGCTGCATTATAAAATTTGGAGAGATTCTCCGCCTTTCGGATGAACCCCTTTCTATATGGTGGGAAGAAATGTGTCAAAGCACTTGGAGAATTTATGTTCATCAATTGAAGCCCACAGAGCTACCAGCAAATAACAGCCTTGGAGTGTTGCAGCTGTGCTATTTGAGTTTTTTTTCCTTAGTCTGCTGCAGTTACTGAATGTGTGGTGAGCGGCTCTGCAGGTGGGGAGTGAGTGTAATGATCTCAGGTGGAAGTGGAGTGTTGTGTCTGAGCTTTCCACTCTCCAACTCCTCAGCCTTAAGTAGTTCTGCTTCCTTCTACAAGATGTCGCAGATTCAGTTCATTCTAATCTTGGACCTGTGCTGTGCAGGCATACTGTTTTAGCAGCTGCCAGCCCCTTCATTTGGAGTGGTGTCTTTTTCCTGGTCTGTGGGTGGAGGTAGGGGCTCTTAGCTGAGGGCAAACACCAGTGCAAACAAGAAAAGCAGTGGAGAGCCAAAGAAAGTATAAGGAAATGCCAGAGACAAAGCCAAGACCAAAAAACCAGAGCAAAAGAGCAAACCAGAAGAAATAGACAAAAAATATTAACCATTGCCACCCAAGCACAACTGAAGATAATCGGCACTGAACAGAGGATATGGGGGATTTAAAGGGATCCTGTCACCTCCAGAACGCCTACTAAGCTATGAAAACATGTCCCTGCAGCTTCCTATCACTAATCTCACACTCCTTTTGTCTCCTAAAAGCATCCTGTGAAAGTGCATAAAAACGTTTTAATACTTACTCATTAGTGATTATAATTAGCAGGGCTATATTCTTTAGTCACCAGGGCAGGCTGTTTTGCAGCTCCAGGATCCACCCTCTCTCTGTGTGTTCTGCTGTGATGTGCAGGCTTTACCATCCCCCCTCTCTATTACTCACAGAATACAAATCATTAGTCCTGCCTCAGCTGCACATAACAGCAGCACAGACAGAGAGAGGATGGATCCTCGAGGCTGCAAAACAACATGCCTTGGTGACTAAAGAATATAGCCTCTGCTAATTATAATCACTAATGAGTAAGTACTAAAACGTTTTTCTCCACTTTCACAGAATGCTTTTAGGAGACAAAAGGAGTGTGAGAATAGTGATAGGATGCTGCAGGGTCATGTTTTGATAGTTTATGAGACATTTTGTAGGTGACAGGATCCCTTTAAATATCCCTCTCATGGATCACCTGACATCGCTAACTTAACACCCAGTCTCCACCCTCTGTCCAGAGATGCAAAGAAGATGCAAGATGCAAAGGGCGAGATGGGTGTAGTGGAAGAAACCTCCCACCACATAGTGAGGAGACACAGCCTCACTAGGGGAACTTGCTTCGCGGGGCCACTGAACAGCATCATCACTTGGAGCAACTGCTTTTTGCCTCCTAGCAATACCACTACCTGAAGTAAGTCTCCCAGTGCACAATACATGGCCAGAGCGAGTACATGCACTAACTCTGCCCTCTGGGGGCGATGCCAGGCTGACCCCTGACCACTGGAGGTCTGCCCTGATGCCTACCTACATCCACACTGCCAGGCCTGACATTTTTACCACATAAAGAGTTCCATAAAGACAAAACCCAAACAGAATGGCCAACATTTTACTACAGTATATGGTACAATGAATGCTGTCAATCAAAAATACAACTAGTCCAACAATAAAAGTCCTCACAGGGCTACTCTGACCGAAAGATAGAAAGCTATGGCTTTGGGAAGATGCGTATGTGAACAAAAATAGAAAAATCACTAAGTAATGTATAATATACATGATAATATAATAATAATAATAATAATAATAATAATAATAATAATAAAATGTTACATTAAGAATTTTACAATAAAAATAACAATAGCAATAAAAAGTGTACAGAATAAAAATTTAATTCTGGTGTTTTTAAATTTTTTTCCTGTTGAGTAAATTATTTTTATATTTTGATAGGTCAGACTTTTTTGAATGCAGCAATACCACATATGAGTTTTTGTAATTAGTTTTATCGTTATTTATCATGGGGGAAAAGGGGGGTGATTTAAACTTATGTTGTTTTTTTATTTTTTTCATATTTTTAAACTTTTCACTATATTTAATTGTCTTTTTATGGGACTTCATTCTACTGTTCATCTGTTTGTTTGTGCTATGTAAAGCAATACCATAGTATTGCTGTATATAGCAAGAATTTTGGCATCCCTTTAAGTCAAAGGCAGGTTTCAAGGGAACTTCATAATGACCACAACGGACATCTTCAGCAGGCCCCCCGCTGTCATAACAACCTATTTACTGCCCCCGATCACGTCATGGGTGTGCCCTGACTGGCGCTTAGAATGGCGCACCCCATTTCAGTGTGTTTTTAATGTCGCAGTTAGAGTTTGACAGTGGCATTTAACAGGTAACTATCACAACCGGTACTTTGCTTCACTCGCGATTGTTAGGGACAGTTCCTTGTTGTAAAAACAAGCCATTGCCTGCCGTGTAAGGCGTGACCTCACCCCATGAGTCCATTCCATACACTCACTAGTGACGTGTGCCATATATGTCTGCGGATTTTGGTAATAGGTTAAAAATCACCCAATAAAGGAACATTTTACTAGTTTATTGCAAAATTTTCAGACTGTATAGCCTACAAGATTGTCTATTTTGACTATTTAGGCCATCCCGATACCAGCGTTATTACATGGCGTCTACGATGTCTTTTTGTTCATTAGAACCCAGTATGAGAATATTTGCTTAGCTTTCTCTATTTCAACCCATTGAGCCTCACTGGGTGCTGGAGCATTTGTTTGTGAATTATATGGGTGAGAACATAATGGCACCAGAAGGTCATCAAAAATAATGGATACATTGTACTACATGAGTACAGTACTATGCAGTTATTTTTAGTTCTCTATTAATACACCACCAGCCCTGCAGTATCAAATGCAGCTAAGAGATTAAAAAAGGATTACAGAGCACTTAGCCATGTCCCATGGAATAGTCTAATCAGGAGATCGTTCAGTCCATGTTCTGGAAAAAAATGTATTCCCAGTCTATTGCCAGGATCTTTGGACTTGTGAACTTATCTGAAAACATGGCACATTCTGTAAATCAGTCTATAATGAATTGTATGTTTTGTGTGAGGTCTACGCTTGTGTGAGTGTGGTCATGTACTCACTATTATTAAGTTACACTATTATCTCCAGTACTTGTAGTACAGATGACTTCTCATTGTCAGCTGAATTGCACATATGAGAGTTCATTCTACATAGCCACTTTATGTTCTAGAGCTCTAATCTAAATCCTTATACTTGATGTTGTTGTTGGCTGAACAATGATTGGGACTATCATTTGGCCGGTAGCTATCTCAGCTGTTTCTTCCATGCACAGGGGTTCTCTATAAAAATTACCCAATGAAGGAATATTTTGCTTGTTCATTGCATAATCTCCAGACTGTATAGACTACAGGATTAGAAGATTGAGAGATACGCTGCTAGAATCATCTGGTGGCGACTTATCTCACTGAGAACAAAAGAATTGACAGTCCAACCTCAGACTGAATCCTTAAAGGCCCTGTCTCACATAACGATCGCTCCAGCGATCTCGACAGCTATAACGACCTGCCGGGATCGCTGGAGCGTCGTTACCTGATCGCTGGAGAGCTGTCAAACAGGTAGATTTCCACGGCGATCAGGGGCATGGGAACCACCTCCCACATCGTTGATACCAGCGTCCTCCCTGCTTAGCGCTGCCTGTAAGCAGGGAAGATGCTGGTAACTATGATAAACTGCGGGTATCCAGGCAGCGCCCGCTGCCTAGATACCTGGTGTTTATCATAGTTACCAGCATTCTCCCTGCTTACAGGCAGCGTGCGCTGCCTGGATACCCGCTGTTTATCATAGTTACCAGCATCAGGGGGACGTCAGAGTGGCAGGGGGCTGTGCCCAGAGCAGCTGACCTGAGAACTGAGAACAGGTACAGCTGCAGATGTAATCCCTAGCCTGCTTCCCCCTGCTCCTCAGTTCAGCGCGGGTGCCTCTGAAAGCAACCCCCCAGCTCTGCACTCAGGCGGCAGGGAGGGTTAGTTCACCCCTGCTGGTAACCATGGTAACCATGCGCTGCCTAGATACCCGGTGTTTACCATGGTTACCAGCCCTGTGAGGTCACTGATCGCTGGTTTCTCGCTATCACACGCAGCGATGCGTGCTGACCAGCGGGAAACTAACGATCCACGAATGACCCGCAGCACTTTGCAAAGATCAGCAACCTCACAGCAGGGGCCTGATCACTGCAAAGTGTCACACATAGCGACATCGCTGGAGAGATCGTTGTAATGTCACAGTTACAACGATCTCTCTAACGATATCGTTATGTGAGACAGAGCCTAGCCTAGCCTTGGGTAACCTTGTCTTGCAAGGGATTACCGGGTTCTTTCTAACCCGTGTGACTTCCAGATACTTCAAGGGAACCTATCCCGTCTGTAGTAGGTCAGCACTACCGTACTCCTCGGACCTGGTGGTACCGGTCCGGTCTCTGTCCGTACTTCTCCATGGGCTGCGGGCTATGGACGAGCTTTCTCGCCATGGATCTGTGTCTCTTAGGATTCTGCGTCTCCAGGGAGCCCTATCCCTGCGGGTTGTGTCACTTTCTGCGGTTCTTATCTTTACCTCTCGGCACCCACTGGCCTACTAACTCCTTCCGCCTACTGTTCCTCTTTTTGTACTGGTCTACCACCTGACCTACCTTCCCACCCACTTTCCTCTAAACCCCACCACCCCTTGCCCGCCTAGAGTCCCGGGCTCTGGGTTGGGTGTTGTGCTCCTGTGGGTGTGTGTGCTGAGGGTGTTTTGTTGCACAAACCGTCTCCTATCTACCTGGCTGCAGTTCCCTTATGTGGCCACCTGATCGCAGGGCACCACATTCCCCCGGAGTTAAACCGGCGTGTCACCACGCCGTCCGGAATGGTTCCGCCTGAAAAAGCATTTTTATTTTTATAACAACATAACATTAAGAATTCTTGTTCTTCCATTTAAGGAGGCACGGGTTCTTAAACGTTGCATTAAGTTAACTATCTATATACATCAGCAGTTTTGCGCTTCCGGCCACTGTGCCGCTATCACACGCTGAGAGCGATGGCACGCATGCGCCATTGCAAGCCGCCGACACTGCCCGCAAGCGCAAAAATGCTGTCCCCGCACACCACATACCCCACCAATGCCTGCCGCTCTACCGCCCCATGTTCCCGCTCCCCCGCTGCCAGGGCACCACATACCCCCACCAATGACCGCCGCTCCCCTGCCCCATCTTCCCGCTCCCCCGCCGCCAGGCCCGCACCCTCCATTTTACAGTGTGAGCCCTAAGTCCCAAGCCCCAGCAGCCAGGGGTGCGGCATTAGAGATGGGGGCCGCGCCAGTATCAGCGCCCGGCTTCATGACAGACGGCGCCTGCCCCAGCGTCCCCAGGTAAGATGGAGGCGGCACTCTGTCATTCAAGGCTGCAGTGGCGGCGGGGCTGCAGCCTGTTACACGCTCCTCTGCTTAACTAAGGCACCTGCCACCTGTATACTCTGCTCCCCGCACAGCCGCCTGTATACTCTGCTCCCCGCACCGCCGCCTGTATACTCTGCTCCCCGCACAGCCGCCTCTATACTCTGCTCCCCGCACAGCCGCCTCTATACTCTGCTCCCCGCACAGCCGCCTCTATACTCTGCTCCCCGCACAGCCGCCTCTATACTTTGCTCCCCGCACAGCCACCTGTATACTCTACTTCCCGCACAGCCGCCTGTATACTCTGCTCCCTGCACAGCCGCCTGTATACTCTGCTCCCCGCACAGCCGCCTGTATACTCTCCTCCCCGCACAGCCCCCTGTATACTCTGCTACCCACTAACCCGCCTGTATACACACAATTCATTTCACTGCGCTCCCGATGCAATTGCATCAGGCCTTTTTACTAGTTTACACATAAAACACAGTTCGCAGCCCGTCTATGGCTGTAAATGCGGAGGCCTCCGGGCCCTCGGGTCACCAACTTGTGGCCAAGTTGTTCCTCTCCATGTTGGCATTTTACACCATATTGTCCTTTAACACTTCACGGGACACGTGTTACACGGTTCACTGTTCAAAATTTCAAGAGTCTTGTGGCATAACAATACCGGCTCTCTATATGCATACCGAGTTAAGTGCAAACATTCACATTTTAAAACACACATAAAAGGCACATTACTTTTCTCTAAAAAGTATAAAATTAAAAAGGCACAAGTGCTTCAAAAACAGTTCAAAAGCACTTGGCGGTTTCAGTTCAAATGCGGCATACCCAGTCTCACTGTGCTCCTTGGTCTTAAAACCAATGGGGAGCACACAGGGGAGTTTATATCAAGTCATCGTCTTTGATATCAATTGTCTGTAAAACATATAAGACGAACAGGGGAAAAGACTATTCATTCATCCAGGTATGGGATGGGGGTCAATAAAGATCACATCACATTCACACTTACAGTTCTTGCTTGAAGAATCCGGGTTCTTTTACTCCTTCTCCTTCATCTTCCACGGTAAAACCTCCGGAATCCTCCTCCTTGGAAGTAGCTCTAATGATTCCAATGCGTGGGACAAGTAGCTGCAAGGAGTCTGTGTCGCTGTGTCGACTACGGTTGCGGCAGTAGAGCTTGCTGGGTTATCACTGGTGATGATCTCCTCAGGGTTAGTTGAACTCACTTCAATGGTCGAATCCGGGTGTTCTAGCTCTGCTGGTTCGACTCCTTCTTGCGATCTCAAAGACAACCTCTGAACTCTAATACCATAAGGACCCCTTTCTCCTTGGACAATTACATAGGACACCCAGTCTCCAACTTGTACTTCCCTATCCGGTGCTTTGAAGGAAGGTGTTCTTCTACAGTTGTGGCCAAAAGTATTGACACCCCTGTAATTCTGTCAGATAATACTCAGTTTCTTACTGAAAGTGATTTCAATCACAAATTCTTTGGTATTATTATCTTCATTTAATTTGTCTTCAATGGAAAAACACAAAAGAGAATGAAGCAAAAAGCAAAACATTGATCATTTCACACAAAACTCCAAAAATGGGCCAGACAAAAGTATTGGCACCCTCAGCCTAATACTTGGTTGCACAACCTTTAGCCAAAATAACTGTGATCAACCGCTTCCGGTAACCATCAATGAGTTTCTTACAATGCTCTGCTGGAATTTTAGACCATTCTTCTTTGGCAAACTGCTCCAGGTCCCTGATATTTGAAGGGTGCCTTCTCCAAACTGCCATTTTTAGATCTCTCCACAAGTGTTCTATGGGATTCAGGTCTGGACTCATTGCTGGCCACCTTAGAAGTCTCCAGTGCTTTCTCTCAAACCATTTTCTAGTGCTTTTTGAAGTGTTTGGGTCATTGTCCTGCTGGAAGACCCATGACCTCTGAGGGAGACCCAGCTTTCTCACACTGGGCCCTACATTATGCTGCAAGATTTGTTGGTAGTCCTCAGACTTCATAATGCCATGCACACGGTCAAGCAGTCCAGTGCCAGAGGCAGCAAAGCAACCCCAAAACATCAGGGAACATCCGCCATGTTTGACCATAGGGACCGTGTTCTTTTCTTTGAATGCCTCTTTTTTCTCCTATAAACGCTATGCTGATGCCTTTGCCCAAAAAGCTCTACTTTTGTCTCATCTGACCAGAGAACATTCTTCCAAAACATTTTAGGCTTTCTCAGGTACGTTTTGGCAAACTCCAGCCTGGCTTTTTCATGTCTAGGGGTAAGAAGTGGGGACTTCCTGGTTCTCCTACCATACAGTCCTTTTTCATTCAGACACCGACGGATAGTACGGGTTGACACTGTTGTACCCTCGGACTGCAGGGCAGCTTGAACTTGTTTGGATGTTAGTCGAGTTCTTCATCCACCATCCGCACAATCTTGCGTTGAAATCTCTCGTCAATTTTTCTTTTCCGTCCACATCTAGGGAGGTTAGCCACAGTGCCATGGGCTTTAAACTTCTTGATGACACTGCGCACGGTAGACACAGCAACATTCAGGTCTTTGGAGATGGACTTGTAGCCTTGAGATTGCTCATGCTTCCTCATAATTTGGTTTCTCAAGTCCTCAGTTCTTTGGTCTTCTTTCTTTTCTCCATGCTCCATGTGGTACACACAAGGACACAGGACAGAGGTTGAGTCAACTTTAATCCATGTCAACTGGCTGCAAGTGTGATTTAGTTATTGCCAACACCTGTTAAGGGGGTGTCACACGCGTCAATGTCGTCAGTGAGATGATCGCTGACGACATTGACGGATGATCGCTGGTGAGCTGTCACACAGGCAGACTCACCAGCGATCAATGGACCAGAGACATCGTGGAAACGATTTAAATATCGTTTCCACGATGTCTTGCTCCCGCTGCCAGCCTGCTGGAAGCGGGAGCAGGCTGGTCTCCAAGGTAAACTGCGGGTATCTAGGCAGCGCGCGCTACCTAGATACCCGATGTGCACCTTAGTTACCAGCCTCCTCCGCTCACCGGCTGGTATCTAAGGTACACAGCGGGTAACTAGAGTCCCTAGTTACCCGCTGTGTACCTTAGATACCAGCCGATGAGCGGAGGAGGCTGGTAACTAAGGTACACATCGGGTATCTAGGCAGCGCGCGCTGCCTAGATACCCGCAGTTTACCTTGGATACCAGCTCCCAGCGCTTGTGAGAGGCGCTGGGAGCTGGAATATCGCTACTCCCGGTGTCACACGCAGCGATGCTGCGTGTCCACCGGGCGACCATCACCAGGTTTTAGAACAGATTCTAAAACCTGGCGATCATCAACTAGCGATTTATCGCTGGTTGATTCAGTATGTCACACGCATCAATATCGCTGCAACGTCACGTGCAGCCGTGATCGTGCAGGCGATATTGATGCGTGTGACATACCCTTTAGGTGCCACAGGTAAGTTACAGGTGTTGTTAATTACACAAATTAGAGAAGCATCACATGATTTTTCTAACAGTGCCAATACTTTTGTCCACCCCTTTTTTATGTTTGGTGTGGAATTAGATCGAATTTGGCTTTAGGACAATTCTTTTTGTGTTTTTTCATTGAAGACAAATTAAATGAAGATAATAATACCAAAGAATTTGTGATTGCAATCATTTTCAGGAAGAAACTGAGTATTATCGGACAGAATTGCAGGGGTGTCAATACTTTTGGCCACAACTGTAGGAAATGTGATTTATTCATTATTATGTACTGTAAGACTGACTTGTTTAAGGATATGAAAATTGAATGTTTGCAAATTGTGAAAGTTTCAAAACATTTGCCAAAATTCTGATATTTTCACAAATAAACACAGAAATTATCATCCTAAAGTTACCACTAACAAAGTACAATGTGTTACGAAAGAACTATCTCAGAATCACTTTGTTGAAGCGTTCCATAGTTGTTACCACAAAGTGACACTGGTTAGATTTCCAAAATTTGGCCAGGTTCTTAAAGCTTAACCGCTAACCGCCATTTTAATTTTTATTTAATAATAATGTAAAGCAAGTGATTTTAATAAACTTATATATAATATACTTCATTAGAAAATTCTGGTTGAAAACCATTCATAAACCTTCCACAAGGTGTTTCCACTGCACTGGGTGTGAAGCAGAGATATTTGTATTATCTCTCAGATCCGTCTGTTCTGAATACAGGGCATGTAACCATATAAGGGAAAGGGGGTGTGGCTTACAGTGCTGACAGCAGCTGGTGAGGAAATAATGTATCAGATCACAGTTGCTAAGCAACGTCAGAATGTCAGCATCACTGCAAACTCCTCTTTCCTTGGCACAAGCTTCTGATCTGTCATCTGGCTCCACACAGCTCAGTCATTATCTCTGTTAACCCTTTCTCTGCTATCACATTGCACTGCTCCCTATCAGCTGTTGGCCAGAACCACACAGCCATAAAATGCAGTTTTTAAAAGAGCATAGAAAAATGTGAGAAAATAAGTTAAGTGACCCGTCACCAGTGCAGTATTGGTTTTTTTTTTTTTTTCAATGAAATTACTTTTACACTTTAAGGTCAAAATTGGGTTGGTCACTGATGGGTTAAAAATGATGTGATTTAACCCTAAAATTGTCTCTCATACAATAGATTACCTTACTCTCGGTAGATATTTTTTAAATCAATAAATCCACCATCTTATCTGTATGGAGACTGGTAGATCCACTTAGGATTGTGCTTTTCATGGATGCGTTTTCCCTTTGGCATATAATTTAGTAGCTCTGTATGTAAATTGTGGTTAGTTAAGAACATAATCCCAGTCGGCTGTATTTAGGTTATAAGTAAATTAGTACATGTAATCCAGGAGAGTAATTATGGTTTCATTTATATTAGATGATTTGCATGTGTAGATTGCAAGGTTAATGAATTAAAAAGTAATAGAACAAGCACAGCTAAAACATTTTCTCCATTTCTGTCTTCTCTGACTGCATGCAGAACTATCGTATCTAGGGTATGGCATCACATTACTAGTGAGTGGGGTGATATCCACAATAAAACAACTATGCAAGAACAACAATTGAACAATTAAAACAAACAACAATTAAAGGGTTGTCCGATACTTTAATATTCATGGCATATCGTTAGGACAGACGAAGAACTTGCAAGATGCAATCATTGTTTTTCATAGCTCTATCGCTGCGACTACGTCTCTTCTATCACTTAGTCCTCATATAGATCTATACAGATATGTTCTGATGAAGGCCTGAAACTAGGCCGAAACGTAAAAATTTTGTATACACAATGGATTGCTTCAATTAAATAAAATTTCTGTCATTCTTGAATCTATATCGGAGTACCAAGTTTTACATTTATCCAACTTGTGGATCGGAATCCTACTTGAGCCCCCATCTCACAGGTGTGCCACCCTGCCCTATATTTATATCATTTGGATTAGAGATGAGCAAATCCCTGGAGGTTCGAGTATAGGGGTTGCATGTTCAGGATCCTAACATGACCTCATACATTTTTACTAGTTATTGATTGACTGGGCGGCTCTCTGCCCACATATAGCTAGGAATAAGTGTAACACTTTCGGGGGCAGGAGAGCGGGGATTTTGTTTTTTTATTTTTACACAAAACATTATGGAGGATTACTCTGCATTTAAGGCCAGTGCGAGCCAATCACACACAGCAAGAAGCTTGCACTGGCCGGACTATCAGCGGACCAGAACACAATACAGGCTCCAGGACTTTGATGACTGGGATCCCCCAAGTTCCAGCCCCGAACAGGCCCTGAACAGGTTTACTCATCTATAATTAGGATATGTCATCAATATCAGACTGATGGGTGTACAGCACCTTACACACCCTACTAATGAGCTGTTCTCTGTGCAGATGGCACCCCGGTGGTGCTCAGTTACATAGCGGAACAGCACTGCTCTGTCAACTACATAGTGCCAGAATGGGGTACTGCAGACCATGCCCATACATTCAACCAGTAACCACTATACAGTTGTGGAGCTGGGCTGTGCAGCTCCACAATTGATCACATTTGTCTGACTGCACCAGGAACAACTGATCAGCGGGTGTGCTGAGTGTCGCACCCCTATCAATCTGGAATTGTTAACCTATTGTAAGGATATGCCATCAGTATTAAAGTACCAAACAACCTCTTTAAAGTCCCAGGTGAGCCAAAACGTGGAATAAAGCTTTCCATATAGCTATCAGACCTCTTACTTTATCATACAGAAAAATAAACCAGAAATACAAAAGCCAAGATAGTAAAACTCACTAAATCTAGAATAAATCTTATACAAATGCTATGAATGCCCTCAATGATCCCCAGATAAAAGCCCTGCAACCTTAGGAAAGGGCTCTGCAGCCCTGCTTTGAATGGAGCAGAGGTCAAGCATGTACACCTATGCTTCAGAGCCCCATGCTCAGTGTTCCAGAGCCATGATCTCAGGATCACTGGAGGTCCCGGAGGTCAAATCTCTAGTGATCAGAACGTTATCTACTTCTGTATAGATAAGATATGACTTTTTGGTGAATAACCTGTTAGCATAATTAAATATAATGGAAGTATTTTTTCTTTTATAAAGAATGAAGTGTAATTATGTATCATATGTATCAAAAAGTCAATGTATGATTTTCTCATAATCACCCTTGCCTTACTCCTGCACTTGCTCCAATTGCTTTGATGTTATCATTGGGTGGTGTACCTGTTGCCCAGCTTTTCTTAAGTGTCCTTTTGCTGAAGTGATTACCTCCTCTGCTTGGTGACATCCCCTCTCTTCCTGGGATATGTTGCCTCCACTAGGCTGTGAGATGCCAGCCATTCAGTATTTTATTTATTCATGTAAATTAGATCTTGCTGACTGGATAATGGCTGGAGCTAGTCAGCAAACCAATAATGGCCAATGAGGGTGCAAGGCACCCTACATAAATCTCTTAGGCTGCTTTCACATAACAATTTTGGGCTGTCCTTGGGGATCCTTGTTTTTGCAGGATCCCCGGACAGCCTCAGATCCACACAGATCCCTGCATTTGGATGGCAAATAGCCATCTGTTTCAGAATCTATGCAGGATCCGTGTAGATCCTGTGGTCCCTCTGTCTCTCCCTGTTCTCCCTGCATATTCCCTGTCTCTCCCTCTTCTCCCTGTCCCTCCCCCCTCCATCTCCTCTCCCCCTCTCGTCTATCCTGTCCCCCCTGTCCTCTCCCCTGTCCTCTCCCCTGTTCTGTCCCCTTTCCTCTCTCCTCCTCTTTCCTCCAGGGCGTAAAATAATAAATCTCCTCCCGGAGTATACTTCACCTTTCCGGCGCCTCGGGGATGCGACCGTCTCTATCTGGGTGCAGGACCTCTTGTGACGTCACCGAGCCGAACAGCTGACACGTCAGCTGATCGGCTCTGTGACGTAATAACAGGTTCTGCACCCAGATGGAGACGGTTGTATCACCAGAGGCGCCAGAAAGGTGAAGTATACTCCGGGAGGAGATTTATTATTTTACGCCCTGGAGGAAAGAGGAGGAGAGAGGAAAGGGGACAGAACAGGGGAGAGGACAGGGGGGACAGGATACACGAGCGAGGGGAGTGGAGATGGAGGAAGGATGAGCAGGGAGAAGCAGGGAGAACAGGGAGAGACAGGGTTATGTGCTGAGCACTGCTTCTGGTCATGCTCAATACATAACCACGGAGCTGACATCGGATCCGATGTAAACACGGATCCGATGTCCATAGGTTCCCATGGTATCTGAACACTGACCGCCACGGATCAGTGGTGTCCAATTTTAGTCACGGACACCAAAATCGCAGCAGGCTACAATTTTGGCTCTGTGACTAAATCTGACAGCAATGGATGGTGCTAAAATCGGATGCCAATAGGGACACATCCGAGCCCATCCGTTGCCCATAGGGATACATGGGAGGCTAAATCGTATCCGTGTGTATCCGTTTTGAACGGATACACACGGTGCTCCAAAATCGTGATGTGAAGGCAGCCTTAGGCCCTCTTCACGCTGCATGATTTCACAGATCAGTGTTTGTTTGCCAAGACCAGGAGAGGAACTTGCAGAGAAAAACTAATTGAAAGATTGACACCTGTTCTGAGTTTTGGAGACACTCCTGGTTTTGGCACACAAACTGGATGGACACTGATCAACCGGGAAAAAACTGCAGTGTGAAACCAGCCTTAGGCCGGCTTCAGACTGCGTGTCTGATCCGATCCGTAGCTGTCCGCTTGAGGCAGACAGCCGCGGACCGGATCAGCACACAGGACGGGGGGCTATTATGCCCTCCGATCCTGTGTGCAGCCGCACGCAGCTGAACCAGCTGACAGGTCAGGACCGCGGCGCCCGCGGTCCTCACCTATTAGCATCGGGAGCTGCGTGCGGCTGCACACAGGATCGGAGGGCATAATAGCCCCCCCGTCCTGTGTGCTGATCCGGTCCGCGGCTGTCTGCCTCAAGCGGACAGCTACGGATCGGATCAGACACGCAGTCTGAAGCCGGCCTTAGTTAACCGTTGCCAGTACCAGTCATTCCTTTGTGTTGCTGCAACTGGTGCAACAATATCGATTTGATTCTGATCAGGGATGTATTTAGAGTTCATGCTGCCTTAGGCCGATTTCACATTAGCGTTTGACACCTCAGTGTATGTTGTGTATTTCTTTTTTCAAATCCGCAAGTGTATTGCGTACCTATCTTTAATATGGTGTCTACAGGTGAACGCAGGGACCTGTGGTGGCGTCAGTATGTTTGCATCTGCGTCCCAGTGCGTGGTTTATCTGACCCTGGCGAACGCAACATGTTGCATTTTTTGAGGTTCGCAAATTGTGCAAGCATCCGCATGCGCACGAGTGCGTAAAATCAATGCATTGGTGTCTATGGATACCCCTTCATCTGCAACAACTTGCGTAGGGCTAGGTTCGATGCGCATACGTATGAGACAGTTTGCATGCCCATAAAACGGTTCTCAGTCCCTCCCATAGCCCGCCCAAAGCTCAGCCCAAATCACAGCTGTATAAAGAGGGGTTTTGGACATAGCAGGTCCAAGACTCTGGATCTCTACACGAAGAAAAACACAAATGCATGCTAAAATGCATGTTAACGCATGTATACGCTGCGTTTTTCTACAGATTTGCGTATGCTGCTGTGGAAGAATAACGCTGCGTATGCATGCGTTAACTTGCGTTTTCGCATGTATTTCTGCATGCGCAAGATATGCAGCATTTACAAATGCTAATCTGAAAATAGCCTTAAGGCCACTTTACACACACCAACTTATCTGTCCAACTTCTGACCAACTTGCTGGTTGCAGTGAAATCATGGACACATTGTTCCACTGTACACAGCAACAAAATGGAGCAATGTGTCCATGATTTCACTGCAACCAGCAAGTTGGTCAGAAGTTGGACAGATAAGTTGGTGTGTGCTGTTGGCCAAAGACTTGTTATGCCAATGGATGTCAATCTCGATGCCCTGATCCACATGATCATTCATTAGTGAATGCAAGAAAAAAGGAGCAGCTGTGAGACATAACTGGCACCCGTACCCCTAAATTCATTGTCATTGGAGCATTTAGTGACCTTCATACACAGTAGATGTCACTTGACCCTTTCTGCATTGCAGGGTTTAGGTAACATCTTTTTAATACGTATAAGTTAAGGTACCGTTACAGGATAAGATATTGTGAACAACATCGTTAGGACGTTGTTGCTTGTAACACCGAGATACGACTACGATAAATCGTTGGATTGGTGATCGCAGATTTGAGAACATGTTCTCGAATCAGACGATCCTCGATCAGCCAACCTGCTGCATTGGTCAGTGTGACACCGCGATAACGATGTCGTTCAGGACTTCGCCCATTCACATTAGTGAACAAGTTTCTTTCGCTGGGTTGTGCAAATGATACCTGCTCGCTGGATGGTTGGGGTGTCGTCCACAATATCTAGACGTGTGACAGCTCACCAACGGTGTCAAATCGATGTCCTAACACCCACGCGCCCATGAGATCGTTCGTGATATCGTTTCAATATTGAGGCATGTAATGGTACCTTAACTCAGATTTGCACTAAAGTGCAATTTAAAAAAATCACACTATATTTCAGTGAACAACCGTAGAAAAATAATTATGTTAATACTTGCAGTTTTTTTTATTCTAATAAGACTGTGGTCAAGGTTAATAAAAAACAGTTGCAGAAACTATTACCGGTACTAGAAATGCCTCAGTACTGTAATAGAAGCAAGCTCACAATGTAGGTACTGTAATAGAAGCAAGCTCACAATGTAGGTACTGTAATAGAAGCAAGCTCACAATGTAGGTACTGTAATAGAAGCAAGCTCACAATGTAGGTACTGTAATAGAAGCAAGCTCACAATGTAGGTACTGTAATAGAAGCAAGCTCACAATGTAGGTACTGTAATAGAAGCAAGCTCACAATGTAGGTACTGTAATAGAAGCAAGCTCACAATGTAGGTACTGTAATAGAAGCAAGCTCACAATATAGGTACTGTAATAGAAGCAAGCTCACAATGTAGGTACTGTAATAGAAGCAAGCTCACAATGTAGGTACTGTAATAGAAGCAAGCTCACAATATAGGTACTGTAATAGAAGCAAGCTCACAATGTAGGTACTGTAATAGAAGCAAGCTCACAATGTAGGTACTGTAATAGAAGCAAGCTCACAATGTAGGTACTGTAATAGAAGCAAGCTCACAATGTAGGTTCTGTAATAGAAGCAAGCTCACAATGTAGGTACTGTAATAGAAGCAAGCTCACAATGTAGGTACTGTAATAGAAGCAAGCTCACAATGTAGGTACTGTAATAGAAGCAAGCTCACAATGTAGGTACTGTAACAGCATAGTCATTATTCTGCGAAGAATTGCAACCCCTTAAGTCAACTGCTCAGTAGATGTGTTAGGAGTTGGACCCAATATTGACAGCATAGTCTAAAGGCCACACCAGACGCTTCAGTTTGATGAACGATGTTGTTAGCGATCACATGCACGCGCGGTCGCTAACAAAATCGTTCACATCACTGGTGAGCTGTCACACAGGCAGACTCACCAGCGATGTGGACCAGCGAGAACGCTGGAAATCATGGTACACATCGGGTTACTAGGTGCCGTGCGGCGCTTAGAAACCCGATGTGTACCATGGTTACCATCTCCCAGCATAGGCTGTGCCGCTGGGAGATCGTTCATCGCGGTGTCACACACCACAATGCTGCGGATCGCTCAACGGATTATCACTTGATTTGAGGTCCTGCTCACAAATCTTCCACCAAACAATCAAGCGATTTTTCGTTGACAGATCGCTTGGTTACACTCAACGACGCACAAACGATATTGCTTAAGCAATTAAAATTCCAGATCGCTTAAGCGATATCATTCAAAAGATTGAAGCGTGTGACGTGGCCTTTAGGAAGTTCCCCAACTCCAGTCCTTAGGAGCCACTCAGTGCAGGTTTTCAGGATTTCCCTAGTATTGAACAGGGTATAATTTAATTACCTGCACAGATTCCAACATTGGTGCAACACTTAAGGTATCGTCATACGCCGCAATCTCGCCTGGAGATGTGTCACCCCGATGAAATCGCCGTGAAATTGCCTCACAGTTGCGGCGTGAGTGGGCGATTTCGCGGAGATAAATCACCCATCGGCCGTCGCCTGATTCCTGAACAGTGTTCAGAAATCAGGCGCAATCGGCAAGGCGATATTTTTGTGTTTTGCTGTGTGACAGGGCGGTAGTGATGGAAAGAGCGCTTTCTATGATTTCCCGTAGGCGTGCCTCAGCATGCTGTAGTCCGCGCCCCATCTGAGATGATTGGTGTGGGCTACTGTGTTCCCATTGCCTGTCAGTTGACACCACGCCATATTTGAAGAGCTGTCCGTTCAGCACCACACACATGTTCAGCTACACAACCGTCCACAAACTCAGTGCAATTACGTGCGCCATAGAATAGCACAAGCTATGTTGACCGCGTGTATTAAGTTGCGCTGTGTGGAGTATAGTGCCACACATGACAGCTCAGATGTTGGGCTACACATTGTAGATGGGTGCCATGGGCCACGCACTACAATCCCCCTTTGTGAGTGAATTTGGTGACGCTGCTGAGTACATTCTATTGCTCCCACTCCGCGGACGTCTACCTTGCTAGCGCTCTCAACCTTGTTTGGCGGCGCCAGTGTGCGTGGTGACATCATCACGTGTCTGCTCATTGTCTCCTGCCTGCCAGGTGCCTGCCCTTCCCCTGCACATAGTACAAGAGTCATGGCGGCCGCACAGTGAGCTGCCACATGAGGTCTGGCAGCACTTGTCATTCTGATAGACCTGTGTGACCGGCATGACTACTGGCGCCACCAGCGTTACCGTCACCCACGGCTGCGCAAGCAGAGTATCCTGAGGAAAATCCAGCAGGCCCTGCTCCAAAAAGTGGGTGTGGAGAGGACCCGCAAGCAGATCCAAAAAAAGTTGGCGGTCCTGAAACACAAGTCCCCAGGGCGGATTGTGGTCATTTGTGCCTGGATTGCCAGGCTGTGTGGTGAGTATGTGGCAATGCTAAACACACACATGCCAATCATCCTACTCCAAACACTACCCAACCATCATGTGGTATTGTGCCATGGCACATAGTGTGACATAAACCAGCATGTGGACCTGTCACCAATGTGCATTTGCATGTTGGTCACACTGCAACATGAAGGTGCAGAATACACTCATATGTTTTGTTAATGCTGACGGCTATAGTGGTCCTTGACCTGTGTGTGGCCGAACATAGGTGTGTAATGACAACAAAGTTGACCACAACATATTAATGCTAATTTGAAGGGCCACATCACACCTCGCAGCACATATGTTCGCACTTTGACACATAGCATTTCACAAGACATTGATCACAATCCGGAAAAGTGAATACAAGCTGACTGCTATGTGTTTGCCCTCATGGTGGCACCACCAGATGCTTACTGTCTGTTCTTGTGTTTTGTGTAAAAATCCATCCTCTGCTAATCCAAGGGTGTTTTACATCCCAAATATGTGCTCACTGGTGTTGTGGTCATGTCTAAAAACAGACTGGCCCCTAACCATAAGGTCGCTCAAGACTCAAACCTTTTAAGCTAGGCTTTACGCCCTCATGACATTAATACACACACAGTACGTGTTTACCCTTTGTTGTGTTCCTTTTGTAAAATCGGTGTCTTGTCAATTTTAATATTACAGATGAGGAGGACTCCCCGTCTGAGGAGGGCCGACTGTCTCCTACACCACCCAGGACCCCACCCTCACCTTCCCTGGAGGGCCCAGGAAGTCCCACACCCCCCGGGACCCCACCCTCTCCTTCCCTGGAGGGCCCAGGAAGTCCCGTATTCCCCGGGACCCTACCCTCACCTTCCCTGGGACAGGATCAGGAAGTCCGGGCCTCTTGCTCCCTAACCCAAGCCCGGGCTCAACCCCCCCAAGCATCTCCAGCTCCCGGGCCCCACACAGTGACATGGAGCCTGCTGGAGTTGGGATTGGTGGTAAGTGCAATGGGCTCCAAGCTTTGTAATATACATGTTGCTGTGTGTCCCTGCCATCAGTATGTGAGTCATGATGTTTTTTTGTCATGATGTTTTTTTTTTCCTTTCTTTGTCAAGGGGCAAGAGCTCGCGCTGCAGGATGGGCTGTCAGCGCATCACCATCTCCTGAAGATGGAAACCGGGATAGGGCTATGCAACATAAGTGAAATCCTGACCAATGATGTCACCCACCCACCCACACATACACATGTCACTGACTAATGTCCTTATTTCCCATACAGATGTACCAACTATTGATGACCTGCTGCAGGCACACAGGGAGGCACAGCAGCACCTGGAGCGTGCCCATCGAGAAGGTCAGCAACATCTGGTCCGGTTTAGGTGCGATGATCCTGTGCATCCAGGCAGCCCAGTCCGCCATTGCCCCTACTCCACCATACCCCCCAATAATGTGGCCAATGACCCTTGTATCTTGTTGTCCATGTTGGACCAGTTGTTTACTTTTGCCATGTTGGCACCCTTGTTTTTTAGGCCCCGTTGGCCTCTTTTCTTATAGTATCCCACATTGGGAAAGTGGGTAGTATGGTTTGCCTACAACTAATCGGAAAAAAACATCACTGACAAAACAAGTTTTGCAAACAATAAATGTGAGTGCAAACAAACATACTGTCTGATCCCTTGTCTCAACACACACAGGCACACCTTTGGGAGGTGACATTTGAATACACAACACATGGCTACAGAATTTGCGTAGGTGTGCAGTGTGACATGATAAAGATCTGACCATACAGTACCATTTCTCCCCGGATGAAGCCCTATTTTACATCAATGTCTCCAATATCACACCCACGTTAACAAACACACAGACCCAAACATACTCGCCAATGTCACCCACAGAAGACTCGCAATCTCTCAATACTCACACATGTCACCTAGGGATAGGCTTGTGTCTGCTACAATGACCCAACTATGTAATTGCGGACACGAGGCCTCTCCTTCTGCCACACAAACATCACCATTGCACCCACCAAACACTATACACAGTACCATACTGCGGAACCTGACACATATGTGGACGTAGGTATGGGAAATCAAAGTCTGGTTTATTACCGCAAATTAAAATTCCAAAACACTTGCTTTTTAACTAAAAAATAAACAAAAAAGTCCATTACGCAATGTAGTGCATTGCCTAGTAACGTCTTGCTTCTTCGTCCTCTGCTGGATCAGACAATGGCTCCTCCCCCTCATCCCTGTACTCCCACACATTGGGGGCCCTTCTGTGCTGGAGTCTTCGTGGGGACGTGGAGGATCCTGATTTTGGCACCCTCTAGCCATGGGTTGTTGGGGTGCAGGGGGCACTGGGGGTGTTTTCTTGGGGATACCAATGTAACCACCCCATCTCAGTGCCCCATCAACGCCCACTTCCAGGACCCGAATGATAGCCCTCTCGGCGATGGCACCTTGTTCTGGCTCCATGTGACACACCCACTCACTGGCCATGTGCCCGATTGAAGTGATGGGGGTCTTCTCTCGGTTCAATAGGACTCGTTTTGCCCTGGTACCCAGCTCAGTGTTGGGTGGGGCAGGTGTGCAACGCCTTTGTATGCCTGAGCTGGGCCCTGGGCACGGCCCCCCACCACTGGGATCAGGCACCTGCTCCACCAAAGATGATGAGGGTGGAGCCTGGCCAGCGGCTGGGTCCTCTGCACTGGAGCCAGACTCATGAGGGGCTTGTAAATCAAACATAGAAAAAAACAAATTAACAAGAGTAGCAATGTACTGCCATCAATTACCACAACCAACCACCCAGCACCAGATGGCGCATATCTGAGCATGCCAAAGACCAAAATCAACAGTAGCAGGGTTGGAAACAGAGATGAAGAAAGAAGTAGCCAGTGCTCTGTACTCACCTGAGGCTCCAAATTTATATGCCAAGTGCCCCAACATAAAACATCACAATCTGTACCAACAGCCACGAGCCAACACACAGCAGAACACACAGAAGAATGGTGAAAGCACAGTCATATGGAAAAGTTTGGGCACCCCTCTTAATCTTACTAATTTTTTTGGTTTAAATTCGGGTTTTTGCAACAGCTATTTCAGTGTGATATATGTAATAACTGATGGACACAGTAATATTTCAGGATTGAAATGAGGTTTATTGCACTAACCAAAAATGGGAAATATGCATTATTTCAAAATTTGACAGGTGCAAAAGTATGGGCACCCTTCTGATTTTCATGATTTGAATACTCCTAACTACTTTTTACTGACTTACTGAAGCACTAAATTGGTTTGGTAACCTCATTGAGCCTTGTACTTCATAGTCCAGTGTATCCAATCATGAGAAAAGCTATTTCAGGTGTCTGCTTGCAAGTTGTTCTATTTGCATCTTCTCTGAGGAGTGGCATCATGGGCTCCTCAAAACAACTCTCAAATGATCTTAAAAAAAAGATTGTTCAACATAGTTGTTCAGGGGAATGATACAAAAAGTTGGCTCAGAGATTTAACCTGTCAGTTTCCACTGTGAGGAACATAGTAAGGAAATGGAAGACCACAGGGACAGTTCTTGTAAAGGCCAAAAGTGGCAGGCCAACAAAAATATCAGAAAGGCAGAGAAGAAGAATGGTTGAGAACAGTCAAGAACAATCCACAGACCCCTACAAGACCTGCAGCATCATCTTGCTGCAGATGGTGTCACTGTGCATCAGTCAACAATACAGCGCACACTGCGCAGGGAGAAGCTGTATGGGAGAGTGTGCGAAAGAAGCCGTTTCTGCATGCACGCCACAAACAGAGTCGCCTGAGGTATGCAAAAGCACATTTGGACAAGCCAGTTTCATTTTGGAAGAAAGTCCTGTGGACTGATGAAACAAAGATTGAGTTGTTTGGTCATACAACAAGGCGTTATGGCACCACAAAAACACAGCATTCCAAGAAAACACTTGCTACCCAGTGTCAAATTTGGGGAGGGTCCATCATGCTTTGGTGCTGTGTGGCCAATGACGGCACCGGGAATCTTGTTAAAGTTGAGCGTCGCATGGATTCCACTCATATCAGCAGATTCTTGAGAATAATGTTCAAGAATCAGTGTCAAAGTTGAAGTTATGCAGGGATGGATCTTTCAGCAAGACATGATCCAAAACACCGCTCCAAATCTACTCAGGCAAATCATGCAGAAGAACAATTACAATGTTCTGGAATGGCCATCCCAGTCCCAGACCTGAATATCATTGAACATCTGTGGATGTATTGAAGCGGGCTGCCCATGCTTGGCGACCATCAAACTTAACTGAACTGGAAATGTTTTGTAAGAGAATGGTCAAAAATACCTTCATCCAGGATCCAGGAACTCATTAACAGCTACAGGAAGCGACTAGAGGCTGTTATTTTTGCAAAAGTGGATCTACTAAATATTAATGTCACTTTTCTGTTGAGGTGCCCATACTTTTCCACCTGTCAAATTTTAAAATAATGCATATTCACATTTTCGGTTAGTACAATGAACCTCATTTCAATCCTGAAATATTACTGTGTCCATCAGTTATTACATATATCACACTGAAATAGCTGTTGCAAAACCCAATTTTAAACAAAAAAAAATGAGTAAGATTAAGAGGGGTGCCAAACGTTTTCATATGACTGTACAACACGATTGTGCCTTCTACATGTCCACCAACCCACACATCAGTGCAGCCACCAAGATGTGGACATAGGTAGCAAAACAACAATTACGCACCTCCTGTGACGGGGCAGGCTCTTGGCTTATGGCAGAAGATGGTTGGGCAAGGCGGCTGCTGCACCGTGTTGGCCGATAAGCCTCCTGGCCCAGGGTGAGGGTGAGGAGGTCATAATACCACAGACATGTCTTAGGGACCTCCTCAGCTCTAGCCCCGGACCAAGCCATCAACAGCTTTTTATGTTCTTTGGTGAACACGGTGCGCCGCTTGATTTTTTCCACAACCATCGGACCATCCAGGCCTTACTTTGGTCGAGCCGGTTTGCCAGCTCGACAAGGTGTCCATAGGCCACAGCCCTCGCCGGCCTGTTCTTATAGTCCGGCGACGTAACCCGCCACAGGCATTCATGGTCCTGGTACATGGCTAGGAGGTCACGCACAAAATCAGGACTCTCAGCCATCTGGCAAATAAAAACAAAGTGTGTTACCCAAACACATACATGTACATATCAGGTCACACCCTACTCTGTGTGGCCAATCCATGTCCAGCACTAGCAATGACAGGTGGTCTGGTAGTTAGCTTGTGTATGCAGAAGCATTAATGGCCTTTATATGTGTACACAGCTGTGACATGCTGCACATGACACGGGGCATATGTGGTTTGGGCCTGGGCAGGCAAAGTTACAAGGCTGTATCATGTTGAAATGGCACACATGGCGTACCACACAAAATTTGGACACAGGAATGACCTCAGCACATATTTATGGAACAATGTAGTGCTGTATGACACATTGTCATGTCATTAGTGGCAAGGATCATTATGTGTGACACGGAGGGGGTTAACGATGCGTAGGAGTCGCAAACCACACATCTACATGATGCTACATGAAGCTGTACATAACCTGCCCATACATCTGGTGAAATATGGCTTGGAAGCCGAAAATAAGATACCATACATGAGAAGCACAATAGCATATCCACCGACTTACCGTCTGTACAACAGAGTTCTGGTGAGGAGACGCTACTAGAACAATGCACATTGAAGTAGGAGCATGGGTGGCGGACCGGCTGGCCACATTTTCAACACAACTTGACCAATCACAAAGCAGCACAGGCGCCTAATCAGTAGTCGCACGTGGCAACGCCCAGGCGGCTACGTGAATTAGATGACACAGATGCTCTGTGATTGGATGGTTACCACATAAAAACCGCTAACAACCAAGCAACGGCATGCTTGCTGGCCAGAGTCATTAAGTAAGTACTGATGTTTACACATGATTTGTGATATGGCCACAAATGACGACACGAGCGTGTATTTGTGACAAACTCCGATAGACAATGGCATCATGTATTAGCCAGCCTTCCAGAGCAGGCTGACCAATCGTAACGCTGTTGAGTTGTCCAATGAGCATGTATGGGGCGCGGTGTAAACCACTGTGGCACGCTATCTCCTCGCAGCGCTGAACATGTACGCCCACATTGCCTTTGAGATTGCGGCGAGTAAATCAGCAATGGAATGAGGCAACATTGGTTCCACTGTAGGTGAGGCGATTTCCGGAGCGACACATCGCCTTAGGTTCAGGGCGAAATTGCGGTGTGTGACGGTACCTTTAGGAAATCCCGAAACCATGCACTGATGGTGGCTCCTGAAGGGCTGGAGTTGGAGAACACTTGTCTAAGGATAGGCCATACATATTAAAGCATCAGAAAATCAATTTAAAACATCTTGATGTAAAGTATTAGCAAGGTGCAGGAAAAGAGCAAATAGAAAATACTGCCTACAAAAATATTCTCCACTATCTATCATCTCACTATACCTGGATCAGAAGATCTTCCATTTCCATAATAAGGTTAAGGGCTCTCCGAAGCAATGTTGCTATGTGTGGACATATACTTTTATTCTTTCAATACTGCTGCATGGGGAGAAGAATTAGCTGGTCAGCAACAGCAAATATGGTATCTGCCTATACACTTAACTAACCCTCCCCATTCCAAGTCCAGTAGACATGTCAAAAATGACATTGGGAAGGACAGACATTCCCAGTACATTCTCAGACTGGCCAGTCTCTGACCACAGAAGCACATTGTGCATTGTGTATTCTGAGACTGTGGAATCATTTTACAGACAGAAAGAAGATACTGGAAAGAGGACCAACCACAGTGGTGGAATTTAAAGGGGTTGCCTCAACATCTAAAAGGCTTAAAATCTCACAAAGCTTGTAAGAACAAACAACTTTATCATATACCTTTTAATTAAAATCCTCTCCATTATTAAAGTGTAACCATAGTTTAAATTTTTATTTCATAACTCAATAGTGCACAGGAAAAAAAGCAACTTTGTAATTTATCTTATCAGACAAATTTGCTTCTTTCTCTGCCAGGATTGATCAGTCATTATCAAAATTCTAATTTGTAAGATAAAATCTGTATTCAGTAAAGACTTTCCCATTACTGAGATAGGAAATGGTAGATGTTACTGATGAGATTCTATGTAAATAGAAGGGGAGGAGGGGTGGAGCTCTGATTATAACTCCTCCCTCTGCTTTAAGCTCCTCCTTCAGCCTCTACCTCTTCCCCGCTCTCATCATCATAGAATCTCATCAGTAACTATAAGCAAGGGAACAGAGGAATTGGAAAAAAAAACAGCTCCAGAGTTGAATTAGCACCTGCACCACGTGAAAAAAAAGTCCACTTGGAGCCACCAGGTCCAGGCTTTACATAGGCAAATGGAAAAGAAAAGATTCTTCAGCAATAACATCTCCATAAATTAAACATCAATTTTTAAAGAAAAATCGTTTAAACTTCAAATAAACAGTGAACCCTATCAGAGCAAAGAACACTGACAACACAGAAGCAGAAACACCAGATAGGGACTGAGTGAAGAAGACTACTACAGTGCTCAGACCCGCCAATGAGAGCAAAGAACACTGCAGCACAGAAGCAGAAACACCCCTGAGGGACTGAGTGAAGAAGACCACTACAGTGCTCAGAGCCGCCAATGAGAGCAAAGAACACTGCAGCACAGAAGCAGAAACACCCCTGAGGGACTGAGTGAAGAAGACCACTACAGTGCTCAGAGCCGCCAATGAGAGCAAAGAACACTGCAGCACAGAAGCAGAAACACCCTGAGGGACTGAGTGAAGAAGACCACTACAGTGCTCAGAGCCGCCAATGAAAGAAACGCACAAGCAAACACTATGCAAGCCCAAGAAGCAGAAACACCCACAGAAGCGAAACTGAGTGAAGAAGACCACTACAGTGCTCAGAGCCGCCAATGAGAGCAAAGAACACTGCAGCACAGAAGCAGAAACATCCCTGAGGGACTGAGTGAAGAAGACCACTACAGTGCTCAGAGCCGCCAATGAGAGCAAAGAACACTGCAGCACAGAAGCAGAAACACCCCTGAGGGACTGAGTGAAGAAGACCACTACAGTGCTCAGAGCCGCCAATGAGAGCAAAGAACACTGCAGCACAGAAGCAGAAACATCCCTGAGGGACTGAGTGAAGAAGACCACTACAGTGCTCAGAGCCGCCAATGAGAGCAAAGAACACTGCAGCACAGAAGCAGAAACACCCCTGAGGGACTGAGTGAAGAAGACCACTACAGTGCTCAGAGCCGCCAATGAGCGCAAAGAACACTGCAGCACAGAAGCAGAAACACCCCTGAGGGACTGAGTGAACAAGACCACTACAGTGCTCAGAGCCACCAATGAGCGCAAAGAACACTGCAGCACAGAAGCAAAAACACCCCTGAGGAACTGAGTGAAGAAGACCACTACAGTGCTCAGAGCCGTCAATGAGCGCAAAGAACACTGCAGCACAGAAGCAGAAACACCCCTGAGGGACTGAGTGAAGAAGACCACTACAGTGCTCAGAGCCGCCAATGAGCGCAAAGAACACTGCAGCACAGAAGCAGAAACACCCCTGAGGGACTGAGTGAAGAAGACCACTATAGTGCTCAGAGCCGCCAATGAGAGCAAAGAACACTGCAGCACAGAAGCAGAAACACCCCTGAGGGACTGAGTGAAGAAGACCACTACAGTGCTCAGAGCCGCCAATGAGCGCAAAGAACACTGCAGCACAGAAGCAGAAACACCCCTGAGGGACTGAGTGAAGAAGACCACTACAGTGCTCAGAGCCGCCAATGAGAGCAAAGAACACTGCAGCACAGAAGCAGAAACACCCCTGAGGGACTGAGTGAAGAAGACCACTACAGTGCTCAGAGCCGCCAATGAGAGCAAAGAACACTGCAGCACAGAAGCAGAAACACCCCTGAGGGACTGAGTGAAGAAGACCACTACAGTGCTCAGAGCCGCCAATGAGCGCAAAGAACACTGCAGCACAGAAGCAAAAATACCCCTGAGGGACTGAGAGAAGAAGTGAAGAAGACCACTACAGTGCTCAGAGCCGCCAATAAGAGCAAAGAACACTGCAGCACAGAAGCAGAAACACTCCTGAGGGACTGAGTGAAGAAGACCACTACAGTGCTCAGCGCCGCCAATCAGAGTAAAGAACACTGCAGCACAGAAGCAGAAACACCCCTGAGGGACTGAGTGAAGAAGTGAAGAAGACCACTACAGTGCTCAGAGCAATGCTCCTCTCCTGCTCCCCCACCCCTCAGTGCAGCAGACACCTAACCTGCTTGTACAGCCTATGATGACTACATCCACTCATTATACAACAGAAGAGCCTCAGTCTAAATACATAATAATACAAAAATCTTGTGGTGCCATGCCCCTAGCTAGACCTCGCCCTAGGCCCCAGGCCTTAAGTTCTTAAAGGCAAGCATGGGTCTGATTCTGTTACTTGACCTGGTATGCCAACTACTCCACTGGAAAAATTACTTGAACGTTAACTATCAGTTGACTAGCAATTAAGCAATCCAGGAATACCCAGTACTGATCCTTTTTAACATCTGTAAAGGACCCCACATATCTGATGCGATTATGTTCTTGTCATTGACAATTTGCACACAGGTCTAAATAGGAAAATGTTAGGTCTACCTAACTAGGAGCCAAAACCCTCTTAACACTTCTCTGTCCTTTGTTCTCCAGACGCCAGAATTCTTTTTTAAGTATCCATTCACACTGCCGTAAAGAAAACCTTCCAAGATGACTCCTAAGCTTCAGGACGTGACCTCTTCTTCTAGAACTTCTCTTCTGACAAACATTGCCCTTTTTGACTTTTTTGAGCTCTTTGATGTATTTTTCTTCCATGTCCCTCTAGCGTTACATAGCAGATGTAATTGTCTAATGTAAGTAACAGAATATGAACTGTCCACTATCTGTTGATTGATGTACATTTCGAGGTACAGGTTCTGACAGGTTACATATTTACATTATTCCTTGCTTTAGGGGACAGAAAGTCACAGTGAAGATCTGATGTATCTAAGAACTAACAGCAAGTTGTACTGGAAGTTTTGATCATGTTTCTTATTTTACCTGTTTATTCTTTTTTAACTCATTTACATTGAATTCTTTTACCCATTGAATTTTTTGTACATATAAATTAATTGTAAATCTAGAGAAAGATGAACAGATTGGCATGAGTAAATCTCCCAATAACATGTTGGAACCAGCCTGAAATACCATATTAAAAGGGTTGAACCAAGTTTGGACAGGGAATAAAGGCCCGGTTACACGCTACGATATCGTTAACGTAGCGTGTGACACGTATCAACAACCAACGATAAGTTTGTTGATCGTTGATCATGCAAGAATAGACTGGAACATAAATTTATCGTTTGCCTCCCGCTGGGCGGCCAGCATCGGCGCGTGTGACAGCGGGAGACCAACGATGAACGATGTCCCAGTGCCGCACAGCCAGCGCTGGGAGCAGGTAACCAGGGTAAACATCAGGTAACTAAGCAAGCCTCTGCTTAGTTACCCGCTGTTTACCCTGGTTACCAGCATTCTCACTGGTTGCTGATCCCTGGTGAGTCTGCTGTTTGACAGCTCACAGCGATCAGCTAACAATGTCCCAGTGACCCGATCGTTGGTTGGATCTCTGGGACATCGTACTGTGTAATGGGGCCTTAACTTTCAAAACATGTGGTCTTACCACTGTTGCCTCTACCGATCCCAAAAACTGGGGCTTAGAGCCCCATGTAATGGAGCGTGGTCAATTATGGGAGTAATGAGAGTGACGAGACCAAACAAGCGTTATTCCTAGTTATCTCTAACAATACTATTAGAATGAAAAGAGTGGAGGGGGGCATGATTGACCAATACTCAATTTACATGGGGCTCCAATCCCCAGTTTTCAGGATAGGTGGGAGTTTCATCGGTTTGAGCCCCCAGTGATTTTAAAGTTATCCCCTATCCTATGGATATACACTGGGGTCACAGACAACAAGTGATCTTTAACGGGATCCTGACCTCGCAAAATGTGCCCCCAGGCTCTATATACCTGTTCCTGCACCATATTAATAGATTTCTAGCCATTCCTTTCTGCCTATAAAGTGCTATAGTACACTTTAGATAAGTTTTATCATACCTTATAATCTGCGGCTTCTCATTATATGAGAAGCTGCAAAAGGTGTTCCTTTCTGGGCCTCCCCGCCCCTGCTGCGTAATTATTCACGCCCCTATGGGCGTGGTACAGACAGGGACAGTGCTCGTCATGTAAGGGGCGTTGAAGCCGATATGACGCTAATCGCGTCATATCCGCTTTACACGTCAGTACACCCCTCACGATGCGGAGTGTGCATGCGCGATGGGTGTACTGACGTGGTAAAGCCGGATATGACGCGAATAGCGTCATATCGGCTTCAACGCCCCTTACATGACGAGCACTGTCCTTGATCTGTAGCACGCCCATAGGGGCGTGAATAATTACGCAGCAGGAGGCGGGGAGGCCCAGAAAGGAACACCTTTTGCGGCTTCTCATATAACGAGAAGCCGCAGATTATAAGGTAGGATAACAACTTATCAAAAGTTTACTATAGCGCTTTAGAAGCAGAAAGGGATGGCTAGAAATCTATTAATATGGTTGCAGGGACAGGTATATAGAGCCTGGGGGCACATTTTGTGAGGTCAGGATCCCTTTAAGTTGGCAATCATGTAATGATTAATATGATTAATGATATAATGATAAGAAAACGTTCCCTGAACATGTTCACAAATTTCAAATTCAGCATGAACATTGCAGATTCTGTTCGTGATCGTAAACCCGAGCAATTTACCAAAAGATCGACAAACGCAGCTTTGTTTGAGAAAATGTAAAATTGCCCCAAAACTTTCCCTGATTGTTTGGGGCCAAAATGCTCGTCAGAAGACCCAGTGGCTGAGAACAACACCTAACCATATCGTTAGGAGTATTTCCAGCCATTGGGTTTAAAGCAGCTAACCTGTAGAGTGATTTGTAGCTTTAATTTTTTTTTGTCTTCGGGAGTTTACAGGTGTTTTGACACCTGCAGGGTCTGAATGGAAACAGTGTCAGATGTGGCAGCAGCTGCGAAGTCCAGGAAGCTTAAATGTCCTTAAACATCCACGGTCATGTGACCCGATGATGCTCTCTGACATCATCACAGGTCCTGTAAGCACACGGACCTTGCTGGGAGGCAGCGGTGGATAGAGGATAGGTGAGCATATTGATTTTTTTATTTTTAACTCTTTCTTTACTTAATTACACTTCTGCAATGTATATTACACATTGCAGAAGTGTAATTAGAAGGGATGGAGCAATTTTAGTGTACTGTCATGTACACTAAAACTGAGCATGTACACTAACTCAGTACACTAAAATCGGGTCCGAGGAGACATCAGATGTTTCCTCGGACCCTGCTCCATAGGGCCCCATGTTAATGGAATCGGATCGGATTTGGCATAATTGCCATCCGATTTGTCAGATCCGAGTCTATCCGGTTTTTGATTCGGATGCAAAAATCGGAGCAGTCTCGATTCTTGCACCGGAAAGAAATCGGACAAAATCGTATCGGACACGATTTGGATGGCAATTAGTGCACATCCAAATCGGTCCAATCCCCATAGGGTTACATGGGGGCAAATTTGGATCCGATGCTGTCCGATTTATATAGGACAGCATCAGATTTCACAAAATCGTAGTGTGAAACCAGCCTTAGCGTGCAAGCTGGACTCCTTCCTGGATCAGACTGAAGCAACCGTAAACCCATCTAGCAGATGTAGACTAGACCAATACAATACAGATCCTGAGTCACAATTTTAAAATATTGACAATTGCCTTTAGAGAGCAGAGGAATAAACAGGGAGATGAGTGGGAGGACGAGTGGGAGATGAGGAAGAAGAATATATAGGGGGGCAGAAAAGTGGTTAAAAGGAGAGTAAACAGATGAATAGAGAGCACGAAGCGGCAAAATGTAATGAAGGTTAATATCCAGATTCAGTGTATAGTGTGCGGGGGAGGAGGGGTGGTATAGATCAGTGCTGCAGAAATAATGCCAATCTCCATTTTTTTTTTCCTACCTGCATATACAGTGGGGCGGTGCAGGCTGTCAGCCAACCACACAAACACACACACAGCAAAGTGCATTTTTTGCACACAAGCAAGGGCATGTGTCATTGGCTGTGTATGTCAAATGTCCTTACCCTATAAGACCCGGCCATTTTCCCCATCACCACCATTTCCTTAGTGCTGCAGTTGTGTGTCAATCAGGCACCGCTACTGCTGCTGTGGGCGCTATAAAGTGTTAGTTAGATAGATAGTGAGCAAATCTCAAGTTAGATAGACAGATAGGTTTAGGGAGTAGGGACCAGTTAGAATCTTAGTCCTTTTGAGGGCTACTTCAGACAAGTAGGGAATAGAATTAGTTGTAAATATCTGCCCTTTTCAAGGCTACTTCATAGAAGTAGGGACGAGTTATAATATCAGCCCTTTTGAGGGCTAGGTTAGAGCAGTTCCTAGCAGTTTTTGCCAAGCAGGTCTGTGCCAGTGCTGTGCAAGTGTTTTTCACAGCATCTGGCCCAATCTAGCTCAGGCAATCCTTTAGGGCGGGTAGTGTAGCACTGCTGTGAAGAAAGCTACACCACCTGTCTTCAGTAGCCAATTTGTTACTGCAGCTAGTCCAGGCAATTTGTTTGGGCTGGTAGCAGTGTCTGGTAGTCAGTGATGTAGCCCAGCTGTAAAGTAAGCTACACCGCCTGTCTATCCAGTAGCTAATTTTTTACTGCAACTAGTCCAGGCATTTTTTTTGGGCTAGTAGCAGTGTAATTTAGATAGTGGTGTAGCCCACTTGTGAAACAAGCTACACCGCCGGTCTAGTTTAGACTAATTTTTAACAGCACCTAGCCCAGGAAATAGTTTGAGCCTAGTAGCACTGTTTGGCCACTCAGCTGTGCTCGATTTCCATCCTAATTTTTTTTCCTAACAACTGCAGAGTTGCCAATTTGGTCACATACAAAATGAGTGGCAAAAGGCCTGCTGCTGGTGGAAAGGGGAATCGGCGTAGTGGAAAGGGCAAAAAAAATTTGTGTCCATGGGGTAGGTGGTAAAGCAACAGTAACATCTGCTGAAGAAAGACCATCTTCCAGCCAAAGTAAGATGTCTACTTCTTTCCATGGACAATCTGATATGATCCCTTTCTTACGGACACGACCATCGATATCTATTGTAGATGAGTCACAAAAACAGCAGGTGCTTGAATGGATCTCAAGCGCTCCATCAAGTGGCCTCTCCTGCACCTCAACTTCAACATCCCAAACCCTCCAGTCCTCTGAGGCATTACCCCAATCGCACTTGCTTCCTCCCAGTTCCCAAGTCTCCAGCCGCCCTACTGAGTATGGAGTAACAGAGATGGTTGAGTCAGCAGAGCTGTTCAGTCACACTATAGCCTAGGAATGAGAGGTCTGCTCCAAAGCTGCAGTGAGTCCAGACGAGGAAATGTTCTGCACTGATGCCCAGAAGCTTTGTGAGTCGGATCCAGGCCCACATGAAGAAGGTACTGAGCATAATGTAGACCCTCATTCCCAAACTGTAACTCTTCTTTGTGGAGACAATGAGGAAGATGCTGATGAGACTCAGATACCTGATTGGACCGACAACTTAACTTTTCAGTCAGGGCAGGAAGAGGTTGTCTCTGAGGACGAGGGGTGTAATAACACACAGGGTGATGATGAGGTTGGAGATCCCACTTACTGTCAACCCACAGTCAGCCAGTCGATGAGGTCAGCAGAGGAGGTGGAGGAGGATGATAGTGACGACGAGGTTAGGTTGCTCTGAACAGAAGTCATGGTGGCTCTGCAGGTCGCATGGTCTCTAAGCCTTGCCTAGCCAGGGCCTTTTTTAACTTCACCAAGGATCACCCAACTCATGTGATCTGTAAGATTTGTCATCAATCTCTGAGTAGAGGCCAAAAACTCAATAGTTTGAGTACTTCATGTATGAACCGCCACATGGACATGAAGCACAAGTCGCAGTGGGAAGTTCACTGTGCTACAATGTGAGCTAGCGGGGTGGGCCAACCACCGTCTGCCCCATCAAGTGCATCCACATGCTCTTCATCCTCTGTGACTGTGGGGACAGCTGTCACTCATGCTTTTGGATACAGACCTGCCACCTCTTTACCCCCAACAGGCAGTGTGATTGCCAGGTCATCACTTGTTTTTGAAGTGGAAAATGCTGCTGGTGTTGAGCTCTCTCAGACATCGAGAGCACCACCTTTGGATGAATGCAACATTATATCTCCGCCTGCACCTCCCTCACAGAACAGCAGTTTGCCGGGGACACCCTACTCAACCTCGTCTCAGCACAGCAGCCAGCCCTCTGCCCCTCAGATGTGGACAAGTAAAAGACCTTTTCCTCATAGCCATGAAAAAGCTAAGCGATTGAATTTCACCATCTGCAAGCTGTTGGCTAAGAGGATTTTCGAGACCTTATGTCTGTCGCAGTGCCCCAGTGCTAGATGCGCAGTCACCACTACTTCTCCAAGAAAGGTGTGCCTGCACTACACCAGCATGTCACAGACAAAATCACCACTTCCTTGAGAAACTCTGTGTGTGACATGGTGCATTTCACCACAGACAATTGGACCAGTAAACATGAACAGGGGTGTTTCCTGTCGCTAACTGGGCACTGGGTAACTATGGTAACAAAATCCTCTTACCATAGCAGATTCTGGTCAGACGACCATTACACTCAGTGCTGCATGCAGCTCTGCCCAGGTTTTAACTAAAGGCGTTGTGAATGCAAGACACCAGCCCCAATCACTAACAACCTCCATTCACACAGAGGGAGTGACCACTGGTTGTCCTGCACACAAAATGGGCTCCATATAGGGCGCAGTTCACACAGGCCTGCACAGTGTATGCCCAGCCTCTTACATTAACCCCCATCTCAGTAGGCGGGCTGTTACGGCATTCAACACCGCTACCTGCGCCAGAACAAACGCATACACTGTGCAGGCCTGTGTGAGGTCGTGCTTTAGTGAGCCGTGCTGCCATCCCATCGTACCCGAATAAATGCCTCGGAAGCCAAGAGTATGCAAGCTGCTTCTTTATTCCATCAGTATTTCCATTCAACGCCTTTCGGTACAGACCTTGCACCTTCCTCAGGGATATACTGCATGAGTGACCAACTCACAGCCTTATATACTATCTGAATCAGGTTTTCTCGCCAAAAAGCAATCACGTGTCATGGTGATGTCAGAGTGGGGAGTGCCCACATGACATGCTAAGTAAACAATTAGAGAAAGAAAACTATCGTGTGGAAATTGTAGTACAATCACTGTGTGAATACACAATTCAACAACCAATGTATATCCATAAATATCCAATATAACCAATTATTAAAAACTAGCTGGGTGCCCGATGCACATGCATCGGGATTCTAGAAGAGCGAGTCTCTGACTCGCAATGGCCGCTTCACGGCCAGTGCTTCGCGCTGCTAAGGCGACTCGCCATGCCCGCTGCGCGGGCATAGCGAGTCGCCTTAGAACTGCTCGCAATGGCCGCTGCGCGGCCAATGCTTCGGGCGTATCCACATGACCACGCTGACTCGCAGCGCGAGCGGACTCAAAAGGGGCAAAAAACCCATTTGTGATTATATAATAGATAGTAATATATGCAGAAATAAAATAGTGTAAGACAATGTTTCACTATATGTATTAGAACCTGATGACAAGAGGAAAGATCCAATCAAGATATATTCAGTGATCTAACCTGCTGTGCTATTGTGCTTTATTGTATGTTTCTGTTTGCAAATTGGGAACATGTGTGTTTCCCCAGTTATAAAATGCAATCATATTGATGTAATCTTAATTTGGATTATGGAAAAATGAACCAATCTGGATATATTATATTTCTATTATCTTGTTATGGGAATTCTTGGTGCATAGACACGTATGTGTGGCATTTATAAATAGCTGAAATAGATGAAAATATAAAAAACTAAAAATAAAATGTGACTAAACTACCAATGCTGACTTTTTATTGTCTAATTGTTCTTATTTTATGAACTAAAAGGCATGGAATAGAGGCTTGATTGGGACTGAGGAAATGAATAAAAACTGTGAAGACACTGATTAAAACGCTAATTAAAGTCATTCTGGATCACATAATAGATTCTGTCTAGTGACCTTAGTCTAGGGATTTCGGACTAGAGGTACACTGGATTGGATACAGGCAGCGAATCTAGGATCTTCGGATCCGATTGGCCGGCTATAACCCTGGCTTAGGCATTTTGGTGCTGACTAAGGGGATCAGAACCTGGATTATAAAACCACAAGGACTCCAGCATCGAATTATCGGATTCGGCTGTGATGATAAGGACTGCATAAGTAAGCCACGCAGGTTGGGACAATCCCGTCACGTGGCTACAGACTTTGCTGTGCTATATTCTAATCCCTGGTGAGCCAGCGGAGGGGTGAGACTCTGTGGTCTGTTACATTGTTGTGTTTTGCTGGTTATGTGTTATATGCTGTAAACTGTTTGGGGATACAATAAAGCCTTAATATTGTGGTTCCCTCACCCTGTGTTGACTGAGTAGTGTTCTGCCCATGTTTAAGGAGCTCGGGCATTCAGTTGGGGATGAGCCCTGGTCCACGTTGTCTTTGTAAAGGTGGCTGGGCCTCCGGACAAGAGCACCCACTGACTCCCGGGTCTCCACAACCATCTTCCTAAAAGACTCTGCAGAATCAATATTGGGGATGAGGTCACCGTCATGAAGGTGATGGGCAGCAGGGGGTGGTTTATGGTTGACGTAAGTCGGTTTGCCGCCGCCGCCGACTTTGAGAAATGGCAGGAGACCAACTGGGAGAGAATATGGTGTCATGTGGAGTCTATGCCTCCCTTGGTTAGCCAGCCAGCTGCACCCAAACCCACCTGTGGGCCCGTCTGTGTTCCCAAAGTTGGTCCCGTCTCACCTAGAGGGGGTGGTTGTCCCCTAACTCCTCCATCATCTTCTCCAACGGTGGCCATGATGGGATGTGTTGGGGGCAGGTGGTGGCGGAGAATGCCCCTGAAGGGGTAGCCTTTGTGACCCCCAAGATTGTCCGTCAGTGTACCATGTAGAATGGTGACCTTCAACTCAGGCAATGTTAAAAAAGCTGCTGAAGTCTTTCTATGGTGCATAAAGAAAGGACTGGCCTAAAAAAGGCTTGTTGTTGGGTTGCTGACCCATCCCTTAGTCAGCATTTTGTCCTATAAGGACTATTTTAGAGTCCTTTGAACAGCGAGGCCAACTACTTTGTTAATTTTATTTTTCCCCTTCCCATATTTTGCTCTGGCTGTGCTTCCTCATGCTGAATTAGCGGAACTGCAGCTTTTGGGCTACACCTCAAAGCCCTTAATGGATTCTGCCTTTAATAAACTTTGCACCATTGTAATGGAGTCTGCTGATCCCTGTGAGACATTCCTTATATATATTGTGTATATTCATATATGTATCTTTTAGATTTATTATAGTCTGTGCTAAGTGCCTATGTTTAAATTATTACTGTTTGGGTCTGATAACTGTTATTAATGACATCATATACTACCAAGGCCTTTTTTCTAAAGTTGCTGCAGTAAAGTTTTTTGGACTTCACTTTTTGTGTGGGTAGACAGTTTCTGTAAAGAGGTGCTTTGATACTGCCCTACAGAGACTGGCAAACAAGCCGCATATACTAGCCTAACGGTTTGAGGAATGGAAATGCAAGACACTACACACACTTCAGTAGAACAGTGCAGTCCTCAAGGGCTGCAAATCGTGCATGTTTTTAAGATTTCCTTAGCATTGCACAAGGGGCTGGAATGCTAGCTGGCCACCCCTGCCCTAGAAATCTCTTTAACCCCTTCCCGACCGTTGGCCCTCCGTTTAGGTCAAGGAAAACAGTTCCTTCATGACCCATGGCCCAGGGGGTGGGCCATGAAATGATCGGGCTCCTGCGGCCCGTGTGAGGGGGGTGACTCAGGTGTCACTGTAGATAATGCACAGTGACAACCTGTAGTTCATCCCACGGGGGGTGGATTAACCCCCCCCGTGCCCAGGGCCCCTCTGATTGGCAGTTGAAATTCAGAGCGAGTAATCCCCTCCAGATCCGATTGGAGCTCTCCAATCAGATCTGGAGGGACGTGATGGCATGTGCCCTCTCCCTTCTAGCCCCCTTCCCCTCCATGGCCCCCCGATCACCCTCCTAGACCCCCTATCTCCCCCCTTCGCCGGCGGTAACAGTCAACATGCCCGCCGGCGGTAAATAACTATCACTATCACCACCGCCGCTGCCGCCTGTCAGCTTCCTCAGCCCCCTCCATGCGATCACGGAGGGTGCTGATGAAGCTAACACCCCAATGCCCTGTATCCCCCCCCCACCCCATCCCTCTCTCACCTACCGGCGGGTCCGCCGGCGCAGCCGCCGTCCAGCTCCAGTGTGGGCCGCTCCTCTTCTTCCAGCTCCTCCTCCTAGATGAGGTAAGTATGTGTGTATGTATGAATAAATGAATGAATGTATGTATGTGTGTATGTATGAATAAATGAATGAATGTATGTATATATGTAGTATGTAATAGTATGTATGTATGTATGTATCAATGAATGAATGAATGGATGTCTGCGCGCGTGGATGTCTGCGCGCGTGGATGTGTGTGCGCGCGTGGATGTCTGCATGCGTGCATGTCAGCGTGAGTGGATGTGGATGTCAGTGTGCGTGCGTGGATGTGTGCGTGCGTGGATGTGTGCGTGCATGGATGATGGGTGCATAGGTGGATGGATGGGTGCAACAAGGGATCAAGTATCCTCTTGTTGTAGTCTCTGGGATCATAGTAATGGTGCACTGTATGACAGATCATTGTCATACAGTGCACCATAACTCTGACCCCAGAGGCTGTAGGAAGAGGACACTTGATCCCTTGCTGCAATCTCTGGATTGAGCAGAGACGATCGAGCGTCGTGGGACCTTCGTTGTGGACTACGTCGGAGGCGGTCGAGCGTCGTGGGACCTTCGTTGTGGACTACGTCGGATCTTTATAATAAAGATGGAGTCCAAATTTTGTTTGTTTTTTTTTTCAAATAAAAAGATTTTTCTATGTGTGTATTTTCTGACTACTTACCAGAGATTCCTAATGGCGGGTCTAACATTGGCCCTATATTATGAATCTCGGGCTTAGTGCCAGCTGCCAAAAACAAGCCAGCATTAACCCCTTTATTACCCAGTTTGCCACCGGCACCAGGGCAACTGGAAGAGTCTGGGTACAGCGCCAGAAAATGGCGCTTCAATGAATGAGCCATTTTTAGGGGCGGCTGCGGGCTGCAATTCGCAGCATGGGGACCCAGAACGCTTGGGCCTCTCCATGCTGCGGATTCCAGCCCCCAGCTGCCTAGTTGTACCTGGCTGGACCAAAATTATGGCGGAGCCCCACTTCATTTTTTTTTCTAGAATTAGTCCTAGAAAAAAAAAAAGGGCTTAGCTGTATTTTTGGTTACCAGCCAGATACAACGAGGCAGCTGGGGGTTGCTGGCAGTCTGTAGCTGCCAAGTTGTACCTGGCTGGACCAAAAATATGGCGAAGCCTCACATCATTTTTTTTTTTATTCTACCAATAAAATGACAAGGAGCTTTGCTTTATTTTTGGATGCCAGGCAGGTACAACTTGGCAGTTGGGGGCTGCAATCCTCATCGTGGAGAGACCCAAATGTTGTGGCCCCCCACGCTGCAAATTGCAACCCACAGCCACCCCAGAAAATAGCACATTATAGGCGCCATTTTCTGGTGCTGTACCCCAACTCTTCCAGTTGCCTTTGTGCTGGTGCCAATGCTGGTGACACACAGGAGCACTCCATACGCGACATGGTGTCCGCTAACAAGTTGAATGGAAAATTAGCTCCAATTATTAGCGGACACTATGTCGCGTATGGAAAGCCCCTGTGTGCCTAAACATTGAAGTACCCTCAGAAGTGACCCCATTTTGGAAACTACACCCCCCAAGGAACGTTTCTGGATGCATTGTGAGCACTTTGAACCCCCAAGTGCTTCACAAATTGATCCATAAAATTAAAAAGTACTTTTTTTCCACAAACAAATTATTTTTCATTTTTACGGATCAATTTGTGAAGCACCTGGAGGTTCAAAGTGCTCACTATGCATCTAGATACATTCCTTGGGGAAAAAACAATGCAAAAACCGTATAAGTGTCACACAAAAGGCGCTCTGCTGTAAAAAATATAAATAGCCAGTGCCGTGACAAAAAACAGGGCCTTTTGGTTTATACGTTTTTGCAAAAAACGTACAGTAAGCTGCCTCACCAACTTCACGGTGGGCCCTGGTAGAGACAGTCCTAACTCTGTTAAAAACCTGCCTGTGTGTACATACCTCTGGGCAGGGCGCGGGAGAGCACAGGAAAATCTCACCTTGTAAGGCTGTGTGGCTGGCAGCTCTGTGTGCAGACCTCATAGGGGAGGTATGTATGCAGACTCATATTCTTTGGTTTCCTTGGGGGTTCTAGTTTCCAAAATGGGGTCACTTGTGGGGGAGCTCTAATGTTTAGTCACACAGCGGCTCTCCATACGCAACACGGTGTTCGCTAACAATTCCAATTGTTAGCGGACACCATGTCGCGTATGGAGAGCCCCTGTGTGCCTAAACATTGGAGCTCCCCCACAAGTGACCCCATTTTGGAAACTAGAGCCCCCAGGTAACTTATCTAGATGGGTGATAAGCATTTTGAACCCTCAGGTGCTTCACAAATTCATCCGTAAAAATGAAAAAGTACTTTTATTTCCCCAAACATTTTCTTTTTTCATTTTTACAGATTAATTTGTGAAGCACTGGGGCGTTCAAAATGCTTACCACCCATCTAGATAAGTTCCCTGGGGGGTCTAGTTTCCAAAATGGGGTCACTTGTGGGGGAGCTCCAATGTTTAGGCACACAGGGCTCTCCAAACACGACATGGTGTCCATTAACAATTTGAATGGAAATCAGCTCAAATTGTTAGCTGACACCATGTCGCGTTTGGTGAGCCCCTGTGTGCCTAAACATTGGAGCTCCCCTACAAGTGACCACATTTTGGAAACTAGACCACCCAGGGAACTTATCTAGATGAGTAGTGAGCATATTGAACCCCTTGGTGCTTCACAAATTAATGAAAAAAAAAATGTGTGGAAAAAAAAGTACTTTTTCATTTTTACGGATCAATTTGTGAAGCATCTGGGGGTTCAAAGTGCTCACTATGACTATGCATCTAGATACTTTCCCTGGGGGGTCTAGTTTCCAAAATGGGGTCACTTGTGGGGGGCGCTCCAATGTTTAGGCACACAGGGGCTCTCCAAATGCGACATGGTGTCCGCTAACAATTTGAATGGAAATCAGCTCAAATTGTTAGCGAACACCATGTTGCATTTGGAGAGCCCCTGTGTGCCTAAACATTGGAGGTCCCCCAAAAGTGACCCCATTTTGGAAACTAGAGCCCCCAAGGAACTTATTTAGATGGGTGGTGAGCATTTTGAACCCCCAGGTGCTTCACAAATTCATCCGTAAAAATGAAAAAGTACTTTTTTTTCACAAAAATCTTCTTTTAGCCTAAATTTTTTCATTTTTACATGGGCAATAGGATAAAATGCATCCTAAAATTTGTTGGGCAATTTCTTCTGAGTACATCGATACCTCATATGTGGTCATAAACCACTGTTTGGGCGCACGGCAGGGCTCAGAAGGGAAGGAGCGCCATTTCACTTTTTGAATGTAAAATTAGCTTCAAAATTCAAATTGCGCTCCTTCCCTTCTGAGCCCTGCCGTGCGCCCAAACAGTGGTTTATGACCACATATGAGGTATCGATATACTCGGGAGAAATTGCACAACACATTTTAAGATCCATTTTATCCGGTTGCCGATGTGAAAATGAAAGAATTGAGGCTAAAAGAATATTTTCGATAAAAAAAATAAAATATCCATTTTTTATTTCCACTTTGCTTTAGTTCCTGTGAAGCACCTGAAGGGTTAATAATCTTCTTGAATGTAGTTTTGAGTAGCTTGAGGGGTGCAGTTTTTGGAATGGTGTCACTTTTGGGTGTCTTCTGTCATGTACACCCCTCAAAGGGACTTCAAATGTGATGTGGTCACTAAAAAAATGGTTTGGTAAATTTTGGTTGAAAAATGAAAAATTGCTGATGAACTTTGAACCCTTATAACTCCCTAACAAAAAAATGTTTTTCTCCTAAATTGTGCTGATGTGAAGTAGACATGTGGGAAATGTTATTTATTAACTATTTTGTGTCACATAACTCTCTGGTTTAGCAGAAAAAAAATTCAAAATTTGAAAATTTTCAAAATTTTTGCCATATTTTTGATTTTTTCACAAATAAACGCAAAAATTATCGACCTAAATTTAATACTAGCATGAAGCCCAAAATGTCATGAAAAAACAGTCTCAGAATTGCTAGGATCGGTTGAAGCGTTCCAGAGTTATAACCTCATAAAGGGACACTGGTCAGAATTGCAAAAAGTGCCAAGGTCTTTAGGGTCAAAATAGGCTGGGTCCTGAAGGGGTTAACAGAGGGGAAGAAAGCGCATTATAGGGTATCTCAATTGTACAATCTCAATTGTATATAGTTAATATTCTATATGGATCCACTCACCTGGTTTACTTATGTATGACACAACAACCATATGCACCTCCGAGTAAAATCCACAGCATCCACAGAACTGCAGTAATCCACCGGTGTAGCAGATCAAATATAAAAGGAGAAAGAAGAAAACGGCTTCACGATCGCGCTGTTCTGAAAGATAATAAATCCACGTGCCCATGAACTCCGACCAACTTTAACTCCTGAGGAAGTGTACAGTGTGTACACGAAATGCGTAGAGTTTACAGTGGAATAAAGAGTTGGTCGGAGTCCATGAGATTTATTATCTTTGAGGACAGCGCGATCGTGAAGCCGTTTTTTTCTTTCTCCTTTTATACTAGAAATCTCTTTGGAAGTAGCTAGGGCAAGAAGAATCCTTGAGCCCTTTTATCACAAATGTGGCTCTCCATGGACCCACTTAGGCTCTGTGCCCACGGTGCGATGTTTGATGCTTTATTTGATGCAGATTTTGAGACTCTGCATCAATATTGCATGTCTATCCTGAGGACAGCAAAATCTATGACAGGTCAGAAGTGCTGTGCCCACATTGCTTTTTTTCCTTGTATGTATGGTTCAGATTTAATTTTTCTGCCCCAAAATCTGCTCTAAATCTGCAAGGAAAAAAACGTTGGGACAGAACTTCTGAACTCTCATAGACGTTGCTGTCTTCAGGATAGACATGCAAATTTTGATGCAGATTCTCAAGGCGGCGAACAGGTCGAGGAGGAGGAGGACAGAGTAGTGGCGCTTGCTTTTGGCAGTCAGCAGATCAGGGGTCAGAAGCCGGATTGCAGGCGGTCGAAGAGGGCGCAGGAGGAGAGGTGAGAGGACAGCTCAGAGTGGACATGCTGTTCAAGTAGTTTAGAGGCGAAGGGGAGAAGGTATATAGGGCGGTAGTTGGAGACAGCCGTGGGGTCAAGGGAGGGTTTTTTGAGGATCGGTGTGATCAAGATGTGTTTGAAGGCTGAGGGGAAGGTGCCGGAGGTGAGTGATAGGTTGAAAAGAAGAGTCAGGGCTTGGATGATAATGGAGGAGAGGTCATATGTAACTGAATGAGGTCAGAGGACAGATAACAGCAGCAGCACTCACTTCTTCCGGATATTAGTTTTGTAAAGGAATTAGATAAATACACTGCACACTCTTGAATGCAATGTAACAGTTTATTGTGCCAAAAAAAAACAAGAAAATAATGGCTGGATGCTTCACTATGGCGACAGTATATTTCTTTGTGACTGTCTTTTTCCAGACAATTGCTAAATATAGATAGCCATAGCCATAGTCTATATCAAACACATGGTGAATAACAACAAAGTGCTAAGGAAAAGTCAAAGTCCATAACACACAGTGTAGATATTGAATGAAGCCTGAACGAAACGTCTGTTGAAAAACCTCACAAGAATGTGCAATCAGCGGAGTAGCCTATAAAGCACAGATTACACTTGGAGAAAAAGTAAAGTATATGGCAAGTCCAAACAAGGAGATAATTAAGTAAGTCTATGTAACACTTTAAGGGTATGTGCACATCAGTCGTTTTGTGGGCTGCTTTTTACCAGTTTCCGTCGGCGTTTTCCGCTCAGTTTTATGTTAATTTATGTTAATCCTAGCCACTGGCTGGATTAACATGATACTCAATGGAGTTTAGAAAACGCTGTCTTCATTAGAACGGTTTTTTTTCTGGTCGTTTTCAGTTTTTACACCGGTTTTCCACCGGTTTTCAAAGATAGAGCAAGTGACTTCTTTTCAGCGTTTTTCCAGCGGTTCTAGCTTACAAGTGCCCCAAAAAACCGGCCTAAAACCGCTAAGAAAAACCGCCGGAAAACCGCCGACAAAACGCTGTATAAACGCTGTAAAACCGGCCGGAAAAAGCTCAAAAAACGCTACAAAAACGATGGACACGGCTGAGCTCAGAAAACTCAGTTTCTGCCATTCTCCACCGGTTTTAGGACGGTCTGCAAAGATGCAGAAACGTCAGATGTGCACATACCCTTAATCATCCAGGGAGGCCTGGGAAGAAAGTCTTTTAGAAAGTCCAGAACCAGATGCAGAACAAATTACTAAAGCCAGAAAAGTCTAATATCTCTGCATCTATTTGAATGTAGAAAGCGACAGAGCACTTAATAAGCATCGAGCTTATGTATCACAAAGGGAGGTTGGGCAAGAGCTGCAGTAGTGGGAGTAGAATGACCAACCAGACCAGAAGAAACACTGGCACAGGCGTAGGAAGCAGAAACTCTGATGGGCAGCAACAGGAGATTCAAACAGGATTTGCAGGTGTAGGCAGAGAACTTGAGAAGCCACTAGAAGCAGGGAACCTAGCAGAATACTCTAGAAATGACTAGAGGCTGGGGTAGGGTTTATAAATACAGGAAGACAAAAGGCACATTAAGCAAAGGATGCCATTTTGGAAGAGGGCAAGAATGGCCAAATGGTAATCAAAATATTTGGAGTCCTGACATCCTGTTTCTACATTGAGCAGAGAGAAAAGAAGAATTTACTGGGTAAAAAGGAAAAATAAGTAATTATAAGTACACACCACTCTATAATAGGATGATTGGATTATACTAATAAGATAAAAACTTTGATGGGAGTGCTGCTTTAAGGATACTACTCTTAGTTCTCTTCCTGCATCTCTGACCATTCATTCGTTCAGTGTTTCATTTGTCTCTGAATTACTTAGTGCTTTGGAATGTCTTGGTGCTGTATAAGCAAAGATTATTATCAGCTAATGAACCATAGGCGCATCTGTCCTTAGATGTGGTCATTTCCCAAGATTTTACAATTATAAGGCTCCAGAGAGACTGGCATATAAAAATATGCTAGTCATTGCAGCTCTGTAGTAAAAATCTAAGCAGGAGAGATCCTGGCAGCATCAAAATATAGATGGAATGTGAAGAGATTTCATATTCTTTTGGATGGGTTTTACAATTTCTTAGTAAATAAAAAAAATCTGACTATATGATAAATAGCAATAATACGTTGTGTGATGCTCGTTATGGAAGACTACATCACTAAACTCAATTGCTTGCGATCAGTTGACGGGATCCTTATAGAAAATGTCGGTCAACAGGTGGGTTGACGAACTATGCTGCATCGTTCAACAGATATCTAATTTGTAAGGCTCGTCTAATAGACTCAATCAGTCTCTATATTATTTACATAAGATCCAGAGAAAAGGTGACACTAAATATGAAGTCGCCTTCGATTATTGTAGTACTATATTTATGCCTCATGATGGCAGTCAAAGTATTTCAAATCATTTTATTTAACCAGATGGACAGTTCACATTTTATCCGGAATCATTGCACACTTTGGAGTTTGTTAACAAGAAGATGAAAGAAATTGTCCAGATCTTACAGGCCTGTAAAATAATAATAATAATAATAATGATATACCAAGACATCTCTTTTAGCTATTATTTTAGCTATTGTATCAACATTGTGTGAAAAACTGGATGAAATATAAAAGCAAATACAAAACTGTGAAGCTGTGATTGTGATTTTTATGTAAATGGTGCTGAGATGGTTTTCTCATTGCCTAGCATTATTCCTTATAAGAGACACCAGGATGGATGTTCACTTTCACAAGGTTTTTATTATTTAAAAATCTACAGTAGGTAATTGTATAACAGAAAAAATGATCAGAAATCAAAACAAAATCCAAGTGCATTCATCAACCTGAAGTCTTGGCAGAGTCTTATACAGCCCCCAAGGATCACTAACTAAGGGTACCTTTACACGTCGCGATATCGCAATGCAACATCGACAAAAAGTCACGTGGTATGGCCGTTGCAGTTGATATCATTCGTGCGTTGTGTCGTGTAAATAAGCAATCCGACGCAAAAATAACCTACCTACGATATTGCATTATTATTATTATTATTAATAGGTATTTATATAGCGCCATTAGGATACATGGCGCTTTACAATTTGGAGGGTAGACAGAAACAGGTGGTCGAGGACGACCACAAACGACGACAAACGGTGACATATCACAATTAGTCATACGGGTACAGCAGGGTCGGGGATCCTGTCCGCGAGGGCTCACAGTCTAAAGGAAGATTGTGCAAGCCCTTCAACCATACGATATTGTATATGTGATGTGGCATGATCGTGCTGTGTGACAGCGCAACTACGATTTGGAGCGCAACTTCCCCTATTCACTCCAATGTTTAATGGTCGTTCCCTGGGTCGCTCAAACCCAGCGCAAAGAAGGGGTGTACAACATCGTAGTTGCGTTCCCTGCCGATATCTCCCTATGTGACATCTACTATGCGATCTTGGACAAGTGCCAAAAACGTGAAATCGTATGCAATATCGGAACGATATCGCGACATGTAAAGGTACCCTAACACATCTGTAATCACTTGGGAAGAAATAAAATATCTACATAAATAGATACATTGGATGGTAACTGCACATGCCATAAATACACTGTGTGCAGAATTATTAGGCAAGTTGTGTTTTAGAGGATTATTTTTATTATTGATCAACAACTATGTTCTCAATCAACCCAAAAGACTCAAATATCAAAGCTTAATATTTTTGGAAGTTGGAGTGGTTTTTTTAGATTTGGCTATCTTAGGAGGATATCTGTTTGTGCAGGTAATTATTACTGTGCAGAATTATTAGGCAACTTAATAAAAACCTAATATATTGCCATCTCACTTGTTTATTTTCACCAGGTAAACTAATATAACTGCACAAAATTTAGAAAAAAACATTTCTGACATGCAAAAACAAACCCCCAAAAATGAGTGACCAATATAGCCACCTTTCTTTATGATGACACCCAACAGCCTTCCATCCATAGATTCTGTCAGTTGCTTGATCTGTTTACGATCAACATTGCGTGCAGCAGCCACCACAGCCTCCCAGACACTGTTCCCAGAGGTGTACTGTTTTCCCTCTCTGTAGATCTCACATTTTAGGAGGAACCACAGGTTCTCTTTGGGGTCCAGATCAGGTGAACAAGGAGGCCATGTCATTATTTTTTCTTCCTTTAGACCTTTACTGGCCAGCCACGCTGTGGAGTAGTTGGATGCACGTGATGGAGCATTATCCTGCATGAAAATCATGGTTTTCTTGAACAATACCGACTTCTTCCTGTACCACTGCTTGAGGAAGTTGTCTTCAAGAAACTGGCAATAGGTCCGGGAGTTGAGCTTTACTCCATCCTCAACCCGTAAAGGTTCCACAAGTTCATCTTTGATGATACCAGCCCATACCAGTACCTCACCTCCACCTTGCTGGTGTCTGGGTCGGAGTGGAGCTCTCTGCCCTTTACTGATTCAGCCTCTGGCCCATCCATCTGGCCCATCAAGAGTCACTCTCATTTCATCAGTCCAGAAAACCTTTGAAAAATCAGTCTGAAGATATGTCTTGGCCCAGTCTTGACGTTTCATCTTATGTTTCTTGTTCAAAGGTGGTCGTTTTTCAGCCTTCCTTACCTTGGCCATGTCCCTGAGTATGGCACACCTTGTGCTTTCTGATACTCCAGTAACGTTGCAGCTCTAAAATATTGCAAAACTGGTGGCAAATGGCATCTTGGCAGCTTCAAGCTTGATTTTCCTCAACTCATGGGCAGTTATTTTGCACCTTTTTTGCCCAACACACTTCTTGCGACCCTGTTGGCTATTTGCCATGAAACGCTTCATTGTTTGGCAATTTCAAGACTGATTAACTGAAGTAGGACATAAAAAATCTCAAAAAACTCACCAAAATTTCCCCACTTCTAATACCCATTGCATCTAGCAGGAGGCTGCTCACTCCTCTGAGAGGTAGGACACGTGTCTGTATACTGGTGCTCAGTCTCCTGCAACCTAAAGCATGGGGGCGATTGTAGCACCTGCGACCAGCCATGCTGACAGGGAGGAGACTGGTGGCTACTTCTCAGCTGAACTCCTCAGTCTGTCCAAACCAAGAAAAAAAAAAGGACTGAGCTTTCAATGTGGCTCAGCCACACCCTCAGGGATGGTAGGGGAAATGACTCTTGCCCTCTTAGTCATTCCCCTAAAACCACACACTCTTTTAAAATTAACCCACAACACATAACATGCTGGGGAACTTTTACAGGTTTTAGGTCACACAGGCTAGTAACGTGTGCGTGACACGTACCTCCCCTCAACTACAAGGCCAGTGACCCCGCCACACATTCCCCCCTCTGCCCAAAACTGATACCATGCAGGGAAGTCTAGACAGGGCATCAGCATAAATGTGCAACTTCCCTCGCCTATGCTCCACCTTAAAGTTGAAGTCCTGAAGGGCCAGGAACCACTTAGTGATCTTGGCATTGTGTCCCCTCTTTTCCGTAAGCCATCTCAATGGGGCATGGTCTGACACAATTTAAACCTCCGGGACAAACTTCTGGGACAAAGTACACTAACCCAATGTTCCTATACCTGTACCCAAGTGTCCGAAGGGATACTTAGGTAACCGGTATAGGAACCCTGGTTTAGTGAACTCTGGGACACTTGGGTACCGGTATAGGAACCTTGGGTTAGTGTACTCTGTCTCAGAGTCTACCTTGACCCCAGTTCTCGAATTTTCTTGTGATATCCCCTGGTTAATTGTTTAATAATACTGCATTGACCCTACCATTTGGGATTTCGCAACTTGTCTTTACCATGATATATTATCTGTCTACTGTGTCCATCATGATTTGTAACACCAACTGTGATTGATGTTACGTATACAACAATATGGATGGTCCGGACCATATGGTTTTTATTTGTTTTAACCACTGGGGCTCTGTGTAGCTTGCACATGTTCTTAAATAAAATGTCACTTTTGCATGATAATCCCTGGTTGTGCTGTTCCTATACAGAAGTTCTTTTTCTCCTTCTTTCACTAAATAGGTATCAGAGGCTTCACCTTGTGTGGTTGTGAGAGTCACAACCACTATAAAAGCAGATCACGGCTGCTGCAGTCCCCAGCGAGGTCCATATAGAGTAGGGGGGATGATGGGTTAAAAACCGCACTGCTGTATTCCATGAGACAAAGGGTGAATACAATATTGATTTATTAGTCAACACATTTCAGGGCTCCCTGGCCCCTTCCTCAGGACAAATCATTATCATATTGCCATGCTCAGGGTGTTTCAGGGAGTCCAGAAATGCGTTGACTAATAAATCAATATTATATTCACCCTTTGAAGTCTCGTGGAATACGGCAGCGTGATTTTTAACCCTTCATCCTTCCTACTTTAATTTTCTCAGTTAGTGACCTTTGGGTTTTCATTGGCTGTAAGCCATAATCATCAACATTAACAGAAATAAACACTTGACATAGATCACTCTGTGTGTAATGACTCTATATAATATATGTGTTTCACTTTATGTATTGAATTACTGAAAAAATTTTAGTTTTGTATGATATTCTAATTCATTGAGGTGCAACTGTGTATAAATGGTTATATACCTAAGTTAATTTGTACTCGTTTTATAACATACATGTGGTGGGTTGTGTGAAGTTAGTAGCCACCCAGAAAAGCAAAAACATCATTGAGATGCATCCGTGTATGTGTGTGTATATATACAGAGGAGGAAAAAAAAAGACTGGGTTTTTCAATGTGTCCGCGCTGGCTGTGAGTTTCAGATTATTGTCATGCCGGAAGACTTAGCCATGACCCATCTTTAATGCTCTTAGTGAATGAAGGAGGTTGTTGTCCGAAGCTGGGGTGACCGGTGCATGTGCCATGCTATATTCATGTTGTAGTTGAATTCTTTAATAAAGTGGCGATGGAGTCAGTGTGTGCACATACCGCTAACATTGGTGCCATTTTTTTGGTGCCATTTTTTTAAGACACTGTCTCTGTGAATAAAATGGTGCCAGAGATCAAGATATGTGCACACGCTGACTCCAGTGCTGTATTATTGATTCAACTATAGGATTCAACTATAATATGAGCATAGCACTGCACACTTGCTGGCCAGAGAGATAAAGGTGTCAGCCACAGAGCAAAATGTAAGAAAGAGGAGGAAAGCAGCCAGGGGAGGAATAGATAAGTATGAGTTCTGTACAAAGCCGGCATGGCCAGTGCTATGTTCATAAAAACGCCCACTCCAAGGCCATGGGTTACTTGTTACCGGGCCAGTTGTTACCGTTATTTTTGGGGGATGTCAAGGTGGCACCCAGCTCCATCACCCTGGCGGTGTCAATTAAAGTTGTCGCTGCTGCAGAATCTCTGGGGACGATGACCGGCAGCTTAGGTGGTTTCGCTCCCCAGGGCAGTGAGTAGAAAGGTCAGTTCAGGGTCATTGGTCAGTGTTCATTGAATCATCGGCACCTCTGGATGTCATGCGGACTCTACAGCTGGTGGTCGCTGCTAATAAAAGTCTCACACACGTCTGTTGGAGTTCTGTATCTTTACTGTAACGTTTCAACCAGGCCGCCGGGTGCTTCCCTCTGCCAATCTCCGGTTTCAGTGCTTTCTCTAGAACCGGGACAGTGTTGTCAAGACCCCTTTAGGTGTTCCTTGTTCCTACGGTGTTTTCTCCTCTCTGGTGGGACTCTCAGCGCTCCTAGTTCGCCTTGTCTCTCCTCTCAGCGCCTCTGCACATAGAGCTCAGGTACCGAAAACCACGGGTGCCCAGTTGTACAACTTCCTGGTACTGCTCCCTAGTTCAGCCGCCTTCTCCAAGTTGTGTCGGGTGTTTAGCCGCAGATCCCATTAGTAACTCGGGGTCTTGGGTTTTAATGGTTCGGGCATACAGCATCCGCGCAGTGTTCAAGGCTGGTTCCCTGTGTCATCCACCAGCCCTTCTGTTCTCTCGCCAGATATGGGCGTACGGGGATCTACGTCTCACTCCGTAACCCGAAGGCTTTCTTTTTCCTCCACACCTGTTGGTCGTTCCCTCCCTGGGCAAGCGTGACTGTGCTCCAGCCCACAGTAGCTAGCACCTCTAGCCTCCTACCACTTTGCTGTTCTCCTCCCGACTAACTAACTCCACACTTCCTTGTTCCCCCTAGCTGAGACTGGGTCCTCCCCTAGGGTCCACCCACCATCCCATCCGGGGGTCCTAAGTCTGTGTGTGGTGCAGGTCTCAACTACACCATCGATGTACCTAGAGAACAGGAGCACTACACTCCCACTAAGGGAGGAGTGAAGTACCCCCGGTGGCGGTCTGACCGGTGGGGCGCCACATTCCCCTTTTGCAAAGGTTAGCTCGTCCTGAGCAACCTCCAGCAGGACACAAAACTCACAATTTTTTTGAACAAATGAACATAAGCTTACTTTTCATCCCTTTCGGGAGGTACGCACCTAAATGTTTCAATGACAAAACACAAATGAGTCTTTTCAAGTCCCAGGGTAGAAAAATGAAAATCAGAGAAAAATGTACATATAATACAAAGTTTTCAGTTCTGTGGGTTGCAGGACTCCTTAGCCTTCGGCCGTTGCTCAGCACAGTTTTTAACCGGGTGCAGCGTCGTCCGCTGTGCTACAGTGTCTCTACTGCTCACTCTGTTCTGTAATTACGGCGGTTACATTCCTACAAATTTTGCAGTGCCTGGTACCTAACTATCTATATATTATACACAACTTTTACACGCAGGGATTACTATGTACACACGACTATTTTCAGTCCTGCAAGCTAACTTTCTGGTCTCAATTTAAGGGTGAGGTCTGCTTGCCCGGAAACCTTCCTCACCTCTCGACAGATCGACCAGCTCCATATATGAGACTCTTGGCGGTAAAATCTTGTACACGCGCAACGCGTACCAGCCTCGCTGTCCCATATGCCGGTCGTAATCGACCTCATCTCCGGGGTGAAGATCTCGACCAGGGTGTCCTTTCGGGAAGTACGACTCCACATCTCGTCAGTTGACAAATATATCTTCCTCTAAGCCGTACTCCTTGATGATCCCCCGGGTGTGCCGGAGATGGAAGTCCACGACTACTCCGCGGCTCCTCCAGTTGTCGCCACTAGTCTAGGCATTGCTGTCGGTCCTCTTTTTCAACAGCTTGTCTCTGGGCCCAATAGTTGTTAGCAGGCCTGCTCTCCACCTGTGTCATATTCTGGTCCGCAACCAAGTACCCCTCTGCGATGGTTTCACAGAATGCCAAGTGCGCCTTCCCTCCTCCAGTGGCTTGGGCTTCTGCTATGACGCTGGTTCAGGTGGGTTCGGTAAGATTTCTGGTGGCACCTCCGTTTTCATCGGGGCAATTGACTCGGTCGAGCAAGGTGGTTCAGTTGCTGGCTTCTCTACCGACTGTTCTGGAGGCTCTGCCACTTGTATTTGATGTTCCAGCTTCTTTAGCTGGGCCCATTTCCAGGCGTTAACGGCCCACACCTGTGCCCTACTCAGCAACCGGCTGTCACGTGGGGGAGGGGCCGGGGTACCCAGAAGTAGGACGGAGCTGGGCGTAAGGAGTCAGGGGTGCCTACTCTGGCCCTTATACTGGGGTCCCAGACTCACCCTATACTCGGAGGTACCTCTGAAGGTGAGGAGGTCCGAGCCGCCAGCTCAAGACCCTAAAACTCCTGAGAAGCCCTAGGCATAAGCCCCTACCTCCACCCACGGATCCCAGCAGCTTCCAATGGAGAAACAGCAGCTTCAGATCAACGTCAGCTCACAACAGGTCACAGTCCAAAAGTGAACTGAGCCAGCAACATTAGGTGGATGTGATCTGACCCATTTATGGCCGAGAGGTGGGGAGCAACCAGCCCAGGCACGCCCCTTAGCTCAAATAAGCATGAGTCATATTCATCACACACACCTGCACTCAGCTCCCGCTCATTAGGTTCTTCTCTCCACACTGAGAGCAGGGGAATAAAAAGGCTTCATTTAAACCACAGCAGCAGCACTTAATAATAGAAATAATAATAAGAATAATTTTATTTATATAGCGCCAACATTTTACGCAGCACTTTACAATTCGGAGGGGACATGTACAGACAATATGAGACAGTACAGAGTAACAAAAATTAAAAAACCATGAGGAGTGAAGTTCCTGCTCGCAAGAGCTTACAATCTAGAGGGCAATCTAGCACTTCCATACAGCAAGGCAGTCAATACGTAACAGTACCCCCCTCTTTATGAGAGGCCTCCAGACTCTAAACCGGACATGTCCGGCAATGGCCTGAACCTCCTGAGCGACGACATATGGAAGATATTACGGTACAAAGCACTGTGGGGATGGCTAGCTGGAACAACACAGGGTTGCAAACGCCTGTAATTTTAAACTGACCAATTACTCCAGTAGTAGGAGCTCCAGCCGCACATTTCCACCGTACGTGTTTTGACAGCACCCACACAGTCATCCACACTCAGGTCTAGACCTGAACATTTATTGCCATTCATGCGGTCACAGAACGAAGGTTCACTTTCAGGGGGCAAACAGCAGAGATGGTTCCCGGTTTCGTTTCAGGGACCATATTCACCAAGGGCTTAGTGGGGGTAACCACATTCCCCCTAACACGCTTCTCCGGATAACCCCTGAGTCCAGCATGGATCTGAGGTGCCGGCAGGGTTTTACTCCTATCCTGCGGTGGGTGATTAACCACCACCGGTGGAGACATAGGAGTAGGCTTGACCAACACGGCAGACACAGCAGCACTTGCGCGCTTATCCACAAGGGATGTCTGCAGCTGAGGAGTGGGGTTAGCAAGGTATGGACAGACCCCAATGAAGTGATTAGGTTGACCACAAAAGAAACAAGACCGCCCAACCTGATGACCTGCAGATGGGTTAGTACAAGACTCCGCAGTCCCCAACTGCTTAAGAACATCAGAACTCACACGTGTAACCTCCACAGCAGGGATGGTCACGGGGGGCAGGGTCGGATCCGGTCTCTCTCTTAGGCGTCTTTCCAACCTAATAGCAAGCGCCATTGCAGCATCCAGTGTCTCCGGAGCAGCATACTGAGGCATGGTGTCCTGTAACTGATCTGACAACCCCAGACAGAACTGACTCCTTAGAGCAGGGTCATTCCATTGAGTGTCAGTGGCTCACCTCCTGGATTCAGAGCAATACACCTTGATCGGTCGTGCTTCCTGCCTGAGCTTACATAGTTTAGACTCAGCAAGGGAGATGACATCAGGGTCACCATACACCAGGGCATGCGCTGCAAAAAACTCGTCCTCCGACCGCATAGATGGAGCATCGGTCGGCAGAGAGAAGGCCCAGGCCTGGGTATCCCCTTTAAGAAGGGAGAGTATAATCCCCACGAGCTGTTCTTCGCTCCCTGAAGAACGAGGACACAGCCTGAAATATAATTTGCATTCTTCTTTAAAAACAAAAAATGTATCTCTCCGTCCTTAAAATCGGTCAGGAAGGGAGATATTGGGGCGTGGCTTAGCTATGGTGGTGTGTGGACGCTGATCCCTGGAGCTCCTCCATAGCCGACGCTATTTCTACTTATCTCACCCAGCGAGACAGTGAAAAATCATGCCCAGGGGCAGGAGGGCATCATCCTGCACCCCAAAGATCAATATGGACCGGAGAGGAACACCCCTGGATCGATTTCTAGCCGGAGGGGAGCGGGAGACAGAGAAGAATCCGGCACACAAGATGGCGACGTCCCGCTCTTCACACAGTGGAGGAAGAGGGGACCGCGAGGTGAAAGAGCGGGAGAAGAGAGCTAAAACAACTCCGGCCGGATCCTCCTCGCCGGGGAGCTGCTCAGAGACCGCAGCAGCACAGCAGACACCCGACACACTGAGGGCACAAGGCGCAGTGGCAGCGGCGGACCGGGAGCAAGGAACGCAGAAGACACTTGGAGGGCAGGTACCAGACGCTGAGGGCGCCATAATGGGAGATCAGACCGGAGGCTCCCTGGCTATACGCTCTGTGCAGGCTGCAGTGGGAGAAGCTCCGGTGATCATACAGCCCAGGGGCTCCTCACCCCAGAAGCAGGGGCCACAGGGAGGAAGGGGTGAAGGAAAAACTCAAAGCACAGGTACCCAGGGAGAACAGCAGGAGAGGAGTGTGGAGCCTGAGAGGGGGAGAGTAGAGGAGGACACTATGCAGACCTCATGCTGGGACATAAGCAGTCCCCCCAGCACAGCATACAACATTAAGCAGTGCCAGGGACAGAGAGAGAAGCAGCTGCTGCACGAGAAACAGGTGCAATTCTGCCACAGGACAATATGCCCCTGACTGCAGAATCCCCTGTCACTAGTTTCCACTCTGTTTACCAGGCTATGCATGACTCGTACCTGCTGAACAATGGCATGACTGCTGACGTAAGGGGGGCTCCCACAACACCAATGTTTATGGGCTGCGATCAGTCCCTGATGGATCTGCTGAGATCGCTGTCCACAAAGCAAGACATTGACTCTATGGCAGCTCGCTTAGAAGCCTCACAAGAAAAGGCCCTGTCGGTAGTTAGAGGCGAGATAGACAAACTCGCAGCCCGAACCTCGGATATGGAGGAAGCAAACACCACACTTGCACAGAAAGTTTCTAACCTCGAGAAAAGCCTGGTAAATACCCAAGATTATATACAACAACTAGTTCTAGCCCAGGATGACCAGGAAAATCGAGGTCGCCGTAACAATATACGCCTGAAAGGTGTCCCAGAGAACTTTCCAGCTAACGAACTGCCTGCCAGGGTGATAGAGATTTTTAACAAAGTCTCCCAAAAACCCAAGGACGCTCGAGTCGCGATAGACAGAGTCCACAGAGTCGCCCGACAACAGACCTCTAAGGCAACCGGCCCTAGGGATATACTATGTAGGCTCCATTATTATACAGATAGAGAAGAGATCCTGCAACACGCGTGGCACTATGGACGTCTATTTCTGGACAATGTGGAAATCAGACTATTTCCAGACGTTTCGGCCCGTACTTTAGCAATGAGACGCTTGCTGGCTCCGTTGTTACAGAGGATCAGGGAGTTGGGGGCTTTCTACCGGTGGGGACACCCGTTCCATCTCATTGTGCGGAAGGGAGAAGATCATTTCTTCCTTAAAAGACCGGAGGAGCTCCCACAGCTTTTTGACTTTCTAAACACTGAACCTGTCCCTGTGCCCAACTGGCTGTTGATAGAACTCCCACGACCTCCGCAGTCTGATCGTGGTAGACCGACTCAGTCTGGTAATCCCTGGAGACGACGAAGGGAATCGGGGGAACTGCCAGACAGTCGTAGGCCCCGTAACCGTAGGTCCCGAAGGCGCAGCCCTACTTGAACTGATAGCTGACTATAGAAGAAAGATGTGGTGCAGATACCTCGGTCTAGTCACAACTAATTATTATGTTAAATAACGTATGTTTGTAAATAAGAAGCTCCTTATAGAGTCACAAGGTCTCGCACCACTGTATGATTGCCCTGCCTGGTTCCTCCCCGCCCCCTCCTCTCCCTTTACACTTCCTCTTACCCCTACCCCACCTCCTCCCCCTCTTCCCCTCATACATATTCTTTCTCCCCTACGCACATATCCACCCTCTCCCTCCCACATACACTCAGCCCCCCCTCCCTAGATCCCATTCCCCGTTCCCCTCCACTTGCCCATGCCTGGCCATACCTTCCTCTTCCTTCCCCTCCCCTTTGATGCCCCTCACAAGCTGACATACTTTCCCCTCCCCCTCTTTCCACGCCCCTCCCATCCCCGTATATATCCCACAGTGCATACCCCCCACACTCCCACCAGAGGCACCATACACCGCCCTCATTGACACCCCTCCTCCCAGGCCCCTTCCCTCGTCGCATAACCACCCTTCCGGAAGACCCGCCATAGTGTAAAATTTAATATTCTGTCCACATACCAGAGAGATAAGCTGGTGAAATAGTAAGAAAATAGTTTCATTGCATAGTCGGTTATGAGAGGAGTAGATGTATAGCTTTTCACGCTACCCGAGAGAGAGAGGGCCTGCAATAGAAGGTCCTTTTTCTAGTACCCTTCCCATCTAGTATAGAAGTGGAAGCGGAGACCTTCGGCTAGAACCGGAGGGAATTATTTCTTTTCATCGTGCTGTAATTATATATCCAGATTGAGAGATATTAATTGATCGTACTTGACTTTTAACCTTTTTATCTGCCTGCCTATATACTTTCTAACCTCCCCTTCTTACCAACCCCTCTTTTCTTCTATTGCTCTATCTACCCCCCACCCTCTTGTTTCTATCCTCTTCCCGGCGGGGGAGGGGGAGTGAGGAGCGCTCAAGCTTCAAAGAACATGCCGGCAGGAGACATGTCTACGTTACGGTGTGGTACCATTAATGTCCGAGGTCTACACAATCCAGGTAAGAGATCCATACTGACTAATTACTTACACAGAGAACGCGTCCAGGTGGCGTTTCTACAAGAGACACACCTACACGCTACTAAAATGTACAAGCTACAAAGCTATCGTTATCCTGATGCCTACCATAGTCTCTCTCCCGACCCGAGATCTAGGGGTACTAGTATCCTCATCTCCCGCTCTGTCCCGTGGGAGCTGGTGGATACAAGAAGCGACCAGCAGGGTAGAATGATCCTAGTAAAGGGTCGGGTGGCCTCACAGCTCTTCACGTTTGCTTCCCTGTACCTACCTAACACGCACCAGCCAGAGGCGTTACAGACGCTCCTAGACCAAGTAGGGGAATTTGCGGAAGGCACCCTTTTGGTGGGGGGGGACTTCAATGTCGCATTGGAACCACTTCTTGACACATCTTCAGGGTTACACGCCATGTCTATCGCAGGTAAGAGAAGGATGAGACGAACCCTACACGAACATCAACTAATAGACACATGGCGCTTGCAGCACCCTTATGACAAGGATTTCTCTTACTACTCCACTGTCCACAACTCCTATTCGCGACTAGATTATTTTTTCATAGGTCACAAAGATCTTACCCTAATCAGGACAACGTCCATAGACAACATAACCTTCTCAGATCATGCTCTGTGCACACTGGAGATAGAGATGCCACAGGTGTCGACGAAACAGTGGCAATGGAAGCTAAACCCCGCTCTCCTAGAGGACCAGACGACAATGCTAGAGCTGAGACAAGCCCTGTCTGATTACTTTAGGGAGAATTGTGTACCAGAGACCTCGCCAAGATCAGTGTGGGAAGCCCACAAATGTGTAATTCGAGGTATTTTGATCAAACACGGCACGAGACTGAAGAAGGATAGGGACAGAGAACTGAACGAATTACTGTCGAGATTGAGGGCACTAGAAACTGAGCATAAAAGACGACTAGACGCAGACGTAGCAAGAGATCTTGGTAAGACGCGTGACGAATTAAGGAATATACTCAACAAAAAGGCAAAGTTCTGGTTGGCAAAATGCAGACGTCAATTCTACGAATATGGGAATAAGACTAGTAAATATTTGGCGAGAGCACTGAGGCGACAAAGGGCCAGGACCTTTGTCTCAAACATAGGGGGGGCAGCGGCAGAGAGGGTGGCTCAACCTTCACCAGTGGTTGCGGAGGCATTCCGGAAGTACTATGAGAAACTGTACAATGTAGACAGTGGGAACTCCCTGACGCAAGCTCCGACATTTCTTCCCAAAATTAGAGATTATCTTAAACAAGCGGCAATGCCGAAACTGAGGGAGGCAGACATTTCTGCCCTTGAACTTCCTATCTCCAGCCAGGAAGTCACAGAGGCTATTACATCCCTAAAAAATGGTAAAGCACCCGGCCCCGACGGATTTTCAACGGCTTATTATAAGAAGCTAAAGGAAATGGTGGTCCCACACCTCCTTAAATTTTTTAACGATCTGAAAAGTGGAAGTCCCCCCCATGGTGACACCCTCAGGGCGCACGTGGTGGTGATACCTAAAGAGGGAAAGGACCCGGCCCAATGTGCAAGTTATAGACCCATATCGCTTTTGAATGTGGATCTAAAACTGTTTGCAAAAATTTTAGCATCAAGATTGGCTCCTACCATGGTGGGGATCATTCACACGGATCAGGCAGGATTTACACTGGGTAGAGAGGCACGTGACAACACGGTTAAGGCGATCAATTTGGTCCACGGTGCCAGATGCCGGGGAGTCCCCTCCATTTTATTATCTACTGACGCTGAGAAGGCGTTCGACCGGGTTAATTGGTCCTTCTTGAGGGAGGCTCTTAGGTGTCTGGGCCTGGGACCAAACATGATGAATTGGATTATGGCTCTATACACCGGCCCGACAGCACGGGTCAGAGTGAATGGGTGTCTATCGGAACCATTTCCGATACATAACGGAACCAGGCAGGGGTGCCCCTTGTCACCCCTGATTTTTGTGCTTACCATTGAACCACTACTGAGGAAAGTTAGGGCGAACCCAGATATTTCTGGGATAGAAACAGGGGGGGTAGAACATAAGATCGCGGCCTATGCTGACGATCTCCTCTTCTTCTTGTCTAAACCAAGGACATCCCTTCCTAGTTTAATGAAAGAAATCCAATCCTTCTCTAGATTGTCAAATTTCAAAATTAACTTTCAAAAATCGGAGGTTCTTAATGTAAATTTGCCGTCAGATATAGCGACCGCATTACAAGCTTCTTTTAGCTTTAAATGGAACTCCAAATCTATTCAGTACCTAGGAATCAAACTAGCGGCAAACCCGGATATGCTGTTTAAGTTAAACTTCCCATCACTCTTGGCTAACCTCAGGAAGGACTGTGAGAGATGGGTCGAAGGTCTCTTTTCTCATGGCTGGGAGTACCCTGTGCTCCGGTATGAACGTCTCCCACGTCTACTCTATTTGCTACAAGCGATACCGGTGAGAAATCCCTGCCTCCTTTTTCAAGCTGCTCCTCACTCCAGACCTCATTTGATGGGGGTGGTAAAAAGCTCGAATCAGTAAAACCATATTGTCCGCCTAAGGTCGAAGGGTGTATCGGATTTACCGAATGTCAAACTGTACCAACCTTGCGGTGCACTTTGCCAGGATGTGGACTGGTGTAGGAATGCAGAGGGGAAGGCATGGGTGGGCATAGAGCAAGCTTTTAGCTCGGTCCCTTGACTAGACTACCTGGTTCTGTCGGCGGCACAGAGAGAAATAGCTCACACCCACTTTGGGAGCGACTGTGCACTACTGCTCTTCTCTCTGGACCAGACAATTCATGATCCCCACGTGCTCTAGACTCACGTCCGTATTGTGCCATCCAGGCTTTAGTCAAGTAAGAAACGACGGTGTGATAAAACAGTGGATAGCAGCTAGTAGAGACAGAGTCGAGTCTTTTAGAGAGGGAGACGACTGGCCATCCCTGACCGCCTTAAGGGGCATGGAGACACCCGTTCCCCTGGGTTGGTGGAGATCCTTCCAAATACGACACTTCTTGAGTTCCTTACAACCACGGCGGTGTTACGTCAACCCCCTGACACAGTTTGAGACTCTATGCTCAGGGAAAGGACCGATGAGACACGTTCTCTCTATGGTTTATGCGATGTTGAACACCCCTCCGGACCAGAAACCCCCCTACTTCATAGCTAATTGGGAGAGGGATCTGGGAACAAAATTCTCAGACACCCAGATAAATAGAATCTGTAATCTAGCACACAGCACTTCCATCAGCTCGAAACAACAAGAGGCTGGGTATAAAATAGTGTCTAGATGGTACAGGGTGCCGGAGAGAATACATGCCATGTACCCTTTGGCAGATGCTCAGTGTTGGCGCTGCAAAGCGGAGAAGGGATCTATGATCCATATTTTTTGGAGCTGTGATAAACTCAAGGCTTTCTGGGAGGGAGTAGGGACTGTGGTGGCTCGGGTGACCGACTACACGGACCCTCTTAACTCAGCTGCGGTCCTATTGCACCTAACAAATATGTCAGAAAAAAAATATAAACACTCTCTGTTGAAGTTCTTGATCACTGCGGCAAGGGCATGTATACCCGTTCTATGGGTACAACATCCTCTCCACGTCTTTCCGATTGGATTGGTAAAATTAACGAATTGATGCTAATGGAAGATCTGACAGCGTCCATGAATGATTCCTTCTTGAGACATTGGACCACATGGTACAGGTGGATGGACTTCCAACAAACACCCGAATATGACCGGTTGCTGTCAGACTGAGTGTTAGAGTCTGGAGATTGAGAACTAAGAGCCTAGTACCTCGAGCTGAACTCCTCCTCCGTCACCTCCGTTCCCCTCTCTCTTGTTGTCTGTGTACCCTCCCCCTTTTTCCTACTAACTGACCTGTAGGCCCCGACCTTATATCTTTCCCTCTCTTGTCTTTCAGTCTTTGTCCACTCTCTTTTTCCGCCTCTGTCTTCTTTTGAAAAGCTCATACGATATGTATATTAGTTTGTCTGGAGACATTTAAGTTGATGTGATATTTAGGATTCTGTTAGGTCTTATTGGAAAAAGTAATAGTGGATAACCATCGTATCCCGAGAAGATGTCTATGGTACGGGAACCACGGACAGACTTTCTGGACTAACAAATTCAGAAGACGTATTGTGCCCTTTTAGTGGCAATTCACAGTTTAGTATACAGGGGTGCTTATCCCCGAGAGATCAGAGTGTTTTGCATTTGTGGTTACGTTGAAATTGCATATTAAGCATCCTGGAAATTAACTCAGGTGGCTTCTAAGACTGTATATTTGACAAAACTGTATCTCTTGTTTCTTTTTTGTACAAGTTTAAAAAATTTGGAAAAAATAAAGAATTTAAAAAAAAAGGAAGGGAGATATTGGGTTCTGGTACAGCCAGCGTGTGAACCGCAGTCAGATACCCAACCACTTCCCGAAGCTGATGCACCACCTGGTTTCGCAGGGTAGACACCTCCTAAGGGTACCTTTACATGGGGCAACTTTTCTAGGAATTTCACTGGCAACTCGCTGGTTGCAGTGAAATCATGGACACATTGTTCTATCTTGTTGCTGTGTACAAATGGAACAATGTCTCCATGGTTTCACTGCAACCAGTAAGTTGCCAGTGAAATTCTTAGAAAAGTTACCGCGTGTAAAGGTACCTTAAGAGAGTTCCTCCACCAGGTGCGTTAAAGCTCATGATGGCATAGTGGCTTCGGGGAAGAAATAGTGGGTTGCTGATTATATCACATGGGGTGGGCGGGGTACCCAGAAGTAGGATGGAGCTGGGCGTAGGGAGTCAGGGCAGCCTGCTCTGGCCCTGATACTGGGGTCCCTGACTCGCCCTGTACTCGGAGGTACCTCTGAAGGTGAGGAGGTCTGAGCCGCCAGCCTAAGACCCTAAAACTCCTGAGAAGCCCTAGGCATAAGACCTTACCTCCACCCGCGGACCACGGAACCCAGCAGCTTCCAATGGACAAAGAAATAGCAGCTTCAGATCAACGTCAGCTCACAACAGGTCACAGTCCAGAAGTGAACTGAGTCAGCAACATCAGTTGGATGTGATCTGACCCATTTATGGCCGAGAGGTGGGGAGCAACCAGCCCAGGCACGCCCCTTAGCTCACCTAAGCATGAGTCATATTCAGCACACACACCTGCACTCTCAGCTCCCACTCATTAGGCTCCTCTCTCCACACTGAGAGCAGGGGAAAAAAAGGCTTCATTTAAACCACAGCAGCAGCACTTCCATACAGCAAGGCAGTCAATACGTATCACCGGCTCAGTCCCTTCACCGCTTCTTCTATATCGTCAGTGGTGGTAAACTTGGCTGGGTTTTTAGCCTCCCTAGTTGCACTGGGAGCTTCTCCTCTCTCACCGGCCAGGTTCTCTGTCCCGTTGCTTGCCATGGTGCTCCTCACTCCTCGCACCACACGGTTCTTTCTCATTCTTTCTTGGGTCTTCCTCTTTTGGCCCTTGTTTATGCCTCTGGGTGGAGTTAACACGTTTCAGCAGGGCCCCCTTGGCTTTCTTTCAGTACTCGGGGCCGGCCTGGTCTTTTCGCGCCTTCACATGAGTCCCCACCCACGACAAGGGCTCGGACATACCTCCGAGCCAACACATGGTGCATTTTGTTTCTGGTCGCCATTTTGCAAGCTTGTTTTTAAGCAGTTTTTTACAGTTTTTTAAGGCGCACGAGACCCAGTGTTACTGAGCCACTTGCATCCTGTTCGTGATGCCAAGTTGATACGCCCACTCCAGGGCCTTGGGTTAATCGTTACTGGGCCAGTTCTTATGGTTCTTTTTGGGGGATATCAAGTTGTCCACCCGGCTCTATGACCCTGGCGGTGTCAATTAAAAGTTCAGATGACAGGGGGTATAAGGGAAAAGGGGTATTCATGATGCCACCTGCGTGAACGGATATGTATGGCTGCCGCTGCTGCAGAACCTCTTGGGACGATGACCGGCAGCTTAGGTGGTTTCAGTCCCCGCAGGTGGAGCGGTTCTCCAGGGCACTGAGTAGGAGGGTTGGTTCAGGGTCATTTGCCGGTGTTCATTGAGTCATCGGCACCTCTGGATGTCATGCGGCCTCTGCAGCCGATGGTCACCGCTAATGAAAGTCTCACACACGTCTTTTGGAGTTCTGTACCTTTACTGTACTGTTTCAACCAGGCCGCCGGGTGCTTCCCTTTGCCAATCTCCGGTTTCAACGATTTCTCTAGAGCTGGGACAGTGTTGTCGAAACCCCTTTAGGTGTTCCTTGTTTCTACGGTGTTTTCTTCTCTCTGGTGAGACTCTCAGCACCTCCGGACACATAGCTCAGGTACTGACAGCCATGGGTGCTCAGTTGTACCGCTTCCTGGTACTGCTCCCTAGTTCGTCCACTTTCTCCAAGTTGTGTCGGGTGTTTGGTCACAGCTCCCATTAGGAACTCGATGCCTCCGAGTTTGGGCATACAGCATACGCAGTGTTCAGGGCCGGTTCATGTGTCATCCACCAGCCCCTCTGTTCTCTCGTAAGATATGGGCGTACGTTGATCTACGTCTCATTCCGTACGATGAGGGCTTTGTTCTTCCTCCACACCCATTGGTCGTTCTCTCCCGGGGCGAGCGTGACCATGCTCCAGCCCACAGGAGCTAGCACCTCCGACCTCCTACTACTTTACTGGTCTCCTCCCGACTAACTAACTCCACACTTCCTTGTTCACCCTAGTTGAGACGGAGTCCACCCACCAACCCATCCCGGGGTCCTAAGTGTGTGTGGTGTGGGTCTCAACTTCACCATGCAGGTACCTAGAGAACAGGAGCACTACACTCCCACTAAGGGAGTAGTGCAGTACCCTCGGTGGCAGTCTGACCGGTGGGGCGCCACATTCATTCTGTAGTAAAATTCTTCAATAAAATGGCACCGGAGTCACCATGTGCGCATAACTCTTCAAATATAACCAGTCACCAGTTTGTTTCAGGTGATATTCTCAAAGACAATATCTTCAAGAAAAAGGTGACGTTGATGATGTTATGTGCATGTGCTGGCTCTTGAGGTATGGGCTTCTTGAAGTTTGTTTGGGATAATTTTCCTGCCATGCACATATAGGGAGATTAGTTACAGTGTCATGGGTTGTAAACTTCTTGATTATACTGTGCACTGTGGAAAAAGAAACATTAAAATCTCTTGAGGTAGACTTGTAACCTTGAGATTGTTGATATTCCTTTGTAACAATTTTGGATTTCAAGTCCTCAGACAGTTCTCTTCTCCTCTTTCTGTTCTCTGTGCTTAGTGTGGCACACACAGACACAATGCAAAGATTGAGTCAACTTCTCCCTTTTTATCTGGTTTCAGGTGTAATTTTCATATTGCCCACACCTGTTACTTACCGCAGGTGAGCTTAAACAAGCATCACAAGCTTAAAACAAATTGTTTACCCACAATTTTGGAAAGGTGACAACAATTTTTTTTCTGGCCCACTATTTTTTATGCATTTCAGTTGGTCAATTAAGTGGCACTTTATCGGGGACATCTGGAGACCAAGGCATTTATGCAAGTAGATCTATATCATTTATTATATATCATATATCAGGTCTTCAATTCAACATAGCTTCACATCTGACAAAATAAGTAATATGTACAATAAATAATAATGTAGAAATACTGCATGTGAACATTGATGAGAAATCTCCAAGATTATTCATTTTGATCATTTATTATAACTGCAGATAGTAAAGGCTTTTATTATACTTGCTAGGCTTGATAGTGATCCTTGGGCTGATATTTTTGGATGCATTCTGGATAGCCATGCTTGTTTGCACACTAAAGATACCATCACATGTGGCAATATGGCTTCCATATCGCCGTAAATTTGTGTATTTCGGCGATGTGGAAACCACATCGCCTGTGCGTAGTGGCGTGAGGCAGGGAGATTTTATGGCGTGAAATCGCCGGTGAAGCGTCGCCTGAACGCCCTGCTCTGCTGAGAAAACAGGTGATTTCAGCTCATCATGGCGTGTGACTGGGCGATAGCTATGTAGAAAACGAGCTCAGGCCATCTGGAAGCAATTCCAGAGACGTGCCTGAGCATTCTATTTGGTGCGCCCCGTCTGCCGTGATTGGTGGTTGATCCTGCGTTCCCATTGGCTGGCCATGGCTAAGGCACCATATTTGAATCGCGATATAGTAGAAAGGACACATGCGTCATGTAGTGGGCAGAATTCCTGAGAAGGCTGACCAATGGCGATGCAGTTGTGTTGGCCAATTGGAGTGGTAGGGGTGCGGTGTACAACGCTCTGCGACGCCTGTCTCCTCGGCACACTCACACTCTACGCCCACATCGCTGATGCGGTGTAGGCGTGTGACGCGCAGATTTTGCGGCGATGTGGGTGTGTGAAATTGCTTACGGTCTGCAGCAGGGGATTTCCGGAACGCAGGATCGCCGAATATCGCACGCGAGATGTCTATGTGTGAAAGGGCGACGGCGATGTGCAAAAAAGTGCCCGGACCATGCACGCACGTCAAATTGCCAGCCATATAGCGGCGATATTCCTACGGGTGACAGTACCTTAAGGATTCTACATGACACAACAGTATGCCAAAGAGAAAATGTTTTCTACTGTGAGCATAACCATAGCATATTCCTGTTTTGTGTTCTGGACATTACTTAACTGTGTAATATTAATGGTCTACTGCTTTACTGACAACATATAAACTTGCTTAATTACATTTAGAGGGTCCTACTAGATGAAAGCCACTGCTAATACTTAATTGGAAATAATCAAAATATGCAATATTTTTATTATTTTGTTTTATCAATTCTGTCCATTTCCGGGAATCACTGCTTAAGCCCATGAGTTTCTGGTGAGTTGTTGAAGCTGCGTTTTTTCACTGTATCAAAAACACATCATCTTAGGCCGTGTGCACACATTGGATATTTTGGTTATTTGAGTTTTTTACCTTAGAATTTGTAAGACAAAACCAGGAGGGGAGCAATCAAAGGAAAGGTGTAACACAATCAAAAACTCAATGAAAGAAAAACAGGTAGCCTAATTCACTTAATAGGAGCAGAAATGTCCAGATATTCTGCAAAATCATAGCTCACGTAAAGCTCATCATGGCAACGTTGCCTTATTTGTCTTACTTTCTGGCAGAAAATGTTGGTACATGTTAGGCCACACTTCGTTAAGTCATGCTCATTTTGAGTAAAGTTATGCTTCGTTATTGAACAAGATTCTAAAAGTGTCTAAACCACATAATCATTATGATGTAAGCCACGAAAGGTAACTTTTTGGTGCAAATTATGCCAAAATTCTTGCACATTTAGTTTAAAATTAAAGTGGAATATTTATCAAAACACTAAGAACATCAAATCCCAGCCAAAGAACGGTGTTACGACCATCCGCTGCCAAGGCTGAACTGCTGGTAAAGCAGCACCCTGAGAAACCCCGAGAACCTTTAGTCCAACACAGGGACCTGGAATTACTACGAAGTCCAGAAAGTAACTGCCTATAGGTGAGCAGCAGATCAGAGCAGGGAAGTTGCAAAACAGGGTCAAGGTTAGGAGATCAGGAAATACAAAATCAGGATCCGGAAGAGTAGTCAGAAGGCAGTGTCAAAACCGGGATGGCAGCAAAAGTACAAAACCATCAGGTAGTAGAAGAGTCGAAAATCCAGGCAAAGGTCAGAGACAATATAGGACAGTGAATAAAACACTGTTGCCTCAAGACCTCGTGTGTTCCCCTTTTTTCCTGAAACAGCAGCGCAGTTCGTGGGAGCACTATTGTTTGGATTTCTGTATATACGCCACTCAGCACATGGAAGTGCGCATCCAGCAGAAGCTGTATGAATGCACACACCAGTTGTAGGTTTACACAACTGGCCCAGGTGAGCATATACAATCTTAAGGGTATTACGTTTCCCCACACGGTAAAACCCATTGCACTCTGTTTTGTCTCTCACTTACAGATATTTAGAGACAATATAGTAACACACTTAAACAGACTGCAGAAAAACCTAGAATATGTCTGGCAGTATGCAAGATAAGCCCCAAGGTATTTGAAGGGTGCAGTTCCCTCACATAGGCTGGAGCTCAGAGTCTGAAGACCTCACCTGGACCACCCCTACAATCAAACCAGACAGTGATGCACCATGGGTACCAGCCACCCCAATTCCGATAGAGGAATGAAGCTTGTGCCTACCCGTTGCCTCTGCAGGGACCTCTCCCCTTTTACCAACATCACCCATCGGGCAAGCACAGCGATGCCAACGGATAGCGGCAGCCAGGAACTAAAAAAGCAGCTCCTAATGAGAACATGGCCCTCCTGTTACCGGCACCACTGGCTGAAGGAATCCGGAGGTACCTATGGCTGGGGCATGAATCGCATTCACAGATTCTGACGGAAACGAGACCAAGGGATTTCATTGGACACTAAGTTTAGTAGAGACATATAAAAACACATTTTAAAGAATATAATTAACAAATCTGGAACCATCCTTGAAAAAGAAAGTGTGGACTACTTGATCTTGGTCTGAATCACAAGTGAAGTTTTGGTGAAGTTTGATGCATTTTTTTTAACAAGCCAAACAAGAGATGGCTCTCATTCCCTAATTTTCTTCATTCCATATTCTGTTTTCAGTAAAAAAAAAACTGTTTCAAAACCTTCCGGTGTGATTTCAGCCTTTTAGATTCTTTCTCATTTCTTGTGATTAAAAATGGGGCCTTCAGCTAGACCACCACATCTAGTTTAGCACAAATTTCCATTATGAAGATTGAAATGACCCCAGATAGGAGATGGTGAGACCTTTTCCCACATGAAAATGTGACAAACATTTTACCCCGATGTCTTAAGATATGTTAACACTTAGTTTTTTCATGTTTTTGGAGCAGAAACTTTCCAAATCTCCAAACAACGAAACAAGAAACGCGAATGCTGGCTGTGACCTTGTCTCATATGCTCTGAAGGTTTATGGATTGTGACATTTTTTTAATGGAATTTTCAATAAAAGTGTTTTTATGAAGATATAGATACCGGATCTCCATTTCCCACTTCAATGCTGACTACAATATCAGGTTCCGGTGCAACCCCTCTTCTTGGATGGGTGAGCTGACTTTCGTTCCGTTACCTTAACGTTCAGCAGCGGTTGGTGAATGTGTTGACATGTGATCATTTTCATTTTAAATAGAGAAAGTTTGGTGCTATTGGATTTAGATTTGCTGTAACTTGCTGACGGCATGCAAACACCTCTTGTATGGCGTGAACCACATAGGGGCGCTAATAAGCAAACTAATTCTTTGTAGGTGTAAATACTTTATAAATTAGGCACCCATTAAAGTTACCCCAAAAAAAGTGCAGCTCAGAGCTGAATACATTTCATGCCGAGATTTTCATATTTTCCAATTGACGACAAGAAGACATCTGAATGCAATATTTTGGTTAAGAAAAAATACTACAAAACTATAAAGGGAAATGGGCACATGATGCCGGCCATATAGTTCTATTGTAAACTCTGTCCGTTAACCCTTAAGTCCACTGCCTTAATAGGTAGGAAATAGTGAAGAAGATTTTTGCAGCTCCGGTTTGCAATTACAAGTAAAATCTTGTGTCTGCTATCGGCTCCAGGTCTGGTCACATCTCTGTGTCAGTTTCAAACGTTTCATATGCAGAGGCTTTCATTAAAATACATCTCCTTTTTTATTCTTTAAAAAAAGTTAAAAAAAAAAAATCCCCATCCTTCCTGCTCCTCTCTTCTGCAGACTTTGACATGAGGAGTTTAGTGACAGTCTACAGCTGAGATTCCCGGTGTGACAGACAGGTATAAAAGCATCTTTCTTATCCGCATCCTTTCAGGACTCGGCTTGCACAGAGAATCTTGGTAATTAGCAAACCAGAGACTTCATGAATGCGGCATTATTTATATATCCTATTTCATTCATCCCGGGCTCTGACAGCACGTCAGCTCGGCAGTATTTACAAAGCTGAAATTCTCTTCACTTTGGTCTTAAAAAAATGTCTATATATAAATAAATGAGTCCAACAAACTAATAGGTGGGGATTAGATATAGCCAGAGGCTGACGCAGGCTGACTTTCATACACAGCCTTGTGAGTTTATCTCTCTCCCTTACAGAAAATATTAGTTTAATTCATGGCGAATGTATGCAGTTCCAGACTTTTAAAAACTAAACTAAAGCTCACCATGCCCATTAGATGGCTGTTGGCTGAATGATGGTTCGGCTGATTGTTTGGCCGGCAGCCATCTTGGCTGTGTTTCCCATACACAGGAGCACTCGTTCGTCCGAGCGCTCCTGTGTTCTCATTGAGAGTGCCACCAGAACAAGTGGATTGGCAGTCCAAGTCATGACATGCCAGATCCTTAAGTCACCCAAGAATCAATTGTCCAGAAGCCCGTAGACTGTCGGCTAAACATATTGATTTGTTTGAGCACTCCTGTGTTCTCATTAAGAGTGCTACCAGAACAAGTGGATTGGCAGTCCAAAATAAGACATGACAGATCCTTAAGTCACCCAAGAATCAATTGTCCGGAACCCCGTAGACTGTCGGCTAAACCCATTGATTTGTCCGAGCGCTCCTGTGTTCTCATTAAGAGTGCCACCAGAACAAGTGGATTGGCAGTCCAAAATCAGACATGCCAGATCCTTAAGTCACCCAAGTATCAATTGTCTGGAAACCAGTAAACGGTCAGATAAACCCATCAATATCAGTGGGTTCGGCCAATATTAGTCTAATATGCATGGGGTGGGAGGGTTAGAGTTAATATGTGTATCTAGATTTGTTTGCCGAAAACATCTCGTTGTAGGAACATTGACCATTTTCAAAACTAGTGCTGGCAAGAACAATAGGTGTTGCCTATAACGACCCATAGGAATAAAACCAAGGTTCAGATTGGTTGGTATGCACAACACCGCCAACTCTTTTGCCAACTACAGTACGCTAGATCAGAAATTTATGCCATTTTAATAAAAAGCTTACCACAGAGAGAAGGAAAGATTTGCCATTGTCCATGGCTTGTCCACAGCAACCAATCAGAATCCACATTTCATTTTTCCAGTGCAATGTTAAAGGGCACCAAGCACCGTTCACGCATTGTGTTCTCTTGCACAGGGCCTAACAAGACCCCATTTTCTCTGACCTTTATTGATCTATTTCTTCAGCTTCCTAACGTTAAAGAGTTTTGTAATGAGGCATGAGATATAATGACAGGCTGCAACTATTCGCATTATACCTTCTGCCAACAAACCTGACGTGTGTGATTATACCCCTGGCTTGCTTATTCTCATTTTCATGGGTGTGCACTAAGTCTATTCCTTTTTTATCATTGCAACAGAATTATCCTGCTTCTTATTAAACATTAATTAAAAATTAGGCCTAGCACATAAATGCATAACTGTATACACCAAAACTAAGGATATAGCATCATTTATGGTCACAATCAAGATATTAAATAAAGAGTTTGATATAGTGGTCTTTTTTAATTTTATACAAAAGCCATCATTTTAGTTTTTCTCCTGCCCTCAAGAGCAATTCGGCTCATAACATGCCGATATACTGTGACATTTTCAAGAAAATTATAATTGATCAATAAAGATTTGGATTTTTGAATAAGCGGGTGCTTTATAGATGTTACGTATATAGGTGTTTTGTTGTTTGGATTGTGTCCATTGTGCTAAACTGAGGAATTAAATAGCTAAAAGGTGCACTGTTGACATAGTTTTGCTTTTTTGTTTTTTGCTTTGATTATTTGCTTTTATTCAGTACCTGAATAGTAAAAAATATATATCAATTGGACACCCTCCTTAAAAAAAATCTGCAATCTACATTTTTATAATACTTTAAAAAAAAAGCCGTGTGTAAGGTCACATTTTTAATTTACTCAAATTGTAGTTTCTACAAAAACAAACACAGTGCAAAATGCCCAGTCTAAGCCTAAAGAGTACATTCACATATAAATGTAGAGAGGAAAACCTTTCATCCAGCACCAATCATGGTATAAAAAGCTCAATTTTTATTTAAGAATATTAAAAAAAATATATATCCAAATCAGTGTTAAAAAACCTGAAGCAATTCTATGAAAAAACCCGGGACAAGCAGACCTTACGCGTTTCGGTGGTGAACGTCCTTATTCATATGAAGAAAGATTATAATCCAATGGAAGTCCAGAAGGTGTAATATAGAAAATAAAGTCTTTATTCTTTAAGTATTAAAACACAATCCATAGCAATAAATGTGGGTGAATATCGCATAAGAGCTGCTTAGACATGAACGTGTTTCGGTGTATCGTCCTAATCATGGTTTCGCAAACATTTCTGCATATCTTTCCATGGATTCTCCACTGGATCCGTGCGGACACATGAGGAGTGAATGGGTGATCTACTGGTGGGCTGAAGGACTACTGGGGTTCACTGGATTTTTTCTATTTTGGATTAGACTTCATTTCTAATTTATTTAGGTGTAAAAAAGAACTCACCACATGAGAGTTCTCATAAAAGTCTTACACATGACAATACTCAGCTGAACAATGTTTCAAATGTTTTAAATGACTGTCATGTAAATTTTTTTTTGTGTCTATAAACCACAATTGCCAGATCACTGGTTGGTGTTAGCCTTTATAACACATCGGGTTATTCCTAAGATCCCAGACTCTTGTAATATATCAGTGTAGGCTACGTGTAGACCTGAGCAGAGCCTATCTCTGCAGTTATCTGCTGAGGATTTTGACACCATTGAGTTTTTATTGCTTCCTGAGGTTTTTGGGGAATGGCTCCCTATGTTTTGATGACCACAACTGCTGGTTTGTGCCACTGTCTTTGAATTTCGATTTTCAGGTCTTAACATTTTTCAGCCTTTTCTCTACCCTGCTATCCCCGGGTATTGCTATGTCAACAGTTCACACCCTCTTTTTTTCGATGTTGTGGGCCAAGACTTTGGTCAATTGTACGTGAAAGACCCACAATATTTTCACATGTTCTTTTTGTTCCTCTTTTTCCATTGTATGATCACACTTGTTCTTCCTAGGCCTCATTTAGACATATGTGTTGCACGTATGTCCTCTATTTGTGGTTTTCACAGATAGAATATGTACCTACTACAGTCTATAAGGCTGTTTATGTTCTTTTTTGTGGTCCATGTATCCATGCAAGCATAATGGAGACATGTCTGTTTTTTTCCAGTGTCACGGATGAAAAAGGCCGATGCAATTCTACGGGTCCATGAAAATTATGGACAACAGATGGATTGCATTGCATGGTATCTGTGTGCTGTTCATGAGTAACATTGCAATTGATAGATTTCTAATTTATCCAAACGTGAAAAACACTGATGGTAAGACTGGACATACGTACCAAACACTGATGGTAAGACTGGACACACGGACCAAACACTGATGGTAAGACTGGACATACGGACCAAACACCAATGGTAAGACTGGACATACGGACCAAACACTGATGGTAAGACTGGACATACGGACCAAACACTGATGGTAAGACTGGACATAAGGACCAAACACTGATGGTAAGAATGGACATACGGACCAAATACTGATGGTAAGAATGGACATACGGACCAAACACTGATTGTAAGACTGGACATACGGATCAAACACTGATGGCAAGACTGGACATACGGACCAAACACCAATGGTAAGACTGGACATACGGACCAAACACTGATGGTAAGACTGGACATACGAACCAAACACTGATGGTAAGACTGGACATACGGACCAAACACTGATGACATTTGTACCAAATTTTCACGAACATTTTAAAACACATACGTTCTAAATGAGATTAAGACTTTTCACAAGTCAAAACGCGTCAAGTGACTGCTCCATCCCCTGTGATGATCTTTTAAAAATATATGAAATAAAGAAAACTCTTGAATTTTATCTGACAGACATTTATTTGCTTCTTGGACTGTTTCTGTGCCCAGTCAACGGGCAACCGATGTTCTGAAGCTTATTGAGGAGGCTGCCACTGACTCTATGGTGAGAGCGAACATCGCTTATTTGAAGTTCCGAATGAGGCCTTAGTGGGCAATGGTAAATTTTGCAACTTTTTTTGCCACAGTATTGTATCACTGTTTGTAGTTGGTCTGTGTGATTTTTGTCACATGAGCTGGGTACATGGTCTACTATTATTATTATTATTTTTTATTATTATTATTTGTACAATATTCTTCTATCAGAACTTGTAAAATGTTTTAATGCATTTTTTCAAATAGTTTAAATGATCTTAAAACCTGAAATTTGCTTTATGAATACTTTCTGTGAATTTATGCCCAATCTGATATGGTGTAAGCAGCCATTTCAGTCTGGACAGATAAACCTCTTCAATAAAAATACCAAAAAATATCTCATCATTGAATCACTACTTTATTTCACATATCTCCACTTCTGAGAATCAGCAGAAATATTTACAAGGCCAAAAACCGAAAAAAAAAATATTCAGCCTACAGTAATGCCATAATACCACAGGTATGAAATCCTGAAGATGATGGTGTCCAGGTCAGTGTGTCCCAGAGAAGATACTTGAAAGCAGAAGGGAGAGTTTCATGAAAATAGAAAAAATCATTAAAAGCCAAAAAAATGTTACTGACATATAATAAAACATACTAAATTAAAAGCTAGCAAAAAAGCAGAATATTGAAATGGATCTCTAATAATGAGGATCCTTTTTATAGATCTGAAATGTGTTTTCAATGTACTGTTTTTTTTTTTCAAATTTTTAATTCGGTATCTTTGAATAAATATCAATAAAACATTTTTTGCTTTTAATGATTTTTCTATTTTTGAGAAACTCTCTTTTGGTGCTGGTCTATTCTTTTTTTCTACTTTCAAGAAATATATATAATAAGCCTAGGTTTTTCGTTTTTAATATTTTTTATATGTTCCGGTAGAATGAAAGCCCGCGATGGCAGGGTCCCCTTCCCTCTGTACTTGTCCGTCACTGTTAATTTTTTTACTGTAAACTATATCTATAATTTTGTATGTAACCCCGATCATGTACAGCACTACGGAATTAATGGTGCTATATAAATAAATAATATTAATAAGTTACTGACGTTAGAGGTAGTGCTCTATTTAGGCAAAGACAAGAGAGGAGAGCACACGGCCGGGTGTCATGATGGCCAAGTTCCTCTGTGTGGCAGCATTGTCATTTGCGAGGAACGAACAATGAGCGACAGACGAGAGGTTTTGTTTAATATTCCGAGACTTACAAAAGACGCTTCAAAACCCACAAGTTTTCCAATATCAATAAATTATATTTCCACATTGTAGCGTCTGGGAGCACCATGTAGACTGCTGAAAGAGTTAATAAACAATATCATCGCATCATAAAGACTAAACTATACATCAAAATGAAATATATATCGATGTTATACACCGGACTGAAGAAACCTTTGATGTTATACACCGGACCAAAGAAACCTTCAATGTTATACACCGGACCGAAGAAAACTTCGATGTTATAGACCGGACCGAAGAAACCTTCGATGTTATACACCGGACTGAAGAAACCTTTGAGGTTATACACCGGACTAAAGAAGCATTCAAGGTTATACACCGGACTGGAGAAACCTTCGATGTTATACACCAGACCGAAGAAACCTTCGACGTTATACACCGGACCGAAGAAACCTTCGACGTTATACGCCGGACCGAAGAAACCTTTGAGGTTATACACCGGACTAAAGAAGCATTCAAGGTTATACACCGGACTGGACTAAACCTTCGATGTTATACACCGGATCGAAGAAACCTTCAATGTTATTCACCGGACCGGAGAAACCTTTGATGTTCTACACCGGACCGGAGAAACCTTCGATGTTATATACCGAACTGAAGAAACCTTCAATGTTATACACTGGACCGAAGAAACCTTTGATATTATACACCGGACTGAAGAAACCTTCGATGTTATACACCAGACCGAAGAAACCTTCCATCCGTTATTTCTTTAGAGGTCACACAGATCCCCATGCGAAGACCGGTTTCTTAGAAGGATCTAACAATGTCTGGCACGGCTTGTTCTACAAAATCCGTTTAGAGGAAAAGACATGACAATTAAACTCCTCTACAAATATTATCTTCTACAGAGCTCAGGCAATAATAATAATAATATATAATAATAGGAGAAGAAAAGCCTGCTACAGTCCCCAACCAAAGGGAAATGAATATGAACTGTAGTAAATAATTCAGCTTTAAATAAAGAAATGCAAGAGAGCAGGCATTTGTTTCTCGCACAGCATTCCAGCCATATTTCTTAAATATTTACAATTAGTGGATAGGGTTTTGTGTTGCGTCGCTGAAAACGGAAAAGGAATTTTGAGCTCCCCTCCTTCCCTCTCCCCCCCCCCGTTGCTGTATAATACAAAATATCATCTTTCTGCTTGTATTCTGCAGCCTCTAGGAATAACACATTAAGTGTTCCAGGAATAAGGCCTAGGAAAAAAAAAATAATAACAAAAAAAAAAAACCCAAAACATTATTTGCTCGCTTTTTTTTTTTTTTCCAAAGCGATTAAAAAGCCTTCGAAATTTAAGCAGATATCTCTGGAGTATTGTAACATAACAATAGGAGGGGAAGCCTCATTACAGAAAACACAAGGAGAGATGTTAAAAGGTTCTTCTAGAATCGCCACTCTCCATGTCTCGTAGATGAGAAAGAAAGAAACGCTATCTCTGGACACGGCAGGCTTTAATATCTGTCACCTTTTTACCCATGACATTAACACCTATCTGCAGCTCGCCACCTTTGTATTTTGATTTTCCTGCCCCGTATTAAGGTCGTTTTTTCTTTCTATTTTTTTTTCGTTTTGTTATCGAGGGTCTGTTTGCGCCCTGCTTTTACAATCACAGCCTGCAAGCAGGTGGATTAGAGATAACTCTCATTGTGCCACTGTTTTAACTCTGACACTGTCATTAATCATTCCTTAAAGCCACACTTCAAGTTTCAGTAATCAGGACTGGCTCGCCCTCCGTTCCAGCACAATTGCCTTTTCATGATGCAATGTTAAATTGGAAGCGAATGTCTGTAGCCAGGCACTGCTTCCGCATCCACTATCTGTCTCATCATTAAGGTATTTATCCTTCCTGGGCTTGTGCAGGGAGCATCTCCTGCCATCCCAGGAGAACATACTTGTAACCACGGATCAGATTTGTTACCCAGGCTTTTGGCTTTTGATTGTCCTCCTATAAGTTCAGGATTAAAGTGGAATTTCCCACAGGGCTATGAAGGATTTGCTAGCGTTTAACTGTTTAACCTGCTTCTTTGTAAATGAGAATACCCTGGTCAAGCTTTTTTCCGCAGGGAAAACCTTGTGCTTAGTGTCGAATGCTAAATTCCACTGAAGGCAGGTACAGTTTATTCCCGTGAAATTTCTCAGCCGATAACAAATTGTTTGCTTGTTCTGGATGAGCGCTAATCTCCGAGCATAAAAGGGAAAAAAAATACTTGTCCGAATTTCTCTTTTGTGAAATACTGCCTTATTATTATTTAACACACGGCAGCAAATCGTTGCAGTAACCCTCCACCTCGGCGTCTAACCCGCCACCCAATCAACCCACTATAACCCTGGAATTGGTTATTCTCAGATATCAAGTGAAAATAAAGAAAACATTTGGGAGATCAATGAACGTCTCCGGTTCTGTATCTGCCCGTCTGAGCAGAACAGCCGGAATATTCCATTTTAGCCCTGACAAATATATTTAGCACAGGACTTCTCGGAACGGCTAAGTTTGACATGTGGGGCTTCTTCTCCCACCCAAGGTTCACAGCTTATAATTGGTTCTATATTCAATGCATGAGGGTTTTTTTTTTCTACAATTGTCAAAAAATATATTTTTTCAGAATTAAAACCTTGAGTTGAAACGTCAATTTACTCAAAGAATAAATCAAAAAAGCATCTCAATGAATTAGAATATCATCAAAAAGTTAATCTATTTCAGTAATTCAATACGTAAATTGAAACACATATTATATAGGGTCATTAAAAATTATTTTTTCTTCTCTTTCCTTCACTAAATTTGGGGGCGCGTCTTATAATCCAGCGCGTCTTATAAAGTGAAAAATACGGTGATTTATTTCAGCAAACGCATATATTACATAGAGTCATTACACACAGAGTGATGTATTTCAAGTGTTTATTTCTGTTAATGTTGATGATTATGGCTTACAGCCAATGAGAGCCCAGAAAATCAAAGTGGGGAGAATGAAGGGTTAAAAAACGCGCGGCCGCATTCCACCAGGCATCAAAGGGTGAATAGAATGTTGATTTATTAGTGTAGAAATTCATTGAGATGCACTACTACATACAGTTCGTAGACTGTGAGCCCTTGTGGACAGGGTCCCCTCCCCTCCTGTACCTATATGTCCTGATTGTCTAGAGTTATTGTAATTGTGCTTGTCTCCCCTATCCTCATGTAAAGCGCCATGGAACCTAATGGCGCTATATAAATAAATAAATAATAATAATAATATTTTAAATGGAATAATTGAAAAAATAAATTAAATAAAAACGCCGAACCCATTTTTTTCTAGTGAATGGTAATTTTGGAAAAAGGAAACCAGGCGGCGCTCCATAATAAGCAAAAATAATGGACTTTTATTAGCCATTAGTGATTAGTGATGCAACGTTTCGGCTTATCACAAGCCTTTTTGGGGTAATATTTTATTATTATTATTATTATTCATTAATTTATAGAACACCATTGATTCCATAGTGGTGTATAGACTACTAGATGAAAAACGTCAAGGATTAGAAAAATGTTATTTTAAATAAAAAGATAATTAAAGCGTTCCTGCCTGGAGATCTCCCCCAGCGCTGACATAAATCTTCAAATATTGTCTTTTAAATAAAAGAGAGAAACGTCTTGTGGGTATTATTCTTCATCAGTCAGATAATAATCCACATGTTATGTCCTTTAGATTAAGCCGTGGCATCATTTAATGGAATGATTTGACAATACAAGTGGACATAATTTAGTTTGGGGAAGGCGCTATCGCCGGATCTGGGTTTTATTTATCCTACAGACAGCTTTCAGGCACTTGGCTTGAATTGCCGTTAATGAAGAGCAACGAAAGCGTCTTCCTCCGCAGACCGGCACCTTGCATTAAACAATTCACTTCATTAGGGGCCATTCACTTCCATTTGAAATCTGCAGCTAAAATCAATACGCGGCTGGAAAAAAAAAAAAAAAAAAGTAATTAAGAGGTTTTTTTTTTGACGAGTCTTACCTCTTTCTAATTTGCAAATATTTACACAACCTCCTAGATTAGCTGTGAAATTATTTGATTTAAAACTAATGAAATGTTCGGGAGCGGTTCCTTTTATACATAGGAATTTGTGTCTTTTTTCCCCCCCCCCTAGCAGATGGAGAGTAAGGCAGCTGAGTCTGGCACTAGGTAATATCCATAACTGGCAGCAGATGTGCTAATATGTCTGAGCGTGTGAATCTCGGTCACAGGTGGACTGAGCTGGTTAAAATTCTAGGCTCAGCCGCAGAGACAGCGGTGACAGTCGGCGCATTCTCCGCGTCCGTCGTCTCGGAAGGAGTTAAATTGTGTACTGGTAGTCACCGCGTTCTTCTAAATCGGTTAATGAGGATTATTACACAGGTTAATTAAAACCGAAAATCCTAATTATAAAATAACAGTGTGTTTGTCACTGGGTAGACGGCAGGAGTGAAAACAATGGAGGGAGAAGACTGGTGCTTGAGTTCCTAGTGCATTGATTACCATATGAGTAGGCCAAGGTAGGCGAAAAGGAGTATTCTGCGGTGATAGGACGTACAGATGGCGGCTTTCTTAAAATGACAAAGGTATCCCGATGCAAAAAAAAGTGTATCAGGACACCTGACTGTATACATTCAATAGATTGTGTCGTCTTAAAGGGGTTGTGCCACGAACAATTGTAGATCTTAGACTAAAAATAATTTCCACAATTTGATGTGTTAAAATAAATTGTTCCTGTCCCCAGATATTCTTATAAATGTGCCCATGTGTAATGGATGTGTCCAACCATGCAGGAGCAGGTCGGATATACCACAGCTCCTGGGCAGGGGAAGAAGTAAGAGTATACAGACATTACAGCCAGGATCACAGAATATAAGAGTATACAGACATTACAGCAGGGGATCACAGAATATAAGAGTGTACAGACATTACAGCCGGGGATCACAGAATATAAGAGTATACAGACATTAAAGCTGGGGATCACAGAATATAAGAGTATACAGACATTACAGCCGGAGATCACAGAATAAAAGAGTATACAAACATTACAGCCGGGATCACAGAATATAAGAGTATACAGACATTACAGCCGGGGATCACAGAATATAAGAGTATACAGACATTACAGCCAGGGATCACAGAATATAAGAGGATACAGACATTAAAGCCGGGGATCACAGAATATAAGAGTATACAGACATTACAGCCGGGGATCACATAATATAACAGTATACAGACATTACAGCCGGAGATCATAGAATATAAGAGTATACAGACATTACAGCCGGAGATCATAGAATATAAGAGTATACAGACATTACAGCCGGGGATCACAGAATATAAGAGTGTACAGACATTACAGACGGAGATCATGGAAGATAAGAGTATACAGACATTACAGACGGAGATCACGGAATATAAGAGTATACAGATATATTCTGTGATCCCTGGCTGTAAAATCTGTATACTCTTATATTCCGTGATCTCCGTCTGTAATGTCTGTATACTCTTATCTTCCATGATCTCCGTCTGTAATGTCTGTATACTCTTATATTCTGTGATCCCTGGCTGTAATAAGAGTATACAGACATTACAGCCAGGGATCACAGAACATAAGAGTATTACAGCCGGGGGATCATAGTATATAAGAGTATACAGACATTACAGCCGGGGATTACAGACATTACAGTCGGGGATCACAGAATATGAGTATACAGACTGTTAGGCCCCCTGGCACCGCTCACCAGCTCACCTCTCCTGGGTCTGCATTCTCTGCTTCTCTACCAATCGGGCATCCAGTGTCCAGGCAAGCTGTATCTCGGAGTCATTGCCGGGTCCCCTTCCTGTCTGCTGACCCCCGGGCTCACATATCTGCTCAATAGAATGGTCGGAGTCATGAACCTAATCAGCAGTGCACTAGATGCTAGAATGTAGGGGCCAGCTCGCCTCAACCTGACCCTCCTCTTGACCAACGGCTGTCCGTCCTCTGGTATATCAGAAGATGATGGGAAAAAAGGTGTATCACGGTCCGCACTTTCAAGTCCAAGAAAACTCACAAGAGAGTCTGTGTTTCACAAAGTAAATTCTTATTCTTTATTCTTCTACTAAAGAATAAGGATTTACTTTGTGAAACTCTGACTCTCTTGTGAGTTTTCTTGGACTTGAGCAGCGCGGACCGTGATACACCTTTTTTTCCCATCATCTTCTGGATATCACCACGTGTGAGTGGTCGGTGGAGGTCCTGCAGCAGCTGGAATACTGATGCTTTTTCAACCAGTTGTGGGGATCACAACTGAATCAGGTGAGTGGTTCCGCAGCACCAACTTTGCATCCTGCAGTGTCTCTAGTGATAGGGCACTATTGCGCCTCTTGTCCCCCTCTCCTCTTGTATTTATACTCTGGTATATCAGGCCACCTCCACTGATGGGAGGTGCCTGATTATTGAGTTAGTAAGCTTCTGCTTCTCTGGCTGGCCGTTAGTCAGGCCCTCCTTGTGCTCTCCCCTCTGGTAGACCCATTCCTGCTCTCCTAGCCTTGGGCTCTGATCCCTCGAATCCACCTTAGCTATACTGTAGTATAGGCTAACCCTACAAGCTGTCCCACTGGTACTAGCAGCTGTGGTATTTAGACCCTCTGGGCTTGCCCCTGACAATCCCTGTATAGGGGTTGATTAAACTAGGACCAGCTCACCCAGGGGAGTTCGGTACCATGGCCCAGTGGGTCCACTCTAGGACGCCTCCCCCGGAAGCGTGACACAGACATTACAGTTGGGGATCAGAGAATATAAGAATATACAGACATTACAGCCGGGAATCACAGAATATAAGAGTATATACAGACATTACAGCCGGGGATCACAGAATATAAGAGTATACAGACATTACAGCCTGGGATCACAGAATATAACAGTATACAGACATTACATCCAGGGGTCACAGAATATAAGAGTATACAGACATTACAGCCGGGGATCACAGGATATAGGAGTATACAGACATTACAGCCAGGGATCACAGTATATAAAAGTATACATACATTACACCTCGGGATCACGGAATATAAGGGTATACAGACATTACAGCCGGGGATCACAGAATATAGGAGTATACAGACATTACAGCCAGGGATCATAGTATATAAGAGTATATAGACATTACAGCCGGGGATCACAGAATATAAGAGTATACAGATATTACAGCCGGGGATCACAGAATATAAGAATATACAGACATTACAGCCGCGGATCACAGAATATAACAGTATACAGACATTACATCCAGGGGTCACAGAATATAAGAGTATACAGACATTACAGCACAGGAACATTTTTTTTTAACAAATCTAATTGTTGAACCTATTTTCATCCTAAGATCTATTAATTAAAATGTACGCTTGTTCCTGACACAAATCCTTTGTGTTAAATTTCTGCATCATGATAGCTTACTTGTGTGTTGGTTTAAAGCACCACTCCGGTGGCTTTTTTTTTTATTACACTGCCAGAGTGGAATCACTAATGAATGTGCCCTGTCTCTAGTAATATAATTACCAGCCACTGTCTTCTTTCAGTGTTAGCTGGGTGAGCTGGTGATCATTTCACAATGTAAGTCTATGAGAGCCAGAATGAGGAGCTCATAGACTTAGGACTCTTTCTCTTGTTCATCTAATATGGTTTGATGTCAGATCACAATGCACGGACTAGCTGCTGCTCTCTCGAGTGTGAAATATTACCTCCAACTTCAGGTCAGTCCGAAGCTGAACTTACGAAATGTCGGAGTGGGACTGGAATCGTGCCGGGAAAAGCAGAAGACGGCGGTGAGTAAGTGTATTACTAGGGGCAAGGAACTTGGATTAGAATAGTGAAATTAAAATAAATGGCGGAGTGGTGAATTAAGAAAGGCTCCATCTGTATCTACTGTATACAATAACTACTGTACATGGGTCTAATACAGAGTCAATGAAAGTCTTCCTACTATAGGCTCAAGTGGGGGAAAATAAACAATCTTGGGAAGCAATAGTGGATAGACAGAATATCAATTCACATATCTATGGTGACAAATTACTGAGTCTAAATCAATTAACTTTATTTTTCTATCAATACAAGTACTAATTGGACCTGCTTTGAAGTTTGTTGTGGTTGTTAGATCTCAGTCTGACGTCAGTGGATTGCAAAAGATATCCCAGTTTTCGATAAAGTTTTTTATACAATTTTTATACAATTTTAACCACTGTTTGATCAGTGATTTGTATGGGTCATTTTGATCTCTGACTCTGATCAGAAACAGACATGTCTCTCTTCATGATTTTTAGGTAGACAAAGTCTGCTAAGCCCCCTCCATGCACATAAGAACATGGTAGAGTTGGAAGGGACCTCCTGGGTCATTTGGTCCCAGGATCACTAAATCATCCCAGACAGATGTCTGTCCAGCCTCTGTGTGAAGACTTCCATTGAAGGAGAACTCCCACCTCTCGTGGCTGCCTGTTCCACTCAATGATCACCCTCACTGTCAAAAAGTTTTTCTAATATCTAATCTGTGTCTCCTCCCAATTTAGCCTCCATGCACATGAGTTTACTGCCTGTAAGGACCCTTTTAATGAGTATGGTACCTACTCCCATATGTAAGTCATCTGTAGGCGCAGTGGCGGACCTCTACCCCAGGGGGCCCTGGTGCTGGTGCAGCCACATTGAGGAGCGGGTGGGGGGGTTGTGGGTGGTGTCGGCGCGGTCCGGGGGGGGGTGCTGGTGGCGTCAGCGCGGTCCCAGGGGGGTGCGATGTGGTGCTGGCGTTTGCGGCGGCTCTCCTACCTGCGCGAGTGCGCTCCTGGGAGCCGGAGGGGCAGAGGAGAGGGGGGGCGGGATCAGGCAGGGGAAGCAGGGAGCTTTCTGCTTCCCTTGCCTGACCCTCCTCTCCTCTGACGGCGGCTTGCGGGGGTTGGCTGGGGGCCCCCTGCAGGCTTGAAGGGTCCCCTAGCCGGTCGGGGCCCTGGTGCAGCTGCACCAGCTGCACCACGGTAGTTCTGCCCCTGTGTAGACACTCTGCATGGTGTCTCCATCAGAGAAGAATATCTGGGGAGTAATAATTCATGTTCATAAGGGTTTACACAGAATCCAATTGAAGAAATGGAGTTAAAAGTTTGCACCTCTCCTACTAATGCACCTGTAGCCCCTTGGCATCAGGTCTTAGTTTGGCTACTTGAATTTATGTCCTAATCAAATCAAGAAAACAACATAAAACACTACTTTATATATAAAGATATGAACTTAATTGATTCTTCAAAGAATCAGGTGCAAATACAATTACATAGGTTGATTGGAAATCTACTGACACAAGCCATTACTTTTACTGAAATATATGAAAAATAACCCTACATTTAACAATCGAAGAAAGCGAAATATATTAGGAAAAATGAGTGCTTAAAGGTATCAATATAAATTGAATTCATGGTTTTTTTTAACACATCCATAGAATAGACCTTTCTAATCCATCCTGAATGCAGCATCATCAGGATCATATTCCTCTCCGGCCGTTACACCAATGCCTCTATCCTGGGGCACTTGACGCTAAAGAGACAGCCGGTGACACCTCCATAGGTGAAAGGTGCTAGCCAGAAAAAACATCAAGAAAGGATATCGGCTGCAACACTAACGCTGGAAAAATATGATGAAGCATATTAGCTGGTGAATGCATGGCTGGCTATGTGCAAAGCTGCTCAATGTGAATAGAGTAAACAGGAACAGCGGAAAACTGCTTCATGATATAGAGGAAAAAAATGAGAAGTTAGCTAATGCGATGGCCATAGCATTTCAGCCTGGTAACCGGCAGATTTTAATTGCAGTTAGTGGCACAGACACCCATTCAAGCAATTCATACCGCAAGAAGAGGAACAAAGATAGGACCCGGTAGTATTAGAGACCTTGACGCTGGTTACCGGGCTGAAGTACTATGGCCATCGCATTAGCTAACTTCTCATTTTTTTCCTCTATATCATGAAGCAGTTTTCTGCTGTGCCTGTATACCTTATTCACATTGAGCAGCTTTGCACATAGCCTGCCATTGCATTCACCAGCTAATATGCTTTTTCATATTTTTCCAGTGTTAGTGTTGCAGCCGATATCCTTTCTTGTCTATCCTGTGCCAGTCATTGCACTGGTTGCCCATCTGCTATGGAGTACAATATAAAATTATCACTCTCACCCACAAAGCCCTCCACAGTTCTGCACCGTCCTACATCTCCTCCCTCATCTCTGTCTATCGCCCTACACGTGCCCTCCATTCTGCTAAGGACCCAAAACTGACATCATCTACAGTCTGAACCTCCTACTCCCATCTCCGAGATTTCTCACGAGCTGCACCAATTCTCTGGAACGGGTTACCTTAAACAATTCAATTAATTCCCAACACCCATAGTTTTAAGCGGACCCTAAAAACACATCTCCTTAGACTGGCCTATCACCTCACCTCACTTATCTAACTATTACCATTCTGCCCTTTTCCACATCTGGCCTCTTGTGTCATCTGTCTACACCCTCCATGCAGTATATAGCACTTTATCTGTTCTTGTACAGATCCTTGCCGGTGACCAGGTCATGCAGCATTACGAGAATCCCCTATTTATTATATTGATGGCTGGACCATATATGACGGCACTTTTTACCATTTACCTTTGTGCCTCCCCTATTTCCTCATAGATTGTGGCTTGTGAGCAGCATCCTCACTCCTCTTGGTGTCTGTTGAATTTTTGTTACTCTGTATTGTCTCATGTTGTCTCTACATGTCCCCTCTGCATTGTAAAGTGCTGCAGAATACACTGTGTGCAGAATTATTAGGCAAGTTGAATTTTAGAGGATTATTTTTATTATTGATCAGCAACTATGTTCTCAATCAACCCAAAAGACTCATAAATATCAAAGCTTAATATATTTGGAAAATGGAGTGTTTTTTTTTTAGATTTGGCTATCTTAGGAGGATATCTGTTGTGCAGGTAACTATTACTGTGTAGAATTATTAGGCAACTTAATCAAAAACAAATAAAACATTTCTGACATGCAAAAACAAAACCCCAAAAAATGAGTGACCAATACAATCACCTTTTTTATGATGACACTCAACAGCCTTCGATCCATAGATTCTGTCAGTTGCTTGATCTGTTTACGATCAACATTGCATGCAGCAGCCACCACAGCCTCCCAGACACTGTTCCGAGAGGTGTACTGTTTTCCCTCCCTGTACATCTCACATTTTAGAAGGGACCACAGGTTCTCTATGGGGTTCAGATCAGGTGAACAAGGAGGCCATGTCGTTATTTTTTCTTCCTTTAGACCTTTACTGGCCAGCCACGCTGTGGAGTAGTTGGATGCATGTGATGGAGTATTGTCCTGAATGAAAATCATGTTTTTCTTGAACGATACCAACTTCTTCCTGTACCACTGCTTGAAGAAGTTGTCTTCCAGAAACTGGCAGTAGGTCCAGGAGTTGAGCTTCACTCCATCCTCAACCCGAAAAGGTCCCACAAGTTCATCTTTGATGATACCAGCCCATACCAGTACCCCACCTCCACCTTGCTGGAGTCTGAGTCAGAGTGGAGCTCTCTGCCCTTTACTGATCCAGCCTCTGGCCCATCCATCTGGCCCATCAAGAGTCACTCTCATTTCATCAGTCCAGAAAACCTTTGAAAAATCAATCTTAAGATATTTCTTGGCTCAGTCTTGACGTTTTATCTTATGTTTCTTGTTCAAAGGTGGTCGTTTTTCAGCCTTCCTTACCTTGGCCATGTCCCTGAGTATAGCACACCTTGTGCTTTTTGATACTCCAGTAACGTTGCAGCTCTGAAATATGACAAAAACTGGTGGCAAATGGCATCTTGGCAGCTTCACGCTTGATTTTCCTCAATTCATGGGCAGTTATTTTGCGCCTTTTTTGCCCAACACGCTTATTGCGACCCTGTTGGCCATTTGCCATGAAACGCTTGATTGTTCGGTGATCACGCTTTAAAAGTTTGGCAATTTCAAGACTGCTGCATCCCTCTGCAAGACATCTCACAATTGTTCTAGAGGGTTGAGAATGCGCACATAGGGTCTTATCCTTTATGGGCAGGTAAATGTGAAAAAATCAGATTTGCTCACCTGGTCCGGTTGTGTAGCACACAACCAGCGTAATCGCTCAAACAATGCAGCTGCTGCAGGGACTGTACTTCCACGAGGTGCGGTGCTGTGATCAGGTATTTTGGACGAAGTACCTTAATGTCCGCGCTGCTGCCAGAGAGGAAAATACACCAACGACACTGGGACGTCTGAGTACTGGTAGTAGAGGTAAATAAACCTCTACTACCAGTACTCAGACGTCCCAGTGTCGTTGGTGTATTTTCCTCTCTGGCAGCAGCGCGGACATTAAGGTACTTCGTCCAAAATACCTGATCTCACAATTGTTGACTTTTCAGAGCCATCAAATCTCTCTTCTGACCCATTTTGCCTAAGGAAAGGCATTTGCCTAATAATTAAGTACACCTTATATAGGGTGTTGCTGTCATTACACCACACCCCTCCTAATTACAGAGATGCACATCACCTCATTTACTTAATTGGTAGCTGGGTCTCAAGCCTATACAGCTTGGAGTAGGACAACATGTATAAAAAGTATCATGTGATCAAAATACTCATTTACCTAATAATTCTGCACATTCTGTATGTTGTCACTATATAAATAAAATTATAATTATTTTTAAAGATCATTGAAAAATGATCCAAACCTAAACTATTACAATATACTGTAGAATAAAACTACAGTATGCAGATATAAAAATTGTGTTCAAACAGCAATGCACATGGAGTGTGGTTTGACTATTAAACAGTACTTGTTTAGTAAAATGCTTAAGAATGACAAATACTGTGTTACATGTGCGGTACGGCTGGTAGACACACAGCCATCGCTGAGAAGCCTTTAAAGCACACAAGTCTCATATTTAAAAATCATCAGCAATAAAGGAAAATATAGAGAATCATTTGGAGTGCATACTAATCATTTAATGCAATAAATGGAGCAGCTCTAATTATGTCCTGAGGAAGTGATTTCAGAACTGAAACAATGAGGATAGAAGGATGCAAGGATCACGCTGAGATGATTGCGCCTTACTCATGCAGGACTTGGCTTTTCACACAACACACAATGTGTATGCTATAGGACGAGTACCAATGAACTTAGATATATATACAGCTGCGTCTCAATGAATTAGAATATCATCAAAAAGTGAATTTATTTCAGTGATTCAATACATAAAGTGAAACACATATATTATATAGAGTCATTACACACAGAAGGATCTATTTCAAGTGTTTATTTCTGTTAATGTTGATGATTCTGGCTTACAGCCAATGAAAACCCAAGGGTCATTATCTCTGAACATTAAAGTAGGGAGGATGAAGGGTTAAATACAGTGCTGCCGTATTCCACGAGACAAAGGATGAATATAATACTGATTTATTAGTCAACGCGTTTCAGGTCTCCCAGAAACACCCTGAAACAAGGCAATATGATATTGTCCTGAGGAAGGGGCCAAGAAGCCCTGAAATGCGCTTACTAATAAATTAATATTGTATTCACCCTTTGATATCTCGTGGAATATGGCCGCGCGGTTTTTAACCCTTCATCCTCCCTACTCTATATGCACCACACTGGGAACTGCAGCAGCCGTGATATGCTTTTATAATGGTTGTGACTCTCACAACCACACAAGGTGAAGTGCCATGTATACTTTTCTTGTATACTTTTGTTTTAATACAAAGGATAAGATTTGTCGTCGTTTCTACCACTTGTCTCTGTCTACCCTCTCACTTGCAAAGCGCCATGTAACTTAATGGCGCTATATCAATACGTAATAATAAAAATAATCTTAATAATAAATACTTAGCTTTTTTCAGTGATGCGGAGATGTGTGAGCGCCGCCGCTTCCCGATGACGCAGCCCCTGGTTACCCGATGTAGATCGTGGTAACCACTTCACACACAAGGCTGCCTCTGCTGCCCACTCCCAAAGGAATGAATATTCATGCATCATCAAACTGTCCTGCCCTCCTCTTTGATCTGTATACTGTGTGACTCATGCACTATTGCAGAGTCTGCAGACAGAGCAGAAAGGAGGGGAGAGTGTGCTTAGCTGAAGCTTTAAGGGTATGTGCCCACAGGGCGTTTTTTGCTGCGGTTTTGCTGCGGTTTCCGCATGCAGAAAACCATTGGTTTTATGGTAATGTATGCTAATTTGTTCCTGCGGTTGGGCTTCCCAGCAAAACCAATGTGTTTTACAGAAACGCTGTGCCCACACATTGGTTTTGCAAGTGTCAAGAACTGTCAAATACCTGCGTTTTTGGTGCGGATAGCAAAGAATTGACATGTCAATTATTCCTGTATTTTTGGTGCAGTCAATGGGAAAAACGCAAGAAAAACGCAGCATCAAAAACACAGGAAAAACGCACAAAAACGCAGTGAAAGCGCGAAAAAAACGCAGACAAGATCATAGCATTTTTCCTGTCAAGGACTCTAGGATCCTCAGGTTTTCCTGCATTCAGGACTGCTCAAAAAACGTCCTGTGGGCACATACCCTAAGCTGTTCATGTCATTGTATGTATCTGAGTTATGTGTGTAGAGTGTGCAGTTTGAGATATTTCTATGTGATTATAAGAATATTTGATCATTTGCTGAGCAGATAAACACATTACATGTCTGCAGGAAAATCCATCTTATAATAGAAATCTCTTACACAGTGCTGAACAAAACAACTCCCCCCTCCCAGCCCAGAGCACAGAGCGGAGGGACAGAACACCAGCTTGGGTGGGTGTGGATATTTAAATAACACTTATACAGCACCCGGACTAATCCTCTGTCAAAGTAATGGACAGGACGAATCTACCAGCTCCCTGCAGGGTCTGAAAACGCCTTATAGCAAGGAAACTACAAATGGTACAATAATGATTTTACATGTTTTTAAAAGATCTGCCCCTTCTTATTTAAGGGTAATATTAGTATCATACTGAAACATGACCTGATACAGGCCCTTTAAAATGTGGATGTGAAAACGAATATTACAATTTTAAAAATTTTGTTTTAGCCCCAAATTTGTAATTTTCACACTGGATAATAGGAAAAAACAGATCCCATAATTTGTTAGCCAATTTCTTCCAAACACAGTGATACCCCATATGTTTGGGCACATGGCAGGGCTCAGAAAGGAAAGAGAATATTTTTGAGTGTGAATAAGACTGGAATAGATCTTGACTGCCATGTCGCATTTTCCGAGCCCCTGACATAGCAAAACAGAAGAAACCCCACAAGTGACCCCTGTTTGCAAATAAAATTCCTCAAGGAATTCATCTAGGGGGTACTGATAAATTATTATCCTACAGGTGATTTACAAAAGTTTATAACAGTTAAATCTGAAAACAAAAAATTACCCTTTGTCCACTAAAATACTGTTTTAGCATCAAATTTATAGTTTACACAAGGAGTAATAGGAGAAAATTGACACCATACTTTTTTAGGCACTTCATCATGCAGTAAAAGCAATAAGACCAATTTATTCTTCGGGTCAGTACAGTTACAGCGATACCAGACTTGTATGTTTTTTATGTTTTGCTACTTTTACACACTAAAGTAATATTTTACAAAAATTATTTTTTTTTGCGCCATATTTTGTATTTTTTGTGAATGATCCATATTAGGGCTTCTTGATTGCTGATACTTTGTCATTTCCTTTTTTTTAAATATGACTTTTTGATCACTTTTTATTACTTTTTTGTGTTAGTATGATAAAAAAGCAAAAATTATGGCATGTTTTTATTATTTTTTACAGTGTTCACCGTATGAAATAAATAACATGACAGTTCAGGTCGTTCCGAATGTGGTGATACCAGTTATGTGTCTTTTCTTGTATACTTTTGTTTTAATACAAAGGGTAAGTTTTTGCTTACAAAACAGATTTTTGTGATTTGTGTTCACAATTTTGTGAATTTTTTACATTTTTTTAACCTTTTTATTTTTTTTATTAATCTCACTGTGAAATATTTTTTTGTTTGATCACTTGTGTTCTGCATTGCAGTGCTCATGTCATGTACAGCAGTGCAGGAGACCTGTAAGCTGTTCACTAACAGAGGCTGATGGTTATAGCAGGATATAACAGGACACCGTACCCTGGGGTCATCAGATGACCTCAGAGAACCATGGCAATGAACGGCCCCCGCAGTTATGATCTGGGGGTGCCAATACTGTCAAAGGGGGTCTTTTAACCCCCCTTTAACCACTTAGATACCGCTATCGTGATTGACAGCGGTATTTGTGGTGATATTTGGCCCCAATTGGTTCCAAAATTGATTGAGGCCAATGCCTGCGGGTGTCAACTGTCATGTACAGTTGCCACTCATGGAATTTTTGGCCATGTGTGGGGCACTGTACACTTATTCCCGATTGCCATTTTACGAGTGACTAAAGCCCCTATTGGTTCCAAAGCTGGCTTTTGCCGTCACCTGCGGGTGTCAGCTGTCATGTGCAGTTGCCACTCATGGGATTTTTGGCCGTGGGGGGGCTCTGTACACTTATTCCCGATTGACATTGTATGAGTGAATAAGGCCCTATTGGTTCCAAAACTGGCTTTGGCCGACGCCTACAGGTGTCAGCTGTCATGTACAGTTGTCACCCATGGATTTTTGGCCGTGGGAGGGGGGCGCTGTACACTTATTCCCAATCACCAATTTATGAGAAGAATAAGGCTGCTTAATGACTGCCAGTTTAAGTGTATTGGTAGTCATTAAAGAGTTAAACCCACAAGCTCAATCTACCAAATACTGAATCCCACAATTAATAGCCATCAATATTTTCATCCATTTTAAATTGGCTTCATTAGACACCACAGACATTGCTCCTGTGACAAGGACTTCCGTGTATTGTGGTCTTATGAATTACATGTGTGTACATATTTGTGTTGTACAATTTAGAAACGCTCATCTGAGATTGAGATGTGGGGAACCTTCACTCAATCCTATTGTCGGGGCGCCTGGCTCTGGGAGCCACAATCTAAATGTCAAAACCCTTTTAGTTTTTAGATATCAAAGAGTAACCAATGTTTTATTCTATTCTTCATAAATCAATAGTACAGATGAAAACCAAAGCACTATAATATACCTTATCAGAGACATCTGTGTTGAAGAAGCTTTTGCTACTTCAGAAGTTTCAAGGATTCTATCAGCGCTGGTAAGACGTAAAGTAGTAAATATATTCACACTTCCGAAGATATGTCCAACCCATAAAGGATAGACTCTTTATTATATACTACATATAGTTCATGCATAAATGTAGGAATTCCTAAAATAGTAACTAATAGCCAAAACTACATAGCTGCATTGTAAGTACAGACACTCCTGACATCCACCCAGCTCAGGCCCCCTTCACACTGCGCTTTTTCCCTGTCCGTGTGGAAGTTTTAATTTGAAGGACCACGTGGACAGGCACGGATCTGTGCAAATGGATGCCACTTATGCTCCTGGATCTGTTTTTATTTGACGGATCCATGAGTTACCAGAAATTGGGGGAGTCCATTTGAATGCATTACAATTCTGGGGAGAGAGAAAAAGAGAGAGGGAGGGAGAGAGAGAGATCCGGCCTCACAAGAGAAAGGTGGAGCTGTGCCTGGCTTCAGAGAATGCTCAGTACTGCACAATGGACACAAGCGGACAAAAACGTATCCATATCCATAGACCCCTATGTTGTTTGACGTGGACCGCGATGGATCTGTCCGTTTGTGTCCGCATTTTTGAAGGGAGTCCAAAATCAGAGCGATTTCCAATTCTGGGGACCGGAAAAAAGCAGCCACAAATGGATCCCCCACACAAATTAAACAAACAGACGGCCATTAAGGACCAATCCGTGCCCATACATGCCCATAAGGATACATGGGATGCCAACAGGGATCTCTTGCTATGCATTTCAAAATGGATACACACTGATCCACAAAAACATGATGAGAAGGGGGCCTTGACCGCACAGTCTCAACAGCTTTTTGTTTCAAAAGTGACATTTCACACCGCATTAACATTTGAGCAGGTCTGAAGATAAAGGTTTTCCACTACTAATGTGATCCTCTTTCTTTTGTCCTAAATACACTTGCCAATATTCTGGCACCTACTCGACTCCTGTAAGCTTATCTCTAAAAAGCTCGTAAATACCTTTATTGTGGTTGTGGCAGACTGGACTCGGACCAACTGAGCAGGGCACGTTACTGGCGTGGCGGGGATGCCTCTCTGTGAGTGACAGCAGTCTGGGCACACATGCCCACATCACACTTCACTATTTTCTAAGCCCAACTAATGACCTGCTCAGTTAGTCGAGATTTCTGGTCTGCAGCCCGGAAGGATCAAAGCTACAACCACAAGATAATTACGAGCCTGTTAGAGATAAGCTTACAGGAGCAGAGTAGATAGTAGAAGTATATTAGGAAAATGTTAGTTAGGAAGAGTTAGAACAAAAGAAAGGAGATCACAATAGTAGCGGAAAACTTCTTTAATGTCTTCAGGCCTGCTAAAAAGTTCATGGGGTGAGTAGATCGTAGAAGAATAGTGGGAAAGTGTTAGTTAGGAAGAGTTAGAACAAAAGAACGGGGGTAAAATTGTGGAAAACCTTTTAACTACCGTACTTCCTTACTTTAACATAGGCTTCTTTCTCTTCCAGGACTGAGCATTCATTCTAGAAATGTTCTGTTGAAATGTTTCTTTAGTGAATACAGATTTCCTATTACTGATTTAGGAGATTGCATTTGG